>OX465282.1:149383901-150124825 GCA_949987705.1 Thereva unica
CTGAGAATTTAATGGCGCAGAGTACGTTCGCGAGTGTTTTCGTTATAGTTTTGTGGTAAAAAGTGGTAAATTATTGAAATTTATCACTTTAAACCATACAAGGATTATCAGTGATTATTTCTTTAGTGATTTAATAAAAAAATATATAAAAAAATAGTGATTTAGTGTATTTTTGGTGTCTTAATTGTTAAGGTGATCAGTTTATTTTACATTCGCGGTGTTTTTTTCGTGTATATTAAGGGAAAATATGCTGAATATTTAATTAAAAGTGATTTTGAAGTCATTAATTAAATTATTTTGCAATTATTACTAAACATATAAGTACAGAAAAGTGCGAATGGAAAAGTGAATAAGAGAAGTGTTTTTCGGCACCTATATTTTTAATAATAATATCATAATATATGTATTAATCACTTTAAAATCACTTTTAATTCCATAACTACACAAAACATTAAATATTCAACATTTTTTTCGTAAATAAACATGAAAAAACACCGTGAATGTGAAAAAAAAGTTGATCGCCTTAACAATTTGAACACTTAAACACACTTAATCGCCAAATTTGTTTTATTTTTTAATGAAATCACTAAAAAACTATTCACTGATAAATCCAAGTGCAGTTAAAAGTGTTAAAATACAATATTTTATCACTTTTTACTGCAAAAATAAACACAAAAATTCTGCGCGTACGGCTTCCGCGCCATGTTACTCCGGTGTGCGGTGACTTTTGGGTCTATTACCACCACCACCAAAAATACATCTACGGGGCCTGTAGTTGAGAGGGGCTTGGTAAAGTTAATTAATCTTTATATGTGTTGAGCAGAGCTTTTAAATACATGTAAAACTCCTGCTCAACCAAGTCAGTTTATCCATCGTAATAAGCATAATTTTACTATAATTATGCTAAATATTTCTCATCCCTAAATTTAAAATAAATTAAAAGAATAGCTGGAAAAATTTCTTTTAAAGA
Organism: Thereva unica; assembly: GCA_949987705.1. Taxonomy (NCBI): domain Eukaryota; kingdom Metazoa; phylum Arthropoda; class Insecta; order Diptera; family Therevidae; genus Thereva; species Thereva unica. Next base: position 149,384,872 of record OX465282.1, read on the forward strand.
TATGAGCAATTTCATTCATAAATTGAGAGTTCTCCGCAGCCGCAAGCAACACAACCTCCCCATGCAGAAACGCGCTTGCGACTGGCGGAAAATGTCAACAATCTAGTAATCAAAGTGATAAAAACACAAATTTCGTATTTTCTAGTAGAAATTGCTACAAATTATTTCTGTAGCATATGTGTAAAATACAAAAACCTTAAAATATAAAAAATATATAAAAACGGGTGTTTTTCAGTCATAATTTGTAAATTTTTTAAATAATCATTGAAATCCCAGAAAAATACACCTCCCTTTAGCAATACGCAGTCACGACTGATTACATGGCAGCAAGTGATTTGATAGGAGGAGTTAAAAGAAGCTTTTGTCTGAGCTTTTAAACATTTTTAAGAGCTTAGCTGGGGAACACGCGCGGGATGTCACGAGGTTTGAAAACAACTATACATAAATCGTTAATTCAAATCTTCAGTAAGTCGTTACAAACAATGTTTTTTTCAAACTTCTAACAGATGGCGCATAAATCGTCATACTGCTTCCTTCTTGGGACTGTTTGTCCAGAAAAGTTGTTCATCCTGGCTCCGTCTGATGATATGGGCACAGCCTCTCTATGTGCCTGATCTTCTTTTATGTCTCCTGTAGACAACATCGTTAATCTGTGTTAGGATTTTATAGGCCATCCCACTGGCGCTGAAGTTTCGGAGACTTCCCTTCCTTTCGGCGAGGATTTAACAGCCAAGCAAGGTTTCGGTTTCCTTCCTGGTATTCGCTACAGTTTGCTCGGAGGATGTATCGTGTTCTCATCCTGTCACTAGCTACCTTAAGATTCTTCCTTGCGAGCTGGTGGATATCTGCCAGTCGATCAAGAAGTTCACCTGTATAACCGGTAGTAGATACGTTGGTTTCCACAGGTGTCCCAAATTTCCGGTCGCTTGGCAGCGGACTCCTCTTCTAAAAATCACACTAGAAGGGGTTTGTCCTGTGGAATTATGAACTGCTGTCCGATATGCCTTTAGAAAAATTGACATGTAACATGTAACTGTCCCAGTCGCACTGGTGCTCGCTAACAACTTTCCTTAGGAGTCCAGTCCCATCGGACTGGGGATGAAGGGGCGTCGTCCTGGTTTTCTTTACTCCGATTATCTTATATACTTCTTGAAAATCTTGAAATTCAGAGTTTTTTCTTGGTCAGAATGAAGATCACGAGGAACACCAAATCTGCAGATCTAATTGTTCACTAATTCTTCTGCAACAGTGATTGCTTCCTATTTTGGAATGGTATATGGTTCGGGCCACTTACTGAAGCAGGCCATGACCTCCAAAATGAAACGATTTCCTCGGTCTGACACTGAAAAAGGTTCCGCCACATCGATTGCGATTCTTTCAAATGGGGCTCCCACGTTGTATTGCTGCATTTCTCCTTTTGTTCTTACTCGAGGACCCTTGCTGCTGGCATATACTGTGAATTTACTACATCTGTCTGCAACATCGTTTCGCATTTGAAGCCAGTAGTACCTTTCTCTTATTTTTCCAGAGTTTTGTTGACTCTGTCCTCCTGAAGGGCTATTATGACACTCCTCGAGAATATCTGTTATTGCAGCACGAGGGACTAGCGCCTGCATTCGATGAGAGGTACCATCAGCGGTTTCGCATATGCGCTTCAATACTTTGATAAACACGAATTCCGATTTGGAATAGAACCAATTTAAGGCTGTGGCTGTCTATTTCCCGATCCCTGCCAATTTTTTTTATATGAAAAAACAAGCTTAGGAGTAACCCTTTATACTTCCCGTCCGTCATGTCGTTCGGGTCATGGTGCAATGTCTAGTAGTAAGCTTGGTTTGAACTTGCATCGCTTGAGAAATCCAAGGCATTGAGAGGCTTGTTTGGCGATTTGGATTATGTGATAATTCCATCGCAGATTCTCCATTAAAGTTACCCGTAGGATGATGAGAGTTGAGTCAGCCGTTAGATTCTCTTTACTTACTGAGATAGGAGGAAGGTCGGTGCAATTTTGGTTGGAGATGTGACAGTACTTCGTTTTGGTGGCGTTAAATTCGGCATGACTCATGCGGCTCCAAGTAAGAATCTTATAGAATTTTATATCCTGGTTGACCGAAGTGGACTTCAGTTCACTGTGGTAAAGACAAGGTCTGGCACATACTTGTCTTATATTGTCGAAGGAGTAAGAGAAATGCAAAGTACCGTCATCTGCGAAGCAGGGAAGTTGGTTGGAGGGGATTGAAAGCAGATCATTAATGAAGATTAGGAAAAGTGTGGGTGATAGAGTTGACCCCTGAGAAACTCCAGCCGAAATGGCGTGGGGTTGAATTCTATTACCCGCATTTTTTCTAATCTTCATTAATGATCTGCTCTCAATCCCGTCCAACCCACTTCAATGCATCGCCAATGACGATTACTCGCTCTAACTTCATTATAAAATTACGATTAAGGATTAACTTGGATGATGTATGCCGCCAAAAGGTGAAATTTATAAGGATTATATTCCCCTAATTACAAGAATACCTATAAACTTTCTGTTACATACTTTCCATTCCGAATAAACCCCCTTAGAAAAATCCATTACAAATACTCCCTAAAAATTAATAATTTAATTGAATCACTTAAGGTAGAAACTATTGTCACATAAACGAAAATCCCCAATAACAATAAATAATTGAACAACTTTTATCTCGTTAAGTTGAATTACTGAAAACTTCATCTTATATAGACAGTAACTATCACAACAACTTTACAAGTTGGCAAGAAAACGGATTGTTGTCCATGTTCATCAAGGAATTTCAAAGTTTATTAATTTCCGAAGTGAGTGTTTGCTACTACCTAAAGTTTCGCATACTCTCCTCCATCAACGGAGTCCCGATGGTTCTAGGGAGACGTGAAAGTTAAAATACCCAAGAACACGTGGGAGACACGTTATCTATATACATTTAGCGTGATTGATTATTCTCAACGAATTTTTGTTTTGTTTCACAATGTGAGCGCCCTTGAATGCCTTTAATATCGTATTATCGAAATGGATTGCTTCGAGAGTTTAGGTACCGGCAAAAATTATCTTTTACAATTTATTTTAATCTAATCATGAAAATATTACTGTGGCCGTGAAATTTATATAAGCAAAAAATATTTTAGACAGAATTTTATTTGACGAGCGAGAAACTAGACAAAGTTATTTAAAATAAAAGGATTTGCTCATGCTGTCGGGGCAGATAATTAGAAAACTTTTACCTTGTGTGGAAACATGAAGGAAAGACAGTGAAATAGTTCTTAAAAATGCTCAAGTACAGAAAAACTCACGTACTACATTCTGCAGACAGGGCGTTTCTTTCAAACTAATGCAAAAAAGGATACACCCACGACTAGGGAAAGGATTCCCGGAAGACTGCTTCCATATTTCTTTTAAACTATTTCTTGTTACCAAAGTAAGTAATTTTCTTAAAGCTCTCTGCATTAGTTCGGCATCTATAATAGTAAATACACATCTTTTTTTAAATTTCGGGAATCGGAAGTCGGCATCAGCAGTACGACCAGCGCTGGTAGTCAGCTAAATGGAAACCCCGCTTTACGTAGGTTAAGGTTACAACCGACTCCAAACAATTTAGTTGTTTAATTTTTTGGTTACGTATACGCACCCGCAGAGAGAACAAATGCGCCCACAGGTACGAAAATCTAAAAATGCGCCCGCCAGAGGTGTGCACGCCTCTATTACAGCTATGAATGTATCCGTAATCGACCATCGCGAGTGCCATTTTACCAAGCGGTCCGCCAACTAAGTTCTAACCTCCTCGGTAGTCTAGGGGTAAGGCGCCTGACTACTATCCCCAGAGGTCCCGGGTTCGATTCCCGGCGGTGCCACGGTCCTAGCCTTTCCCAATTTTCCGCCTACATAACTTTCCGTCTTTCTTCTCCCCTCTTTACATTCCTGATTCCTTCTGTCATAGCCTTCCTTAGCCCTTCCCCGCTCCACCAAAGCGCATGTCATCTGTTGGTTGATGAGATTCAACTCGTTTCAGGAGGCATAACACTCCAGCGAGTTGTTTCTCGATGCCCCGATTTCAAAGTCGCGATAGTAATGGTTTGGGAGTAGATGGACTAAAAAATATCGAGAGAAGGTTGTGGCAGTTCCTCCCTCCCCGACTAGAGCTGCTGTTCGACATTGCACTCTATAAGAAGAAAATAGATTGTCAACAGTATAAAGGGCCTTTCCTGTGACTCTAGTCTTTCACATAAAAAAAAAAAAAAAAAAAAAAACCATGTCCAATGCTGCTTGTCGAACGAAATTCTTGTCTTCATTTTCCAATGTTGTGGATCTTGGTTTAACCGAGAGAGTACATTGACATAGTAAGCGATATTCGGTATATGGATAAATGTAACAGACTACCAATAAGTTTCTGATAGCTTCGCTGATCCACTTGTTTCTTTCATAAATTAGTTTTAGTTCCTTATCGAGTTACGTTTTCGGCGGTATCGGTAACTTACGCGGTGAATAGTTAGATATATTGTATTCTTTGAGTAGATTTCCTATATTACTGGACTGCCTGATGGATAAGATTCCTTTCAGGCGATCTCGCGTAATCTCTTGTCTTTTGCTTTGGTTCTCCCAAATCTCATATATCAAATGCATTTTGAAGGTGAGATTTTAATACTTTGTAGCACGTTAAATTGTTTGTTGCAATGATTAGCTCGTATATGTAAGCAGCAATATATGTTACAATATCTTGGTTCTGCTTAAAATATATACATCTGTTATAATTCGAGTTAAAAAATCCAATTTGTCGTTATGTACTATCTAGTTCTTTTGTTCCATTGATGGATGACCTGATTGTTTGAGACCATAAATAGACTTTGTTTTTGTCATTCTCCAAAGCAGCTGGCGGTTCCATATGAATTTCTTCGTCAAGGTCTCCATATAAGAATGCCGTAGAAACATCAATATGATGTAGATCAAGGTTGTGTTCAGTAGATATGGCATATAAGATTCGTATTGAACTTATTTCAGCAACTGGCGCATAGGTTTCGAAATAATCGACACCGTAAATCTGAGTGTACCAAACCTGACTTCCCGCCGTTTTACTGCTCCAGCCGGGTTGTATTTGGTTTTAAAGATCAATCTGCAACCAATCACACTCTTACCTTTTGTACGGTCTACTATGTACAATGTACATATATATATATATATATCTCATGTTTAATTTTTCTTCGGGAGTTCCATTTCAATAATTGAACGTGAGCCTCTTTTCCATAATCAATATGTTTTCACGTCGTCACAAATTCTTCACTTTTAGGTGCAAATTTACTATAGTTACCACCCTTTTTCAAGACAAGGGCTTAGGATCCATTTTCCCTCAAATATGAGTCACTAGGTAGTTTGCTGATGATCGAAAGGAGGATATTACCGCAATAATTCTTGCATTTCCAACCGTGGCTTTTCTTCAAAATTGGCAAGACGCTCGCTTTATTCCACGTCGACGGGCACTCTCCGAATGCCATATGTATGTTATGAGGTCGTGGAGTCCGGAGTGGAGATATTACCTCCGTTTACGAATAGGTGGACACAACTCCATTGTACACCTCCACAATGGATTCCGACAATTGCCTGTCTTTAACATCGATATTGTCCGGTATTGCGAGAGCCCAAACCTGCTGGAAAGCTCTCGCTCTCACTCTTTGTAATCGTATCTATAATTTCGCTCGAACAAATAATGGTCCGATCTGCAATCGAACTCACGCATTGCACGCCCTTATTTGAGCGCCTATCGGAATCTTCCGTTGATCAAAACGTAGTCTAACATCACCGAGTCGTTGCCGTTTCGCTAAGTGAGTTGATGTTTGAGTTAATGGCGGGAAATGCTGTTTCCAACATTCAAATGATTTGACGCTGCGTAAGCCGTTGTTGTAAATTACTCCGTGTCCGAATTTGGCCAACGTTCCTTCTCAATCGTACGATCTGTACGTGAAAGAGCATTAAACTCCCCCGCGAGTATCATTAATTCGGTTCGAGGTTGATTGTAAAATTCGTCCTTGTTCGCGCCCGGATTTCTCTCGGTTGGCACATAAACGGATATGATATGGGTCTTGATCGTTCCACCGATGGTTATAGCCATCAAACGCCCGGATATGGTTTGAAATGCGATAAAGCTGCTGGCAGCCCGTCGAACGATCATAAACTCGACGCCGGCCTTTAGTTTCTCATCACCGGAATAGTAAAGCGTCACCATTATAATGCCACGGCTATGATTTCCTTTTGACCGACGTTATGTCCTGTTCGTATATTCCACCCGGCGAATTGATATTCCATTTTCGGTGTGACGGTCTTCGCCAAGTAACCCACTTCTCACCATCGCTGGCGCAACATATCTGCCGATGCTCCCAACGGTTTCAGATCTCTCCAAACCACTCGCTTCACACCTTTGTTGATGACGGTACACGAAGATAATCTCTTTCTCTTTCTTTAGAGTCTCTACAACCGGGATACGGTCCTGGCCTCTCTCGCCTGTTCTGTGCACTGGTCCCGAGTTTGGCATCCCTAAGCTATGAGCTTTTATATAGAACGTGCAATATGGTGTGTGGGAAATGCACAATAAAGCCGGCTCCACACGATCCTGTGAACACTCTCCAACGTTGTACGCTTGATGGTAGGACGCATCCTGTGGCCGACGTTCGAACTACGAGTGTCCAATGTCTAGCATCCAGCGTTGTTGTGTGGAGATGTTCGGGCTGTTGTCGGTATTGAATCGAATATTGGAAGCCAACATTCGCAAGAACGTTCACCGCATCGTGTAGAGCCGGCTTAAGCAATTTGTGTAGGTGACTTGGTTCCTCGAAGGTGGCTAAGAGCGCCCATTTCTTTGTGGAATATTGTCTTATTCCAAAACGCCAAACAAAGCCTCTTGGTTTCCAAGTCAAATTTATGCCAGCAACATAAGAACTAGATTAACCTGCTCCATTTATTCTTATGCTTTAGTAAACTCTAATTCTGAAGAACTTTGCATAACCAACGTTAACTTCAGTCATCTGAAGCTGTTTTATTTTATCTAGGATAACTTGACGGAAACTCTTTTATCTATTAAGAAAAATTATCTGGAAAAGTTTCATCAGCAGAAGTTTTGTCTAGCCATTGTCATCTTTTGCAGGCGAATTTATTACTGTATAAACCCTACTTCAGTCCAAGGAAGTTTTACTAAAGAAACCAGCAGACTTGGAATGGTTTTCCTTTTTCTATTGTTTTATGGGGATTCAAGAATGTCCCGAATTCCAACGTAATTGTGCAAAAAAGAATGACTGAACAAATTACTAAAATCCAACAACAGCGGTAAGCGAAGAAGTGTAACAGACGGACAGACAGACAAACACACAAAAAAACTCTCTAAAATTACCTGTAACATAAAAACGACCTGCAATTCAAATGCCACACTGAAGTCATTAACAAATTAATTTCCAGAGACTAAGTGCACATCCTTTTTTGGCTGTTAAATAAAATTTTGCATTTTTGTTTCTTGCAGTCAGGATCCTTGGAGAAGAGATCACTCCTGTCCGACAGGAAGCAGGCAACATTCTCAGAAAGGAGCCAATTAAAATATGCTAGACGTTTAGTAATTAAACTTGGAAGCGCTGTCATAACCAGGGAAGACAATCATGGCTTAGCCTTAGGGCGTTTAGCTTCGATTGTGGAACAGGTAAGTGCAATCATTTTAGTGGTTAAACATTGGTGAATGGAGTTTTGGAATTTTTTGTAGTAGAATCATTTATTCTTGATTATTAGATGGCTTTTAGGGTATTCACTAACATTTTTTACCCACCCACAGAATTGCATTGTTAATAGTTTGAATAATGGATATTTCACAGAAAATAATTACGAAACAGGATTAAGGCTTATATCATCGTTCATTGCAGCATCCTTCCCATAACTTGCAAGTTCTATCCTTGTAACAGTTCTAGGTTTCTTAGCAACTGACTGCTTAAGGTGCGTTATAGATATATCGTTCAAGACAATTTGCAGGGGTCTTGATTAAGTAGAAGTCGGAAAATGCAATATCAGATAGATAGGGCGGGAAATGCTTTCAAGCATGTTGCAGCAGCTCTTGTCTAGTAGTTGGGGAGACATAAAGTCAGGCATACGATGAAAATAATTCTATGCGTGTTTGTGTGGTATACTGAGTTATCTTATTACGTCAAAGACATTTTAATCAGAAAATCTGTGCTTGCACTTGTCTTTAAGGGATTCTTAGAATATGAACTGTTGAAAATCAATTGAGTTAGTATTACAATATAATTCCACTTTGATTTTCGTTATTAAGCAGGCGTCTTTGAATGCAATTAATATCACGTCATATCTGGATATAATTGTTTTGCTTACCGGTTGCTAGTAAGCTTACAAGTCGTGCTAGACTGCGAGGGAGTTTCCCAAACATTTAATTCCCCCCCCCCCCCCCACCCGGTATGAGGAACTTACTTTTGTCACAAGAATATACAAAAGGAGACCAGGGAATCGCCCGATGCTAGAACGAGAAATCAGATAGATACTGTGCTCGTCAGCCGGAGATGAGATTGTGGAGGACCCTAGGAGCTTTAGGGGAGCAAACGCTGGAGGTGACCATCATTTGGTAGTAAAAACTATTCGCCTAAAAATTGCCGTAATCAGAACGTCCAATATAGAGCTTCTGCAGGATAGCATTAAAAGGCGAGAATTTTCTGGAAAATTTCAAAATCCCTAAGGCCAGCAAAGCGTTTCTGACGAAAACAATATTGAAGAGCTGTGGAGTACAACAAAGGGCGCTATAATACCAGTAGCCGAAACAAACATCGGTTATGGCCAAAGAAACATGCAACATAGAACGCAGGAGGACCCTAAAATATATCGACCCAGAAAGACGTCACCAGCTTGAACGAGAATACCCCCAATTGCAACGGGAGGTAAAGAGATGCGTCTAGGCGGCAGAGGAAGCGGTAATGTGACAAACACAGGCAACAGTAGGATGCTGTATCGAATTACTCTTCTCTTACGGCTCTTCAACGGGGATCCGGTCCTGGTGTCTCGCAACTGTTATCTCCACTGGTCCTGATTCTGAGTCGATGTCATCCAGTTTGGCATCCCTAAGCTCTGAGCGTCCTGGCCTTCGCTATCCTTCCAGGGAAGGTTGGATCTTCCTTTGCTGTTGCATCCCATAGGTCTTACCACAGAAAACTTTCCGAGCAGGCTCATATTCACTCATATGAGGGTAGAAATTTCTCAAGTGAGCTCATGATTTTCGACGTTGAAAGCAAAATTAAAACCAAGCTGCAAAAAATAATCTACTTGGTAGGCTCAAGTCACGCCATGAATATTTTTGGAAAAAATTAATTTGTTTATGAATAATGGTGGATTGAATATTTTGGTATCGATTGATTGTATAATTATTTTCTCGTAAACGATACGATGAAAATTATTGAAAATTTGGGAAAATGATGTGAAATAAATACGATTTACTTTAGTGTGCGGAACAACATAATAATTTATTATTGTTACTAATTTTTATCATTTTTTTATAAACAAATACTGATTTGGCCCTGTTCTCAATGCAATATTCGAAATTTTTTTCGAGGAGTGTAATCTATGAAGGATCACGATTAAAATACCGTTTCAAACTTTTTGTGATCGCTCTTCGGGTTGGTAAAAAATACTATTGTTTATAGTCCATTCAAAACCCCCTTGCGTTTTGAATGGACTATAAACAATAGTTCTATAATAACACCGTAAAGAAAATCGAACCCTAAAGGTTTTTGGGGTCGCTGATCACGAAAATCGAGGTCCCGCGGTCCTAAAATTAGGGCGTCACCCCTAAAAATGCAAAAAACGCCCCTTTTTAGGGGGTTTTCGCGATTTGTTCAGTAATAATGAAAACTAATGCGATGAAATGCACTTTTTTTAATATTTATTTGCGAAGGTGGTTGATTTATACTAAATTAAGGCGAACTTTATGGTAAGGGGTACTTCTAAAGGGTTGAAACTACCCCTAAATCGGCCAAAAATGGCAAAAATTGTAAACATTTTTTTTTTTTTCAAGTTTATGCTTCAAATTCGATTGTGGGCGTACTGTCAGGCAAAAATAAATTATTTTCAACCCTTAAGGGGTTAAAACTACCCCTACTATAATAAAAACAACTTAATATAAAAAAAATTGCAAACATTTTTTTCCTTTTTGTTTGAAGTTTGGTTCAAAAGGTATTATCAGCAAATTAATTTTTTCAACTCTTAAGGGGGTAAAACTACCCCCACATTAAAATTGTAATTGGAACAAATTGAAATTTATTGCTTTCCATTAAAATTTTATATTTGATGAAATATTATTAAAACATTTGGAAAATTTTTAACCCTCTTGAAGGAGTTAAGCCTTAGGGGTACCCCTTACCATAAAGTTCGCCTTAATTCAGCATAAATCAACCACCTTCGCAAATAAATATTAAAAAAAGTGCATTTCATCGCATTAGTTTTCATTATTACTGAACAAATCGCAAAAACCCCCTAAAAAGGGGCGTTTTTTGCATTTTTAGGGGTGACGCCCTAATTTTAGGACCGCGGGACCTCGATTTTCGTGATCAGCGAACCCAAAAACCTTTAGGGTTCGATTTTCTTAACGGAGTTATTTTGGAACACCCCCCTCGCGTTTTGAATGGACTATAAACAATAGTATTTTTTACCAAACCGAAGAGCGATCACAAAAAGTTTGAAACGGTATTTTAATCGTGATCCTTCATAGATTACACTCCTCGAAAAAAATTTCGAATATTGCATTGAGAACAGGGCCAAATCAGTATTTGTTTATAAAAAAATGATAAAAATTAGTAACAATAATAAATTATTATGTTGTTCCGCACACTAAAGTAAATCGTATTTATTTCACATCATTTTCCCAAATTTTCAATAATTTTCATCGTATCGTTTACGAGAAAATAATTATACAATCAATCGATACCAAAATATTCAATCCACCATTATTCATAAACAAATTAATTTTTTCCAAAAATATTCATGGCGTGACTTGAGCCTACCAAGTAGATTATTTTTTGCAGCTTGGTTTTAATTTTGCTTTCAACGTCGAAAATCATGAGCCCACTTGAGAAATTTCTACCCATGAGCTAGATGTCCTGCCCACCGGAGCCCAATTGCACAATTAATTCATGAATCGCCTTCATCTAGGCCTTCCATATTTAACCAGCTGCACCCGAGGCCTTGTGGTTTTTGAGCTGGGTGACAGCCTTGCTAACTTCTTGCAAGCTTGGTGGCGGCAGCATAGCATTGTCATCAGATATTGGTGGAGCCTTCGAATCCTCAGTTAGCTCGCCATTTAGCAATATGTGAAAGGGCCTTTACCATTGCTCCAAGATGCCTTTTAGGATCGGTGATCAGATTCCCTTCTTTGTTCTTGCGGTATGTGCAACGTGGAGTGAATTGCTTCATACTGCGAACTCTTCGGTAGAACTACCACGCCTAGTGCGGCTGGCTCTCTTTGTACTGCTCTAGTTCACAGACGCCAGGCCTCTCTTTTTCGTCTGTGAATTCTCTTTTCTTCTTTTCTGAGTTCTTTATATTTCTCTTCACGTGCCCGTATTCTCTGAGACTGCTGCATTGCCTGCGCAGCATTCTTACGTTCAGTTGCCAGCTTGCATTCATTTATCGAACCAGTCGCTCCGATCTCTACGACTTCTGCCTAAGATGGAATCAGCAGTACCTACTAACGGCAATATTTCGAGTCCAGCTCTCGTCGACGCCCGGCATTTCATCCCCAGCACTAAGGGCGAGTTCTAATGCATAACCGTAACTATTCCAGGCCATTTCATTGCTGATGTTGATTCGAGCCTGACCAAGTACCATACCAACAAGATTGAGATCCGAGTCGAAGTTGGCACCTCGGTACGTTCGTACTGGCTCGATTTCTTTGGCGTTCAGATGTACCAGTATGATTTTTACATCATGCCTGAGGCAGGCTTTAAGTTCCCGTTCAACTAATTCGAAGAATTCTTCTTTTTCATCGTCCGGCGACTCTTCTGTAGGTGCGTGAATGTTTATGTTTTATGATGTTCTTAAATTTACCTCGCACATGAAGGGTGCATAGCCTTTCGTTTATTGCTTTGAAGCCGGTAATGCTTCGATATGCTTCGTTCTTTTGCTGAACATAAAACTTAGTCCGAACACATGGTGTGTTGTATGGCAGCTGTAATCTACGTCATACTTAGGTTTATGCAAAACACCTTTCCCTTTCCATCTCATCTTCTGAATGGCGGTAATGTCAGCTTTATACTTTGACAGGCTAGATGCTGTGTAGCAGTAGCTCGAGTTCACTTCCATCAGTCCGAAATAGTTGCGGCATATAGCTGTTCTTCTTTCACTCATTTATCAGATGAAGATGAAAGACTTGTTAATTTATAGACTTTGGTTAGACCGCTTGTGTGCTATAGACCTTATGTTATGACTCGTGTGTGAGAGCTCCATGAAAGTAGACTCCAGTGGCCAGCACTGTCTAAGAGCGCCTTCCAAAGGCCTGCATGCTGAACGACAAAAGCTTTTAATGTTCTTTCTTTGGCTAGGAAGATATATCTGTCTTGACAAGTGATTTCGAAGGGCGGATGTACAACCAAAACTATCGATTGTGGGCCGGTCGGCCGATCAAAATACGTTGGGCTTATGGGTTTGATGAAAATCTGGTTGTACATCCAATTTGACCGTTGTATGGGGACCTTTACTCTTCTGAACGATGAGTGGCAGTAATGAAACCAATTTTTTGCAGACTCCCACGAAAATTTCCAAATGCTGCACAAAGGCAAACCCAAATCGAATTTTTGTAGCGAGCATGCAGCTCATTGGAACACGCCCTAACCCTACAGCTTTTACGCGTTCGTTGATACTCATTTCTAGTCTTACTCTCTTTCTCTCCCTCCCGTTTTTGCATGGGCTATGGGATATGGTACTCTCGAGTAAACTTATTAAAGAAAATCATTCAACCTATAGAATCCAATCTTAAAGTCCAATAATAGACAAGTAATTTGGAAGAAATGAAGTTGCCAACAGGAACTTCAATCAAGTCCAGTAAAGTTGAGAAAGGAGATTTTCATTTGTAAGTTTGCAGATTTTTTATTTGCTGAGAAATCGATTATACAGAAAGGACATGGTTCTGCATAGTTTGGTGAAATTGGCTTTTAAAAAGTCCGTTATCAAAGAAAGATTGGTTTATCTCAAAATATTATTTTTTTTGTTGAAACTTTGAGAAACCAGACGGAGCTTACTATTATAGAAAAGTCTGCCAAGCTGTGTCCCTCTCGCTAGACCAAACACCAATATGTCAATGCTGGTGACCATCTTCAAAAGATAAGAACTAAACCAATTATTTATTTTTGCCAAATGTGATGAGCCGCCATTTCTTATCCCACATGTCCTTCAGCAATAAAAACCTTTATAAATAATTTTTCTTCATTCCCAAATGAAGAATGCGAGCCGAAAATCGAACACAATGAAAATCCGAAAAGGATTCGAGGCTTTAATATCAGAAAATGTCAATAATGGAATCCTGAGGCTCTCTCCGAAAGTTAATGGCGTCTCTCCCTGTGCTGCCCTGGCCGGCGTGTATTGGGGCTGGGCACTCGTAAATTGTGTTCATATCTGGAATTTCTTATTGACAAGGGCCTGAGTGGAAGTTAATTAATTTCGAAAAGCGTTTGCGGGGATCCTGAATGTAATTTCACACTAAGCCGAATCACTGATGGCAACTTAAACACTCGAAATTGATGAATTATCTGAATTGACTCTCAGGTGAACTCTCGAGGATTGATGCCTTTTCATTTAGATGAGTGATTTCCTGGGGATATTTAGGATGTGGTTAGGCGTTAATTTATTTGAAAGTGTTTCATCTTCGTTAATCAAAGAATTAGGGATTCTCGCTAAAGGATAGTAGTATTGTTGTGCAGGAGAAATGCGAGTAAGTGAGTTCTAAATTTAGGGGCACGTGGTTAAGCGGTTTAATTAAAGAAGGAATCAATGGTGAAGTACTGGAACTTGATTACTTTTGAACTGGTTACGTAGATTGGTGGGCGTAGAAAAAGACTTGTTTTATCTGGAAGACAAATATAATTCTAAAGCAAGGTAAGAATTTACTGGAAACCAAATTTTTAAGTTTTTGTGAAAAACTGGAGTAATAGCCTTGGCACCGTCGGTGGTTCTTTCGTTGGGCCTTCGCAATGTTGCGAAATAATGATTAATAAAACTGGTTTTATAGAAAAGAAAGCGAAAAAAAATTGCACGGGACTACTGTGGGAAACTACCCTTTCACACAAAGAAAGAAAAGGGGTTGGAAAGCTACGCGAAAATTACTCATCATCATTATAAATGGCGTTACAGTCCACTGCGAGCCTCGGCCTCCTCAAAAAAAATATGCAAGCGTTGGAAGTCGTGTTACTTGGAAGCCAGTTGGAAGGAATATTCTTCGAAGAAAACCTATACTTAACGGTTTAACTGCGCTGTTCAACTGTGGAAAAAGAACTGAATTAAAAGTGTGGGTTCGTCAGTTCGGTGCACCGGTTTTTGCTTAGTCTCGTCAGTATTGTTGATTTGAGTACATCTTTTTAATAATGGCAAATGAACGGAACTGAGAGAACTGAACGATAAACTCTTTGACCTGCGCAGTTTATCGGAGCAAAAGAGAGTCCAGAATCTCAGGTCTGAGGACTGAGTGTAAATAGTTCAAAACTGCCCAGTTCACACAGTTTATCGCTCAGACATGTCGTCACATGTGATAAGCGGCGCAGTTAAACTGAAAAGTTATGGGCCGCTTAAGTTCAAACAACCGGGTAAAGATCTTGCCTCGAGATAGCTACCTTACTTCTGTATGAAAGAGTGAAGCATAAACACTTTTTAAATCTTCAGAAAGAGCTTTAAAAATTTACGAGTTGGTTTACCTAGACTATATAAAATTAACCACTTTAGTCGCTTCGTCAAGAACAAGCTTTATTTGCACTGGAAGGCGCTTAGTTGCTATTTCTGTCGGGCGCCACTGTGTTACTATTCGAAAAAACTGTGTTGATGTTGTCAGATTGTCATTCGCCGTCGAAGAGTTTCTTTGTACATGGGGGTTACAATTCAGCGCTGCTGAATTCTTTATTTTTGGTGTGAAGTGTGTTCGTTGAAAGTATTTCATCCATAAACTTTGAGTTAGAACTTTGTATGCATAGATCGGTAAAGTTTTCCCCATCCCGATCTTGCTCAGGGTCACCTTCTTTAGGACTCTCAAAATGCTTCCTTTATTCTTCCCAAAAAAATTTTAAATTCAAGTCTGTTGCTGAGAATTTGGAAACAAATTAAAAAAGTTTTGCCCAATCGCTGTCTTCTCCAATTGTCGTCTTTTCAGATTGCTTGTTGTTCCAATGATCTCTGCCTTTAAAAGAATACTGCAGAGCCTTTTAGTTTTCTACTTATTCAGCATCGCTAAATTGCCATTTGGTACGTCTGCAGTGCTTGGGCAGGGTCAAAAACGCATGATTACAGCCATTTTGTAGTATTCAGCTACAGGCTTACAATTGCTGAATACTGCAGACTAAAGTCATGCTGCGTGTCTGACCAGGCCCAAGCCCTAATGCAGTTATTTGCCGTCGAAGAGTTTATACGAGTTCGGAAACGCAGGACTGCATTCAGCAATTGAATGTCTGTAGCTGAATACTGCACAATGCCTGTAGACCTGCATTTCCGAACTCACACTTTCTTAAAACCCATTGGAGTTATTATTCAGCGAGGCTGAAGCCTTCATTTTTGGTTTGTAGTTGTGGTCTTTGAAGGTATTTCGTCCGTTTCAGAATACCAAATGCTTGCCAAATGCTTTTTTAACTTCTTTGTGCATTGTTTCAGAGTGGTTTGTTTTTGCTTGTCGTTCTCCTTTTGCAGGTCACATATGATGAATCTTTTTCAACAGCTTTTCTTTAGCTCTTAATCTGTCGCCTTTTTAATACAATGCCTTTCCGGAGTGTTCAGAAAATATGGACACAGTTTGAAAATGCCAAAACTTGCAAAAACTGGACGAACATAATTCTTTCATTTGTTGTTATTGTTTTTGCACAAAGTTCCTGTTATTTTTTGAAAACTTTAATTTAATTCTCATGATAAAAGATGGAGAAAATTATGAGATGATATGGCGCAGAAGTTCGTTGTCCCCTATGATGAGAAAAAATTAAGTCCACCAGCAAATTTCAGGATTTGATTTCCCCATAGATAAAAATTTAACTTCATGAGAACCTGCTTGACTCTGGAAGCATTTCTCTTCTTTTTTTTTTTTTTTAATTTTTTGTTGAAAAACGTATAATATCTAGAAAACGAATTCCATCCTAGATTTCTGAAACCCTGAGATTTTTCTTGGTATCTTGCTTGTCCAGTTCGGTCATGACCCTATTTACTAAAAATACTTACATCCATTTATCATTTCATGACAGCCAAGGAAAGGTGGGAATTTAAAGCACGACGTAGTTATAGAAAAGAAATGAATTTAAAGTTGGACGAAAAAATATACTTATGGAAGTTAGTGAAAACATATTTTATATAGTTTAAAAATAAACTTAAATATTATTTCATAATTAATCAAATATTAAAAAAAACATAAATTTTTCTTAGGTTGCAGAATGCCATCTCGAGGGCAGAGAATGCATTATGGTAACAAGTGGAGCCGTCGCATTTGGAACCCAGAAACTCACCCAAGAATTGCTTATGTCCCTCTCAATGAGGGAAACATTATCTCCAAAGGATCACACTAGAGAAGTAAACTTTGATAAAATCATATTAAATAAATCTAGTTTAAATCCTTTTCCCATCTAGGATGCTGGAATGTTGCTGGAGCCAAGAGCAGCAGCAGCTGTTGGACAATCCGGTCTTATGTCCTTGTACGATGCCATGTTTGCACAATATGGCGTTAAAATAGCTCAAGTTTGTCGAATGAATTTTTACAGAAATATTTTAATGTAAAAAAGCATTTCTTTTAGGTTTTAGTAACAAAACCAGATTTTTATAATGAAGAAACTAGGAAAAATCTTTTCTGTACATTGTCCGAACTGATCAGCCTTAATATAGTACCAATTATTAATACAAATGACGCAGTGTCGCCACCTATGTTTATTGTTGATGAAGAGGTGTCTGCATCTGGTTCTAAAAAGGTAAAGTATTTTTTTTGTTATATTAAAAATATGATTTGTAGATACTTTTTAAAAACATGTGCTGCTAAGAGGTAATAGAGTATAACTCTCGTTTCCTAAGTGGTCGAGAGACTGTGCATTGATCGATCATCGTTTGGATTTATTTAAAAATAATAGGACTTGTATTAATTAAGTAGATGGTCTAGAATGTATCCTGGGCTGGCTTCCTTAGAGAAGGAAAAACTACCTGGTCTTGAATTATGTGTAGCGAAATTTCTACCAGACAGACCAATGTTTTTGAGTCAAGGCAGCTCTTAATGTGTGCTACATTCAGGAATTTTATTGGAGCGATTCATTTATTTTGTTGGTCTGGTTAACTCGTTGGTTTAATATTATCAGAGATTCTAAGTAAATGGAGTTGCAGTTGCAATGGAGTTCAAGTTTTAACAGCTGTTGATCAATAGGATAAAAGACCAATAGGAACACAATAGTTCACAAGACGACAGCGCCTCTTTGGTCTACCTAGTCCAGTTCACTAAAGGTTTGAAGGCGGTTAAAACTCAGCATTTAAACCCACCAAGTGTAGCCAACCTACTCCATCTGGACCAGTTCTTAGACAACTATCGTCATAGTAGAAGGTCGTTTATAGGAGTAAAAACTTTGGTAGCCACTAGCAGACAAAGCAGCCATTACCAGAAACACCACTCATCACCTCAGGGGTGAATTTGTGAGGGTGATATTAGACCCAATTCAGAATAAGAGGAGAGAAGCTAGGAAAAATTTGCATGACCACATTTTTCTGCTTCGTTACAAGAAGAGGTGGAGGGGTTCACACAACTGAGGTGGAGGGGTTCACGCCTTTGTTACAGATATGATTGTAATGGTAATCGACCATTCCAGACGAAAACCTGTCTATTGAGTGGGTACCCTTTATGGTCACCAAGTTAGTTGCCCATTTTCTCCGCATTAGGGGTCGTCCATTAATTACGTGCGGGGTTTAGGGTGGAGGGGGACGAGCCGAATCTCACCCAATCTCACGTATTTTTTTCTCAAGAAATAGTGTAAAATTGCAAGAAAACTGGATTAAATTAAGTAAAATATGTTTCTCCACTAAAGATCCCTATTCACTTACAGGCTGCTGGCACGCCGTGGCCTCTCAGGCCAGGTCGGCAGGCAGACCCGATGAAGGCCACACAATACTCAGTCTGACTGAGGGATGAGGACTTCAGGTATCCATGCATGACATGCATGTGACGTCATGATTCTTTACAGACACATAGGCGAAGATGACGGCTTAGCATAGCAGGTTGTTAACTCAAGTGCAAAAATATTCACGGCCTCAAAGAAAACTTTAAAGGCTCAAACGGATTAGTGCCTGGAAAAAAGTCTGAAATACACGGACCACCATATTTGCTAACATAATGGGTAGGCGAATGGGGAATTTGCTGGGGGCTTGTCAAATCTCAAGAAATCTTACCAAAGGGGGGTCGAAAAATCGCAAAAATCGCCTCACGTAATTTATGGACAACCCCTTATACAATTTTTTAAGGCTCAAATTTTGCTGCTTCGTTTCCATTCTGCATTATTTTTGGCGACGTCTCGAGCCTCCTTAAGTGATAATCGTTGATTCGTTAAGACGCTCTCGGTATTGTTTAGCTAGGATTTCTTCGGTGTCGATCGCTGAATTCTCCAGTCTGTCGGATGGTCTCGCCATAGAAATTTACCTGACAAGCGGTTATCATCCATGCGGCAAACATGTCCAAACCACCGTAGTAGACGTTTTTGTATTTCTTCTTCGATCTAATTGTCTCTTTTTCAAGGCGATCGCGGAGTGAGATACTGAGAATCTGCCTCAAGCATGGCATTTGGAAGACCTCGATCTTGTTGACGCCCGGCTTAAGCAGTGTCCATGTTTCCGATCCATAAAAAAGAATCGGAAGAATTTATGTTCGGTAAAGGCGTACTTTCGTTTTTATGGTTATATTTGTCCGTTTCCATATGCGCAATTTGATCGGGGCGAATGTTGCTGTTGCCTGGCCGATGCGGCTATGAACGTCGGCCGTCGATGCCACTTTCTTTTCTTCAGCAACTTGTCGATGCCACTTCAGCCAGAACATCGGAACCTGTTGGATTTGGGTTCCATCGAGGTGAACACTGGCTTTCGATCCGTCTGTTGTGAGCACTTTATCGTACGATGCTTGGAGAATTGGGTGATTTTCCATGGCACGTCTTCGGTTTCCAAAGCTCACCACAAGCTGCCTCAACGAGTTCTTTCTTCTTCTTTAGCTGTCGAAGTGCAAATATTTGATCAATACATCCTTGATGTGGTCTAAATCCATCTTGTTCTTTCCGGCTCGTTTGCTCTCGATGTTTCTGTAGCGACGCGTCGATTGTATGATTTTCGTAAATATTTTGCCGACCATCGAAAGGAGACTAATACCACGATAATTCTTGCATTCCCGACTGTCGCCTTTCGTTAATATTGGCACAACGATCACTTTCTTCCACGCCGACAGCATATCGATCCGAATAACATATGTGCGTAATGCGGACATGGAATCGTTGTGATAAGACATCATCTCCGGCTTTGATCATCTCAGCGGTTACTTGATATATTTCGGGCGCTTTTCTATTTTTTAGGGATTTTATTGCCGTATTCACCTCGATAATTTTCGGTTCGGTATCGAGAATCTGAATCGTCGGGATAATGTGCGGTTCGAGTACTGATCGGATCATTGTACAGATTTGTACAGATGATCGAAGAATTCTCTCCATCGCTGCAGACACCCATGCGAGAGGTTACGAAAGTTCCATTCGATTTTTTGATGTTTTACGAAACTACTGTCCTTAAGAAGTCAGCTCATATATGTAGGTCACATAGGTATTTTGACGTTGTGCTTGCTAGGAGCCTGCGAGTGTTGTTTTTACTCGGATCTGTAACTATAATCAAATATAATTTGTTGAATAGAAAGAACGTGGTCTTCATCCTGCTATACGATAATGTCAAGTTCACATAGCGTACATTGTCTCAAACATCTAAGGGAAAACACAAGAACCCATAGCCCAAATTTTCACCTTTGCCGCTTACTATCAAACCAAATGTGTTACGTTGATAATGGGAAAGGTATCGAAGGGTAGGTTGAGATCGAACGTCCGATTTCTGGTGAAACGACGACGCCACAAAATGGTTCGAGAGGCTAGAACAGGCAGGAGACAACATGGATAGAACTCGTGTTATAATTCATGTAAAACATATAACACATTTTTACACATTCTCTTATCGTAAAACAAAAACGAAATCCTTTTCACAACTCCAGCATTTATTTATTTAAAACAAATTTAAAAATGTCCGCATCGAAAGCCGTAACCTTACCCACGGGGAAACAAAATATTAAAATTAAAATAAATAATTTCGCATGTGATTTTTCTTTTTCAATAAAACCATCATCGATTTTTGCCCTTCATTTATTTTTATGGCGTTGTAGCATATGGCCTCCATTCTTCCAATATTCTCTGCTGACGTTTATTGTTGCGGCATTCATAAAATCAAATTGTTGAGCATAAATTATTCGGATTGTCCAGGAGTGTTGCTCTCAACAGGAAACAATGCTCAATGTGGAATAAAACATGAACAATATTTTTTTGGGGTTGTACAAGGGTTTAATTTTTTGTGAAACTGGTTCAATTGTAAAAGCCTTTTATTGTGTCGCATTTAAATATGTAATTGAAAATATTTTGACGGTAGCTAAATTTATTTCGGAGTTATTAAATATTTAACGAGTATTTTTACAACGAGTGGTGAAACAAGTCATGTCATAGCCCAGCTGGGTGCATCAAGATAGCTGGTATCCCAATAAGCGGGGTAATACGAGGTAATTTGACTATTACCTGCTGCTAGCCAGTCAAAGGTGGAAGCGGTGCTAGAGATATGCTTTATCTTGACTTAACATTCCAAGAAAAATGGGCCTTAAGCCGCGTTTACATCCCAAAGTCAACGCGAAAGTGCAGTACCTTGTTCTGTCGACCAGACTCCAACCAAACCATCTAAGGAAATGGATTAAGAGCTCCCATCTCGCCGTTCAATCATGTATTGAACGGCGTCCGAATCCAATGTTCATGCCATTTCGGCCCATGTTTCCCAGGGGTCAGTTCTATCTGATGACCGTACTTTGCGTTACTCCTACGCCTTCGACAATATAAGAGATGCACCTTGTCTTCACTATCGTGAACTGACTGACTTCAATCAAGCGAGATATCAATTCGATTCTGGGTTGGGGCCGTATGAATCGTGTTGAATTTAAAGTCACCAAAAAGAAATACTGCCACATCTCCACCTAAGCCAGTGGTTTCCAAACTCTATGATACTGCGATCCCCCCTTTGCCACAAAAAAAAACCCTGGCCTTGGAGGTGTGCCATCTAGACCTTCGGTATTTCAACAATGAATAACTCCGACATTTTTTAACCGATTTTGATAAATGAGTAAAA
Source organism: Thereva unica (assembly GCA_949987705.1). NCBI lineage: Eukaryota > Metazoa > Arthropoda > Insecta > Diptera > Therevidae > Thereva > Thereva unica. The sequence continues at coordinate 149,406,509 of OX465282.1, forward strand.
TTTATTTAGGATATTCTTTACCATTTATCCAGGTTAGCTTTTGAATACAATGTCGATTAAATGACCACTTCCATTCCACATCCGGGCGTTATATGTAGCAACTTCTTCGGCTCGTATGCTAGCTTTGAGTTTTCGTCAAGGGTCTTCGGCTTGCTACCATCAGCTTTACTTTTGTAAGAATTTCATTGTAGTGGCTGCTGTGGTGCAAGGTGCGCCGTCTTGTTGAAAATAGGTTCATCAGACCTTTTTCACACGTTTTTGGGCACACAAAGTGCACCAACATCCAACGTTGCGTGCGTCGTCGATGCTTTTTCGAACTTTGTAGAAAATGGTCCGATGATGGTTTTTGAGCACCCTTCGGCCCAAGCAGTGACTTTCTTGACGTGCAATGGTGTTTCGTGAATGACGTGTGGTTTCACTGTTCGCCAATTCGATAGTTTTGTTTATTGCTTCTGCCAGAGAGTGTGCGCTTCGCCTTGCGCCGGCGTTTCCATTTTGCAACGACGCCGCTTGTCCGCTGGCAATAAACTATGAGGAAATCCTCCTTAGAATCGTTTCACCCACGTTTAACTCCTGAGATCGGCGGCGATATGATACATATGGATTATCGGCAATACTTTCTGTTACTGGTTCAACAACTCATTGCAGCGTTGCGGACTCGGCCGAATGGGATGCTGGCGAGTGCTTACCATATTTTTAACGATAAGCACGCGCGGTATTCACCATTAAACGATTGTTTTTAATGTAAAGCTCCACAATTTCAGGGCGGTTTTTTGGATGTGAATAGACTCATAGCTAAAATGGTACTGAATAACGTTACAGAATCGTGTACAATTGCCGAAGTCGGCTAAGAAATATCAGAGTTATTCAATGTTGAAACACCGAAGGTCTAGATGGCTATGAGATGGGGCAGCTTTAATGAAGGATCTGCGATGGAATGATCACATATTCTAAATCTCCACACAAGCAATGCCTTAGATTTCTCAAGAGGTGCATCTTTCTCCTTCAGCCAGCCGCTCTGGCTACAATCTACAAATCTTACATTCGGTCCCGCCTTGAATACAATTTATCTATCTGGGCAGGCGCCCCAAAAACCAGCTTGGCTTACCTCGACAAGGTGCAAAATCGTACCATCAAACTCATTGGTGATGGCATCTTTCGCGCCCCTATAGATCCTTTAAGCTACCGTAGGAAAGTAGCAGAATTCTCTATACCTTAGCGCTGTTACCATAGCGGCTGTTCCACTGAAATTCAGAACCCCCTGACTAGCCAGCTTGGCTCACCCTCATACCCTACAGCCCCCTTTCGCGCAAAATACGGTCTAGAAGTTCGGTTATGAGTAGAACAACTCGACTGTGGAGTAATCTCCTGCAGTCAGTATTTCCGAACTCGTACAACATCAGAGTTCAAACGTAAGACTCATCAGACATTTCCTTGAGCACCCCCCAGCCCCCTCTCACCTTTCCTGTTCTCCTCTATTCTTCAAACCAAACTTACTATTAGACATTGCACCATGACCTTAACGACATGACTGGTAGTAGATGCTCCCAATAAAAATAATTAAAAACTCTGTGCCCATCACATGCCCTTTAAAAGGCCAAGCGGTCGTTGTTCGCCCGTTGTAAGGCCATTTTTTATTTTTTTCGGGTATGAGAAGGAGATTTTAAGTATTTTGCAGAGTTTGGGAGTAGTTAGGTCACAGCGTACCGCAAAAGCGGTATAAATATCACCTTTTGGTGATGACGACTGAAACGCATTTCTAATTGCCTCATGAGTGAACGCGACATTTGCTTCTCCGTAAGCAGCTTTTGTCACGCCACAAAGTAGAATTATGAGTTATACAGGGCAAAAGGCTGTCTTCCTTGCATAAAAGTTGTAATTTGAAAGTTGCTTGAATTATTCATGATCCAGCCAACACCGAAAAACATCCTGGAGCATTAAACAGCATTAGCGGAAGAGTTTTGTGAAGTTAAAGCGCAAGCAAACTCAGCACAAAAACAAGATCGCGAAGCCAATCCTGATTAGAAAAATGCTGGAGCGGCGCACCGGGCGCAATTTTAGAAAAAAGTTTCCCGGGCCTTCATTTTCATATATTAAAGGAATTCCATTGTCCTTCACTGCGATTTAAAAATATACAGAAATGATGGGGGCGCAATATGGCATACGGCACCGGGCGCAAAAATGTCAAACGCCGGCCCTGATTACCATCTCGCCTGTTTCACCGAAATTAACGGTCTTCTTACGTGGCATCTTTATACCTAATGTTATCTGGAAATAGCATAATACGGCGTTTATTCTACAATAAACCATATTAGTTCGCGAGTCTTCTCGGACCTATCTCCCTTTAATTTAACCAAACCTAATCTAGTTTATCTCTTGAAAGACATACAGAAATAGAGATACACGAACAACTTTCCTACGACTAACAAGAACATAAAATTTTCAACATATCATCAATAGTGATAACAGCTTCCTTCCCTCCTATGTCCTGAAATAGTTATTAGCATTTCCTGGAAGCACACGTTATGCTAAAAATTGTATTTTATGCACGTAGTCTCATAGCATAAGATTTTGCCCCGGCAAAGGTACGTCCCTTAGCAGCAGAGCAACAATAAATTCCGTTTATGTTTAAAAGAATTTCATCATAACGCGATGTTGGTGCTGGTCCTTATGCAGGATCCTGCCACTTGCATTCCTTGTGTTCTGCATGAAATTTATTGTAGCTGCATATTTACACGTGACTCCATTTTAGGGTATTAGCATAAAAGACAACGACAGTTTAGCAGCCATGTTAGCGGCGGAAATTCAGGCAGATCTCCTTATTCTCATGTCTGATGTGGATGGTATCTATAACAAGCCGCCCTGGGAAGATGGTGCTAAACTAATGCACACGTACACATCGAGCGACAGGCACACAATAGAGTTTGGCAGGAAGTCAAAGGTAAGTGGCGAAATTTTGAGGATGTGATCTTTATCGAGTTATGTGACAATGAACCGGCTTCATTCAGGTCGGAACAGGTGGAATGGACTCTAAGGTTATGGCGGCTACATGGGCACTAGATAGAGGAGTCAGTGTGGTTATCTGCAATGGAATGCAGGAGAAGGCTATAAAGACTATAATTGGTGGAAGGAAGGTTGGTACTTTCTTTACGGAATCTTCAGAGGGATCAGCAACACCGGTCGAAAGTTTGGCGGAAGATGGTAAGTTTTGTATATAGATGGGGAAATTTTGTTTGGTGGTGGTGTAATGTAGAGACTACCATGAGCGAGGTTTGGAGATAATGTGATACTTATACTATTTGGATTTTATTTATGATAATGTTTTTAGGTTAAGACAATTTCCTGAGTGGAGTTTGCATATTTAGGTTTTTTTTTTTTAAATAAGTCTCAATCAATTTCTATTAACATCCACTTTCTGCTTGGTGGTTTTTGACCCGAGACATAAACTATTATTAGTGTTACAATCTTTCAAAAAATTGGAGCATCAACATACATATTGTGGATATCGATGGAGCGCCATTTGTGTCTCAACTCTACATACAGTTCAGGACCTTATTCTATGGCTATTATCTTAGCTTGAAAAATTGTAAGTGACTGGCCCACTGAATTACTATTGGACATCTTAGCCCAGCTTCCAAGTCGTCTTTTTCCTCGTCTGGAAAAATGGAAAGACCAAGGCCATGCCGCGGAGTGTATTTGAAGCACGGACCTCTGGGATGGTAGTCTTAATATATATAGTGGAGGCATAGGTTTTTTACTCTTACTCTGAGGTATTTGTTTTCTTTTGTTCTTTAATGTACTTATTTTTGTCATTGTGACATTATAATGTCACCTAACCTAATTTGAAGTATGAAAATTATAGTATCTATGGGAATAGATGAGGGTCACAAAATTCTGCCTTCCTTTCTCGCGCAGCTCGTGGGATCAATATTGAATCATATTTTGAGGTTCTGGAGGGAGGCTAGGGTGGGTGGTCTTTACTCTCAGAGCGGACAGAGGATCATACAAGAAAGCAGAATTCTTTCTCCTGAGAACGATGGAGAACGTCTTAGACAAGCATATTAAGACAGGCCTTTCAGCGAACCTGCTCCGTTCCCGCTATCGGCCATAGTAAACCTACAGAGACTGACATATTGAAGCAGAATAGGGCTGGTAGGGGAGTGTAATACTATTTGCCGGTTCTGTTGTGCAGCTCCCGAACCAGCGGAGCACTTGTTGCGATTGTAAGGGTACAAAGAGTATGTGATTAAACCTCCTCCATCGCGGCTTCACTGCACCCAGAGAAATTTGGGATATGCATTTCAGCCTATATCAAAAGTCTTAACCCCGAATATTTATTAGGATGGGGTTGGCAAACTATACTTAATAGTCCTAGTCAATAATTTCCCACCAGCATCAAAGAGTTCTTATATAATGCTTATCTCCATCTCCTTCAGCACGTGCGGAGTCGACTATAACTATGTATTTTATCTGCGTACCTCTTTAAACTGAGCTAAGCTTTCCGTTCTTTTAGTGTGGATTAGGGTAATTAAGCACTGTATTTGCCATTTGGAGCTATTGTACTCTTGCCACCTCTACTCTACCTCATACTTGTAGCACAGCCCACTTGAACAAATTCTGCAGCCTAGAGATTTGCATTTAGACTCCAGTTAAAGAAATACATGTTATCAAGCAGTCCCCCAACCGGGTGATAATTACGTCTAGTGCTGCTTGACCTCCGTAATCGAACGAGAACAGTGTGCTAAATGTGGACGTTCCTTCATGGTTGCCAAACTAAATTAACTCAAATGTAAAGCAAGACAACAATAAAACCTAAAACTTATTGTGTCGTGCTCATGAAGAATCTTAGAGGAAAGCCCTGTTTAGGCATACTCCTCATTTGCCACATAGGGCGAATGCCAGTACAGCATACAACTCTGCTTGAAAGGCCAGATCACTAAGCTCGACCTATGTGGAAATGTGGTAATGCCAGGACGGGCTGCCTGCACGTCGCCGGTATGTGGGAATATAGCGTCTCACGCTCGCTACTACCGTCGTTAGTTGGCTATCCAGTCGGCACCACGGAGAGGTGACGGTTCGATTTTGCCCACCTCGATTTTGACGAGCCTCAGCCGTAGTGTTTTTTCGGCAAATCGAGGGCGGCAGAGGGCATGGCGATGGAGGGAAAACTGCGCACCCACTTTCGCTTTTGGTGGAGAAATCCACACTCAAAATATTTCATGTACCCTAATAACCCAGAACTTTGGAAGGCCAACTTAATCGGATGCGACGAGGGAATGTGTTCGAAGGGCAACTAAATAGATTATATTAGAGCTTGTTAAGAACTGATAACTTGTATAGCCTAAGCTTTTCAAACCGCAACCGACTAGCATTTAAAAAGGAGATTGCCTCAGGGGCATCTGATCCAAAGAGGAATTTCTCTGTGAGGACGCTATGTGGCAAATGAAGGGCATGTCGAAAGAGGAGTTTCCTTATGAACAACATACATAAAAAATCAGCGATACTAAAGTAAGGTACGTCTTGTCACTTTCTCAGAAAGAAAAAGAAATGGGATAAATGGGAGGGACACTCCTTATGACGAGGTGCGAATGGGCAATACACATGGGGTTCGAATGAGGCAGTGGGTCGGGACTCATATCTGCTCTTCTTAAATTCTTACAATATTGATATTCATATATTATTTAGTTGCTGCGAGATCATAGAATGCAAACTGTCATATTTTGAACAATAAACTGATTTTACCTTTCTATTTAAGGGGGGACAACACCTTGAATAGGCACGATTTTACGTTAAATTGAAAGTTCAATATTGTAAACAATACTTTTTAAAAACAAATGAAACTTTTTTTATTTATTAAAACTACTATTAAACTTTACTTTTACACGTCAACAAAGTCGAAAAAGTTTTAACAAACTATATTTGTTTAACAAATCCTCGCGCATGCACCTTTTCGCTGGCTGCACATACCATGGGGACCTGATACAATAAAAATGGATTCCAATTAAAGCAAGTTAATCTTAAATACATTGTCTACGACCTAGTGTAGCCGATTTTTATTTCATCTAATCATTTTGAAGAAACAGCCACTTAAAGTAAAAAAGTCGATTTTTTGGAGAATTTTTAACAATAAATAGCCGCCATTTTGGAAAAAATAAACCAATCAAAAAACGGCTACGCTAGGTCGTAGAGAGTGCTTTTATAAACATTCTGTCAAAATTTCAAGTCATTTGGCCGAGTAGATTCCGAGGAAAGTGTGCAGCCAGTTTGAAATCGAGGGATTCGAGAAAACGGCTGTCAAAGTGTGGCGTACAAAACGCTGAACGTTTAGCGTACGTTACTGCTCGCGTTTGAATCGAATTTTTAAAAATCCTTTTACACATATATTCTAGATAGAATAAAGTATCAATTAGAGCAATAAAAAAAAAGTCGATTTTTTTGAACATTCAAGGTGTTGTCCCCCCTTAAGTGAAAAGAAAAAAAAAAAAACACGAAAATTGCCCCTACATTAGCAATCAACAAAATCTCTTGCTGCTCCTCGAAAAGTTGTCGCCAATTGCCAAACCATCAAAAAAACATCAAAAATAAATAAAATCCTTAAACACAAACATAAAATCCTGCTAATGAAATTTTTCTCGTCCATTTTCAGCACGCACAGGAAGTCGCCTCCTGCAGGCGCTCACCCCCAACGAGAGAGCGGCCGCCGTCCATTCCTTGGCTGATTTACTGATCTCGAAGCAGGCGTACATCCTGGATGCAAATGCCAAGGACTTGTCTGAGGCCCAGAAAAATGGACTGGCAAAGCCCCTACTGTCACGCCTGTCCCTAAATCCGGCTAAGCTAAAGAGCCTGTCGGTGGGTCTGAAGCAGATTGCCGACTCCAGTCATAGAGTAAGTTTCCTCTCTCGGTTGTTTATTTCCAGCTTTTATGAGTTCCTAAGTTGTTTACAAGACGGATCCTTGTTTTTTGAATAAGGAGCTAAATTTTAAGTAGATCCAGCTCCCCAACGACTCAGCGAAATGATTTTCGCGCGAAATTTAAATTTCACCCTACATAACTTTATAACAGAGCCGCGCCATTCTTTGATGGGCATAGAAAGCACATTTTAAATGGCAACAAAACTCAATAAAAGCAGATTTCCATAGGACAGAAGGGGGACGATGACGGAAATAATCTACAATGTGAAGGATATCACAGGTGATACTTTAGGATATCCTTCCGGGAAAGAATGGAAACTTTTCTCACCAGGATTTGCGAGAGGCGAAAGTTTGTTGTGCTAGTCCTGAATAAAATTTCACAACTAATCGAAACTTTTCCAATCTTACCTGATAAGAACGAGAGTTTTTAATAAAATTCTTCTTTCCACTTTCACAATGGCCGATGTTTACCTGTTACCTAACTTTACTTTAATGGGATTTTCAGAATGTTGGACGAGTCCTTCGCCGCACTAGACTGGCTGAAAATCTGGACCTGAAGCAGGTTACTGTTCCCATCGGGGTACTACTGGTGATTTTCGAGTCTAGACCAGACTCGTTGCCACAAGTTGCTGCATTGGCGATGGCTTCTGCTAATGGTTTACTACTGAAAGGCGGAAAGGAAGCAGCTCACAGCAATCGGGCCCTAATGGAGCTAGTTAAGGAGTCCCTTTCAGAAGTTGGTGTTTCACAGGCCATATCGCTGGTAAATATCTTCATATATGTTTATTAATGCGCCATTCTTAATAAAAACATGCAAAAGGTCTCGACTAGGGAGGAAATAAGTGATTTACTTTCAATGGAGGACCATATTGACTTGATTATACCCAGGGGGTCGACGGAGCTCGTTCGCAGCATTCAGCAACAATCACTGCACATCCCCGTCCTGGGACATGCTGAAGGGATATGCCATGTCTTTATAGATAAGGATGCTGACTTAGAGAAAGCTTTAAAAATCGTTAGGGACTCCAAATGCGATTATCCAGCAGGTAAGCGTGTGTCTGCCTGGCTTGGTAGTGTTGCTACCATACCCAAGGACTCAAGTTCAATTCCCGATGGCATTTATACCTTCTCCACCGTGAATTTTGCTTGTGTACTTGAATTTATTATTTCACCGTTTTTCTGCTATATTGATTTTCATTTGAAGCTTGCAACGCGATGGAGACATTACTGATACATGAAGACCTTCTGTCCGGGGACTTCTTTAACCAGATATGCAACATGCTGAAGAAGGAAGGTGTCACGCTGTACTCTGGGCCAAAACTTAACCAGATCCTGACATTTGGCCCTCCTCCAGCCAAGAGCTTAAAACATGAATACGGGTCTCTGGAGTGCTGCATCGAAGTAGTTAAGAACCTAGACGATGCCATCGAGCACATCCATACATTCGGAAGTGGCCATACCGACGTTATAGTCACGGAAAATGGTAATCATAAAACTGCATTTCTTGCATTTTCCATCTAAAAACCCCCAATTTTCTCCCTCAGAACAATCTGCACGATTTTTCCAAGGCCAAGTCGACAGTGCCTGTGTCTTCCACAATGCCAGCTCACGATTTGCTGACGGCTTCAGATTCGGTTTGGGTGCTGAAGTTGGGATATCAACAGCAAGGATCCATGCTAGAGGACCTGTTGGTGTTGAAGGCTTATTGACAACGAAATGGATTCTAGATGGAATAGATCATACGGCTGCGGATTTTGCGGAAGGTGGCGGCCGTACCTGGCTGCACGAGTCCTTGCCTTTGGATTGAAATTGAGGCTATTTTGTAGGATTTAAAAAATGTTTTTTTTTTGTTTTTAATTTTAAGTTACTTAATTGAATTTGCATTTTGTATATAGGAATTTAGTTGTTTCTTTATTGGTTGGATTTGAATAAATCATTCAATTTATTTGTTATATGGTTGGGTGTATGTTTTTGTGCAATTTGTTGGAGAAATATTTGAAATGTAAGTTAAGATATTGGATCATAACTTATGCCTCGGTGATCTGGTGGACTAAAGTCACACAGAAAACCGTCAAGAGGCATTTGGACAAGGTGCAAAGAATGGCTAGCGTAGGTGTGAGCGGTGCTTTCCGCAACACACCCGCCGCGGCTTTGGAGGCGCTGTTAGGTCTGCTGCCGTTAGATCTCCAGGTGATGAAGACTGCGGCAGCCTCAGCGATTCGTATGAGACGGGATGCCGCATGGCAGGCGTCAGGAGCCTTATATGGGCACATGAATATTCTGGATCGCCGCAAAGGGATTAGGGAGCTCATGATGCCCATGGAAGGGATCACAAAAATGAGGGTGACCGAAAGGTATCATAAAACCCTCATAGGGAACGGAACGCTCCCGGAAGGGAGGCCGGAAGACATATATATCTTCACGGATGGATCCATGATTGACGGCAGAGCAGGTGCGGGAGTCTTCTCAGAGGACTTAAATCTGACCTGCTCTCTGGCTTTGGGGAATTACACCTCAGTCTACCAGGCGGAAATGCTTGCTCTGCTGCACGCGCTGGATCACATAAATGATGGTCAGGTGCAGGGAACAAGTATCCTTATAGCACTGGACAATCAGGCTGTGATTAAGCGCATGAATCAGACAGAGATTAATGCGTCTCTGGCATTGGAATGTGTCCAAAAACTGAACAGGTGTGCGAAACAAAACAACGTGACGCTAGGTTGGGTTAGAGGACATACAGGCATCGATGGGAACGAAAAGGCTGACAACCTGGCAAAACAGGAGTCAACCTCGGAATTCTGGGGACCGGAGCCATACTCTGCCATTGGCAGAGGGTTGGTAAGGAACTGCATCGAGAAATGGGTCGCTGAGGAACACCGGAGACGGTGGGACGCTATGACCACGTGTAGGCAGGCTAAGATGGTGCTTAGGTTGCCGATTACCCCAGCCAGAAGAAGGATCCTGCATATGCAAAGGAGAACCCTCAGATGGTTGGTGGCACTGATTACAGGACACGGATGTTTCAGGTATCACCTAAAAAGAATGGGAATTCTGGAGGATGACACCTGTCGGATGTGCCTGGAGGAACCTGAGACGGCCACACACATAGTGTGTCACTGTCCGGCGGTGGCGAGGAAAAGGGCTGCCATAACTGGACTCCATTGGATGGAGGACATGAGGCAGACTCCCTTCAATCAGCTGATTGCGATAACTAGGGGAGTCGAAGCAAGGGAGCAATGGGACAACCCACTGCAACCCCAATAAGATGACTCTAGGCAGAGGGACGAAAAGGGACCCGCAAATAGTGGTCTGATTCGGTATCCCTCGAAAATCTATATATGGGCGATTCTCCAGAACCTTTAACCTGAGCTAATTGGAAAAATGAAATTTCAAATTGATAGCACAACCGTGCCATGATATTTTTTGTGTTTCTTATTTCATAAATAAATGTTTTCTGATGTAGAACATTAAAAAATTCAATGCGCATATTTTTTTATGACATGGTTATATTGACATGGTTACAATTTTGACATCAAATTTGACATGGTTACAATTTTGACATTCGCTTAAATTACTTTTTTTTAAGATTCATGAAACAATTTAAGTGAAGGAAACGTTACATATGATTTAACTAGTTACAATAGGTCATAAGAAATTTTACGGGGACGAATTTAATGTAATATGAGCAAATTAATTGCAGTTACAACTTTGACATTTAAATGTAACCTACGTTCACGTTAGCCAGTTTTGCCCAAAAATCAACCAATTTCAACTTATTTGTGTCACAAAATGTATGCACATGTTCGTTAGTGTCTGAACAATAAGTGCGTTTAAAAAAATTTATGATAAAATGAGACAATTCGGAGTACTTCCACTTACCATGCGGGTTACAACTTTGACGTCAAAACCTAGGGACAAACTTCAGAGTTGTTTTTTGGAAAATATAGCGATTTGACACTGCACCGAACACAACTGCATTTTTCCTTAAGAGTTAAACTACAACTTTTCACTTTTCACTATTTGTTTCAACGCTTCCTATCACAAATATAAATAGTTTTTCATTCAGATTAGCGCTAAAGACAGGGCGAAAAGTGACAGGTAACGGAACATTTTTTCAAATTTTATTGCAATATATCGTTTTAAATGACTTCGTACTTATATCTTATTGTTCATTAATAGTTTCTTAACATTATTGATAGCTTCTTTTATTTTTAATCTTCTTATAAAAATTGTTATTCATAAAAATTTCGAAGCGACAAGCAGGTTAAAGGTTCTGGAGAATCGCCCATATATAAGATATTGGACTTGTTGTAACAGTCATGCTAATTTTGTAATACTTACCGAGATATTGGATTATTTTACCTTCGAAGCGAGTAAATTAGGTTAAGAAACTCTTGTACCTCCATCATCAGGAAAGTCATATCATCTTTTGATGACAGGTTGAGAAGTAAGTTATTCAATAGTACCACCGGCAGAAAAATTTCTGGTCTTTGGTAACTTCCATCAACAAGAATTTTGTCTCCTCTACAACACCTCCCTTCATTCACAATGATGACGTGATAACAGAAAGCAATCCCAAGGCCGATTTATTAGCATCTCTGTTAGCCTCAAATTCTTCTTTACCCGATGCTGCTATGCAACCTCCTTCCCTCGAGCGAATAGCTCATGGACGGAGTTTTTTTCAGGACTCGAAATGTATATCGATGTCTTAAAAAGCTTGATGTCAATAAATCCACTGGCCCCGATAAAATACCCCTTATGGTTCTCAAAGTGAGCTCTGTTGTCAAAACCCCAAGCTATTGGGTATCCACCCAGTTCTAAGGAAATGGATTAAGAGCTTCCTTACTGACCGTTTAATAAAGGTAGTATTGCATGGCATCGAATCTAATCCTCACACCATCTCGGCCGGAGTTCCTCAAGGTTCAATTCTTTCACCCGCTCTTTTCCTAATATTCACAAATGATCTGTTCTCAGTCCTTTCCAACCCACTACTCAGCTTCGCTGATGACGCTGCGTTATTCTTATGGTATCGAGAATATAAGACAAGCACGTGTCAGACCCTGTCTTCATCATCGTGAACTCTTGTCCAATTCTATCAACATGGGTGGACAAGATGCAAAGCCGCACCATCCAAATCATCGGAGATGACAGCCTTTGCATCTCCATCATTATCTTTCAAACCAATGTCCAGTAGCACATTGCACCATGACCTGAACGACATGACAGACTGGTAGTACAAAGGGTGATTCCTAAGCTTGGTTTTCCCACATAAAAAAAAATGGCGCAAACAGTTGCCCTCCAGCGGACTCTGCTTTGTGCTCTCAGCTCCGGCGAGGATCTCCCAGTTGTTGCAGCCTCTGATAGTAAGGTTCTCCCTCACGTTGTTCTAAGTCTTCCGACTCGGCGGGATCCTTGCGGATTCCAGTCAAGGGCCTGTTTGGCTAGATTTTCTTTTTCGAGTCGCAAGGTGTGGCCAATCCAATTCCATTTTCTTCGCCTGATTTGGCCATCTATCCTTTCTTGGCCGGCACGGCAGCGGATTTTTAGGATACGACGTATAGGAATGGGTGACTTTCCATGTTTCGCAACCATAAAGAAAAACTGCCTTAACGTTGGAGCTGAACAGCCGCAATTTGGTTTTAGTTGAGATCTGCGTTGATTTCCATATGTGGAACAGGCATGTATAAGAAATAGTAAAGGCGAAAGTAGGCATCCTTGTCGTACTCCTGAGCTCACCTCAAAGCTGTCGAGGAGCGAGGAAGAGGAAAGGCCAAATTCGAGCCGATCTTCGTGAGCATAGTCACAGTTATTACGAAACTTTAAGTTTCTTCACAAAAAAAAATCCTGAACACTCAAACTCCGGCACGGCGGCAGCCTGGTCCTTCGAACATTTACTCGAATGGGCCATAGGCCAATCCAGCCCTGAGCGTGACTCATCTTTCACATCAAAATTATCAGAAAGAAAGCGAACGAATCACAAATATTTCCACAAGCCTGCGCAACGTTCTTTCTTTTGTGGCAAACTTTTTATTATTATTTTTTTTTTATTTTCAATTTTCCAGTTAGCATGTTCGAGCAACACCTGTTTCGAACGACTGTTTATTTACTGGTGACGCTGCGATCAGTAGCTCGTGACTTATTTGCAATTGACGCCTTCTGACCTGAGTGGGTAGATTTCAATAGTTTACGAACCTCGGAAGAAAGAATACTTGCCCAGATTTTTGGTGGGAGTCCAACAGGAAAAAGAAGAGTAAAACGGCCAAGAAATTGGTGGATGGATGACGTGCTTAAAGATATACGAAAACTTGTAGAGTCAATTGAAAGAAGGGGTTTCAATAAACCCGAATCTTTTAAGCACTGTAGCTCCATTTAAGAAGAAGAAGAGAACCTAGTTGCAGCAATTGATAATGCACAATTACTCTTAAGTAAGATGCCATTTTACATTCCTTTCAAAATGGTCTCGTTTTTGCTGCTTGGTCATTTGCACTTGCATATATAATAAACATAATTTTCAACTTTCAACAATATCTGGCAAATCCAAGCATCTCCAATTTGCATTGAAAGACCTCTCATCAAAATTCCCTATTTGTAACTAGACTAGGGTTAAAATTTCCATCCCTCAACCTCAAAGGCACCTTAATATGCATTTTGTTAGAAGTTATTCAAATTCGTCAAACCCAACCCTAAAAGCATCTTCCCACCCTACCCACAATTTACCACTAGTATAATGCGATTCTAATAGAATCTGCTCCGGTATGCAGCTCCACTAGAGCCTGGGTCTGTGGGTGTTACTGACACGTTTTGTAAATTTACGGGTGCTGTTGAAAGGCAATTGTCCACCCCCATCCCCCATAAAGCATCCTGAGAGTTTTATGAACCATTTGGCCACTATGGCACAAGTTGATTTCGTTGATGCAGTCATTTTGAATTTTAGTTGGTATAAAATTTATTGTCCTTGTTCCAGGGGGGTTGGTTCGACTGCAACAAAATCAATACTGGAAGAGCATAAGCCTGGTTTCAGACACAAGAAAATCAGAATTTAGTGTCATTTAAATCCGCTTAAATATTGAAAGAGATGGGAGAAATATGGAAATACCTGAATTATGACCGAAAAGTTTCTGCGGCAAAAGAAATGAACGTGGAGAAAGTTTCAAAACTTATAAAGCATAATTTCATGACTGGAATTCTAAGAAGTTTCGATGCGAAACATGCTTAAAATCACATGCTCAACATTAAATAAAATATCAAAGAATATCATATCTTGTTTGTACTCGTATCTGCAAAGTGCTGGGGATAAGGCAACATTAAGTGAAGATTAAATAGGATCGTGAAACATAAAGGCATAGGACGCACATACAATGATACAGGATACGTATCAGGATATAGGCTAGCTTTCTGTAAAACAAACAAATATGATTTTGTACAGGTAGAGAAATTATAGAAAGAGGAACACCCGATTAAAAATAATTTCATTCGAAAATTTTATTACTAGCACGCACGCGCCCGCAGCTAGCACGCATAGCGAACAAATAGGCACGCCACAAAAGTACGAACTCTCCCGCCACAGGTACGCACGCTCCCGCCACAGGGATACACGCTCCCGCCACTGGCACGAAAATCTAAAAATTTGTTCGCTAGAGGGATGCACTCTCCCGCCACAGGCATCCACTCTCCCGCCACACGCACGAAAATCTCAAAATGTGCCTGCTAAAAATATGTAGGATCCAGCCACACGCATGCACGCTCCCGCCACAGGGATGCACGCTCCCGCCACAGGGATGCACGCTCCCGCCACAGGGATGCACGCTCCCGCCACAGGGATGCACGCTCCCGCCACAGGGATGCACGCTCCCGCCACAGGAACGCACGCTCCCGCCACAGGAACGCACACTCCCGCCACAGGGATGCACACTCCCGCCACAAGGCACGAAAATGTAAAAATTTGTTCCCTAGAGGAATACACTCTCCCGCCACAGGCATACACTCTCCCGCCACAGGGATGCACTCTCCCGCCACAGGTATTCACGCTCCCGCCACAGGCATGCACGCTCCCGCCACAAGGATGCACGCGGTGAGAAAATCCACAATTTTTCCGCCTTAGAGGTTTCCACGCGGGTGTTAAATGTGTACGTAATCTACCTCTTTTACCTCTTTTGATACTCAATATGAATGCGTTTAATTATTTTAATTCATTACCACCAGTTTTCAGGACAGGACAGATCAGAACAGAATAGAAGAGAATTGCACAGCAAGCAATTAAACGTCAAACATTTTAGAACAACTTAGAATAGAAAATCTAAAGAACGCTTTCTTGTACTTTTTTGTTCTACAATTTCCGTTGTCAAAATTACATATACACATCTGTCAAAACTAGAAAAAAAAACAACAACAAAAAAATCTTTTCCAAAACAGTTCCTAAAAAAATCGATAACAAAATAGTAAGGCTTCGGACAATTTAGAACAACTTAATGAACACCAAACTAGAACAATTTCGGACAAAAAATAACAAGTTGTATAACTAATGAACGCCAAAACGTGTACTTTTCTATCCTAGAATGTTTTAAGTCGTTCTAGGACTGACTAATAAACAGACTGAAAAAAATATAAGAAAAAAGAATTCATAAAATAATAATTCAATTAATTTTAAATTTGTACCCTTTCTTTATTACAATATAAAAACAAAGCATTCGTATCAAAATAGTTCATTAAAGAGGAAAATGAAGGAAATGACATTATTAATATTGTTGGGAATAATCTAATACTTCAAAATTCGGATGCGGATAACTGTATGGTGGTTGAAAGTTGTCATGTGTAAAAGGTGGAGCAGCATATGATGGTTGTACATAAGTTGTGGGTGCACCCGATGGCGATAGTAACGGTGGTTTGAAGTTGGATGAAGATAGTGTTACAGCATGTGATGATGTTTTCTGTGGCAAACCCTTCGACGGTGGCGATTCCAAGTCGAGTGAAGTGAGCGGCACAGAATCTGCTGATGACTGTGATATTAAGTAGGAGGATGGAGATGATGCAGCAACTGATGACGTTTTATGTGGCATAGACGTAGACGACGTTGAAGGCAAAGTGTAACATTTTCGTTTTTTGGGCCTTTGCTGGCTAAGTTTTTCATTTGTTTTTCGATTCTGACGGTCAATTCGAGCTTTAATTCTTTTCTGTTCTACTTTTTTCCTCAGCTCTTCCTCTGTAAGCTTATTTTTTAATTTCCACTCTCCTATTTTATGGTTCGTAACATTTATGAATTCCGATTTTTTTATTTCCACGTTATGGTTTGATTTTAAATATCCTGTAAAAAAATTATTATAATTAGTTTTGACATTACAAGGTTCACTTTTGAATTAATTTTAACAAACCACTGATAGCCAGGAAAACATCTGGTTTAGCTTGATATAACTTTTCCGCCGTATCAAAAGTTAATAATTCCTGTTCTGTGAAAAGCCCTGTCAAAATATTTCGAATCATAGCTCTTGTATTATCTTGAGCTTGAGTTATTGCCATCATAAGTTTTTTTTTTGGTAAAAGAACTCCCGTTCCTGGATATAGTTCAATCTACATAAATTCGTCAAAATAATTAAGTTTTAAAATCATTATTTTTGAAAATTGTGTATCTATATAATATAATATACCTCCATCTCCAAGTTAGCCACCGGTGCGTTTTTCATCCCACTGGTTTTCATGGCATACAACATGTCTTCAAAAAAGACAGTAAATTGTGGCGTTACTAAAAATAATTAAGAATAGTTACCAATTTTTTCCATATATCATTGAAAACTATATAACTTACGATTCCCTCTCCAATTTCGACAAATGCATTTCTTGCAATTGTCACATAATTCTGGTGGGTTCGATGGACTAGGCGTCATCTCTCGTGGGATTGTTGGAATTGGCGTTATCTCTGGCGAGTTTTTTGGAATGAGTGTTTTCTCCCGCGGATTTTTTGGAATGTCTGTTTTTCTTTTCTGCCTCTCGTATACTGCTGGTAAATCCATTGTTGAAGCGTCCAAATGCTTCATGGTTTTGGATTTAATTGCTTTTTTGTCCTTGTTTTCTTTCGTGATTCGTTTTTTATCACTCATTATATAATGAGGATAAGTTCTTCTTAATATATGTCCAAATAAATCGACGTTGAGTAATTCTAGCTGAGTTTTTTTCCCTGTAAAGTTATGTAAATTTTTTCTGGTTACTTTACATAAGCTTTTTGCACATGTATATATGAACATCATGTATTTTATTTCTAAACAGTATACTACTCCCTTTTAAGTTGGGTTGGCGTGTAGCACGAGTATTGGGAAAACGACGAGTGGTCGCCCATAGCTAATATTTTATAAATTTCTCGATCACAATTGAGCTTTCGAGTAAAAATCTAACAATATTGTTACAGTTTCGAGTAGAATTTGGTCAGTTTTGTGATAGAGAATACCATTTTGGCAGTTTCGAGATAGATTCTCACAAGGCCCCTGAAGTTAATCTACCATTGTTTACTTACCTCCTTACCCTGTGGCGAGACTCTGGTTACCTTTTCGGAGAATATTCGAACATGGTGAGTGGTGATTTAAGTAAGTAATAAATTCTCGAGTATGGTAGATTAACTTTTGGTTCGACCGGTAGCTACCATGGTGAATTCTCAAAAGTGCCCACATATATCTTTATGGAACCACTCGCAACCAAATGCACCATCGTCGATAGATCGCTGCCACCTGCCGGGGAACCCCCAAAAAACCACCCCCTAGATAAAATAATCCCTTTTTGGCCAATATCCCTTAAACGGTAAGGGTTATCATAAAATAGTGTCTACAAAGTTTATAGATTATGCGATTATCTACAAAAAAAGATATTATACATTTTCCCGTACGAATTTCCATTCAAGAGATATCGCTGTTTTAAAGATTTTAAATTGTCATATGTGGATTATTTTTTGGGGGGTTCCCCCAACCCAGCGAGTGATAAATTTTCGGGAGGTTTAAGTAAGCTTTTCAATGAACAAATTAAAAAAAGATATCAGTGTCAGGATTTTTTTGAACTTTTGGGAGAAAATGTACTTCACCGCCAGGACTACTACAAAACAGAATACAACCATTATGCTCGAAATATCATGGACCAATAACAGTGTGGCTTCAACCCAGGAAAATTAACAACTAATCAAATTTTCACTCTGAGGCACGCAATGGAAAAATTTCTACCGTACGAAAACTGAACTAAAGTATAATCTGGCCTGCCTCCTTTTCAACCTTGCATTGGTGAAAGTGATTCGAGATTCGAGGGTGACATCAAGAGGCTCAATCCTCCATAAGTCCACCAGAATACTGGCATATGTAGACGACATAATCATCATTGGACGAACAACAACAGCTGTACAGAGCACTTCATACGGGTTAAAAATCAATGCGGAAAAGACCAAAGTGCTCACAACGGATGGATAGTGCAACAACAATAGATGGATAGAGCTAGTGTTCATCTCGATGGAACCCAAATCGAACAGGTTCCAAGGTTCAAATATTTGGGATCATTGGTTGAGGAAACGAAAGTAGCATCGACGGCCGACGTTCACAGCCGTATCGGCCAGGCAACAGCAACATTCGCCTCGCTCAAGTGGTGCATATGGAAACGAACAAATATTTTCATCAAAACAAAAGTACGTCTTTACCGAACGTTGGTTCTTCCGATTCTTCTTTATGGATCTGAAACGTGGACACTGCTCAAACCGGACGTTAAGAAGCTCGAGGTCTTCCAAATGCGATGCTTGAGGCAGATCGGTAAATATTTAGAATAGCTACTCCCTCCCCGATTTTGATGAAATTTTTACACAAACTACAGTTAATTATCTACATTGCAACTTTGAAAAAAAAGTGTCGCTCAAGTCCCGTTATCCTGTAATTCCACTCTAAAGTACCGTTTTTTCAATAATTGAACAGGTGATAACTCCTGTATTATTTCACCAATTTCGATGAAATTTACACACAACGTATATTTTAATGTGGACAATTTTTTTGGTAAAAAAAATTGACGCTCGTGTACCGTTACCTTTTTATTTAACTATAAGTGCTAAGTACTTTAGAATAAAAAAAGGTACATCAAAAAATCATTTTTTCCTACTTACACACATTGCAGTGCTTTGAAAAAAAATTTAAAAGTTTTTTTAAATATTTTTTTAAAGCACTGCAATGTCTGTAAGTAGGAAAAAATGATTTTTTGATGTACCTTTTTTTATTCTAAAGTACTTAGCACTTATAGTTAAATAAAAAGGTAACGGTATACGAGCGTCAATTTTTTTTACCAAAAAAATTGTCCACATTAAAATATACGTTGTGTGTAAATTTCATCGAAATTGGTGAAATAATACAGGAGTTATCACCTGTTCAATTATTGAAAAAACGGTACTTTAGAGTGGAATTACAGGATAACGGGACTTGAGCGACACTTTTTTTTCATAGTTAGAATGTACATAATTAACTGTACCTTGTGTAAAAATTTCATCAAAATCGGGGAGGGAGTAGCTATTCTAAACTTTTACCATATTTTTTAATAACAACAAACAGTTACATAGAACAGGGATTCTCAACCTTTTTGAACCCACGTACCCTTTTTTGTGTATCATTAACTATGCGTACCCCAAAAAAGTTGAGAACTGTTTAGTAGTATTTTTTCTGCTTTGAATATCAAAATACTTTACATCTTTTTTATGAAGTGTTGGTATTTCGTTTCAAAATCACGTTTTAAAAGAGATGGTTTCAAGGAATGCTTTGACAAAATTTTTGAGCATACTACGCACTGTGAAACAGATTCGTCTACCCTTCGAGTATAAGGAAATACTAACCGTAAATATAACTCATTATACTTTCTTTTCTTGGCTTCCCAGCGCTGATCTTCCTGTCTGCGCCTCAGTGTTCCATATTTGGACACTCGTTTTCCAAAATACTACAGCCGACGCTCGTTACTACTGCATTTGTAGTAGTAATGAGCGCCCTGTTTTCTGGCTGCAAATTTTAAATCATTATTCAAGAAATTTCAACAGTTATATTCTAGCATAAATCTAGCGTACCCCTTATATATTTTCGGGTACCCCCAAGGGGTACGCGTACCACCAGTTAAGAAACACTGACATAGAAGATTTACATATCGAATTGAAAATATAATTAATCAAAAATTTCACTAAAACACAACGACCATGGTAAAGCCCAGCGCCGGGTAAATTGCGGTTAACACATTTATTTAAATATAGTCTAATAAGTTTTTTAAGCAGATAATACTCACTTGAAATTTTCAATAATCTTGCTTCGTATATCGTTGTGATGTTGTCTTCATCTATCCAGGGCAGATCTCCACACCATCCAACTGCAATATTTTTCACTTTTAGAATTTCCACAATGTCACTTAAACTCACAATAGAAATTTCGGACGTTTCAGCCCAAAAAATTAGCGCCCAACGCCGGAATTTTTTCATCAACGCCGGAATTTTTTCACTGTTTTTCCTAGTATGTACACCAAATGCGCTGTGTAATTTGCGTAGTCCGGGTTACATTTGCTACAAAGTTCAGTTGCCAAAACTTTCTTTGAGCTTTGCTACTTGTGCTTTTGGGTGCTTTCCATAGTTTGTCTGACAGGGTGTTACATCAACGAAAGAGATGTTTATAACCGTGTGATATAATAAGGGTACTCATGATCTGTGTTATTTGTGTTATTCGTGTTATTTATGTTAAATCGGAAATAAAACACATAGTAAATGACATTTGTTTAACATAAATAACATGAATAACACAAATAACACAGATCATGAGTATCCCTAATATTTAAAATCGACGGTGATGGAGCACCCTGTGCTTCGGTGTGTTGTAAATGGAAAGCTCGGCAAATTTAGAATCCATTTTGAAACGTCAGATTTCAGTTATGAATTTATTGTTATCATGTTATTTATGTAAAATTAAACCTTACATCAAATTAATGGACATTTAATTATTCAGTTTTAGCAATTAGGAAAATTAGTTGTTTATAAATAATAGATATTTATCATTGAGAGTGATAAAAGTGTTGTTGGATTTAATTAAAATTTAAGGATTTCTGTTAATATTATAAGAACGTTTTTACAATATTAGAAAAATGCCAAGAAAGAAAAATTCATACGATTTTCCTGACTATGGCAGAACTAGGAGATGGGAATTGCTCCGGAATCTGAAAAAAGATAGCTCTACAAGGTGATTATTATCGGAGTATTTTCTAAAATACTAAATAGTAAAATATAATTACTTTACAATTACCCTGACTTTACATTTTATAATATGTGAATTTTAGGTGCAATCGATTACGTCAACAGAATGTCTTCCCTGATAAAGAGCTAATATCAACATCTCCACGAATAGGTATGAAAGTCAATGAAAAAATTGTTGCCATCGGACTAAAGTTATAATTTAATTGATTTTTAACTTGTAGAAAGAAAGTCTTAAACTGAAAACCATTTTTTTATATATAGGTGGAGATGGTAATAATGGTCGAATTGAAATAATGGATGTTGATCATAGTATTAACATTCAAACAGATGAACATCAATCTGCAAATTTTAATAATTCCGAAGAAGACATTGGTTATTCAGGAGGCATTGATCAAAGTGATGAAGAATCATTGAACAATGCTAACGACGAAGCTGATGGTGATAACAAAATTACCTCAGCAGCGGCGTCCTCAGACAACGATGATGAAGAATATGAAGAAAACAACGAAGGAGAATATCATGATAACAACGAAAATAACGACAGTGACAGTGATCATGAAGAATATGAAGAAAATAGCGAAGGAGAGTATCACGAAAATAACGACAGTAACAGTGATCACGATGAAGCTTTTGTTGACGATGCAGAAGACATAAATGAATTGCAGTATGACCAACCCCTTTATGATGAAGCTCCACTGACACTATCTGAAAGCCTTCTCAGTATATTTACTTTTTTTATCACGAGTAATATGTCTTGGTTAAATTTTGATAAGCTGCTAACCTTAATTTCTCTTCATCTTCCATCATCATCCATTTTTAAAAAAACTCGATATCTATTTCTGAAATATTTCAATCATGGTGGGATACCAATGAAGAAACATTGGTATTGCTCACAGTGTATGATGTGGCGTGCAAATGAGAGTACCACATGCCAATGTGATAATAATCCAGAAAGATGGTATTTTATCGAAATGTCAATAACTGATCAATTGAAAAAATTGTTCTTGAAACCACAATTTGCGGAAGATATGAATTATAAAAATATGCGCCAAAAACAAAATACTGAAAACATCGAGGATATATATGATGGGTTGCTGTATAGAGAACATATCCAAGCGAATGATATCCATTCAAATACATACCAAATTTCATTTATGTGGTATAGTGACGGGGCGCCCGTTTTTCAATCATGTAAGTACAGTGTGTGGCCACTGTACTTAACAATTAATGAATTGCCCTATAAAAAAAGAATTCAAAAAGAGAACATGATTGTTGCGGGGATTTGGTTTGGACCATCCGATCCGCTAGTAAATATGTTTCTGAGGCCACTTTACGATCAGATGATTGTTCTTACAGGAGGAGTAAACATGAAGATTTTTGGACAAGAAACCACAGTAGAAGTTAAATGTACTCTGTTGTGCGGTACTTGCGATGCGATTGCTCGATCTGACTTTTTAAACCATACACGATTCAATGGTTATTATGGGTGCTTGAGGTGTTTATCATCAGGTTATAATATTCGCATTGCAGAAAATTCTGGAAATACACATATTTATCCTTATGAAGGCAATCCAGTGCTACGTACAAATGAAGGATATAAGGACCATGTTGAACTTGCAATAGAAAATAAAAATGCGTGTTATGGTGTAAAAGGCCCGTCAATATTAGGCAGATTGATGCCTAACATAATTCATGGTACATCAGTGGATATTATGCACTGTGTGTATTTAGGTGTTGCTAAAAAATTATTGGAACTATGGCTTGATTCGTCATATCGTATGATGCCGTTTTCCTTACGTGAAGTGCATAAAGTGATAGATAAACGGGTTATGAACATAAAACCTCCTAGTTTTGTTAAGAGAATGCCAAGATGTTTATCTCAACATGTTAAATATTTAAAAGCTAGTGAATTGAAAACTTTGTTTTTATACTATTCAATCCCAATTTTATATGATATCATGGAACCTAAATACTTTGAACATTATCTGCAGTTAGTATACGGAATTTATATTTTAAACCAAACAAGCATTTCAGTGGAATCGTGGGAGTATAGTCAGAAATTATTATCGGCATTTGTATCTAAAGTACAAGCTTTGTACGGCCCTGAATTTATGTCATTTAACGTTCACTCATTATTACATTTACCTGATGTTGTGAAAGATCTAGGTCCACTTTGGGTGACATCTTGTTTCCCTTATGAAGATTCAATAGGAAAAATGGTAAATCTAGTGCATGGTACACGATATGTAGGAATGCAAATTTATTCAAAAATAGCCTATACTTGGAATGTATCGAATAAGTTTATAAATTTGAGTGAAGAATCCTTTGTCCGAAATTATTGTAAAAATCTTCTAACAATCGGCCTTAGAATAAAAAATTCCGACAGTAAGATTGGTGAAGAAACTTATATCATTGACAGAATGAGTTATTTAACAAAACTTCCAAATGATTTAAACGATGCACTCCAAAGAATTAGATTGGATAATTCAAATGAGATTAATATCTGTGTGTTTAAGAAAATAAAACGATATGGTCAAATAATACACGGAAGAAATTATACCCGAAAAACTAAAACTGTGTCGAATTGTATAAAAATTAAACAAGGCGATAGTGAATATTTTGGATTTGTCGAAAAATTCGTAAAAATATGTAATTGTTCTGAGTGTTGTCGAAAAAATTGCACTACATCAAGCTATTATGCTTTATTTAGAAAAGTAGAGGTTCAATTCCCTTTTTCAGTGTCATTGAAAATGAATATTCAGCAGCCAAATATTAATTTTAATGATGAACGAATTTCTATACCATATATATGTAAAATAATGAATGAAGAATCAGATGTGAATCTTATTGACATTGAAAGTATCATTACATTATGTTTTTTTATAAAGAACCGAAGCGATGCATATGTATTAGCGCCTAGTAATAAGTTTGAGTATGATGAATAATTGTTTTTGATTAAATGTATTCTCTGATTAAATATGAAAAATTTGTTTTTTAATGCAGATACTTGAAAAAAAATGCAATGAAAAAGTTCGATTTGATGACGACTATACATATATAATACTCTTATCTATCTTTTTTAAGAAGCGTAGAATGCTTTATTCTACGAAAATATTTTTTTTTCTTTCATTTTAAATTTCAGTTCAGAAGAAGACCCCTTCACACTGTTCGTGCGTACCAGCTGCATGCTAGCTGCGGGCTAGTCTTATTTTTACTGAGGCGTGCATGCTAGCTGCGGGCGCCGTGCGGGCTAGTGCATGCCAGCTGCGTGCCAGCTGCCGGCGAATTTCATTTTTACTCATGGTTGATAATGATCGTGCGTGCCAGCTGCATGCTAGCTGCGGGCTAGTCTTTTTTTTATTCAGGCGTGCATGCTAGCTGCGGGCGTCGTGCGGGCTAGTGCATGCCAGCTGCGTGCTAGCTGCGGGCGAATTTCATTTTTAATCGGGCAATATCGACAATGATATATGTACATGAAATGGTGAAGGTTTTGTATTTGACTTCCATATTTTGTTTATTTGGCCAGAGATTGAACAGAAGTGTTTACTCTGTTACCAACAAGTCAAAATGCATTTGTTAGGTACATTTTGCATAACCAAATTGAATTACACAATTTTCGCCGAACACAGTTGTTGAGTACTCTACTTTCCTGGAAATCATAAAAATCTGAAACATTCGAAACATCAACCAACCAGCCTTATTCCTAGAAGTTCAACAATTGTTTATAGATTTTTGTTTATTGATTTTTACCTAAACATAGGCGATGGAAAATCGTATACACCTAATATGCATGCACATAATTGTGCTGTTCCAATGGGTGACTGGGCGGTCATCGAACCGGAGAAACACCAGAAAAATAGCATTTCATTCTTTTCACTTTATAAACAAGGAGCCTTCTTTTGGACCAAGGAAAGGAACAAAAGTCGCCATCAAATATGCCAAATTGAAAATATATTCAAAAACCCCAGCTCCGGGCGAAAGTCTCCATCCTGGACGAACTGGTGGAACGGTTGAGGTTGGAGGAGGATGCCAACGAGGAGATCGTGCAGATCAACTTCAATCAGACAAGTTTCAGATCAAGTAGAAAAATCTCGATGTCTTTATTGTAAGTTCCCTGGGTACAAGGGCGAAATATAAAAGGGCTCTTGGACAGGGCTTTTGGTAGTACAAAACTTTTGATCTGGTGGCTCTCGTCCGAGTTTTGTCGCCCGCGAGAGCTGAGGCTTTACAATAGCCTGAGAGCCGATAGCATTTCAGGCTCCCCCTAGCTAAACCTAACTTTAAAACTACCTACCTATGTTATAACTAAACTTATTACAATGGTAGTCCTATGACTATACCTAATTCCCCTACTGAAATTCTAATCTTAGGCTAACGCCTGGACTCAGACCATGCATAAACACATTACATTAATACATACACATTAACCCACATCACCCTATTGATTCTTCCAGCCACCAGTACTTGGAACTGGTTCTGGAAGCTTCCTCCCTATCTGCAGGGCCGACTCGCGTGTTGAGTCGCAGGAGCTCTGCTTTCAGCCTCATGTAACACCCGTTCATCCGGCCGGCGATAAAGGTGGTATAATAAGAGTACTCCCTCCCTGTTTTGTATCAGACCTAGTAAATCTAGCCACGGGAATACTTCTGCTGGTACATGTTCTGTCCGTCTTGTCATGTTATAGTAGTCTGGTTTGCAAAAGCAGTAAGAAATGTCTCTCTCATTCATATTTAGACGATTAAAAATAATTTACTGGTTAATTTTCTTACTAACACGCACGCGCTAGCATCGAACACGCATAGCGAACAAATAGGCATGCCACAAAAGTATGCACTCTCCCACCACAGGCACAAATCAATTTATTCACTCGCAGCATGTACGCTCCCGTCACAGGCATGTACCTTCCCGCCCCAGGCATGCAAACTCCCGCCACAGGCACTAAAATCGAATAATTAGTTCGTTTCTTTGTTCCATAAATTACGTGAGATGATTTTTGTCGTTTGAACCACCCCCCACCCTGGGTGAGATGTTGTTAGATTTGGCTCGACCCCCTCCTCTCCCCGTTAATCTCACGAGAGATTTTCCAAATTTTAAAAAATTTTAGTATAAGCGTCTTTAGAATATAGAACTACAGGAAAGGCCCTCGCTTATAAAATTCGTGTATATAACCGTAGTGAAGTCTGGATCAGTCGACTGTCAAATTGGGTTAGTTGATTGCAATTATATCTACTTCATTTAAATTAAGATGAAATGTCATCAGCTGATTAGAATTCGAAGTGACACCGGGAAAGATTTTATTTGAGATTACTGATCATTAGGTCTCTTGGCCCTTTCTCTATGCCGCTTCCTTTCAACGCTTGTAGTGGACACACAACTACCAAAACGTGAGCAATCGTCTGAAGTAGTTGGTACCTTCCTTCCCCGACTAGAGCTGCTGTTCGACATTGCGTTCTATATGAAGAAAATAGATTGTCGATACAGTATAAAGGACCTTTCCTGAGACTCTAGTCTTTCACATAAAAAAAATCATTCAACTAAAATTCGGGATGTGTCTTCCTGTATTTCTATATTCTAAGGGCCTTTTCGCAGGTCTGTGTTACTTGCCTCGTACGCTGTAGCATTCCCCAATCGATGCGAATTCCAGATAGTAGCATAGTAGTACTATCTAGAGTTGGCAAAACCGCA
Source organism: Thereva unica (assembly GCA_949987705.1). Taxonomy (NCBI): domain Eukaryota; kingdom Metazoa; phylum Arthropoda; class Insecta; order Diptera; family Therevidae; genus Thereva; species Thereva unica. Next base: position 149,433,327 of record OX465282.1, read on the forward strand.
TGCAAATTTTTATGTAGGATTTAGCCGTATCTTAAGGCCCCAAGCCTTGGCCGGAATGTTTTCGTTCTCGCCTTGAGGCCAAGTAAAACCACACACTAACCGGCCGCAACTGTATGTGGCCTGCAGTCCAATAAAATTGACAAAAATCTTTATGTGTTTGGGCATTTGTCGTCAGTTCGTGCCTGAAGATCTGAACTTCTATTTACTCTCAAGCGGTGAATTTACGGCAAAAACTCACGCCGTATCCACTGACCGGAAAACGGGGTTCAGCACGAAAACCATTCAAATTCGCGTTTGCGCTTCTTGGCGGGTGTTCACGACGGGATTTTGGAGCCGTCTTGAAGTTTTTGTTGAACCCATGAACAGTTTTGCACTTGAATTAACAACCTGCTATGTTCAGCTGTCGTCTTCGCCACTGGGTCTATATGGAACCATGGCATCACTTGCATGCCACGGCCTGTCAAGCGGATACCTGAAGTATTACCTCTCAGCCAGACCGAGTAGTAATCTGTGGCGCTGGTCGGGCTGTGCTGGTCGACCTGGTCTGAAAAGCCGCTATGGCCTGTAAGTGAATGGCGGTCTTTAGTGGAGAAACACGATTTGCTTATTTAACCCAGTTTTCTCGCAATTTTTCGCTGTTTCTCGACAAAACAAAAAAAATTATAAATTCGTGATATTTGCCGAGAACCCCCTCTCCGCCTTTTAAACCCCTTAGCAATTAATGGTCGACCCCTTAGAGACATGCACTCTTCCTCTAATGGCACAAAACTCTAAAAATTCCCGCTACAGGCATGAACATTTATAAATGCATCCGCATCGGCATAGATTACTTCAAATGTTAGTCTTGTTTTACCAAGCAGTCCCCCAGCTAACTACTAATCACGTCGAATGCTGCTTGACCTACGCAATCGAGAGCCGTTTTACTCAGTATGCTATCGGTAGCCTTTATGCTCACCGAGATAATTGCCCGATTGTTTCGTCCTATACAATTTTTAAAACCCAAATTGCCTTTAGTCTAGAGAAAGTGCATGTCTGAGACGGAATCATGCATGCCTGTGGCGGGAGAGTGCATGCTAGGAACGGGCGTGTTTTATTCGCGAATAAACTGAAACGAGAAACTGTGACTTTTATATCCAGAAAGGCTGCAAATGTAAACTTGTATTATGGGAAGTATTGTGATGTCCTCCTTACTTTTTGGAGTACGGTGACAACAGATTTTTGCAGTATTCATGCTGGAAGGAAGATTATAAACTGTTACTGCTACTGTTACAGAATGTCGGAAGCTTTAGATCTTACATGCGATTTATGGTCTTTGAGACGAAGATTCGTAAGGGCCTTTAATCCTTTGCTGTTTCGCGCCCGTGCCAGCCAATAATTCTACTTAATCAAGAATAAATTCTAAATTTACATACCCTAACTTTACTTTAATTGAAACTATTCTAACTTGAACAATTCTAAAGGAAAAACGGTGGAAAGACTATTTTATTTTTTCATTATATTAACTCAACACCACGGATTATCTTCCATTACAAAAGCCCTTTAAAAGTTCAACCTCCATATAAATTATCCACTTCAAAGCAACTTGCCTTACAAACTCGCACCCGTGTTATTGCATGCTCCAGGCTAAAAGTTGCATACACTAATGTCTTTTACTTTGGGGGAATAGACTTCGTAAAGTTCTTACTCAAGTTTGGAATCTTTTGTGTTCCGGATTAGTGGTTCAAAGCGCCAAAATAATTCACCTTTTAGGAAATCTACATAACTTCCTTCTTCCTTTGTTGTAATTGGGTGTGTGGAATGCAGTGTGCGCTACTTCGCGGTAAACCCGGGTAATCTGCACCTAGAGCTGTTTCTCTGGTCTAGATAGTTGAAGCAATTAAAAAATGTTTATAAGATACTGAAAACATACCGGAGTTTACACTAAAACCGATTAATTCATGCACCCTCGAGTGCCTACTTGAAACCAACCGCTCCTTCAACAATTAATACATCAAAGTCTCCTAGAAGCGCCTATATTACTCTCAAAGAATGCTCAAATAAATCTATCACAGTGATTTGCGAAAGTTTTGCGGTAATTTATATCCTTCTTAAAAGGATCACATAATTCACCGGGGCCCCCCTAATGCATTGGCCAGCTCTTAAAGGATTTTGTGAAGTCCTTTGAAATAAATTCATTGTTTTAGCAGGAGCAGCGACTTAAAAGGGCTCCAGCTGAAGACCGAGCTGCGGTTACCTGAGGTCAGGAGAGCTTAATCACCCCATCCTATTATCCGGTCTGAGCTTGGCATTGTCCTTTATCAGACTCCTCCCTACGCTTGGGCATTTTACAGCTTAGTCGGGGACATCTTCATTTTATCTCGAATCTAAACCGCTTAACCTACTTTGCCCCGATGTGGATTGGGGCTTAGCAGCTCCTCAGAAGTTGGAATCCCTTTTTTTTTGTTTAAAAGTGTAATCAAGTAAATTTTGCTAAATTATTCTTAAAAGGATCGGGGGTCCTTGTTCCATCTTAGAAAACAATGTGGGTCAACCTGAGGAGCTGAGCTAATACGAATTGGGACAATCTTTCCGCTCGCCTGGAGATGACTATGACGAAAGGTGTCTGTCAACAAAACGAAAATTAGCCATCGTTCACTCGTTGCCAGGCTCTTCTCCTCATAAATAATCATTTTTCTAGTCCTGGGTCTCACATGCCGTCCGGGGACATTTACACCTGCCTTGTACTTCGCTTCATGCAAATTTTCAAAGGTGTAAAGGAGCAATTCCAAGGTGATTTCGGATGATGGTTGTGATTGCGAAGTAAGACTCTCAAGTATTTTTATACTTCTCGGTGGACGTGGTGAGAAATTTCCGGTGCTCAGGGTAAGTGGAAACGATTTTTTTTAGATTTTTTATTATGATTATTATTTATTTAAGGGACGAAGATTGAGTCATGGGAATTTGTAGAATGTCTAGATCCTTGGAACCAAACCTTAGGTGAGTATTAACCAATTACCAAATCCATTCGGGCTTGTGAAGCTATTTTATGTGAAGAAAAATAAACTCAGGAATGACCTTGACCTATCAGTCTGTCTTCTCGCACTCTTTAAGGTACAAAAACTAAGAGGAAGATAAGTTCGAAGGAGCGAATAGGGGATAGTATGGGTTAATAGAAGCTTGGTGGGTGTTCAAGCAGATGATGGTGGGTCGGTCTTTCGTTTGAAATTTTAGATGTTGTGCGTGTTTGAGGGAACGAACGGCTAACAAAGACCTCGGAAAGTGGTAGCACCCGATTTGTCACTTCTGTCAAAACCCGAGAAAAGTCACTGAAGACGAACACCTAGCAGACCTGTTAGCAAGTCCTAATGAATCCTACCTCCCCGCGGTGCCCCCTGAGGTACTTCGTCGGAAGGAGCTAACGGGTGACGGGCAAATGGCGAGTTCTTTGCGACACAAAAAAGAGTTTCAAGTCGGTTGGGCTGAGGGTTAGCAACCCGCTCCCATAAAAAATACCATTGCTGCGAATTATTGGGAAACAATGCCTCGGAACCGGATGGACAACACGACGACCTTTGCTTTTCGAACAAGGACACGAATCGGATCATGGAATGTGAGAACACTGCTTGCTGATGGACGGTTGGATGAAGTCCTCAAACAGATGAATCGATATAAAATCAAGATCAGGGGACTCAGCGAGACCAGACGGTCCGTCGGGGGGGGGGGGGGGGCGGAATATCTGCCGAAACTGTGAGTTCTTCGTATATTCCAGTAGAAACGAAACTGAAAGCCGTAAGAATGGCGTTGGCGTAATACTCACCAGGTCTTTCCTCATTAGCTGGTCACAAGTTGCTGGGAGGATTATTACCGTGCACCTACCAGACTAAGAGTACTACGGTAGTCCAATGCGACCTGAACGCACAGATCGACCACAATAACACCGGCCTTGAACACACAATTGGAAATCAAGGCATACGCCAGGTCACTAAGACCAAGAGTGAGCTTTTCGTTGATTTTTGTAGTTTCCACCAACTGATGGTAGGTGGAACTTACTTTTGCCATAAGAAGATACACAAAGAGACCTGGATATCGTCCAATGGTAGAACGAGAAACCAGATATATCACGTGGCCATCAGCCGTAGATGGAAAACTATTGTAAAGGATGTCAGGAGCTTTAGAGCTTTAGACCGAATGCTTAGAAGACAGCAGGCCGGATTCAGAAAGAGCCGCTCCTGCATAGACCATATTAACACCTTGCGAAACATAATGGAGCCGCCTACTGAATTACGATCCTCCTGTACCTTGCTTTCATAAACTATAAGAAAGCGTTCGACTAGGTCAATAGGAGCTTTATATGGCATGCACTACGGCAACGTGGACTGCCTGATAAAATAATAGAATTGATAAAAGCCCTGCACAGCAATTCCAAATGCCTCGGCAAAATTATTTTCCATAATGGAAAATTATCCGACAGCTTTGAGGTGAGTTCAGGAGTACGACAAGGATGCCTACTTTCGCCTTTACTATTTCTTATAGTAATAAACGACATCCTTGTCAGCGTTCTAGATAGTGGAACAGGCAGCATACAATAGGGATTGCTAAATGGCCTTAAGGATCTCGACTACACGGATGATATCTGTTTGCTGGCCCACAGACACCAGAATCTCAAAAACATGCTAAACAATTTGGCAACAGAAAGTAATCCAGCAGGGTTAAGGCTAAATCCGACTAAAACAAAAGAAATTGCGGTAAATGCAAATACCATTGAACGAACAGCGCTGAATAACCGTGACGTGGAACTGGTAGATAAATTCTGCTACCTCGGTAGTATTATCACCGAAAACGGCGGGGCAGAAGAGACGGCAGTTCCAGAATACATAAAGTACAAAGCGCTTATGCATGCCTGTTCATCATATGGAGATCAACACTTCCTACTTCTCTCTCTCCTTTCTACTCTCTATCTTCCGGCTAGAGCTGCTGTTCGACATTCTATACCTACGAAAAAAAAAGTAATAGATTGTCGAACAGTACAAAGAGGCTTTCCCTAAGCCTCTAGTGTATCACATAAAAAAAACACAGATCTCAACCAACGCCAAATTGCGGCTGTTCAACTCCAATGTTAAGGTAGAGTTTGGCCGTGGATAGCAAAGTGTTCGGACGTGTGCTGATCCGGTCCGTAAAACACGCCGCGTTAAATAAAATTCCAATTTTTTTTTTTGTGTGAAAGTGAACATCAGTGTGAACATCAACGTCCACAAAAAAAAAAAAAAAAAAACAACAACAACATAATCAGTGAAAAGAAATATACGCGCGCAGTGTAAAGCGAAGGCACACCCTTGCAAAGACAAGCGACCGACGAACAGCACAAAGTAAGTTCCCTTTGCTCCCTACCCTCACTCAATTCACGGACCTGCAAGTGTCGCGCCCAAAATCTGTCGGTCGATGAAATTTGCCCCGTTTCAAAAGGCATAACACTTTAACGCAGGCAGATTTCATTGACTCTGATGGTTGCGACGGTTGTAATTCCGGGAAATATCAATAAGAATGTGGCGATTGAACCCGCGCAACCGAAGTCCCGTTACAAGTCAAACTTTGTTTTTGACCTCTGTAACATCCGTGGACTTCATGCGAACTTTTCTTTTGTTGAGTGCCACTTGTTGACATATAAACCCCCAATCTTCGCACTTAGTGAAACCCAAATATCACCCGATAATGACTTAGGTCATTACCAGGTATCGGGGCTCACTTTAGTGCACAATCTCTCCCCCCATAGGGGTATCGCCATCTATGTTAGGGATGACGTGGCTTTTTATAAAATAAATTCAAGCACGACTTCAGATTTTAATTATTTTTGGATTAAAATCATTTTCCAAAGCCACGTCATATTCTTCTGCTTCCTATACAGAAGCCCTAACATAAGTAACGAAGCCTCCACCTTATCTTTTGATACTATTTCCGAACAAATCTCGGGATTTTTATCGTCCAATCCTGAGTGTGAAATCATCGTTGCGGGTGATTTCAATGTTCACAATGTAAAGTGGCTGACTTACTCAAATGGCACCAGTGCTTCTGGCAAGGACGTCGAGCTCTTTGCAGACATCAATAACTTGCATCAAATTGTGGATCATCCCACAAGAGTCCCTGATGCTGCTGGTCAAGGAAGATATCTCCTTGATCTTTTCCTTACTTCCCATCCAGCGCGATATACCGTCACAGTTGATTCACCTCTCGGCAATTCGGACCACTGCTTAGTTAGCGCTAGCTTCCCATTCAAATTTCCCACCCCTCCCAAACCAGTTAAAAGAACTGTATGGCATTATGGGAAGGCCAATTGGCTGGGGCTTATTAATTTTTTCCAATCTACTGACTGGAACCTGTGTTTCCGAAACAAAAACGTCAATGCTGCCGCTATCCGTATCTCTAGGATCATACAGGCAGGAATGCATTTGTTCATTCCTCATACAACTAAATCTGTGAAGGCTAGGCCCAACAGATGGTTTAATCAGGAATGTATGAATGCAATCAGAAATAAAGAAGCCGCCTTTCGAGCTTACAAGAGCTCCCCGAGTGAATCGCTCCGTTTAGAGTATATAAAACTGAGAAATTCGTGCAAAGTCACCATCAGAAATGTCAAAAATTCATTTGACAACAAATTGAGAAGTAAACTCCTTAATGCAACCTCTGGTAGCAAGAACTTCTGGTCCTTGGTAAGCTCCATCAAGAAGAATTTCACTTCATCCACAACTCCTTCATTCATCCACGATGAGAAGGTGATAACAGACAGAAAATCCAAGGCCGATTTATTAGCATCTCTGTTTGCTGCCAATTCTTCTTTACCCCAAACTGATATGCTACCCCCAGTTCTCGAGCACAGCGCTCATTTAATGCCCAGGGTTTTCTTCAGAACTCGCGAGGTGTACAGGTGCCTCAAGGAGCTCGATGTCAATAAATGCACTGGACCCGATAATATACCCCCTGTCGTCTTAAAACAATGCGCATCACCTTTGGCTAAACCTCTGCGCAAACTTTTTGCTCTATCATACTCCTCCGGAGTTTACCCAGACTCCTGGAAACTTGCCCATGTCCAGCCAATACCGAAAAAAGGTAACTCCAGCCTTCCCTCCAACTACCGTCCAATAGCAATTACTTCTATTCTCTCCAAAACCATGGAGACGATAATTAACAAAAAGCTAATGGGATACCTAGAATCCAACCAACTTATCAACGACAAGCAATACGGCTTCCGACAAAAAAGATCCACTGGTGATCTTTTAGTTTGCCTTACCGAACACCTCAGCCGTAGTCTGCATGGATCCGGTGAGTCTAGTCTGGTTGCTCTAGATATCTCCAAGGCTTTTGATAGAGTATGGCACTCAGCCTTGTTAGCTAAACTCAAAGCTATTGGAATTGACTCGCTTCTGTATAAGTGGGTTGAAAGTTTCCTTTCCGGCCGTTCAATTAAGGTAGTATTGGATGGCGTCAAATCTGAATCTCACCCCATTTCTGCGGGGGTCCCCCAGGGTTCAATTTTATCACCGGCCCTATTTCTCATCTTTATAAATGACCTACTTTCAATCCCCTCCAACCCACTTCTCAGCTTCGCTGATGACGGTACTTTACGTTACTCGTACAGCTACGATACGAGACAGACTCATGCCAGATCCTGTCTTGATGATCGGGAAATTATGTCCATCTCTGTTAATAACGACATTGAACTCATTCTAGAGTGGGGAAAGAACAATCGTGTTGATTTCAACCCCGACAAAACCAAGCACTGTCTTATTTCAAAGAAAAAGATCAACACCTCACCATCCTTGAAAGTGGATGACGTGGTACTAAAGGCCGATCCCTCCCTACACATCCTAGGTGTGACATTAGCCAAAGACTTGCGATGGAATGACCACATATTCCAAATCGCAAAACAAGGATCCCAGTGCTTGGGATTTCTTAAGAGGTGCAAGTTCCTCCTCCAGCCATCGGCCCGTGCTGTTATTTATAAATCCTACATTCGGCCTCTTCTCGAATACAACTCCCTCGTTTGGGGCGGCGCTCCAATAACCACCTTAGCATGGTTAGATAAGGTCCAAAAAAGGGCCCTTAAGTTAATTAATGACGATACCGCTTGCTCCACCATCGACCCCTTGAGCCACCGTAGGAATGTAGCAGCACTGACCAAATTTTATCGCTACTATCATAGTGACTGTTCCTCCGAGCTAAACGCTCTCCTGCCTCCACGGCAATCCTATACCCGCAACACCAGATTAGCCCACTCGTCTCACTCCCTCCACCTACAACTCCCCCTTTCACGCACTCAACAAGATATGAATTCGTTTGTAAATAGAACAACTCGACTGTGGAATAATCTCTCGCAGTCAGTTTTTCCGAGCTCCTACAACATCCAAGAGTTCAAACGCAGGGTTCATCACCACCTTCTTCAATACCCCCCCGTACCTTTATAATCCTTACCCTATTCCCCCTCCCTCCCTCCCGTACTAAGCTTACTGCTAGACATTGCACCATGACGTGACAAATGACATGACGGACTAGTAGTACAAAGGGTGACTCCTGAGCTTAGCACTGCCACATAAAAAAAAAAAAAAAAAAAAAAAAAGTTCTTTTGTACGGTTGCGAAACGTGGAAAGTCACCAATTCATCACAGGGCGCCTACAAGTTTTCATCAACAGATCTGGCAAGATAGAATTTCAAATCCGCACCTAACCGTCCATGAAAGGATAGAGGACCAAATCAGGCGAAGGAAATGGAATTGGGCTTACCACACCTTGCGAGGCGAAAACAAAAATCTAGCCAAACAGGCCCTTGACTGGAATCGGGAAGGATTCGCCCTATATTTCATGAGGGATTAAAGAAAGAAAATTGAAAAACGCTTTAGTGCGTTTGGACTCTGTCTTACCGACAGGGGAAACTGTGTTTCAATCACAACCCGCAGAGGTGAGATAGAGGCCGCTGCCATGACTGTGCCTGTGCTGTCCCGAATATGCGATGGTAGCTTAATGCTGTAAACATGCTAAAAGCGACTTACGAATCGCTTTGCTCAGCGACTGTCAAAAACGAATAGAACACACCGTTTTTGTATGAAGCTGCACAATCTGCAGACCACTGCGATACGACTACGGCTACTACTACAACTACGCCGCCGAGCTCGGCGACCGAATCTTTCCAAGTTCTATTTCGTAGCCGTCGCCTGTGGGTTTGTGTTGCTATTCTCGTGTGCTCCTGTGTGCGTGTGCAGCGTACTCGGCTGTGCAAGATGGTATTCCGGTGTGTTTTTTAATTTGTGTCGCCGTCGCTCTTAGTGTGCCCTCACAACAAATTTCGTCGGGCTATTCGCCGTGGCCGAGGAAAATAATTTCGCCGTCGCCCTTAGCATGTTTACAGCATAATAATGAAACACAGTTTCTTTGCTGCGCTGTGCTGTACTATGCTAGGCTGTGATGGGGCTAGCGTTCGCTTCTAAAGCCACTCCTAGATGGCGCTGGTCATGGAAAGCTTCGTTAAAAATCTTCGCACAGCTTTGCATTTTTGCATGATGGTCCGTGCAGTCTCTCATCATGCACCTCGAAGTAGCAAATAGCGTATTTATGATCACAACTCATAAATTCAAAATGGCGGGGCGGGAATTTTGCAATTTTGTCCATTGCATTCCGATTCTAATGAAAATCGCTAACTGTAGGTTTTTAAGATTGGGAATATCGAGTCTACGATCAAAGATTATTAATTCAAATTGGTGGGCCAAATTTGTTGGTGTAATATAAAACCGTTTTTCTCTCATGGACAGCATGTAGGTTATGCAAGAGTCGGAAAATCTGAATATCTACACATTCTAGCTCCAAATGATAGAACACTGAATATAGTGTATCCTGAAGCTGTCTAAGCAATCGGCCTGCCTGCCTCTCTCCCAAAAAAATATTATAGCATGAACAACCCTGTGGATCCGGACATACATATTTGCTGGAGATTACACTATGCTCCTAATGGTTGTTGGCAAAATGCTATTTTTAAATACTCTTTCACTTATATTTATTTTTGATTGGGGAATCTTTTTAAGTATGTATATTTTCTACCACACTGAAAAACGAACAAGAAACTTCACTTTAATTTATTAATTAAAAAATTTCTGTTCAATATAAATTCCACAAAATTTCGATCGAAATATTTTTGATAAATTCTCGCGTGAAATAATTTTGTTTTGTTTTGTTAGCCGCTCTTCAAAGGTAACTTAATTGCCAAGGAATAATTAATGCGTGGAATAATAATAAGGTCGACCTTAGCTGCTACTTTATTAGCCTTAATTAAAACGTAGTGAAGTAGACGAAGAGTGCCAAAATTACCTTTAAGTAAGGCCCCGTGAATATTATTATTCAGTCACCAGAATCGAAAACTGTGCATTTAATGAGGAGATCGAATCCATTTCACCAAAAAGAAAGAAGGAAGTTATTCGTGGAAGAAAGTAGCTCAGAAATTTGTCGTTCAAATTTGCGACATAAATTAAGTTTCGCCAATAAGGTGGTGGTTGTAGAAATGCTCCATAGATGTCATGGTTGAGACTGCCAGATTTTGCATAAAAGTGGAGTTCTATGGCGACGACAGAGGTTAACAAGGGTAAGGACTCTGTTTTGGTACCTTTTGACATCTGAAAGGTGTCAGTTAATATTACTCCAAAGGTCCAACAATATTTAAATCTGAATTTATGTAAAGGATGATAATTACTCAGAGATGCGACTTAAAATTATGCCCAGGGACTCTTAACAAATTGCGGTTAATGTCCTTTTAATTTCCAGTAAATGCAGGAAACATCGAAACCCTTTTCTCCTTTAATATTAATAATTAACCGACGAGAATTAATTTGTAGCATTAAAACATTTAATTAAGAGAGCGAGAATCACAATTGAGACTTTGATTTATGTCGGTTGTTTTATATTTTTAAATAAAATTTATGGAGGTGGAATTCTTCGCCGAAAGGATAATAAAGGATTGATGGAAGGCAGCTTTCAGGGACATGTGCCGCGCACTAAAAATGGCAAAAGTCGAGCTTTATTCCTGCAGAAAATATTTTTAATGTTCGTCCTGTGGAATGTAATTTGTAATTTTAGCATTATTCATTGCGGGATCATGGAGCAAAAGGGAAGAAAGGATTTTTTTTAGTGATGATTAATGTTCCTCATCCATTGAAACTTTGGGGCAATACAATTTTACACCATAAAAAAAATATGTTTTTTAATTACAAGCTGGTGCCATAATTCAACAAGGAAAACGTTTTTGGGAATTATAAAAGAGCGAAAATTGCTGTGACATGGTCCAACTATAAATTTATCTCAGCTACTTTGCAGCATAAATTGTGGCACTGTGGATGCTGGAATGCATTGGTTGCATTTAACCACACCGAAAAACAATGATGGATTTAGTGCACGAGAAAAGCGTTCATATTTTTTTTTGTTAGGTTAAGGTTAAGGTCCTTGAGTATGCTCAAAAACAACAACGTGCTGTCTCAAAAATAAAAACCCTTAAAATGTTTGTTCATATTTCTGTTGAACTGTCCCGAAATGCAAGATGCGTTTATCTGCACATGTTGTTCTACGTCTAGCATCTACTTCTGAGAGATTTTCTACTTGCTCCACTATTCTTTGACAGTAACACACATAACATAAATCACACTTTGTTTTAATTTTTGCAAACAAATATTTCAAATATTTTTAAACTAGTGAAACTTTCAAACTATTCATGTTTCAGCTTTGTGTTGAGCGTTTCAAATCCGTGGAAACGCTCAGAAATATATGACAAGAACTAGACGTTTACTTGGATTTACAAGGGAGTTATGTTTTCGGGGGAGTGAAATATTTATAACGACCAGAGCAAAGGGATGTAACTTTGTATGTGCTGTGTATAAATAATGACGGTCTTGACAGCTTATTTTGATAAATAGCCAGTATGAACTTACATTTATCTCTGTTCGCGCTTTTATTATTACATACTGCTATTTTGAGCACGTTTCTTCGTGCTGTTGTTGTGAGTTTTATGGTCATAGCGAAATTTTACTTAGGAAAACGTAACTTTTGTTTGTAGAAAGTATTTTCTCGGATTTTTCTAGTGTAACATTGTGAAAATGAAATGTATTAGGATTAGGATAGGTAACTCTTTCTGTTATTCAACTTCTGGTGCTAAAAATCAATATGAACCGTTCACAAATTGTGGTTTTTATAAAATTTTTGTAGTTATGTTAGAACCATAGAAGAAACCTTATTACTATGATCTGCAGATTCTCCAGAGGAACGGAACGACGGAAAAAGATTACTGCATTGACCAAAAAGGAAACAAGTGATGTGTTATTCTCTGGGACAACGATGTCCAGCTGTGTTCGAAGCATTCTCCGGCTTGAACTGATTTATACGAACCAATCAATAACTTCGCATCTTAAGCGGTTTAAGATCTAGATCAGATCTATCAGAGTCATGATAAAGACCACACGTGCATGTTCGACTTGATAGTTTCGATTTTACCTTTGGACAAAAATAATCGTAGGGCACTTGTAAAAACTCTTTGAGCGAAGAATTTAAGTGTAGAGCTAAACCGAGTGGAAGATTCAGAAATTCGCCTCCATCATCTAAAATTAAGTCATTAACTGCCTGTTTTTATTTTTACTGGTGGTGGGAGAAACCTGTTCTTTAGTAATCTAAACAAACCGTTTCTGGACGGCAGCAATCTGTACGTTTTACAATTTGAAGTAAGTACTAGCATTCACATATATGTTCTGAATACGATTGAATATCTGGTAAATCAGGAAGACCTGGTTCACAGAAACGCGACATATTTTGCAAATACATGACAATCATCAATTTCCATTGAGCGTCATACCTCTGCTAAAACATTTGCGGCAAACTCGAAATTGGATCTTTTTAAATTTTCGTTAATTGTAATGCCACGGGCGTCCAAAGAGATACCCTAGCTCTTCGGTCATACGCAATTCTGCCAGGAGCATTTGCAGCAATAAACAATGCATCGGGATAATATCACTTTTTTTTTTATTTGGTAGTGCTAAGCTCAGGAGTCACCCTTTGTACTACTAGTCCGTCATGTCATTTGTCACGTCATGGTGCAATGTCTAGCAGTAAGCTTAGTACGGGGGAGGGGTGGGGGGAATAGGTTAAGGATTATAAAGGTACGGGGGGGGGGGGGGGTATTGAAGAAGGTGGTGATGAACCCTGCGTTTGAACTCTTGGATGTTGTAGGAGCTCGGAAATATTGACTGCGAGAGATTATTCCACAGTCGACTTGTTCTATTTACAAACGAATTCATATCTTGTTGAGTGCGTGAAAGGGGGAGTTGCAGGTGGAGGGAATGAGACGAGTAGGCTAATCTGGTGTTGCGGGTATAAGAATGCCGTGGAGGCAAAAGAGCGTTTAACTCGGAGGAACAGTAACTATGATAGTAGCGATAAAATTTTGTCAGTGCTGCTACATTCCTACGATGGCTTAGGGGGTCGATGGTGGAGCAAGCGGTATCGTCATTTATTAACTTAAGGGCCTTTTTTTGGACCTTATCTTACCATGCTAAGGTTGTTGTTGGAGCGCCGCCCCAAATCAGGGAGTTGTATTCGAGAAGAGGCCGAATGTAGGATTTATAAATAACAGCACTGGCAGATGGCTGGAGGAGGAACCTGCACCTCTTAAGAAATCCCAAGCACTGGGATGCTTGTTTGGCGATTTGGAATATATGGTCATTCCATCGCAAGTCTTTGGCTAATGTCACGCCTAAGATGTGTAGGGATGGGTCGGCCTTTAGTACCACGTCATCCACTTTCAAGGATGGTGAGGTGTTGATCTTTTTCTTTGAAATAAGACAGTACTTGGTTTTGGAGGGGTTGAATTCGACACGATTCTTTTTTCCCCACTCTAGAATAAGTTCAATGTCGTTATTAATAGAGTTGAACATTAGTTCACGATCACCAAGACAGGATCTGGCATGTGTCTGTCTTGTATCGAAGCTGTACGAGTAACGTAGAGTGCCGTCGTCAGCGAAGCTGAGAAGTGGATTGGACGGGATAGAAAGTAAATCATTTATAAAGATAAGAAATAGGGCCGGTGATAAAATTGACCCCTGGGGGACCCCCGCAGAGATGGGGTGAGATTCAGATTTGACGCCATCCAAAACTACCTTAATTGAACGGCCGTAAAGGAAACGCTCAACCCACTTATAGAGAAGCGAGTCAATTCCAATAGCTTTGAGTTTAGCTAACAAGGCTGAGTGCCATACTCTATCAAAAGCCTTGGAGATATCCAAAGCAACCAAACTAGATTCACCAGATCCATGCAAACTTCGGTTGAGGTGTTCTGTAAGGCAAACTAAAAGATCACCAGTGGATCTTTTTTGTCGGAAGCCGTATTGTTTGTCGTTTATAAGTTGGTTGGATTCTAGATATCCCATAAGCTTTTTGTTAATTATCGTCTCCATGGTTTTGGAGAGGATAGAAGTGATTGCTATTGGGCGGTAGTTGGAGGGAAGGCTGGAGTTACCTTTTTTCGGTATTGGCTGCACATGAGCAAGTTTTTAAGAATCTGGGTAAAATCCGGAAGAGTAGCTAGAGGACCGGGGGAAACGTATCGTTTTGGGGCAGAGAAGAATTTGAAGCAAACAGAGATGCTAATAAATCAGCCTTGGATTTTCTGTCTGTTATCACCTTTTCATCGTGGATGAATGAAGGAGTTGTGGAGGTGGTGAAATTCTTCTTGATGGAACTTACCAAGGACCAGAAGTTTTTGCTACCAGAAGTTGCATTAAGGAGTTTACTTCTCAACTTGCTGTCAAATGAATTTTTGATATTCCTGATGGTGACTTTACAGGAATTTCTTAGTTTTATATACTCTGCACGGAGCGATTCACTCGGGAAGCTCTTGTAAACTCGAAAGGCGGCTTCTTTATTTCTGATTGCATTCATACACTCCTGATTAAACCATCTGTTGGGCCTAGCCTTCACAGATTTAGTAGAATGAAGAATGAACAAATGCATTCCTGCTTAAAGTGCAGCAAACCCTATTACTTTTTGATAACGCGGGTTTTCGTCTAGTCATCCATCAACCGTCATGATCACAACTGGTTTTACAATTCCATGATCAGTTTTAGCTAATGCTTGAAACTCTTCAAGGCCGAGAAGCGTCTAGCTTGGGGTTGTCCTAGCATAATAGGAGTTATTTTAATTCCAGCATAAACGGAGGGTAGCAATTTATGTCGCTCAGCGACTACCCATTCGCGATCAGGGGTGGCAGCACAAGAGTCGTTTCAAGTCATCTGTTTCGAGTTTTCCATTAAATTTAACAAATGAGCTGAAACGACTTCTATACTGCCACCCCAAGCAATTTGACTCTACATTCCATATGCATTAGAAGAGATGCTTGCTTATTTGCCGCAGTTATGCCATTAAGAACTCGAGCCTCGAGCCGAACTCTTGAGATATGAAAAATACTTGATCTGGTCCAAGTATAAATGACATTTTCTGAAAAATGATGGATCGATGTTTCGGCGAAAAGGTTATCTATGTGGTTTTTGTGGTAATCAGTCTGTGCCCGAATGAGCTTAACAGGGTCTGTCGACACATGTCTCCGACCCTCTGTGGAGTTAAATTTTCTTGGAAGTAAACGAAGATATATCCTACTTCTTGTGGTCATCCAGAGCTTCTTGACTTGATATACTCAGGTGGCTCGTTCGGAGAACATCTGTATCCTCTATAGGCAACTTCTTTAGCTTTTATTGCGGTTCTACATTCCTAATTAAACCATCTATTTGTCCTTGGCTTCATAGATTTGGTAGAATGGGAATGAACAAACACATTCCCACCTGTGTGATTTTAGAGATTCAAAGAGCTGCATAGTTCGCACTGAAAGAATCGAATAAGTCCTAACCAGCTGGCTTTCCGATAGTGCCAGACAGTTCTTTTGGGAACTGTGCTGGCTTGGGTAGAAGATGGTTATGAGAAATTGACGCTAACTAATTTGTGATCCGAGTTATCAAGGGGTGAACTAACCTCGACGGAGTATCGAGTTGAATGTGTTGTAAGAAAAAGACCAAGGAGATGGGCTCCGGGAAACACTGCTCGCTGGAGTGTTATGCCTCCTGAAACAAGATGAGTCTTATCAACCAACCACATTCGTGCGGTGGAGCGTGGGAGGGCTATGGAAGGCTACCATACCCAGGCTACACAGGAGGAATTAAGAATGTAAAGAGGGAAGAAGTGAGAAAGACGAAGGGCCGTGGTTCTCTAGGATGGTAGTCAGGTGCTACTTCCTATACTATCGAGCCCCTGTTATACACTAATGCGTACCAAGTCACCTGCAATCGATCGAAATCACCATCTGTGACTTGAGTTTCACTTAGTGCGACGATCTAGAATAAAATGACTAAACAAACATGACAAAAATTTCCTAATGGAGAGAGATGCTTCCTCCACCTGCCGTCGCAGCTTGGGTTACCATCTATAAGATCTATATTCGACCGCTGCTCAAATAGAGTACGTTTATTTGTGATGTTGTCTTGAAAGCAGCCTCAGTGGAACTAAAATAGTTTCAAAATCGCATCATCAAATCCATAAGTGATGGCCCCTTTTACTTCTTCTTAGGCTCATTGACCCACTATAGGAAACAAAAAGTCCTAAAAAATTCTATCGATACAACCATAGCGACTGTTCAACTGACAAAAAACCCCTCATGCCTGCATTACAATATTTTCTCTGCAGTATAAGGCTAGCCTGCTCGGCTAACTCCCACACTCTGCACTATGATTTAGAAATTCGTTTATAAGTAAAACAAATCAACTGCAAAACAATATTCCAGTTTCGAATTCGTACAACATCCTAGAGTTAAACTATAACGTTACATCTCTCAGAACGTTCCTAACATATCACATCCTCCTCTATCGTTCTAACTAAGCTTATTACTGCACTGGGGCCCGAATGGCATGACAAACTGTGAGCATGTAGGGTGACACCTAAGCCTAGTATATTCACTTATAGTATAATAGAGGTCTACATTAAGGGTGAAGTTGCGCATTACAATCTTCTACATCCTAGAGTTCAATTAGAGACTTCTTAATTTCCAAATAAAATGTAAAAGTCACGTTCCTGCTGACACATTTTCAATCCCCCCAAAAAGGAAAATATGATACAACCTAAAATTTGTCCGGGCATCTTCTCTCCCACGGATACATTCCCACATTTAAGTATGGCGAACATAAAAAACAAGCGAGGAAAAAAAGGTTTTTAAAGATCGTTATTTTTCATTTTAATTCATCTTTTCCACACCCGGATTTATCTATGTCTGCCATATATACGTTTCTTCGATATCTAGACGTATGTATAATTTCTCATCTCGACAAGGAATCGATTTTCCCAGCCTCGTGCAGCCCCAGTAAAAATGTTGAAGAGACTTTCATACTTTAAGGATCTTTAAGAAAATGTATACGCACACACATACCACCTTTTAGCATTGCCTATTAACAAGATATTTTACTAAGCAACCTTATTCTGCGGGTTAAAATATCAAAGGTCAGAGGATTCAAATAACAATGGCCCTTTTTTGAATACATATCCGCAAAGAATGGTAGCTGCTTACCAGGTACCATGCCCCGTTTTAAGGTAGGGAAAAATTTCCCAGTATTTCCCCAAGGGATTTTCCCCGGTTTTTATAGGACGCAGCACTGCGCAACGCAGACACCAGTTGATTCAGGCATTTCAGATAGGACTCTACATAGATATACTGGCGTATATAAAGGATGTGGTACTTTACTTCTCAAGTTCAAGTAATAAGCGTTGTCTGGCATCCGCGAGTTGGATAATGCCGCTTAAGCAGTGGTTGTTGACGACTGGCGGAAGGAAGTGGGTCCTGCTCTGAGGTTCCCTTGAAATTTATCCTTAGATTTTGACTCAACTCAACTTCACAGAAAATAATTTGTTAGACTCCTGGTACATACTCAGATCCTGGTACAAGACACACATAGTCAAGCGAATGTCCTTTCATTAAAATTTTTTTTTTATCTTAAGTGATTCTTCATTGCAAGAGTTCTAAAAATTATCTTTGGACTCGATGCGATGAATTCGAGTCAAAAATTCAGGGATTTTTTTTTGTTTTGTGTTAATTCCAAAAAAAAAAAAAAAAAAAATAATAAGGATTGTGTGGGTTTGAAGGAGCACAAGGAGCTACTTGACATTTTTGTAATTTATTACGAGCCTCCCTTCTTCTACGTGCGTGTTCTGTGGTAATTTTTTTCAGGAGAGAGTGTATTTTGCAATTTACGCCATGCATTCTAAACACATAAGTGCTACAGGATGGAGGAGAGTCAATGTTTTTTTTTTATTTTATTTTTAAATATAGAATGAGTCCTTTAACCCAGGATTAAATTTGACGAATCATGGTAGGTGCTGAATAGAACCAAGAGTCTGATGCAGAGAAGTTATATACAATGCTGGTTCATACCAGTTTTTTGCTGGTAGAAATGCAGGAGAATTGCCATTTTTATTAGATTTTTAGGTCAAGCTATGACAATTTTCTACTAAGCCTGCGAAATTTTAGGTGCAAGGATTTGAAATGTACGAGCAAGGTTGGAGGTTTTGGAGGTTGTACAATAAAAATAAAATTAAGAAAAATGTGTCACTCTACTTCTACAAAATTAAAGAATACCAGTGTACAACTAGATTAATGTACAAAACCGGTTCTGCTGCTAATGAAGGAAGCTCAGGTCGTGGTGAGAAACGAGAGGGGGGCGTCAGGTTTATGGTCGACCGACGGGCTGCCAGCAGCGTTATCGCATTCCAACCAACATCCGAGGGTTTGGCTGGGGTCACCATAGGTGGAAAGATCAAGACCCAAATCGTATCCGTTTATGCGCCAGCCGAGACCAGCCCGGACGAAAACCACGACGAATTTTATGATCGCTACACCAGACGCTGGATACGGTACCTCGAACCCAATTAATCATACTCGCGGGGGACTTTAATGCACATATGCAGGTGCAGCTCGAACCGGATGGGAGGGAGAGATGGGCAAATTCGGGCAAGGAGGAATTAACGACAAAGACCTGGCCAAATCCATCCGACAACGACTCGGCGATGTTAGGCAACATTCTGATCAACACAAGATCAACAAAGACTTACGTGCAATGCGTGGGCCCGATTGTGGCTCGGACCATTATATTTTTCGAGCGAAATAGCAGATGCGACCACAAATGCAAAGAAAACGGCGCAACCATCAGCCAAGAAGATTTGTGCTGGCCTACGGGAACCGTTCATCGGGCGAGAGTTTCCGATGGCATTATCCAACAAATTCGTGGCGCTCGCAATACCGGGCAAAAACTATGTAGAAGAAAGCCAATTATTGGAGTCCTATGTGAGGGGTGCAATTACAATGAAGTTGTGTACACCTATCCGTAAACGGATGCAGCCATGCAGCTCGGGCAGCTATCTGGACCACGTGGATCAGCGGAAGCGAATAAATTGCCAACGATTGAACAAAGACAGAAAATGAAATCGGAACAAGAAGCGTATTGGAATAACGTTGCGGTCGATATGGAAGAATCGACGAGCCGACGAATCAGGTTCTCGATACCGAACCGACAATTATCGAGGTGAAGACGGCAATAAAATCGCTGAAAAATGGAAAAGCGAAAAGCGGGAGGTCTTATCACAGCGGCTTCATGTTCTCATAACACACATATGGCATTGGGATCGTGTCCCGTCGGTGTGGAAGAAAGCGTTCGTTGTCCCAATTTTGAAGAAAGGTGACAGTCGGGAATGCAAGAATTATCGTGGTATTAGCCTCCTTTCGATCGTCGGCCAAATAATTACGAAAATCATACAATCGAGGCTACAGAAACATCGAGAGCAAACGAGCCGAATTTAGACCACATCGAGGATGTGTTATTCCAATATTCGCACTTCGTCAGCTAATGGAAGAAAGAACTCGTTGTCGCAAACGAACTGTCGTCGTTTTCATCGATTTCAAATCCGCTTTCGACTGCATCGATTTGAACACTTGTGTAGAGCCTTGGAAACTGAGCACGTGCCATTGAAAATCATCCAACTTCTCCAAGCGCCATGCGAGGGCTCAACCAGCAGCGTTCGTATACGAAGCGACTTATCCGAGGATACGAAGCGACTTATCCGGAATAGGTGTCCGACAGGGAAACGTCGTATCGTCACTTCTTCTCAACGTTGTCATCGACGCTATTATGCGTGAAGCTTTCGATGGGCGATTTGGAATTCGATACTACGACAACAACTTCGTAACCAACTTAATGTTCGCCGACGATAACGCCGTCTTCGCCGACACGAATGCCGAAACAACGGACATCTTATACGATATTTCCCGCATCGCCCAGTCGTCATACAAAAAATCAATGCGGAAAAGACCAAAGTGCTCACAACGGACGGATCAAGGGCTAGTGTTCACCTCGATTGAACCCAAATCGAAGGTTCAAATATTTGGGATCATTGGTTGAGGAAACAAAAGTAGCAAAGCATCGACGACCGACGTTCACAGCTGCATCGGCCGGGCAACAGCTACAATCGCCTCGCTCAAGTGGTGCATATGGAAACGAACAAATATTTCCATCAAAACAAAAGTACGTCTTTACCGAACATTGATCCTTCTGGTTCTTCTTTATGGCTCCGCTCAAACCGAGCCTTGAGAAGCTCGAGGCGATGCTTGAAGCAGACTTTCCGTATTTCACTTTTCGATCGCCTTCGAAGCAAGACAGTTAGACGAAGATGCGATCAGCAAACACTGATCGAAAGATAAATACAAAAACGTCGACTACGGTGGTTTGGACATGTTTGCCGAATGGATGATAACCGCTTGCCACGTAAACTTCTCTGGCGAGACCGTCCCGCAGACTGGAGAATCAAGCGATCGGAACCGAAGAAAACCTGGCTAAAGAATATTGAGGGTGAGCTAAAGAATCAACGATTATCAGTCACCGAGGCTCGAGACGTTGCCAAAAACCGGCATGAATGGAAACGAATTGTGAATAGAGTTCGAGACCCAGCGGCAGAGATAGCAGGGTATCCGATATGAGGACATCCGACCGACCGAACCGCCAGCTTACGTGTCAAAGAAGAAGAGGTGCTCTAAAATGGTTTTCGAAGCCCGACCCAAAATTATGGAGTTGTATCCAAGAAGCGCCCCAGCCGTTGGCTGGACCAGGAAAAAGCAGGAATGCTGATAGAAGCGGAAATGCTATCAAATTTCGCAATACATCCTCACAGTACAAAAAATAAAACGAACCAGGAGCAATAATTTACGACTATATAGGGAAATTCATACAGCTCAAAGATAAGTGAAAGAAAATGAGTTCCTTAATAATAAAGAAGACAAAATGTCCTTATATTGTTCAAACCAGTCCCTCCCCAGAGTACTTACACCGTCCTAAATTACGTTATCCTTAAAGCAATTACAGCCTTGCCTTGTACTTTATTATCCCATTGCACTTGTAGCACTTAAGTAAATAAATTTTCGCCCCCTATTTTGCACGACGTTTATAATTTATCTCCTCAAACAAAGCAAAATGTACGACAATATTTCAGTAAAACAATGTTGTCCATCATGAGCCTTATTGCCCCCCTTGGATACAAAAAATCATTTATTGCCGGGCAATAAACCAACGGGGAAAGTAAGCAAGTGGACCAATTAATACAAGGAGCACAGTGGTCCCTATGTACTGGCACCTAATTTAGGAAAGTTCTTGCGGCATGTTAGCACATGCTACAAAACGAAATATCGTACGGAAATATCCCTGCTTAACCCAAAACAGGACCTTAATTATCCCCGAGATGAGAGTGCGGTTTTGGGCCCTCTTTGATGTCAAAGAGGGTTGCTATATGCCAATTTCTTGCGGATCAATGCTTCCTGAAGTTTATAAGTGAAAATCAACCTTAAACAGTACAGGGCATACAGATGTGTGACTATGGTAATAGCAAGGGCATGTAGGGTCCTTGGGATAATTTATGCCAAGGGTATATCAAACATACTTTATTTACATATAGTTTTCGTATCAGGCTGCATTGTACGAAGGAGTCCTTTCGAATTTGAGAGATTTGTCAAGAAATTGATTTCAACACTTCCACCTCCGTTAATATTTGAAATTCTCAACACAGATCAGATTAAGGATTTCAACCTTTCACCGGGAGTCAATTGTTTTGCAAGATTTGGTAATCTAGACGAAAGTAATAGTGTGAAGATGTAAAGGCTGTTGATTGGAATTCTCATGGTCACCTGAAAAACATATGACTGGATTTTGAGCCAGACGAGGGAGTGAGGGAGGACACGACAAAAGGGAGTGGTGATTGGCCCCGTCCTATGTATCTACAATACGATTTCCGCGGCTACTAGACAAAATCGAAATATTCGCGAACGAAGCGATACGGTAGATAAAAAGCAGAACGCTGGTCTAATGCTAGCTGAGCAAAAAACGGAAGCATTGCTAATCAGCCAGGGGAAAAGGGGGTGAACTAAGCGTTGAAAGTAGGTAAGCAGGTCGTTCCAAGCTCGCCCTTAGGTATCTGGGATTGATGACTGACCAAAGGACTATTTTCAAGATGAGCTTGGCAGGCACGCGGAGAAGCTTTCGGCATCAGCAGACGGCGATACTGCTTAACATAGGGGCCCCAAGCCAAGCCGACACATCCTTATCGAAAGAAAGTGGTTAGTTCTGTCTTACTTTAAACAGCGCATGTATGGGCAACGGCATTTGGGAGAACGGTTAATAGGAGCAAAATATTCTCTGCCTTTCGGCTAAATGCCGTTTGAACATGCTGTGCAAGCATACCGTACTACCTCCGATGAAGCAACATGTATTACATAGCAAGAATGACCCTTTCAGTCCAGGTCGTGGAATATGTGGAGAATGGTGGAACTGGGGCTGAAAATCCAGCAAAGTTTAAGCAATACGAGGCTCAAAGAGACAGATAAAAGCAAAGAAATGCCTGGAGAGATAGAAGCTAGATAGCTGAACCTAGACGATAGTCATAGGATCGTACGCCTCGGACGGTATAGAAAATGCTGCCAGGAATAGTGTCGGATCGTCCACTTCGACGAGATCCGGGCCACATTCCAGGATCGTACACGGTATATGACCGGAAAAGACCCCTCCCCGGAACGGGTCCGGCGAAAAACTGAATTTAGACTGGTGAAAAGGTTTCTTTTATAGCTAGAAAGCTCGTCGGAATAGGAAGCTTTAAAGCTTCGAAGTGAAGCTTTCAAAGAGAGAATCATCTCTCTTTGGTATGGTGGTTGAATATTTATTTTTCTGAAACTATTTTAGGAGAGAGATTATTAGTAATGAATCGCGGTTCGTTCCAGAGCTGCTCGACGTCTGGCTGTAGTGGCACCGTGTGTCGTCTTGGAGTCGCGGATATCTATAGGTCAAACCTCTTCAGGACGTCTCCGTTTCTCCACTCTCTTTTTGAGGTTATTTCGATGGCGGTCAATCTAAGATTAAGCTAGTCTGTGATTCTGGCGACTACACTATGGGGTAGTAACTTTAATATGTTGCTGCGATCGGAAGGTTTTGAGGTGCGGGCTAAGTTTCCCTCAGTCTAAAGGTGCTGTACAATGCTAAGCATTTGATGTGAAGGTCAAAAAGGATCAGATGTGAGAGTACGACAAGGGGGTTCGTGTGAGCCCCTGTTGCGTCTATTTTTGCCATCCTCTGGATTTCTGCTAACTATATTCAGGTATCCTTGCATGTGATTTCACTAATCAAACATACCTGACACCATTCTCATCAAGTTGTCTGATTATGCTACCACCTTAGGTTCATTATTCATTCCTATCTAACTTTTGTAGTACCTATGGTGTTTATCATTACTGTATCACAGTAAGGGGAGACACGAATATTGGCTATTGACTAAGCCTTGCTTGTACTTTTAGCTCTATGGAGGTTTCTCAAGTCGAGTCAGCATACGGTACCAGGGTATATTGATTGTCCATTTTTCCCTAAATATACAGTAGACATTTTTCCCAATATTTATAGATCACAAAGGCATACAATTATTGTTTAAGACTGAATGGCATCCTGTTTCTAACGTTCAGAAATTTACTCTATTCTTTGAATAAGTTCTCACAGATATAAATTCGCCGAGAGCAAACTTTGATAAACTCTATTCTGATATTTTTGTAAAAGTGCTTAAATTGTTCGTATATAGCTGAATAATATTTACCCAAAGTTATTATCAGCAAAAGTTATCCTTCGAATCCTAAATTCCTCCAGGCGTATTCCAGACCATTCAATGGGTGGTTGGAGATGCTTTCGATTACTTCGATTCTCTATCGGCGAATTTGTTCTTTTATCTCCTAGGATTCAAGTCAAATCTTTTGTAATTTGTCAGTAGATAACCACTTTTCTGAAACGAGTTCTTTGACATTGGAGATGCCGGTTACCTTGGCACTAATTCGGTACTCAGTACTTTCATGGTCATGTTTTAAATCCGTTTTTTTAGATGACGTAGAAAGACCCAAGCAAATCCGAACTTAAATCCTTATAAACGAGTAGATAGCACTTGCAATTACACAATTGAAATCCGCTAGGGGGAAAGCGGCCATTTCGAGTCTATTGTGAATTATTTTCACTTACGCCATTACCCGCTAGATGGCTTTTTTTTATGTGGCAGACTAGAGGCTTAGGGAAAGTCCCTTTGTACTGTCGACAATCTATTTTTTCCGAGAGAAGAGATTATCTATTTTTTTAGAGAGAAGAGAGAGAGAAAGAAGAGAGGAAGGAACTGTCACAACCTGGCGGCGATATATTTTTATTCCACCTACTCTCAACCATTTCGCGACTCTGACATCGGGGCATCGAGAACAACTCGCTGGAGTGTTATGCCTCCTGAAACGAGTTGAATTTCATCAACCAACCGATGGCATGCGCTAGGTGGAATGGGGAAGGACTAGGGAAGGCTATGACAGAAGGAATGTAAAGAGGGAAGAAGAGAGAAGGGAAGTTATGTAGGTGAGAAAGTGGAAAAGGCGAAGGACCTTGGGGCTGGCCGGGATTCGAACCCGGGACCTCTGGGACAGTAGTCAGGCGCCTTACCCCTAGACTACCGAGGCCCCCAGGCTTTTATTTGTGTCCAGCTGATTTACTCATATAAAAACGTCCATAAATAAAACTTCAGTCGTATAATTATCAAAAGTTATTATCTTTCGTTTTACTTTAGAAATTATCGCATTAATTTCTCCATTGTGTCACAAATTCTTCTTTTAAGAATTTTTTATTTGTAAAGTTTAAAGTAACGTCAAAAATTTCAAGTGAGATTTTACTCAAATCAGAAAATTTTGCGTTCCTTTTCTGCTCTGCTCACAAGTATTAAATAGTAGAAAAGGAACGCAGCTATTATTAGTAGTTATAGTCCGGCAATGCATCGCTTTTTTTCCCTCCATCGGGCTGATTTCAGATTTATACAAAACAAACAAAGATTTCTGCAAAACTTAGATGGTGCTACGTGTAGGAGGTAAAAAGTTGGATAAACCATTAGTTTCGCATCATCCCTTGAGACAAAAGGAAAGTTGATGTAGGGTTTTAGGACAGTATTTAGTTTTGGAAGTGTTGAGCTCAACATAATTTCTTGTAGTAGGGATAAGCTTATCTGCCGCCACTGCCGCTTCTCGGACAAAGCTTTTTTGTGGTATGGTGGTGGCCTCGGGTCAAAAATATTTGGGACGAAAATTTTTGCAGAGAGTTTTCTGATGGTGTGCTTAGAAGCTTTGGGTGCGAGCGCCATATTTGTGAAATTAGTTAAACTTCGCTGTGGTAGGTTTATGTCGTGGGTGGGCTTCCGGGTTGCTGATATGATCTTTTTGAGAGTCTGATGGGCGTTCTTGGCTGAGATCTTGTGTAGACATGAAGGATTTGCAATACCATTTCAATAATAAAACTAGATTTGATTTATTCGGGATCTGGCTGGGTTCCAATTTTTGATGAAGTTTACATATTAGTTTTGGTGGAAGCATAGTTAAGGGAGGATAATTTTGTCCCCGCCAATAACAGAGAAGTATACTTTATTAAAAAATCGTTTAAAATGTGAATTTTCAGACTCTGAGGAGACTATATTAAAAAACTACTTATAGAGAAGCCATTAGTTGATAAATAGACCCAAGCAATTACTTCGTGAAATGCGCGATTTGGCGGCGGGGCGACTTTCTGACGGCATCATAAAATCTCTATAGCTTCCAGAACAAACACAAATGATTTTATCAACCTCATCTGAGGTGATTTAGAAAGCATAGCCAAAATTTCCGATAAAATTGCAGGACGTCCAACAAATACGACATCAAATAGAAATGCTCGGTGCACAAATCGCACGTTGGAAAGCGTTCGCAGTACCAACGGGTATAGAAGTCGTAGTCATAGCAGTTCCAGAACGTGAAGCAATAATAAATAGCAAACTCGTTGTTGGTACCACAGGATCTTCAGCGAAAAAACAACGATCATGCAGAGCACCGTGTGATTTCAAAAATCAACAAGCGTCGTTAAAATAGAGTGTCCCTCGGCTTTCGCGGCAGTCAATGATGCACACAGATTTAGCCGCTTATCAGTGCAAGAAAGGGAGCTGACACAGCGTTTCCAGGACGTTTCACCAATAGTATTGAAATTTCGAAGGTGATGCGGAAAAGAATGCTGCGCGGTGCCCGAGTTTTCCCAGCTCTATATCTCAAAAACCATTGGTTCTACGCAAATTTCGTATGGGACATTTTTATGAATATTCATCTCACGAACAATCTTTACTAAACCAAAAATTGCACAAAATCGATAATTTACGAGATATTTGGGAAAAATTACCCTCCATAACTCGAGTAGTCGGCCAGTTTGCTTTATGGACATTTGGGAAATTATTTGTGAGCCTAAAAGAAAGAGAATCCCGCTGATAAATCTCCAGTTACATTTTTTTAGGGGTTTGGCCCTTTTTTTGCATAGTGACTGGTACGACGTACGAATATTCACCGACTGTCCTAGAACCTTCCGGTCTAGCGTATTCTGTCTTTCAAGCGGAAGTGATGGGGATCCTGAAGGCCTGACAAACAATGAACTTAGAACCTACACAAGGATGTAGTATTGGAATTTTCATAGACAGTCAAGCCTTTATAAAAGCTCTGGATTCAGTAATGATGCGCTCGAAGCTAGTGGAGCGATGTAGAGCTGAACTAGATAGGCTTGGTATAAAGCACAATGTGACTCTCGTCTGGGTTCCCAGTCATAGGAACATAGAGGTCAATGAGAAAGCCGACAACCTAGCTAAGCACGGAGTCTCTCTCTCTAGAGCTCGTAGACCGAGCTCGTCTGACTACCATCCGTGGCGTGTGACTACCATGCCAGAGGTCACGGGTTCGAATCCCTGCAGCGCCACGTGCCTTCGCCTTTCCCATTTTCCCAACTACATAACTTTCTTTCTTTCTTGTTCCCTCATTACAGTCCTGATTTCTCCTGTCAAAGCCTTCACTAGTCCTTCCCCGCTCCACCAAGCGCCTGTCATCGATTGGTTGACGAGATTCAGATTCGTTTCAGGAGGCATGACACTCCAGCGAGTTGTTCTCGATGCATCGATGTCAGAGTCGCGATAGTAATGGTTCTAGTAGGTGGAATAAAATATTACGGCTTTTTCCTTCTGCTTCTCTCCCTTCCCTCTATGTTCCGACTAGAGCTGCTGTTCGACATTGAATAAAAACGAAAAAAAAAAATGAAATAGATTGTTGACAGTACAAAAGGCCGGTAAGCCTCTAGCCTATCACATAAAATAAAAGTTATTTCGTAATTCTTCAATAAATAGTTTTTAATTTCATTTAATTGATTAATTCATCCAATTTGCATTAATCAATTGAAAAGGTAAATAATCAATCATGAATATAGACTGAACTGCAGTTGAATACATACAAAGGGAGTTGACTTTGTTCTTGTCGATAATTAAATTGTATAACTTTGACAATAATCCCCAGTTTACAAAGAGCACACAATTTCATTTTGCAAAGGTATTAAATTGAACATTTGGATGGATAGTTCTAGTTCTGATGTACACCGCAAGTACTACCCATTTTGTTTTGCTCCTACTCCGCTCCTGCAGCCCTAACTCAGCAAAGGAAATCAACACACTGTAATTTGTAAGGTAAATAACATCCAATTTCAAATCATTCAAGCACAAAATACAAAAGGTAGAAAGGTAGCTCGCAACTAGCAAGGAGTTCGCTTTAAATTATCTTTCAGCTGCCATCGGATTATCCAGTTGCAAATTAACCTGCTGCACAAAGCTGAACGTAACTTTCTGCAATGTTATCAAACTACACAGAAATTGGCCATTATTCTGCAGTGTGCGAACCCAGAGCCGAGTTAATTAAGCAACAGCGGAGCACAACTAAAATCCTTATCCTCAAAGCGCCATTTACAATCGTTACGAGGGGCAACTTTCTACCTAAGTTGATGTAAAATATTCATTAACTTTTAGTCGCTTTCATCTCTCTGCTTTCACCTGTGATTAAAAATTAAAGCGAGCGCTTAATTCGTGGAGGAAGTGGCAGACACGCTACACAACATATACTCAGAATGGATGCCTTTTACGAGGAGCCATTCTTTTTACTGCATATCCACCATAAAAGCGGCATTTCATGATTAATGCGCCAAAATAATATTTTTATGAATTTTTCGGCTCGTTACAAATCGCAAATGGCAAACTCTTGGCGGTGGCCAATAACAATAAATTTGAGAGGAGATGGAAAGGGAACTATGCAGTGGCAATTTATCACAGTATTTCGATATGTCTTGACACATTTTAGCTGAAAGGACATTTTTATCCTAGGAGACAACTTAACGATATTGTGGTGTTGACGCAACGATTCATTGGTCGAGAAATATTGGTCGTTGACAATATAGTCATAGTCTTTTAGTTTAAGTAGAAATCAAGGTAATTCAACTCAATTTCAAATGGCAATCTTGAAGAAGGTACAAGTGTAATGCTTAGCCTAAGCGCACTTCAGAAAAAATATTATCTAAAATAATACAAGCGCTTTTAGCTTGGACAAATTGGAGAGATAATTATTTTTTGAGAGCGAACAGATAAAATTATGGGTGAGTAAATTATGGTTTCAATTTCATCAGTTCAAAGAAATTTTAGAGAGAACTTTTAACAATATACTTTAGCATTATGAACACTGTCAAGAATGTGCATAAGTAGGTGGGGGTGAACCTCGAGTTTAAACTCTCGATGTTGTATGAGCTCAGAGGCAATCGTTGGGGTTAGTGGAAGATATTCTCATTGGAGTCTTACGCCTGCTGAAAATGGTGTATCCCTCTAACCAGCTGACAAGGGCTGTGACGCCGGCAGTGTCAGACTACCAGACGGAACATGGAGGTATGTCGTCCGCTAGGTAAGGACCCATCCTTAGTTGAGCTTTGGTACTCTGGTTAACTAGCTTTTTTTTTTTTTTTTATATGATAGTCTAAGCTTAGGTGTCATCCTTTGTACTATAAGTCCGTCATGTCGTACACGCCATGGTGCAATGTCTAGTAGTAAAGCCCTTATGACACTCACTTTTTTTCGGCTGAAAAATCTGCTAGAAAAACCAATTATACGAAAAAGGTAGAAAGAGTTTGCGAGAAAAGGATAACATAAGCTTAGTAATTTTTGAAATAAGCTTTGACAGTTCCATCTCAATTGTGTTCTGTTATCACCTTATAATACACGCTCACACACCCATACACACTTAAAAAATCAAGAACTGTCAAAAAATATTGAAAATTTTCTTCATATTTCCCAGCTGAACTGCTAGAATATATATGGCAATTCCATTTTTCCATTCCAATTTTGTCAAATTTGTTTTTCACTCACTCCAATTTAAATTTCCTATGTTAACATCACGGCTCACTCTAATTAGCAGATTTTTCAGCCGAAAAAAAGTGAGTGTCATAAGGGCTTAAGCTTAGCTCGAAGGATAGAGAGAAAGAGAGGATAGATTAGGGGAGTCGGGTGGGTGTTGGAGGAGATGGTGGTGAACCTTGCGCTTGAACTCTTGGGTGTTGTATGAGTTCGGGAATATTGACTGAGGTAAGTTGTTCCACAGTCGCGTTGTTCTTGTTATAAACGAATTTCTAAATCGGAGTGTGCGCGAAGATAAGGGCTGTAGACTATAACGGTGAGCCGAGCAGGCAAGTCTAGTGTTGCGGGAGAAAAGTTGCCGTGGAGGCATGAGGTTACTTATTTCAGTAGAGCAATTATTGTGGAAAAAACGGTAAAAATTTGCAAGGGCTGCTACATTCCTACGGTGGCTTAATGAGTCAATTGAGGAGCAAATGGTGCTATCGGCAATGAGTTTGAGAGCGCGACTTTGCACCTTGTCCACCCAGGCTAAGGTGGTTCTCGGGGCCCAGCCCAAATATACGAGTTGTATTCGAGGCGGGGACGAATGTAGGACTGTAGCCCTGCATGTAGATTGTAGCCCTGGCCGACGGCTGAAGGAGGAATTTGCATCTTTTAAGGAATCCCAGGCATTGCGATGCTTGTTTAGCGATTTGGAATATGTGGTTATTCCACCGCAGATCGTCGGATAGTGTTATGCCTAGGATGTTTAAAGACGGTTCTACCGTTAGGTTTTTATTGTGCACTGAAATAGAAGGAGGGTCAGTGCAGGTTTTATTGGAGATGAGACAGTACTTCGTTTTAGATGCATTGAATTCGACACGGTTCTTGCGGCCCCATTCAAGAATTCGTTCGATGTCCCTGTTGATTGAAATGGACATGAGATTGCGATAATGCAGACAAGGTCTGGCGCGTGCTTGTCCTACAGTATCGAAGCCATAGGAGTACCGTAGTGTACTGTCGTCGGCAAAGCAGTGGGGGGTTTTTTTTTATGTGCCACACTAGAGACGGGTTGGAAGGGATTGAGAGCAGGTCAAGCAGGTTGACAGCTTAGCTGTCAAGATGCGTTATTTGAGCTATATATACCCTTACGAGTGGTGGCTAATGCCCTCGGCATTACCTACCTCAATTCAATAATGTTCAGTTCAATCCACAAAAGTAGCTGCACCGGCTAAAGTCCAGTTCATGTTCAGTTCGTGCTTGAAATGGTTGTTGCTTTTCCGCCAGAAGTTAGAAATGCAAAAGCTCACTTACTGTCTTTTCCGCGAGCTTTTATGTTTAACTTCAGTTCTAGTCCAGTTGGGCGAACTGAGGTTTGTTTTATTCTCAGTTGATTATGTGGAAAACGTATGTTAACTGAGGTAATTTTAAAGTTTTGTTTACCAATTTGCTCGAACCTGCGCAGTTCGGCGGGTGAAATCAGGGTGTAATGTTAATTGGTCAAAGCAATAATGCTGATTCTATTATTAAAATATTGATATTTTTTTTATCGCATTTAGTAGAGTCATTATTTTTGTTTTGGATTCGTGTGATTATTTCCGCTAAAACAGTGCCTTTCAAACATTAAGTTTGAGGAATTTAAGATTTAGTGGAATATGTTCTATGTGTTACTTTTGACGAACAAGAAAATATTCTAGTGGTTTTTTGGTGGTTTTATAATTCGAGTCTAGTGGTCTCTCGAGGAAAGACTCGGCAACGTTGCGAGGCGGTAAGTGAAATTGGCATTCTCCTGCAACTCAGATAGGTGGGCAAGTAGAAGCGACAGTCCCGCCTAGGTCGTAGGCCGGCACACAATTGGCGCTAAGTTGCACTGTTTTGTAGCTGCACTCGTGAAAAACTTTTGTGTGAAATGAACAGTAAGCTAGGAATGTAGATCCATCCCGTCAAATTTAGGTACCAGATCGGTCAGGTTGGAAATCTTTAATTTCCTCTATGGTAGGGATCCGGATATTACGGTCACTGCCGAAATTTAATTTTGCGACCATATAGACGGCAGGTCCTGATACCATTTCCTGTGATAGAGAGCGCAGTATACATATTACTGTGGCCATAGGTCAATATAATCGATTCTTTCGAACCCCTCTAAGTAGTCGTGGTTGATTAGCAATAGGTACCAGGTTTCTACTATTTCGCTGGGGTTACCCGGCCTTGACCACCTTCCAGTTGCCCAATTGACGACGTTTTTAACAATGTGCCTACCTATATAGTTAATGTTTAAAAAAATCAGCTTTCAAAATAAATTTCAATCATTGTGCTATTCCCGACCACTGGGAACCAATGTCAGCAAGATACAACCCAAGATACAGCGAATTTCAAAACTACAAAGCGAACGCTCATCCGAGACACCAAAAGCGAAAGCTCGTCCGAGACACACCGAACTTCAACCCAATTCCTTAAGACACAGTGAAGCTTAAAAGATCACCCTGCACGAAAGTTCATCTGAGGCATCTCCAAATCCAACTAATCTAACACAGACGCTCTCACTAGCACCCAGGACAACATTCACTGAGTTTGCTAGCCTTATGTTTCGGGAAAACAGTTGCCATGTAGGCAGGAAGTTTCAAACAGTGGAGTGTCGCTATGGAAATAGCGGAAGAATTTTGATATGGCTGCCATTCTATGGAGGACCAAAGGGTGCTATCGCTGATGAGTTTGATGGTGCGTTTTACACTTCTATACGAATTGTATTCAAGCGGTGCCGAATATAGGACTGGTATATTAAAGCGAGGGCAGCCGGCTGTAGAAGGAATTCGCATATCTTCAGGAATCCCAGGTATTATTGGTGTGCTTGTTTGGCGATTTGTAATATGTGATTATTCCATCGCAGATCTACAGCTAAAGCCTAGGATGTTAAGAGATGAGTCAGAAATTAGAATATCTGTCCCCATTGAGGTAGGGGGAGAACAGTGCGGGTTTTAGTTGAATTCGACACGTTTATTGAGGCCCCAATCAAGAATGAGTTCAATGTCCTTGTTGAGAGAGTTGGACACGAATTCACGGTCTTAGATACAAGGTCTGGCAAGTCTTTGTTTTATCTTTAACAACATAAAGCAAACGCCTTTCCTTTGGTGAGTCCAGAAACTTAAAATAGAGCTAGGTCATTGCTTCCCCCCCTCTTTTTTTTCTTCTGAAGAGTTATCTGACCGCTGCCGCTTAGACAGCACACCAGATCGGCCGGTATCCAGGTGATAGGAGCTGAGGCTGCCAAGTTGTGGCTCCAAAAAGTTTGGGCAGAGCGGCCGCTGACTGGATCTGCCCCTTGGTGGCTTGGTTTTTCATGTTATCTGCCGCTGTCCTGCCTTCGTGTACGTTTTTGAAGTCTTTTGAGAGACCACAGTAATAGCACGTACATTTTAGCCTTCAAACTCTGAATTTATCAGATACTTGCTTTGAATCACAACAGGCGTGGTTTTGGGCTCTAAACGAATCGAGCGAGAGAAAAGAGACAATTTTTATTTGATCGCTTGGAGACTGGGAATGGAAAAGGGGTTGTTTACAAAACCATAGTAATGAACAAGTCCTACGTTTACACCTTATAAACTCCGCGGTCTACGTCAAGTGTGTGGTGTGTATCAGAAGAAGGTTATGTTGCGTTATTTGTGGCACCGCAAGAGCGTGGTACACTGTGAGTTGTTGAAAGAGAACTAAACTATTATGCTCAACTTTTTTGTATGCTACTTAATGTTTTGAAGAAATATGTACATCTGTGTATATTATTATCGTTGGAGTAGTATAGTTTGTTGTTAAAAAAAATTGACGCCGGTCAGTCCTAGCTCCCAGTCCCAACCGTCCCAGTGCCTACTCATAGTTACCATTGCTATTTTGTGCGCCTGCGTTTTTATTTGAACTTTGTACAAGAGAAATGGTTCAATGCTTCATTCATGTCAAATAGAAGATTCTAAAAAGAACCAACCACATAAATAACTTTACATTTGCATTCTCTCACATCCACCAAGTTCTTGTTAGCAACTAGCTTAGAATGTGCAAGCAAAAGAAATCATTTCAAAATCTCTACCTTAAAAAGTTTAATCCCAACACAAGAGAATCACATGAGAGCAAGTTTGTAATGTCCTTCAGCTACCTCCTTCAGTACACGACAAACATTCTTGAAAAGGGATTTTCAGCTCGTTTTTTTCTTCCTTTTTTATATTTTCCTTGAAATTAAGAAGATCCCACTTCCACCATGGTAAGACAAATTGTTAGCGAGTTTAAAAGATGTAGCTGCTTTTTGTGTGCGAGAACAACGGCAGGAACACCAGGTAAGATTATTTTTCATTCTGTTGTGGCTGTTAAACCAAGGGTGATTCGGGTAATTTATTTAAGTACCAAAAAATGTTCACCTTAACGAAAAATTGGAACAAAACACAATTTCAGGTGAGATTTCTTTAGTCGTGGGAAGTGTTTCCTGTTAGCAGAGCACAAACAAAGCGAAATTTCGTAGCAAGAGCGATGCTCTGCTGCATCCGGATAAAAATCAAAATAGATAACAAGAAATCCCCAAGAGAAGCAGCAGATAAAATTCAATCCATGTGCATCCAAGTAATATAGACAAGTGCATAGCAGCATTTTTCACCGAGCAAATCGAGATAAAAAACAAGGGCGATGCTAAAAACCACCCTTATGCACGGGACTTACTACCACCACGGGTGAAGTGTTTTAATGAATAAAATTTCTACGGTGGTGGTTTCATGGGAGGTTATGCCACTATAAATTACTTTGAAAAACCGCTGCAGTCCGTTCTAATTAAGGATCATTCTCACCACGGGCTCACCAGAAAAATGTCTGTTAAGGAAATCTCAATCTGGATGAATCCTGCCAACCGATTGAACTACACTATAATTCTGGATTCTCAATCTCTTTTGTAGTATTTACGGAATTTGCACAGGAATTTTCGTAACGGATTCGTTAATAATTCCGAGATTCGGTTAGCAATTCAAGAAAGGAAAATTTCTTAGATAATTTTATCTACAGAAATTCCTTTCATTCCTTCAACTTGGGAATAACTTAACGATTTCAATAGAAAGCCACAAATCTACCTATTGATGCAAATAACTGAGGCTAACGTTCCTTGGCAGCCTTTGAAGCGAAAGATTAAAAAATTAAAGTCAGGAATTTTGGTTGAACTTTAAATTATTATCCTTGGAGTAAACGAAAAGAAAAGGATATGGCTAATCACGTTTTATGAGCCAATATTTTTGTTACATGAGACTTTGGGGAAGGACACAGCACCAAAATCTCCAGTGACATTTGATACTATATTCACTAAAGCTCAATGGCCAAGAATCTCATGAGCCTAGACATGAGCTCGTTATGTAAGAAGAAGGAAGGAGTTGATCGAAATCAGATCCTTGATTCAAAAAAAAAAGCAAAATTAGATAAAATTACACCACTGTGTCTTTAATTGAAGGACAATATTTCTTAAGGGTTCCACCATGCTTATACATAACAAAAAGATTGTTGCTTTGAATGACTGTTCGATGGGTCCATTAATCTCAAACATCGACTTCGACACGTAACAGTGCGTATAAGAGAATGTAATTGGCATTGAAACAACACACTCACATTCCAAAATGTTACGTTGATGTGGATTCCAGGCCATGAAGGTTACATTGGTAGTGAAATTTCCGGTGGCCTAACTATAGTAGTTGGTTTGGAAGCTTTCTGCAGTTTAGCTATCTACCACGTCACACGACGTCGACCAGCTGATTTCTTCTTAGTTGTTGGAAAAGGATCCTAGACGCTCGTCAAGCTAAAAGATTCATTCATATGAGCAAAGCTAAGGCCGCGCTCCCATGAGCTGCATGCTGCACGGCAAAAGCTTTTACTATTCTCTGATTGGCCAGTAAAGTATACCTGTTTGTATACATGTTTTCCCTCTCGCACAGCCTTGCTGCAAAAATCGAACAAGGGAAAATCTCTTGTCCGTGCCACAAAACCACGGATCTGTCAAGGTCGAGCTTTTGCGTGCCGCATGCAGCCCATGTGAACGTGCTGCAAGTTCACGGAACTTTCAAGTTGACTCTCAAACCTGTTTCTGCTGATGCAGCAAGAGATGTCGAGCCAGGAAAGTGGGTATCGAGCGCGAGTTTCAATGACTCATGACTACTTGTGGTCCATGTACCGTCTGCTTGTTGCAGCAATTCTTGGTACATTAGGCTTTCGAGAGAACCTTTCTCATTCTTGCGGCATCCAAAAAACCTACTGTCCTGTCGCACAAAAGGTCTTCCAGGATTCCCTCTTTGACTTTCGCAGTTCGCATTTGAACTCCTTGAGACGCCCTTTGTAGTTGTCCCAATCCGAAGCTAAGTAACACCGTTTGGCCTTATTGAAAACCTTTCTACTTTCAGACCTTAGTTTATGAAGGTTGCTATTCCACCAAGGGGGTTTGGTTTTACTCCCATATTTCCTAGTGGGACAGGCTACTTCTAATGCATTATTCAGGAGGTTGCTGAGATTTTTACTTGATAATCGAGATCTACAGCTTTTCAAGGGTGGGTGGGAACATCCTCGGGGAGTGATCTTTCCACTACTTGTCTATATTCGGCCCAGTCTGTGTTTCGGACATTCCTGTAACCAGGGCCTTCTTCACAGTTGAGAACATATTGACATTAAAAAGGATGATGACTCTGTGGTCAGAACAGGAGTGTTCACTGGATACTCTCCAGTTTTCTACACGGTTGAGCAGGTCTAGGGAAACAAGAGTAATATCCAAGATTTCTTGTCTTACCCTTGTGGCGAACGTAGGTTCATTTCCCCTGTTGCCTAGCAAAAGATTATGTTGAAATAATAGTTTAAAAAGCAACTCACCTCATACATTTGTATCTGAGCTGCCCCAAACGCATCACATCCAACGATGAGACTGGCTCCCTGACTAGCCGCATCAAAGAGACTGGAGCTGTCCAAATTTCTTTCATATAGCAGGTAGACAGATCCAATCCACGTAGCCCTACCGCCTTTTCTGCTGTCCAATCAGGCCATTACATTGTCAGCGTTGCTGAATTTAGACAACATAAAAGCAACTTCTGTACCCGCAACACCCGTAGTGCCCGAGGGCTCACTATCTGGAGCCGCAGATAGAACGGTTGAAACCGTTCCATTCTTAGCTTATGACGCCTCCAGATTTCTAAAGGTCCTAGCGACTCCTCACTACGAATGTAACCGCACGGCCGTCACCTTTTGGATCGTCCAGTTTCGTAGTCTTCCACGAGGACGCCTGCAGCTGTGGGTTACTCAACCGATTTGTATGCAAAATAGCCTGAGGCTCGGCTGGTTCTGATGTGGTCCAGGAACGCGCTCTTGGGATTTCCTCACTCATAACCACTTTGAGTTTGGCACCTGGCTATGCTTCCCCAATTCTGGATAGGGCTATCTTATAGAGATCGACAGATCTCTGATCGGCACAAGCAATGAGCTTCATGCGGCCCTGATGCCATCCGCCATCGCGACAGTAAGGAGCAGTGCCAGGATGCTCTTGAAGGATTGGGAGGAAAATCGTCGCGAGCTTGACCTCAAGTTTCATCTATTTTTCAGGCAGAACAGTGCCTTCTAGATGGCTTTCGTCGATGACTGCGATCACGATCTGACCTTCCAGCACTTGCTATCGTTCCTACTGCATTTAGCCTCAGGGTGATTAGGTTCTTCAAGGCACCACTGACGTTCTGGTGCTGGATTGCCAATTTGCGAAGTATGTTCGCTGACGACCCGCCTCGCCCACCTTATTGAAGCTTATTGCTTCTTGGTGATTTCACCCTTCGCAACTCCCTTGAATTGAGCAAGGATTCTCTTGGCCCTGCATTGCTCTTGGGACTTCACCGTTGATGGTAAAGCTCCTTTAAAGCCAGAAGGCGTTGTAGTTTTTGTAGTCTCTTTAGAGGCACTGGGAGACTGCACGGATACAGTTGAAGGGCCTGCTTCTGTCGAAGCAATTATCTTAGAGAGGGTGGGAAGCTTTGTATTGGAGTCCAAAGTCAATTTTTACCTTTACCCACCTTGCTACCTTTGCAGGCAGTAAACATTCACTCCTACGACCTTGTCTGGGCACCGGGGGGAACCGTTTGCGACCATCACTCTTTAACCACTGGCTGGCCATGCAGCCGTTGGCACGGTAAACACATTAGCTTGGATGTGGGGAAATGGGAAGGGAAAAGGGAAAAGAAAAAAAGAAAGAGAAAAGTTAAGGGGAAGTGGATGTACCTAGCTTAGTCTGGCCTCTTCGCAATTAGCTTATTCGGCATGGGTGCTCCTATTGATGGCTTGCTGGTTACCAGCAGACATAGCCTAACCCTACTATGAGACTCACAAGCCCTACCACCACGTACAAGGTGAGGGTCCTGGCCTAACTGGAATAAGGTCTAGATCGGCCTCACTGATGTCGTTAATACCTATCTGGCTGACTCCTAACTACCTACCATTATTGATAATATGCTTCGGTTTTTGTGAATTTTTGTCAGTGAGCTCATAGTAGGTGATTCCCTGCCAATCCAACTAAATACACAGCAAAACCTTCCTGGCCACCAATCCTCGCTTGGACACCGCTTGCGCCGGCGCCCCGCTATAAGACCATCACCGTTTTCGCTTAACGTTGTTCGCAGATGGTAATTCGGTCTCTGAGGTTTCCAGTTAACCAGTTTCTTTTTGTATCCTGACTTATGCAAATGGTCCCAAACGGTTTTTTGTGCAATGTTTAACTCCAGGGCAATCGTAACAGTGCTTACGGACTTGATGATTGCCATGATGTTATACACCTTTTCGACAATTGGCCTTCCAGAGCGTAGTGCGTCTTTAACATCGAAATTACCGGAACGGAATCAACGAAACCAAAATTGTGCGTGATTGGTTATTAGAGTACCAGGCCCACAAACACTATTCCCATTTTCAGCCGCCTGGCTTACGTTTTCGCCTTTATCAAAGAAAAACTGCAAAATATAGCGTATTTTCTGTTTGCTGGCGTCCATCTTTGACGCACGCTCAAATAAAACTGAGTCAAGCAATCACAAAACTGTCGACAAAGTGATATTAGTTCGAGTTCTCATCTTTCTAACATCATGCAAAAATAATGGATTTCTTTTTACTGCACCTTATATTAA
This sequence comes from Thereva unica, assembly GCA_949987705.1. Taxonomy (NCBI): domain Eukaryota; kingdom Metazoa; phylum Arthropoda; class Insecta; order Diptera; family Therevidae; genus Thereva; species Thereva unica. The sequence continues at coordinate 149,472,283 of OX465282.1, forward strand.
ACTGGTACTGGAAAAATAATATTACGTTTTCTCTACTTGAATATTCGTTTGATCAAGAAGACCCATATTCTTTATAATGAAAATGATACTTACCGAAAGTTCATTCATATTTTCTCGCTAAACAAACTCGAATTTTGTACGAAGTAATTCTCTTCCTCCATAAGATGAAAAAAAAGTTTGTTTAGTAACTTTTCTACAAAAAAAAAAAAAAAAATTATAAAAGTTGAAGAGTCAAGAAAAAGGTCAAGATCACATCAGTCTTTGACACGCAATTAAACTCTTATCTGGCAAGCCTGTCACTACCGGTGTCTAACTCCATCTACAAATCGTAAAAGAAAAAGATTCTCTGGAAAAAAAAACGAAATCAAGATAACGAAATCAGCAATTTACTTGAATTCGGAAGACGCAAGTCCGGATGACCTACAAATGACCCTGAAACCATCTGCCTAATCAAAAATCAATGGCCAACCACCTTCCACCTTTCTCTCGATGAAATCTGCAACTTTTGTTTGAAGTTTAACTCGAGTATTTCGCTTAGTTTCCGAGATTATTTCAGGCAACTTTCCAACTGAGCACACCCGCATAAGGAGCTTTTAAAGCCGTGTTTTCATTTGGATATTTTATTTTCGGCGAAATGAAATTTTAGTGGTAAATTTTTTGGGCTTTAATTAATATTTTTTCTTTGGAAGAAGGCGGCCCATTATTCATTCAAAAGGCACTCAGTCCTCGGCTACGACGCTCGTAAATATTTTCCAGAGTTAAGAAGGAGTTAAGCAAAAGTTAAAAAAAATAACTTAATTTTCCGAGTGAGTGAGTCTGCCAAGGTTAGTATGTACCATGAGGATTTTACCGCCCATTAACAGAATGTACTTCTCCAGAAGATGAACAAACTAAAGCGCGATTACAGGGAAGAGGTAATCAATAACAAAAGTGTTCAGATGCTAAACTCTATAATATTAATGATCTCCCTTCCGCCCTCGGGGTTAAGTAATGGCTCCAGGCAAAATTTCCGTCTTCGGATATTTTGAGTTAATAGGGCGCAACTACTACCAAATTTCCATACGTAAGGCAATTGAATGTGCAAATGTAGAGATGACACAAGTACCCCCGGAGGCGAACTAGAGAAACTCGGCAGAAACTCAACAGAATCAGCAAAATTAATTGGGCGAATAAATAATGGCAAAGCCTCGTCTTAAGTCAAACAATCTGGAAATCGATGTCGATGTTTGCCAACAATCTGCGTATGTAAGAAAGGACCTAGAACAGTCGACCAGGATCTTGTTAGTAAGTGCTCAGCTAATTAAAGGTGTTCAGCATAATTGTTAATTTGTACTACACGAAAGCTTTCATTAGGGTTTAGATTTATCGGGGGATGCCTCAACTGCCTGTAGTCTTTACCCACTGAAGGTAGATGGGGCAAGATAGGTGGGTAATCAGTTTTGCTACCTGGAGTTCGATAATTGCTGAATAATAATAGGGAAATATTTATCCTACAATTTTCGAAGAATTAATTTAAGCTTTCTTCCATGTATTTGGGTAATGCTTCTAAGCACCCATGGCAGGTGAGAATAAATTAATTAAAGCAGTCTACGAAAGTTTGGTGTTAAGAGCGTTGAATGAAATCTTCCTGCTTCTAGATTGACTATTTTACATACAAGAATTATTGTAAGAAACTTTCGAGAGGATTAAAACTTTGAATGTGGAGGAAGTTACAAAGTTATGATTTGACATCACTTTCTAAGCTAGTGAAACTCGAGCACAGCTCATGAAGAAAGTCATGTTATCGTTAGAAATATTTATTTACCTACTACTGTTCGTTACTTTTTCACGTATAGTCAGTACCTTTTTTGTACTATTGAACAGCAAGCTTTGGCACGAAAGATAGCACAGAAAAGGATATAAAAGAATTGCGAACTCCAACAAGCGGCTTTATATTAACTGATTACATTCAAGAATACCGCAACAGAAAGCTGAAAACCCTTAAGACCCAGTTACAAAGCAGCGTTGCGTTGCGTAACTGCTGTCAAAATGAAAACTATGTTATTAAAAGGGGCTTGCTGCACGCAACGCAACGCACGAGTTGAACAAAATTCAACTTTTACGCGAGACATAACCTCCGTTGACTATTTCGAAAAGTGTCAGTAACTTCTCCAAGCGTCTCCAGCGCTGCTGGTTGAGCCTTCGTATTCGAAGCGACTTATCCGAGGTGTTCCCGATTCAAACGGGTGTTCAACAGGGAAACGTCGCCTCGCCACTTCTTTTCAACGTTGTGATCGACCCAATTATGTGTGAAGCTGTCGATGGCTTATGTCGATGGTCGACTCGAAACTTCGTAACCGACTTGATGTTCGCCGACGATAGCGCTGTCTTCGTCGGCAAGGATACCGAAGCAACGGACATCTTATTCGACATTTCTCCCATCTCCAAGTCATATGGGTTAAAAATCAATGCGGAAAAGACGACAGTACTCACAACGAACGGATCGAAAGCCAGTGTTCACCTCGATGGAGCCCAAATCGTATTGGTTGAAGGAAAGATAGTGGCTTCGAAGGCCGACGTTCACAGCCTCATAGGTCAGGCAACATCAACATTCGCCTTATTCAAGTGGTGAATATGGAAACGTACAAATATTACCATCAAAACGAAACTACGCTTTTACCGAAACATGGACACTGCTCAAGCTGGATGTCAACAAGCTCGAGTTATAGCACTGCATGTAATGTAGCCGTCTGCCCACAAGTCCTGTATAGCAGTGCTGCTTACACATGGCTCTGTACAACAGTCACGTTAACAGCTGAGGCGGCTAGCACCCTGAAAAGGAGCGCCGAGGCAGCCCCACTGTGTTGTAGGTTGTACTAGACCATCCGTATCCTGGTGTTGTCAGCCAGCAGGAACCCCGCAGGTGTCCTTACCACTATCCTGCCTTCGGTTTGTTGGGAAGGAAGTTGCGAATGTGGGACTCGGGTGTGCTCCATGAAGCTCTTCTTTCTGGTAGCACCAGATTTTTTCATGCTAACCTACACGGTCATACCGATAACCTTGGCAGGTATTTCTTGAACAACATTGCCGCCGTCTGGGGCACTGTAGTTGATTGAGAAACCGAAACTTAAGTGTTGGACGAGGCACCTCTAACGAAATCCCTCTCCAGCTCGGAACTTATGGTTATCGCATTAGACCCACAACCTCCTTCTTTGTCTGATTTGTTAAGTAAATGCTGGTTCAGAAAGGTCCCATGAGTATGACAGGAAGGGGAAAGTCCATCCTGACAGAGCCTGCATATCAGGATAAAGCTTATACAACTGAGTGCGGCCGGTGCTCAGACGAGATTGTTCGAGACAGTATAACCCTACCCACTGCCATTTAGCACTTGACACAATGACATCTTGGCTTTAGAGGCTTTTAAGGGTGTGCTGCCAGGTTTTACAGAATGAAGGATAGTTTTTTTCCGAAAATTATAGCATATGTTAGAAATAAATAATAATTACCAAAAAACATGTTTGGAATGTGTAAAATACACACTCTAAAATTGTCCCCGACGCTTAGCTTATACTCATTAAAGTAAATTACAGTCGATATGACTCATCCTGATGAACAAGTTAGAGCATGATATTATTCTTAACCCCCATTGTATACCCGCTCAGCGACATCGAAAGGCTCGCAATTACTAGAAACACTTAAACCTAAGCGCACATTCCAACGAACCTAAGCCCCCTTTGCATACCTTCAGGCACTAAAAGGTCTCACCACACCACGGACATAAACCCTGTTGCATAGCCCTCCTAGGCACCAAAAGATCTCGCCACACCAGGGCTATAAACCCCATTGCATACCTCCAGGTACCAAAAGCTCAATTCATTACGAACGCAAACCTCGTACTATGGTCATAAGCCCACCCTTATTGGTGTGGAGCACGGAAAGATAGTGAAGGAAACTGATTGCCTTACTACTGAGCTACTATTACAGCTTCGATAATGCAATTTCTTGGTATAGACTACGGGTGTCACACCACTTGAAATTCAGTGTCATTTGCTAGTTTTACTGATAGCTTTGAGAATTTAATTGGCACGTATTGTATTACAATCTGGTCCACTTCAGGTATAATTTGATTATCTCGTGTAACTCTATGAAATCTACAAATTTGATAGAATAGTGCACCACAAAGGGGAACATCAATTAGTACGGTTCTATTCAAATCACTTGCCACAAAGTGCACCTAATTTCATAAATCTGGCCACAAAATGTGATTTCACTTAAACAACAACTTAAAGAGAGCTTAACTTTGTAAGCACAACTAAAAACGTTAAGGCGCCATTCTGTGCGACATCAAGGATGCTGGACCAACCAACAAATTCCAAGGCAACAACATAGCCGCCAGGAATGTTTTACGACCAGACATTACGTTCGGTCTGTAGTCACAACATGTTTTCATAACATAATCCATGTTAACACTCTTTAATGTAGCCTTAGTTTAAGAGACGAAAAAAATATTATTTTCATAACAAATGTAGAGGAAATGAAACTATGAAAAAATGCTGATTTTCAGGGGAGGGGAAGGGATATCTCTAATATTATCGGAAGTAGAATATGTTAATCCTGTACAATGGAATAAGTTGGAGAGATTTACGGCAGCAAAAAAAATTTAAATAAGAAAATAGAATTCCGAATACGCGACGGGTAGGCCAGATATGGAAATATGGCAACGATGTCGGAAAAGCATATAAATAAATACTGAGCAGCCCTAAAAGAATTTTCCGTGCATTCTTCAGAATTCATTATTTAATTTTTTCCCTGAACCTTGTTTGGGGAAATTAATTTCTCTTTTCTTTTTGAATATAAAAAAGTTTTCCTGGTAGGAATGTTTTTTTTACGAGACGCTTATATATGAGAATTTAAAACTAAAATTTTCCTGTGTCACTGCGAATTCTTAGCGAAAACTTTTGATAAAAACTTGCGCAAGAAAATTCATTATGCACGGGGTACTACTTGCCGATGGAGCTTGGAAACTAATAAACAAATAGTTGAGCAACTTTATCATATATAAAAAAGTTGATATCGCAAAGTATCAACGAAACTACTGCAAAGTTACTATAGTATAATATTTTTTGAAAAACGGCATCGTTGTGAAAAGGTGGATAATAATTGCAATAACTTCTTCGCTTTGAGTCAAAATAACTTGCAAAATTATTATGGATTTAGTTGCAATCATTCTAGGACCCAAGAAGTTTAAATTGTTGCAAAGGAGCTCGTTTTATAACAATGACGATATGCAAATAAATGAAGTCCTTTATGGAATATGAGATGAGAAAGGACATATTTGAGAAATTGAAAAAACCCGATGAAAATTCAAAATGGCCCTTTTTTGAGAGGGTAAATATCCCGACTAGAATTCAATGTAAGGCATGCCTAAAGTTATGTACGGGCCTCGTGAGGTAAACGTTCGGTATACCAGATTAGACTTGCCTCATGAACACCTCATGTGGCCCTCATAGGGCAGTATAAGGTATACCAAAATTAAATTTGTTTTATGAATACCTTACGAGGGCCTCATACAAAATACATGAGGCACTCCGCATGCACTCTAAGATTAGGTTTTCATTAGGGAAATCTTACAAGGGCCTTATTTGGGAAAGAAGGTGTTTACCCCGTTAGGTATTATTGAGTAATTCCTTATGAGGCCCATGTATATTGATGAAATTTGATTGAAATTTTTCCCTTCATGATATAATTCACATGTAAAACCAAACTACTATGGTTAAGTAGCAAAATGTGCTTAATCGCCATCAGACTTTTTAATGTCTCTGGTGAACAGCAGCTCTAGCCGGAAGATGAGAAGTAGAAAGAGAGAGAAGTAGGAAGGAGCTGCCAGAACCTAGCCGCGATATATTTTTATTCCACCTACTTCCAACCATTTAGCGACTCTGGCATCGGGGCATTTGAGAAACAACTCACTGGAGTGTTATCCCTCCAGAAACGAGTTGAATCTCTTCAGCCCACCGATGACATGCGCTTGGTGGAGCGGGGAAGGACTAGCGAAGGCTATGTCAAGTTTTACTGGTGAGTTATTCTTACCAGCGTCTATTAAGCCACGATACCTCGAAATGGGGAAAAACTGCCAATGATCTATCGCACGCCTTACATAATAAACGATAGGTACGCATTATATGGCCCTATCCATTTTTGCCTGATATGGCCCTCATAAGGATTTTCTAGTTCGGCGGTAATAGGTGAAAAGCGTTACACTTTTCTTCTGGGCCTTATTAGGTTTCAACATTAGGGCCTAACAGTCAAATTAGGCTAACCTCATCCGGACCGAACCAAGAAATTCTAGTCGGGATAAGAAATTCTAGTCGGCTAAGCTCTAAGGTCGTTTTATATAGTACCAGTGCGTCATATCGTTTAAGCCATGGTGTTAAGAGGAGTCTGGGGATGTATGAGAAGGAGGCAATGAACCCTGTCATTAAACTCTTGGATGTTGTACGAGTTTGGCAATACTGACTGTGAAAGACGGTTCCACAAACGAACACCCTAGACCAGGCGATAATGTGGGTGAAATAACGTCTGCAGTCTGTGCGAGTAAAACAGAGTCCGCTGGAGGGCAACTGTTTCCGCCCTATGTCCCATGAGGGATTAAAGGAGCGCAATGATGATGAATGAGTCTGTGCGAGTAAGCGAAATTAGGCAGTATTTCTCTGCGGAAAAAAACATAAGCGCAGAGACATTTCTTGGTAGAATAGTCGCTGTGGTAGGTCAGCCCTAAGGCTGGGTCCAGTCCGACCGGAGACCTAATTAGAGCTCGGTTATCATTCGGCAAACATTTCTAAACCATCGTAGTCGACGTTTTTGTATTTTTTCTTCGATCAGTGTCGTGTGTTGATCGCATCTTTGTTTAACTGTCTCGTTTCGAAGGTGATCGGAAAGCGAATAAAATAAGACCCAGTCCATAAAACACAGGTATGTTTCCGCAGAGAAATAAAATCTTTAGGAGGAAGACACAAAATCGACTGGAGAAGCGATTACCTTGGAATCATGACAATGAGGAGCTTAGATCCGAATACGCTCTACTGAGACAAGGACGATTGTTTTTGCGTGAAAGATGAGCCGGACAGAGTAGATTTAGTGAGGGCATTCTGCCAGGAAGTCTATTCGCAAGTGTTCGACGGAACTTTGACCTGGAGAACCAAGCACTATTAAATTATTCCGCCCTTTAAAGAGAAATCAGAGCACTGAGATCTCAGAATCGATAGTTAGTCCAATTCAGTAAAGATTGCCCAGCAGACGATATCTCAGAGGCCTTCGAACACTCAATCTTCGTGAAGAAGAACAAACTCCTGCGACACTTCTGTGGTGATGATTTCCAGGGCGAGCTCGGAGTCCTCTAACTTCATTTTTCAGCAAGACAATGGCGCTGTTCATCGGGCAATGATGGTTGAAGAATGGTTCCGGGGCACTGAAACAGACCTGAACCTAAATGTAAATCTTTGGGGAGTTCTAGTCCGAAGAATTTTCACCAACGGCAGACAATTTTCAACCCTTCCCCAACTAACAGAAGGGTTGAAGGTTGCTGGCGATAGCATTGACATTCAAACTTTACAAAATTTAATACGAATCAACTTGATACCCATACCGAGTACCTTGTAAAGAAAAAAGTAATCTGTAATTTTGTGCCAGCCGCCATTTTGAATGATGCCACACAGCTAATTGTATTCTATTTGTCATACCCTTTCATTTGATACCCATGTCAGGGATCGGGAAACACAATTCTAAAATTAACCCGCCATCTTGATTTTTTTTACAAATTGAGGACGGGGAAAAGGTCAGTAAGTACTGAATTTTGTACAAAAATTGATTGTGGGCGATAGGTTAAAAGTTCTCCTAACTCCTATAGCAGAACAGAAACCCTCCCAGCTATTAAGGCCGTTTTGGAAAGAACTCCTCAGGAAGCGGACATTTTGGAAACGGGGACTGGAGGAACCCATCTCGAACCGAATTAGATACTCAGGCCCTGTGGCCCGGAAGGAAGACCTAGAAACCGCTTGCCATCAGACCCCTCGCATCGATTTCTGGTAGCGCCGGCAAAACCGGCGAGCCACGTTAGGCAAATGGTATCAAGCTGCAATCCAGATCCCCCCGGAGGTGCATCTAGTTAGGGAGCTAGAAATCGTCCCCGACGTGTCACCGCAGGGAATTGCAAGATAACAGGTACCGTCTTTTAGTTTTTAAGTTGACTAATGCGCCGGAAGACTGAGCCAACCTACTGACTGCAATTGTGAGGGTCTGAGGAGGGTCTCTTCGGGCACCCCACCATGAGGCATTCGGCACACCATTTCTGCCTTCCGCCTTTTTCCATCCTTTTCCATTAATTCATTTTATTATATACATTTCTTTAAAAGTATTTATTAAATATAAAGTCTGTTCTGACGTCCAAGCGAGGTGCCACATTTTCACTTTTTATACTTTCGCCAGTGTGCCGTTTTTAGTTATGTGCGTAAACTTAGTTCAACCTACCTATTTACGTTGAGTTGATCAGAGTTGAAAATTTTTAACGAAAACTCTTAATTGTGGCTGTTTCCATGACGTATAATTCGGGTTAAGCTCTGGTTGAACTCTAATGGCAGCAATAGACTGGTTTATTGAACTCTGCCCGCTACCATCTACCAATACCATCTATAGCATATCTACTTGGGACTTTATTTTAATAAAGACGCTATTGTAAGGTGAGATTTGTAACTTAATGAAAACCACGTCGTTGGTTTATTGGTCAAGTCAACAAATCGAAAACTCGTTTAGCAGAACAGAAAAATCGGACCAAAACCCGATATTTCAATAGTGATAATACTACGAACTGCAGAGCAACGATAAATTTAATTTTCCAGGTTGAAGTTTAATATATTTTATACTCCATCACAACTGAGTTAACTTGCCGTTAAAAAAGAAATTAAAGTGCACCAATAACATTTTCAGTGAGCGTTCAACCATCAATTTGTGTTCAACACTTTGTTTAACACCGCAACTAACTTCACCGACTGAGTTCTCAAAGGTCCTTGGTACTGAGACACATTCATCACCAAAATTACATATGCACATTTTATGAAAACTTTTAAAATTGATGCTGTTTTCCAAGGATTTATAAATTGCCCAAAATGACAGTTAAAGTGGAAGGACGCAGCTCAACTTTCTGAAGCAAAGAAGCCATTTGCTCGTTATCGGTCATAATTCATCATGTGTTTGTGTTTGCTTTACCCAAATAAAAGGATTCTTGCAAGGCACCGGGGTCTGACACGAAGCAAGGACCTCCTTGCTGTCTGTTTACATTTTATATCCTAGATAAAAAGGACGCTGCTAAACTATAATAGCGTACATCAACGAAACAGCTTACCGACGAAGATAATTTATTAAAACTACCTGAATACCTGAAACTACCCACAGAAACGCCCTGTGCACTGCATGAAGGGTCTGTCTTCACGTGTGCGTTTTTTTTGTTTACTCGTGTACCTTCCTCCCTAATTTCAGCGCAAGCTGTTGTAGGTGGCTGGTAATCTTCCATTATCGTTAGTTATGCATGTTGCCATAAAATTGCACGTTGAACATGTGGAAAAACTCTCTGGCAGCGAGGATTTATGCGTTTTTGTGCTGCGGCTTCTGGTGGCATGCATAACAACCCCTAAAACATACATTTCCAGTGACCGGTGTAGTGACGGGGTTGGCACGTTTTCAATGCAAACTCTGCGGTCAGATTTCACACAGACAATGTGGGCGCCCAGGCCCCACATGTGCAAATTTTAGTTACAATTTGCTGTGAACACTTTTTCCACTCTGTTTGCACTAGAACAGAAAAAAGCAAAAAACCAACAGCGAAAATAATCAAAGAGTCATTAAATATTTAATAGTAGATTTTATCGCTCCACAGGACATTTATGTCCCTTTCTGCTGCTTTCTTTGTTGGTTGTAATGGAAGTGTCGTTCTATATAAATATTTCCTTGAGGCAAAAAGGGATCTGGCCCAGGAGTATTTTATTCAATATTTATTGGATGTCCTTTCAGGTCACAGTTGCATCGTTCCGGGGTATTCGTATAAATTCTGGTGTAATCAAGTTCCCTCTTTTTCAAACTGATAGTCCTATGACCAGAACAATGACCGCTGGGTTTATTGAGTTCCTAAAAGGGTAGGTCACTAGCCTCTATAAATTCCTGGAATCCGGTGTATCGATTTTCCTGTGGGATATTTCAGCTCAGTTCTGGATCAGTTACGGAATTTATGTGTTCAATTGTTTTTTGGTACAAACGAAAACCTCAGTAAATTGTACTAATACAGAAGGCATAACTTGCGGGGATAAATGCGCAAAGGGCCGTCACTGAGAGTTATTAATTTTGAGTAATCGACTCATGAAAATTTTCAGTGTTTTGGAAATTTGTGACTAATATTTTAGAAGGGCAAACGCAATTTATTTTGAAAGGTGTATCAGCAGTTCTTAGGGCTTTATATCAGTGGATATTGAATTGAAACTAGTTGGGATGAGGGTTTGACCCACACGATAAACTTCCCAGTATGATGAATGTTGAATATTATGAATGCCCGACTCCTATACCCAATAGCAAAAATGAAACAATATAATATTAATAAACTTACTACTTAGAAAATAGTAATAGTTTTAGCACTAGTAGGAAATTGCCTAGTACCAGAACTGGTACCAAAGTAATCATGAGAGAAGTTAGTTCAAATAACTTAATGTGGTAAATCCACAATATTTTCCTACAGAATTTATTTTTCTGATCGTTAAAAAAAGAACATTTGCTTCGTGCTTTGTTCGCTATACTAAAGGGCATGGTCGAATTCATCCTGGGCGTGTTGAAGCACAGCTGATATACTGGGGAGCAGTAGTAGAGCAATGAGGGAACGAGACCGATGTCGTCATCGGTTGTGGGATCGAGCGCGAGCTTTTCCGGAGACAAGAACCTCTATGCTGCTGAGCTTTAGATGTGAGCGCCACCTGTGTGAAACTAATTGAACTTAGCCGCAGTGAATCTTGGGTGGGCTTTCATGATGGGTGGGAGCCTTGGGTGGGAAACGTGTTGTGTTGTATCTCGTCGCGGAATTTGATCCAAGCTCTAAATCTTGGATTTCGATGTAAGTAGTTGGCTCATATGGTGACTAGTCTGATCTTTTAAATGTTATTCTTAGTTGCATAGATTGACTGTGTAAACAAAAATGCCTCGACTGATACTAGACAGACTAAACAGACAGACCAGACAGACAGACAACACAGACAGAACAGACAGACGGCCACACCAGACAAATAGACAAGACAGACAGACGAGACAGATATACCAGACAGACAGACCAGATAGACAGACAGTCAGAATGTCTTACTAAAGTCGAAAAGCACAAGAAAAGCAATGTCATCGGAATCAAGAGCCATTCTCAGATCGGTGTTCACTTTCAGTAGTGCAGTTTTACAAATACTGCTTTTTGCGGAAACCGGACTGTGCATGCGACAACAGGGGCAATATTTCACAATTCCCATCGATTTGCCACGACATTAATTTTTCTAGTACTTTGTCTTATAATGCTTATAGGACGAAAATCAGCGCCATCGTCTCCATGGATTTAGAGGGAATAAAAATAATACTATTGGAAGGATTGTATGAACCACCTTGGGCTGAACATGTGCAAGTTTCTAAGGGCCTTGATAAACTCCGAGCAAAAATTTCGCCGAGATGCTCAGCCAAAGATGAAGGGCATTTCTGCAGAACCATCGACGGTATATTGTTGAGTTCAGTGAATTAGTTTTCATCGAGCTCTTTGAGGCATCGATATACCTTGAGAGTCTTAAAAAAAACCTTGTTCTTTGAGTGCGTGGAATTCTTGGTGGCGTCGAAGCTGTGGGCAAAAAAAAATGCAAAAAGAGATTCAAGTAAGTCTGCCTATTTTCACTTCCCCTCGATAATGGAAAGGGCTGTGGATATCGTAAAATTCTTCGGAGGGCCTTACCAAGGACTAGAAGTTTTTCCTATCAACAGCTTCGTTAGCCCTCTCTCAAAACTCCCCTTGAAACCGAGCAAGCTTTCAGGAAACTTTTTATTTCGTGTTTCATCGTGTAAAATGGACCTTAAGGAGTCTACTTCGCAACTTATTATCAAATGATGATTTGTGTATTATACCTATGGCGGTATCAAGCTACTTATTTCACAATATTGAGCAAGCGTGCTTTTGGTTTATGCCTTGGGCTGAATTTTATGAAGCTAATGTCCTGCGGTGAAGCTTTTGCGGTTTGTGTCTTGAATTGAAGGGTGCGCCGCGCCACCTGTGTGAAAATAGTTGAACTTCGTTAAGGTGTGTATGAGTGTGTCTTGGGTATGCTTACATTGTGGGAGGTCTTGTGTGGGCAGTATCGGATATGATAGGATTGGTGTTTTGAGGTTAGTGTGTCTTGAGTGGGCTTACAGGCTGGGGAGGCTTGTTCAGACTTAGCAGACCAGATAGACTCGACAGACCAGAAAGGCTAGACACACCAGACAAACTAGACAGTCCAAATTTGTTAGAATAGGGAATGAAAAAAATACATTTTTGCCTGTACGATACTGATGATATGGATAGTGTTATTATCGAGAATGGTGGATCCGAAGCAAACGCCAGCTCTTGAATAAGTAAGGCGGAAGATTCTCCCAATTAAGGAATTATTGCTAATTGGGGAACATGAAAGGTCATAAAATTCTGAATAAAAAGTGTTTTTTTTACCTTAGTCAGCAGAAACCATCGTCAGATCCTTAAAATCCCCTGACGAGGTAAAATAAGAAATGAAGAACTATAGCACCATGCCGACCAGAAAGGACAGACGACGACATTCGTAGAAGGAATCGAAATTGGTTTGGCCAAACTCTGTGAAAAACTACGACATATCAAATACATACAATATGGTAATGACTATCATATATATGTATGTACATAAATCCAATACTTCACTCAACCTTACATTTATTTATTTCATACTCTTCAAAATAGTTGTGTACAAAAAATGTTTACTTGTTTCATAAAAAAAACTTTCATTTGAAATATAAAATTAAAAAATTAAAAAAAATGAAGATGTATTGTTTTCTGCAAAAAAAAAAACTAAATTTGAAACTATATTCAATTGCAGTAAGTGGTCATGTCGGTTATATGTAGGTGGTTGTACTACAATTCACAATTCTTAAATACGGATGCCGGCTTACAAAATAACTTAACAATTAAAGTTTGCTATTCAATAACGCATTTTTATCATGGAGTTCGATGCCCTTCATCTAGAATTATCGGCGGAAATTTCTAGCCTCTTCTTCCTCCTTTTTAATGGCTTGTATCAGAACGATTCCGAGTACGCCACAAAAGACCTATGGAAAATATTTGTAATTAATATTTTTATACTTTAAGAAAAGAAATTGAGAATCTTGCATTCATTAGTCCAATTGTCATTGCTATTCCGGCTACCCAAGCTGTTTTGTCTTCAATGAACCACGATAATTCATCAACGCATCCATGAAAGTATGCATTCCCTGTGACACTGTCCCTGCATTCCGTTGGAAGTGGTTGACGCAGTACCATATAGTCGTTGGCTCCATCTGCTCCACAACAACCGATCTGCAATTAAAGATCATCACTATTCTTTAGTAATTTGCTTATTGTTATAATAGTTGGTCCACTTACATTTTCTTGAATAGTCCGCAAAATATTGGATGAAACCTGATAGTCTGATGTCATAATAAGTCGATGGATGGTGTTACGAATTATTGGTTGGATGCTTGAATTTAGGGTGCCGTAGTCCATCAAAACCGCTGATCCGACAGTTACTAGTAAGAAATTTAGTATTTGCGAAGCGACGAACTACAAGTAGATTTTTTTTTATTAGTTGAAACACCTGCATCAATTCATTATATGAAGAAGAATCTTACCACTGAAATAGCTAAAATATTTTCCATAAGTGAACTAACACATCCCAGAAATGACATCGTCAAGGTGATTATGCTGGTGAGGATCAGTACGTAAATACCGATGAAATATGCTGTGATTTCCATTTTCGTTAACCATTCGTCAAAGCCTGGCTCTGCACGTATCCATACTGTTACGCCGAATAGAGCTAGTCCGAACATCTAAAAATTGATTGTATGAATTTTAAATATTAAAAAAAAAAAAAAAAAAAAAACGATATAAGAATCAAATATCATCACAGTAAGGGTCCTAGGTAGAACGAATTCTTCATTCATGCATTCATGAACGAAACCCTAAACTGGCGTGTGTGTTTAAAGAAGTCTAGTCACGTTCTTTTCTAATCGCAAAAATGATCTGAAATTGTAGCAATCGTTGAAATTGTGCGGCTTATCGTAATATATCGTCGTCAGTTATTGACAGAATTAGGTGCCACAATTTCTCCTTTCAAAGAGGGTTTAAAGGTAGATCGACGTTGAGTTGGAAAAAGTTAAATCAAGATGCCGCTCCTGGGAATAACGTAACGTAACCAGGGGTGTGCTGGTAAATCGGTAACAACCGGCTCGCATATATAATTAATACAGGTAAAAACATAATTCATATAAATAAATAGCACAACAAGAACAATATTAACAACTAGTTGGGATGTGGGTTTGACCCCTTCAGTCCACACGATCAACTTCCCAGTATGATGTACGTTGACGGAATAACCTTACTTCTTACAAAATAGTAATACGTTTAGCACTAGTGGGAAATTGACTAGTATCAGAACTTGTGACAAAGTAATCCTGAGAGAAGCTAGTGCCAATAACTATAATAGTGCTAAATTGAGCAAATATTTCCAGAGAATTTGTTTTTCCTGAACGTTAGCAAACAAACATTTCCTGCGTACTTCTTCGCTACACTAAAGCGGGTGCTCTAATTCGTATTGAGCATGTTGAAACGCCTGATAAACTGGGAAGCGAATGACTTCATTTGGAAATTCCGGAGAAATTCCGCTTTCCGGAGATTTTAGCAAAACTAATCATTGTAAAGTACCTTTCAGACTTAAGGAAAAAGAAAAAAATTTTTCGGCAACTACTAGAAATTCCGGGACGGACCGCAATTTCCTGAAACTGTAGAACGTAGAAAACAATTCCCCGCCAAAAAGTGCTGATCCAAGGTTTGAAAAATTCGTGATTTTTGTAAAGGGTAACGTAAGTTATGCACGATTTTTAAAGAGTGTCGGATTGTGATAAGTGATGTTTTGTTGGAAAGCTATCGCTGTGCAGAGTCCAAAAAAGATCACATTGTTTAGAACGGGTCTCATTTTATCGAGTTTGTTAAGCAAAACTTATCACTTTAAGGTCTTTCTGACACTTAGCCGAAGTTTTTTCATTTAAACAAAAAAAAATACCTGACCAATTGTTATGAAATTTTTTTTAGAGCATTTTTTCGTTAATATTCTTCTTTACAGTCGATACAGTTTTAGGCTCGCGCGGTTTCGTACGTCCAAAAAAACGACTCGGCCGAATTTTATGAAAATAATTTCAGATCATATCTTCGTTAATACTCTTCGAACGGCACCTCAACTAAGTCGATATCTTTTTTTGGCTCGCGCGATATCGTACAGGAAAAAAATATATACATAATACATATGTATAATATTATGTAGGTTAATTTTTGAAATATTGCGTAATTTAACAACCGGCTCGGCGATTTCTTTTATATCCAACAAACGGCTCTTGCGAGCCGGTCCGAGCCGGCTCCAGCACACCACTGAACGTATTTTTCGTAACAGAAATAAGAAGCGTACCTCGTTTACTACATGCATGATTTTTGAATGGAAACTGGCTCCCGAAAAGTGAAGGCTTGAGCGTAATTGATGGCTAAGGGCGCAATCTTCTCAAAATAAATCGAGAATTTGAGTAGGAGGATCTTACAGATACAGGAAGAATTTAATGAAGAAAGAACTAGACAAGCGTTCTGATTGGCAGATCCTGATTGGATAAAAGACAGGTGGAAAAGGTATTTTTAGAACATTGAATCCAACCCAAAGAATAAACGAAGACTCACAGGCGGAGGCAATGGTAATCCCTCAAGATAGTATTCCAATAGAGCCACCAACACTGGATGAGGTACGGGAAGCTGTCAAAAGGCAAAAAAGCAACAAATCCCCAGGCATCGATGGAATCGCAGCTGAGCTACTAAAGAAAGGAGGAAAGCAACTGTTAAAAAACTTATACGAATTCAAATGCAACATCTGGGAGGAAGACGTTATGCCAGATGACTGAAAGAAAGCGATTATAATGTCCAATAAACAAGAAAGGAGATAAATTAACCTGCAAAAACTAGAGAGGCATGTCACTCCTCAGCACCAGCTACAAAACCTTTACAATCCTTATGTAACAAATCTATAGCGGAAGGCTTTATAGGAGAATATCAAGCTCGTTTTAGGACAAACAGGTCAACATCGGACCAACTACTGACCTTAAAACAAATTCTGGAGAAAATCTGGGAAAGGAATATGGATATATACCAGATATTTGTCGACTTTCAACAGGCATATGACTCGCTATACAGGATCCTATTGTAATCAGGAGTCCCCTCCAAGTTCTGATACGAGTGATAAAATGCGCAACGAATAGCTCCCTTGCGAAAGTAAGAATCCAAAATGCAGTAACAGAAGAGCTCGAAGTACGACAAGGAGATGGTTTGGCCTCCATGGTTTTCAATTTGGCCCTAGAATGAAACGAAACGGCGAAAGTCAGTACAGAGAAATGCAGAAGTGCAACGCAGTTTGTACAACTACTTGGATATGCGGATGACCTGAACATAGTCGAATTAAGAGAGGTGGCAAAGGACATAGGGCTGAACGAAGAGAAAACAAAGGTGAGCTTGAAGGTTTAGAATGTGAAGAAATACAACTATCGGCGAACACAATCTGGAAGTAGTCTATAAAACAGTCTACCCTGGGTCACAAACAGAAACGAAGAAAAGGAAGATGTAACTAGACCCATACTACTGGCTAATAGAGCCTTTTATGCCCGAAAACAAATCCAGCACTCATGATTTGTGCACAGGAAAACGAATCTTTCACTCTACAAAACAGTAATACGACCAGTATTGTGCTATGGCAGCGCGAATTGGTCTATGACCCAAGGCGTAGAGGAACTAATCAACAGGTTTAAGAGGAAAGTTCTCAGAAGCATAATAGGCCCAACAACAACGAGTTGTATGAAATTTTTGTTGACCCACAACTCTCAACTTTAATAAAAATTAACTCAGACTAGCTGGCCACGTAGTCAAGATGGACGATAACGGTATTCCAAAACGGTTGAAATGGCAGAAATTTCAGGAAATAGACCAGTAGGTAGACCCAGGAGGAGATGGATGGACTCTGTGTCGGCTGACGCAGAGACAATGCCCAACATTCGGAACTCGAGAACTGCTGCAAGGAGCCGCCAAACTTGCAGAAATGCCCTAGAGGAGGCCAAGGATCAATTTTGGCTGTAGCGCCATTGGATGGATGGTTGTAAAAGATATTTCCCTAAAATATGGACCGCATAATGAAAAACTTATGTTGGTCAGACGGGAAAGCCACGTAAAATTAGCGTGGCATTCATCATGTTAAAACTATTAATTTTTCAATATCCTTAAAAGACAATCCTTCCCAATTTCACATCGAAAAGAAATAAACTTTTATTAGTCCAAAGAAACCGCCATGAAGTTGGCGAGTCAGACAAAAGCTTCTTTCATCCCGAATCCACCAGATTCTCATTTCTTTTGATCTATTAAAAAACTTTTTAATGAAAAATAATTTCAAGTTACTAGAACTCGCCAAAATCCATCTGAGCAGATTCTTTGTGCAGAAATATTAAAAGTTATCGATTTACAAAATAATAATAAAAAAAAGTTATTAGTCTACACAAAAATTTCCTGTCAGTTTAATGAATGAAGGAATTATCTATGCAAATTCATCATTCAATTTTGTCATAATGACGAAACCTTTTTCAACGCTAAATATAGAGTCCTTTCAGAGTTAATAGAGTCCTTTTGTAGAAATAATTACTAAAATCCTTTATTGTTTATAGAAACTCACACTAAAGCTTGTTAAGTTCACATAACACACCCTCACTTACACAATGATCGCTTTCGTTATTATGAATCATCGCTTTAATTGGAAAAGAGTTAATCTAGAATTCCAATAAAAGTGATTAATCCAGTAAAATATAATTTTCTAGCTCATTATGAAACTAACAAAGTTGCTGGAAATTATTATTAAGGTAAAATTTTCAATAATTAAATTTGGTATTTCGGTGTTTTGTTAGAGAGTTAGAGATTAAACAAAAATGTGTTTAACCCCAAAATGTGATAATACCACCCTCGAAAATACCAAACAATGAACAAACTCACCCATGCCACAATATTAAGGCAAAACAAAATATATTTTGCACATCCAATCTGTTTTTCTAGCTGCTGGGCAGAGTTATACTTCGGATAGTTCTCATTCATCTTTTATAATTATTATTTATTAATTAATTAGAAATTTTCACAATCGAACCTCCGCACCTGTACTTGTTTAAAAAACACCTTGTTAAAAATGAAACTAAATGATTGAGAGTAAATTTTATCATTCACATTGCTAAAAAGTTTTGTGATAAGACCCGAGATAAGATAAAGATTAGATATGTCGGAATATCCACATTGGTTTCATATCTTGGATTGTGATAAGAATTTCGTAGTATAATAACAACAGGTAGTGTGATAAGGTAAGGTGGACGTAGTTGTGTGCGGAGTGACTAATTGCAATGGGGAATATTGGTCGCAATACAAAGTCAATTGTGGTCGATTATGAAGTATAAAACGCATTTTAATAAATAGGTGCGGCTGCTGCTAGTGGTTGAATGTGGTCTAGATCATGTGCAATAGAATTTGACCAGATACTAGAGTCTAGATAATACTCTTCTCTTTGGGGTTGAAATAGTTGAAGCCTCATGAATGCTTCTATATGAAAATTAAGTTCACCTTATCACTTCCAGGTGTCTTTTCTGATTCATGTAATTCTATGTAGGTCAGTGGACGTCAGGCATTCCCTACTTTAGAGTCAGTTCTACTACAAATCAGATTACTCCTAGCTTTTTATATTTCGTTCGGAACCCTTTGGTGTAAGGTGTAGGTGTGTTTTAATTGTAGTCGGAAACATACCTTCCATGTGTATTTAACCCTTTATTAAGGTATTTATCGCTTTTATTACTTAAGGTTATTTAAAGTAGATGTTAATCTTCAAAAATCTTAGCCTATTCTGAAATAGTGGCGTTAGTAAGGTGAAGGAGAAATAGCTAAGGGATTTAAAAATTCCCCCATAAGTTCGCTTTTTGTACGGACCTTGGGTTAGTAAATTGCAAATGAATGAATTTTTTATTTTGCAAGATTAATTTAGATTCCAAACACTAGGTTAAAATGCTAACTCCGATCAAGACCAATATCGTATTCATTTATGCGCCGTCCGAGACCAGCCCGGAAGCGAACAAGGACGAATTTTACGATCAGCTTCAGCAGGAGCTGGATACGATACTTCGAACCAAATTAATCATACTCGCAGGGTACTTTAATGCACATTCAGTTGAAGATCGAACCGGGTCGGAAGAACGGTGGGCTTGCGGCTCCTTTCATTAGCAGCGTCGAGCAATTTGATGGTTGGCAACAGCATCTTCTACCATCTACTCAAACCCCAACCAACCTGGCGAAATCTATCCGGCGATGACTCGGCGAGGTTAGATTACGTTTTGATCCACGCAAGATTCCGATCGACGCTCAAAGACTTACGTGCAATACGTGTGCCCGATTGCTAATCGGACCATTATCTTGTTCGAGCGAAATTACAAATGCGATTACATAGAGCGAAGAAAACGGAGCCACCACCAGCCAAGAAGAATTGGGCATACCTACTGGACCCGACCATCGGGCGAGAGTTTCAAATGGATAATTCCACAAATTCCTGGCGTTCACAACACCGGACGATATCAATAGATAGATATGTTGAAGAAAGGCAATTATCGGAGTCCATTGTGAGGTGTGTAATGGCGTTGCCTCCACCTATCCATAAATGGACGCAGTCTGGATCTCGGACAGCTGTCGATCAGCGGAAGCGAATGAAACACTTCGGCTTTGAGCAATACCCAGAAAGTGTCATCAGTGACCCAATACAAAGAAAGTGGCATCGTCCAGCCAACAGCAACATTCGCCTCGCTCAAGTGGTACACATGGAAACGAACAAATATTAACACCAAAACGAAAGTACGCCTTTGCCGAACATTGATCCTTCCGATTCTTCTTTACGAATCGGAAACGTGGACCCTGCTCAAACCGGACGTCGACAAGCTCGAGGTCTTACAAATTCGATGCTTGATGCAGATTCTCGGCGTCTCACTCCGCGACCATCTTCGAAACGAGACAGAAGAAATACAAAAACGTTGACTACGGTGGTTTGGATATGTTTGCCGAATGGATGATAACCGGTTGCTACGTAAACTTCTCTTCAAGTTGGAAGAAGGCCTTGCTAAAGAATATCGCGGGCGACTTCAAGAATCAACGTTTATCAGATATCGAGGCTCGAGGTATCGCCAAAAATCGTCAAGAATGGAAATGAATCGTGAATGGAGTTTGAGACCCAGCCGCACCGACAGCGTGTCCGATGCTGGGATGTCCCTCTTGGATCACCAGCTAACCGATCAAAGAAAAGAAGATGTAGGCTTTGGGTCTCGTCGGGGTATTCGCAGTTGGTATTATCTTGAGACCCTAGCATTCCCATGCGTTACAGATCTTAGAGACACATTCACGTTGAGGCCTGGTCATCGCCCCGATTACATTAAAACCGTGGTCCACCACCATTTTTCATAGTTTGGCTTCCAGCTCCACCCAGATTTCAGAGCTGATGCGTTCCTCCAAAACCTCTCTCTTTAACGTAAGCAAAGGTGATCTCTGGTTACCTTGTTGGGTCCGGCTGTTATCCGCCTGCCGCTTCTCTTCTTGCTGCAGTAGACTTTCCTTTGGGAGGACCCTGCTTCTCACACGGTTTTCTCTTAAGGTGAGGATAGTAGACTTTTCAGTACCACCCGTGTCTCGGGAGATTTTGCCAACCGTTTGTTGTATTCGTTAGCAATCGACTGGAACTTTATTCTGTCTGACTGGTTTCGCTCTTGTACAGATCCAGCCTTCTCATTCCTAGCAATTTTCTCAAAAATGAAAAGGGCTCTCCGGTAGTAGTTATGCATACGCATAACATCTGACCTTTCCAGGATTCGATTTGCAGGTAATCCAAAACTAATAAGCCTGGTATTCAGCTACTTGATGGTGATATCAATTTCCGTCTCCAAGGTGGACGCGAGTAACTTTTCCTCTGGCAAGATTGAAGGTAGAGTTTGCGCAGGTGTACTATGGCTGGTACTCAGCACAGCTGGCGTAATGCGGAAATGATTCTGCATAGCCGTTTATCAAGTTGAGGCACTTACACTCTCCGACTTAAAGTGAGTGAACGGGAGATAGGAAAAGTTTGGCCGCTTTGCACCGCCTGTTCGGTATGGGTGTCCTTACTGTTGTTGGGTTCCTACTTCACCCAGCTTACTACCACCGATATGGCCTAATGCTACCTCGAGGCATACAAGCCCCACCACCACGACAAGGTGTAGGTACCTGGTGAGGTTAAGCTGCGTTACTTCTATGACTTAGATTCGATAAGGCATGTCTACATGTTCGGCAGCTCATGTCCAACTCTATCAACAGGGACAAGAATCGGAGTTCAATGTCTGACTTCAAATAAAACTGACAACATCCCCAGGTCTGTGAAGTTGGCAACACGAAATGCGAATTTTGAGAAATTTTTTTTTTCATTCGTTTGTCTATCGTTTGTCCAAGTTTGTCCAAGCAAAAGTTTTTTTTGTCCAGGCACCGTTAACAAGTTATAAGCAAAAAAAAAATTTGCCAGGCACAGATTCGTTTGTCCAAGCCAGAATTCGTTTGTCCAGGCACAGGTCGGTTGTCCGAAACTGTGGCTGCTTTCGGTATCGTCGCGTCGGCTGCAAAAATGACTGATGCCGTTTGCAGAAGTGACTAGTTTTACTGCGAATTTGATGATTTCGACCACCTGACATTAAAATGATTGCAAGATGGCAGTGCGAATGTGCATTGCCGTACGTTTGGCAATAGTCAATTTGCATTTCCGAACTCTTGATTATCATCAATTGCAATACCGAACGAATGACTATCGTCTACTGCTCTGCAAATGACGTTTCCGAACGCAGCCAGTGCCTACAAAAACGAATTCTGGCATGGACAAACGAATCTGTGCCTGGACAAACGAATTCAGGCATGGACAATCGAATTCCGGCTTGGACAAACGATTTCTGTCCATGGACAAACGAATTCTGGCTTGGACAAACGAATCTGTGCCTGGCAAATATTTTTTTTGCTTATAACTTGTTAACGGTGCCTGGACAAAAAAAATTGGGCTTGGACAAACTTGGACTTATATAGAACTGAAATCTGAACTTTGCGTAATATTCTAGGGGTACTGAGATTACGCTCTCAGAATTTTAAATTTTTTTAAAAGATCCTTCAGATCTCTATGCCCTGTGAATTCATCAGTGATTATTTTGTTCTAGGTTTGACCCAATATTTTTTTTCCAAATTTTCCCGACCCTAGTCTGCTTGGGTCCCCCCTTCGGCTTACACTGGTTGTTGTTTAAGTCTTTTAAAAATGTTACAGAGCGTCATTAAACGTGGTACATTCGAGGTACACGAAGTATCATCTGACGCTGAGAATTCTCAAAGTGCTCTACAACTTCCATTGAGGATTTCGGGTGCAATGAACCTAAACTTTCGCTTTATCCACCACTATTGCACAAACATCTGCGACTTTTGTCTATTTCAGCATGAGGGATTTAATATATCTTAGGCATTTAATTTGTCTGCGATAACAAGTAATTCGCCGGAGGACCTCTTTTAATATACTAAGTTCCATTCACCCGCAAAACTTTTGTTATAAATGTCCTTCAATGTCGAACTTACCTTCTCCGCATCCAGTTGTCGCTTCATATCTAGCTTTGAGATGTGTATTTGTGGTCGGCATAAGAATTTGTACAACAGGGCGTATTCATGCCGTCAGTATACTCTTATCCTGTTCACTTTTTGTCCTTACATCTGTTACAGCAGGAAAACTTCTGTCTCAGTATTTAGCGCAGTGGAGTGGGGAATATGACAGAATGATTATTAACACAACGGACCCATCAAAAGTTTGTTGTAAAACTTTCTCTATGTATGTGCCGCCGAGAAAACTTTTCATAGGAAACGTTTAAGCACTTGATGGAGATCAAGACTCCTGAGCACGTGCTTCGGGAAGCAATTGCCTTTTGGGGTTTGGGGACAAAATTGACTTTGGTTCCGTTCGCTTTGTGTTTTGGTCCTTCTCTTATGCTTTCCCGGAATCTTGTCACAAAGCAAACAAAAGTTGCATAAAAGTCAGACGTTGCTCTACATAGTCCTAGTGAGTATCTGTATGTTTCACAACGACGAGGGGAATGAAGACTTTAATAATTGATTTTCCAGTTTTCATTTTGCTTGTGTTAACAGTGAAACCAGCAGCAATACTTGATGCCTTGTGTCCGATTTTAAACTATTATCAAAGGAATACCGGAAAGTTTATTACTTTCTGTTACGGGGAAGATTTACCTTGTATTGTACCAAGCTCAGTTTTGATGCCTTTGAAATGAGAAATACGTTATCCCTACAAAGCCGGAAAAGGCTGCCCATAAGGAAAGGCACATTCATATTGTCGATCGTGATTGATAAATTCCCAGGATTTAATTTAGATGATTATGACAAGTGACAAGCATTGTCATGGCGAATCTGATTTAATGCAAAATCAGTAGCTTTTCATTTCATTTACGAGGAGACCAAGGCTGCGGACACAAAATTAGTGAACCAAAACACTTTGGTGTTATCGTAAAAAGGAAGCTCACTTGGAACTCGTAATGTAAATAACATCGCATATATCGTTTTCAGACATTCGTTATCACATATCGTTTTCAGACATACAGTGATTAAGGAATTAATGCGGACGTTTGGACCATACAAGACTCGTGAGGTAGACGGTATCTATCCCATACTGCTGCAGGAGGACTCCAACGTTATCACTCTCTTGCTCTTGAATGTCAAAATTACAATCATGTTGAACCCAAGACGTTCTGATCACACCATAGCAAGTTTTTTTTACCTTAAACACAAAGATTGTCGATAATGATATAAGAGAAAGTTATCTTCCATACCAACCAGCATACCTTAAAAGAAAGCATTAAAATACCCTGGGGTCTTCGACAAAAATTTTTTTACTATTACAATAGAGTCTGAAAATCGAGGGCTAGTCAGCATTTTCATCGACTCAATTTGAGAAATCGCAAGAGGAGGTCACGTAGGAGGGATCTCTGGAGGCCTTTATACCAAAAGGAAGTCTGTAGATGAACTCTTTCTTCAACTTTATGCCATTTGTGCATCTAAGATGATCTAGTCTTTGCCTTCACCTCTGTATAGGAAACACGACCTTTTAGTATACGAACAGCCCCAAACCTATAATGTGGTAGGCTTGGGAGTTTATGGTTCAAAGAAGGAAAGTATCCAAGGCTCTTGGCAGTAACCTCACTGTTTTCCAAGCTGAGGTACTCGCCATCCAGACTTCGATCAATGTTCGAGCGCCTGTCAACTATGACAGAAGACACCGCTGAGGCTCCGCACTCAGACGGCGTGTCAGATTCTTACTGACTAAACTCACCACCCCTTTCGGTGACGTTTACCCTACCCGGCACCGCCGCGAGGCATTACTTCGGGCGGACGTCACCAACGTGACCCTTTACACGTCCCTCCGGTCATGGGCGAGAAGATGCCAGGGCTCCGTGGAGACAGATCAGCGACCTTCCGCCTCCATTTTCTTCTTCTTCAGGATTGCCTGGACAAACCGCGCCATCCTCAACCATTCTTTGGGGCCTCGGAGCATTATCCCAACAATTTTACCGAGCTCTCTTTTTCCAACACGCTTCGCTCAACATGCCACCTACTACATTCGAAGAATGTATGGTGGGCGTCGTCCGAAGCGGAGTCCCCGTAGGTGGACGCAGCATCCGCCACTTTACCCATTTTAATCAGGTACGCGCGGAAAAGACCGTGCCCTGTTAAAAATTGGATAAGACCTTTCGACCTCGAGGTCAGACCTCGCCAAACTCCCAATCCACCCAGGTGTTCAGCAGGCCGGTCTGGAATCATCCAGACCACCATGACGTTGGCCTTGGCAACCCTCGCCGCCTCGCGTTTCCCCATTTTGCTCCTATCTCTGTGGACGGACTGTCTCTTCTGGGCTAGCAGGTCGATCGGATGACTCCGGCCACCATCGGGTTCGCAGACCGTGCGGTGCGGAACACGAGTTTAGTATGGGTTTTAATTTTAATTAAAAAACGCCAAATTAAGTTTAATACATTTATTTTAGAGCTGCCCTTTAGAGCTTCTCTTTATTTCGAATTCAATCTTAAGACTAACTTTATTATAAAAGCTTTTCTTTAGCTAGCTCTAGTAATCTGCTTACATTTTAATAATTCACGTTCTTCAATATGTGAAGAATGTGTGGGAAAAGATGCATCTTGTCATTCTCGTTGATTAAGCAAAACGTAATTAATACTCATGTTACGAAGATAATTATTTGTCTTGAGATTTATGTCTCCCGACGAATAATTATCTTTTTTATTTTATTTTATACTGTAACGATGGAAGTTTTGATTTTCAACGGGATGTGGAGGATCAAATTCTTCGTTTAAGGAATTTGTTGAAGTTACTGACGTAACTCCTCCCTCCTTAATTTTGGGACTCTCCTGAGTCACATTTTTTATTTTAATATTAATTTTTTTGTGTTTGCAGATTACAATAATAATTATGACTATTATACTTATAAATATAAAAGTTAAAATACTTCCGTATACATAATGTGTTTTCTTTTGAAAATGAAGTTCTTCAATTTTTTTCGTATTTTCAATTTGTTTTATTAAAATTTTTTCAAAACTCAACTTATCATTTGAGTAATCTATTTGTTCTAAATAATCTTGAATAGTAAACCTTTGATGAAACTCTTTAACATTATTCTGAATTGTTTTATTATTAATTTTTATTGAACAATTATTAAAATTTATAAGATAGTTTCCTTGTAATCGGAATATTCTCTCATCACACAAACTGCTTAAATTGCTATTATTTTGGTTTTTTAGCAGTACTAGCCCTTTTTCTAGTTCTAAAATTTCTGATATTTTACTTACTGTTCTAAGGCAATTTTTCTTAAGGATACAAATATTGCAAATTTCTAGATTTTTAAGGTCTTTGTCTGCCTTGTAATTATAAATTTCATTTTGGTACTTAACTACTTCTTGTGGATTGAATACTAATTCCTTATTCTGACTATCTCCTACTGGGATTAACAATGTTTTGGGTAACGTTACTATTTCTCTAGGAATCCTGATAACGAAAATTATGTTTTCTTTGTCGTCAACTACAGCCCCAAGTTTTATTTTTTGCAAAGTTTTAAAATCAACGTTATATTCCATAATTTCCTTATTGGTTAAAATGCCACTATGGATAATGCCTAGTCTTGATGATGATAGATTGTCTTGAAT
Source organism: Thereva unica (assembly GCA_949987705.1). Classification (NCBI taxonomy): domain Eukaryota; kingdom Metazoa; phylum Arthropoda; class Insecta; order Diptera; family Therevidae; genus Thereva; species Thereva unica. The sequence continues at coordinate 149,498,923 of OX465282.1, forward strand.
ATTTTCGACATTGTCTTGGAGTATTTTTAATTTCAGCACAAAATCGGTGTAAATTGTTTGTCTGTAAAGTATTTTGTTGTAATCTTCGACTTTATTTAGTCCTTTTACTATCATTGCCCTGTCTTTTTCGATGGATTCTTTTAATTTAAAAAATGTATCATTAAAATCTGTGTTGATTTTTATTTGTGAATTTAAATTTCCTATTATTTGATGATTGTTGGTGTCGACTTCATTAAAATGATCCTCAATTTCTTCTCTATCAGACTCGTCCATTGTTCCCCAGAGCCATTTCTGTATTTTGCCTACTAAATTTACTAGTCCTCTTCGCTGCCTATGAGGAATCAAGGTACTAATTTTACTTCTTATGGTTTCTACTTGGTGTTTTAAAATTATCGTTTTATCTTCCAGACCTGATTTGTCGATATTCTCCTCTAAGATATTTAATAAAATGGATATGTCTGCGTTCCCCGTATGATTATTAGGTTTTACTAAATGTAGTTCGATGCCTTCACTCCTTAAATAATCTTTAATGTTGAGGCTTTTAAACTCATTGTCAGTGATTAATTTCTGAAAATGACCTCTTTTTGATTTGTAGTCTCGGATTTTTTCAATTATTGTTTGATTTGTTCTGTCTTCGAGGTAAAAAGCAGTAGCTGCTTTTGAGAACCGGTCTATAAAGGTAAGGAAGTTGGCCTTTGTGTTCGTATAAACGTCCATATTAATAATTTGTTTAATGTCCTTTGGTGTTTCCGTGAGTTCGAATTTTTTTCTGACAGGGTTTCGATCGTACTTGACACGATTACAAACGTCACAATTATTAATATATTTTTGAATCAGAATTTTAAGATTTGGAAAATAAATATGTTTTTTCAGTCCTTCGTAGTTCTCATTGATACCAGTATGCCCAGTCTCATACTTATGATATCTTTGGATTTGTCTGAATGTTTCGTCTTCGTTATTAATATCACTAGCATGATACGAACATCTTATGAATTTTATATTATTAAATCCTTCGTAAAGTTCGATAAGTTTCTGCTGCAATTTATTGTATTCGCTATCGCTGAGTTCGGTAAAGATTCCCGTTTTTCCTGGTTTTATATACCTTCGTAAGATATCAGACAGATTATTATTTAGATCGCTTGAGTCAATATAGATTTTCCTATTACCATGTTTTAATTCAAAATCCTTTACTTTATTATTAGTTAAAATTATCTGTGTCTTGAAACGGTTCACAACTGTGTCCAATATGGAAATATGGTTTGTCAAGTTCTCTTCTTCAGAATGAACTGTATTTATGGTCTCGTTGCCGTTGTTGTTTTCCATTGATTGTTGAGCAAGCATTCTAGAACCTAATTCATTTTCTATGTCCGAGTTTTCTACTTCATTTTGCGTTGAAATATCTAAATTATTTTCCGTGACTGCTTTCTTATTATCTCCGTCGATAGCGTTTATTTCATTTGTGTCAGAATTTATTCTACTGAGGAAATCAGCAACCTTATTCTGTTTTCCCTTGATATAATCAACGTTCACGTTGTATTCGCCTAATTTTAATATCCACCTTTGGAGACGGGGATTTACATCTTTCCCTTGCGTTTTAGTATGCAACCATTTTAATGGTTGATGATCTGTTAATAAGTCAAACTTTACGCCGTACAAATAGGGGCGGAAATAGTTGGTGGACCAAACAATCGCTAAGAGCTCTTTCTCTGTCGTCGAATAATTTTGTTCATGTGTATTTAAGGTTCTGCTAGCAAAGCAGACGGGATGATTATCTTGTTGGAGTACAGCTCCAATGGCAAAAGTGCTGGCATCAGTTATAAGGCTAAATTTCTTATTAAAATCTGGATACTTCAATACTGGGGCTTCAGTTATTATTCTTTTTAATTTGTCAAAGGCGTTAATGTAGTTGGGGTCATTGGTATTAATTTTCACATTTTTCTTCAGATATTTTGTCAGAGGTTGCGCCACTTTGGCATAATCCCTAATAAATTTTCGATAGTAACCCGTAATTCCCACAAAGGATTTTATTTGTTTTGCTGTTTGAGGTAGTTTCAATTTTAGAATATCTTCCACCTTTTTCGGGTTTGGTTTGACTCCTTCAGGGGTCAACACATGGCCAAGATACTCTGTTTCTCTGGCGAAAAATTTACATTTGTCAATTTGAATCTTCAGATTGTATTGACGCAATTTGTTAAATATTTTTTTTATACTTTCAACATGTTCTTCTAGTGTTGTACTGAAGACTAGAATGTCGTCCATGTACACGACACAAATTTTATTAATATATTCTTTCAAAACTGAATTCATATGGCGTTGAAAAGTAGCCGGGGCATTTTTTAGGCCAAAGGGCATTCGAACGAACTCATAATGCCCTTGAGGAGTGGAAAATGCTGTTTTCTTGCGATCCTCATCTTTAACTAAGATTTGGTGAAAACCTTTAGCAAGATCAAGGGTGCTAAAATATAGGGCTCTTCCCAATTTGTCCAATATATTGTCAATATTGGGTATTGGGAATTTATCTTCAATAGTTACCTCGTTGAGCTTTCGGTAATCTATTACGATTCGCCATTTTCTTTTACCCGAATTGTCCAGTTTTTTGGGAACAATCCAGAGCGGACTACTGTAAGGAGAGTCACTTTCTCTTATTATTCCTTGCCTAAGCATTTCGGCCATTTGCTTAGATATTTCCCGTTCGTGAATTTGGGGATACCTATATATTTTTGAGAATATGGGTTTACTGACTGTTGTTATGATTTGGTGTTTAATGCCAGAAGTGCTAGATAACCGATCTCCTTCTTGAAAAAATAAGTCTTTATATTGCTTTAACAATTTATTCAAGTATTGTTTTTCTTCCTTGTTTAAATTGTCGAAAAACGTTTCGAATTCTATTGTTTCAGTAAATTCTATTTGATGGATTTCTTCGTAATTATAAGGGTAGGCATATAAGAATTTAATTTTATTATTATTTATATCCAAAGTATCGTTAATAAAATCTATATTAGCACCTATAGGTTTAAGGATATTAAAGCCAATTATTGCATCAAAATTTTTGTTATCAAATTTAGTTGTTTTCCACGTCATGTAGGCATCCTCATTAAACTCTTTTGGTAAATCAGTTAATACTTCTTTAAAAACTATTGTTTCGGAATTTACTGTTTTGAATCTAATAGGAATATCTAAATTGCGTCTCTTATATTTAAGTAATTTATCCTCGTTTAATAAAGAAATTGTTGAACCTGAGTCTATTAAGCATTTAATTTGTTCTTTTCCTATTGTTAGTTGTACTATTGGTAAACATACTTCGGAGGCATTGAGTGAAAATTTACCTCTTCAACGTAATCTACTTCCATAGGCTCTTGTCGATGTTCATTGTTACGATTGTTTAAATGCTGCCGCCCCGACCGTTCAGTGTGATATCGTCTTGGTTCATTATATTGCCGAAATTGTTCGGAACTGTTTCCTCTATAATTATTCCGCTCCTGCCAGTTATTATATTGTTCCGAATTGTGCCCAGAGTAGTTTTGTCTCTGTCTAAAATGATTTGGCTGTTGCCAATTATTGTTTCGTCCCGAATTGTATCTAGGATAATTTTGCTTGTTGGTGTTACTTTGTCGGAAGTTATAAGCATTATTTTGTTTAAATTCGTCAAATTTTCTTCCATTAAAAGAATTTAGATTAACTTGGTTGTTTGCAGTTGACTTATACTGATTAAACCTATTTCTATTGTCCCTAACCATACCTAAAGTTTCTAATAAACTGAATGCATCTCTTATATTATTAATATTCCTATTATAAATCACTGAGGATAAATTGGGATCTATATTTTCTAAAAATGTACGTAATATTATAGATTCATTATTTTTCGCACAAAATTCTACTGGTTTTTCCGAGTCATACTCGTATTTTTCATTTAATTTAGATAAAATTTTTAATAGAGAAGAAAAATATTCGCTTACATTGGTACATTTAATAGATAAGGCTCGGTGGTATAGTTGGTGGTATGTCTCTCGAACTCCAAAGTTGTTGATGAGGACTGTTTTCACTTGATTCCAGGTTGCTCCAGATCCCAGGGTTCGAACAGCATCCAATGCTGGTCCTTGAATTTTGTTGATAATTGTCCTTTGGTAGACATACTGCTTCACTAGTGGGTTGGAATCAAAGAGTGGCAGGAGTGTGTCAACTTCTCGCAAAAAGGAAGAAAGTGCATATTCTTTAGTTCCTCGGAATTCATGAATCCTTTGAGCGTCCTTCATTAATTCTTGTAAGGAAATCGTAACAGTAGGTGGTGATGGTGCTGCTGGTTGCTCGTCTGTCATGTTTGGCTGTGATTTATTGCCGGCCTAGATATTTTCACTTTCTTAATTAAGAAAAACGAATAACTGATTCTTTTTTTTTTATATATATTTTATATAACAGAAAGTTTTTTTTCTTTATTTTTATTTAAATATTATTTTTATTTTTTTTGCAATAAAATTTTCTGCAATTCACAATTCTGTAATTCTGTAATTCACGGCACTGCAATTTAGCTTCTTCTCAAACACTGTTCAACTTTTCATATCTTTTCCGAACCGATCTTTTCAAAAAAATAAAAAAACTTTTTTAACACACTTTATTTTACAATTACGATTTTAAAACCGAAAAAAAATTAAAAGTAAGTTCACGACCACTGGATCCACTTTCTTCGGAAAGGGATCCTACCGACTGCGCCAGTTTAGTATGGGTTTTAATTTTAATTAAAAAACGCCAAATTAAGTTTAATACATTTATTTTAGAGCTGCCCTTTAGAGCTTCTCTTTATTTCGAATTCAATCTTAAGACTAACTTTATTATAAAAGCTTTTCTTTAGCTAGCTCTAGTAATCTGCTTACATTTTAATAATTCACGTTCTTCAATATGTGAAGAATGTGTGGGAAAAGATGCATCTTGTCATTCTCGTTGATTAAGCAAAACGTAATTAATACTCATGTTACGAAGATAATTATTTGTCTTGAGATTTATGTCTCCCGACGAATAATTATCTTTTTTATTTTATTTTATACTGTAACGATGGAAGTTTTGATTTTCAACGGGATGTGGAGGATCAAATTCTTCGTTTAAGGAATTTGTTGAAGTTACTGACGTAACTCACGCGACACGGCCAGCTCTTTGTCTTTGCACTGAGGCTATGCGCTTGCGGTATTTTCATGCCGCAGCGCGTCGGACCACACCACCGCTCCGTAGGATTCCGTCGTGCGCATGAGCAGGCGTCGAATGCAGGGTCTGGGGCCGTGAACGTTGGCCATGATCCTGCTAAGCGATGCTACCAACGCCGCCACCCTGTCCGCTGCTCGCAGCACATGTACCCGGAAGGACAGCTTGTTATCAAGCATCACTCCGACGTACTTTACGGCTATCGTCGACTCGATTGTCGTCCCCCACCTCGAAATGGCGCACCATGTTGATGCGCTTTGTCGTGAGTAACACGATCTCCGTTTTATGAGCTGCAAGCTCAAGCCTGTAGTAGTCCATCCTGGAGGTAATTTGCCTGGTTGACGTTCATCTGCGCGACATCGACGTCTCTGGCAGTGATGATCACCGCGAAGACGTCTGCGTACCCAACCAGGAAAACACCCTCGGGCATCTCCAGTTTCTTTATCTTACAATTATGAGATGTACGTGTTGTCAAGTGTACTATAAGTTGCAATGGCGACTGCGAGGGCGGCGATTTCATAGATGCAAAATTTGCACTTGCCCGGGCGCAATTGAAAGGGGTGCAATTTCACAAATTAAGATTTAAAAAAATAAATAAATAAATAAATAAATAAAGTAAAGGTTCGGTACTTGTTCAACCTATATCTCATAGAATGATATTAGATGTTAGACTGGAAGAGCTATCTACAAAGCAGGGAGTTCTTTCGATGCGTTAATAATGGACATAACTAGATAAAGGCAACTACGAATATTTAGCTTTAACTTTCTATGGTATGTTTTCTGTGACAACTGGCTTGTGTCCTCCTTTTAAAAGAACCCTGGTGCTGCTTCTTAATTAAGTCTGCATTCACATCATAAAAGTGGATATTTATTTTGTTCTATTGTTTGTACCTACATATATTCCATAGTAAAAGGTTTTATCTGGAAACAACTCCCAGCACGGCACGTTTTAGTCAGATCTAGGGACACGGACGAAGGTATCTTTAATTATTATGTATGTAACATCGACAGTACATGGCACATATCCTGCCGGAAATATAGCTGAATACAAATGTTAAAACCAATGCAACTTTACGACAAAAGCGCCCCAGCTGCACAAAAAAAGAACCTTGTAGTCAATGCTGACGAATTCGGCTATATGCGAACATTTTTTACCATACTCTTTTTTACTATAAACATTTTATGCCTCGAATGCTGGATGGGAAGCTCTTTTAGCACACAGGAACAACAACTCAAAAAGTCGCCCGGTCCAAATGCTACGGAATTCAAATTTCCCCAACAAAAAACTTTTACCATGCAGAAATGAAAACCTGGTTTCAGGTAGGAAAGTCTGTGACTATTGTTACTATATGCGCCGTGAAAAAAAGACCCGAGGATCTCCATAGAAAAAGAGAAAAACGACTTTGGCACAATGTATGACAATTTCCAGCGGAACGAATATATTTAATTTGCATTTATATTAGTTTGTTTTTGTGGAAGGAGAGAGTATTTAAGATGAAAGAGGGAGAGTATATTTTATGTGGAAACTCGAAAACAAGGTGCTGTTCAGAAAGTTAAGATGCTTGCTGTAGTGGAACTAAGCCGATGATGTCAATCAATGAACTTTTATCGAAGATCAAAGTAGGTAGGAGACATCTAAGGACGAAATTGAGCGAACATTTGAGTCATGTTCTTGGAAAATTGGTGAGTGTTTTTCTTGTGGGGGTTTTAAATTTTATAGACTTATTGGTTGAATAACAGCATTTGCTAAAAATTCATGAATTGTGTTTAGAGAATGGAAGAAAAACAGAACCATACGTGCAGAGAGACCAAACAATTAGAACCCATCAGTGAAGTTTTAAAATGTATGCTTTTGTACTTTAGCAGAAATAATATTTGAACTTGAATCAAAATATATTGCGGATACTTTAAATTTGCCATTTAGAGTGGCTCATCAGCAATCCGGAGTACGAGAAAAAGTTCTTTAGTTAAGAAACCGGACTTGAATCAGTTCATAAGCTCTCTCATAATCGTTTTTCTCCTTAGCCGAGCAGAGGAAAGCCTTTTACAAGAACATGTAGCTCTTCTGGCTTTACAAACGGCGTAGACCAGATGAGCGTTCCAGTTCTGTTCCATTCTTTTCACCAATACTCCTATATATTTCACGGAGGCTAACTTTCGTACCCTGGATACAAATAGATCCAATTTATAACGTTTGGAGAAAGGGGCCAGGATATTTGGGGCCCTCCTTGGTACACCATCTTTGAAATTCTCGGAATGCTTTTCTCATGACCTCTGTAATGGTCAAGTCAAACTTGAAGCAATGATGGCAAGATCATCTGCATAGTCGATGTCATCGAAATCATATTCGTGTAAGTTCTGGTCGAACTGGTGAAAGAATTCTCTCCACCGCTGCACGAAAAGTCACGAAAGCTTTTTGATGTTGTCGTTGGTTGATGTTGTTTTGCTGTCTAACCACCGGATAATCTGGTACAGCATCCGGTAGGGGTGACTCGACCCCGCTTCTTCCATGTCGGACGCAACGTTATTCCAGGACGCTTCTCGTTCCGATTTCATTTGTTGTCGAACTTCTTTGTGCAATCGTCGGTATTGCTCGAAATCGATGTTTTCCATTCGTTTCCGCGGAGGTCCAGACAACTGTCCGAGATCCATGGAGCGTCCGCTTACGGATAGGTGGACACAACTCCATTGCCCACCCCGACAAGTGCCTTTCTTCTACGCCGATATCGTCTGGTATTGTGAATGTCTCGAACCGATGGGCGGGTCCCGTAGGCACCCCTAATTCTTCTTAGCTCGTGGTGGCGTCGTTTTCTTCGCTCTTTGTAATCGCATCTGTAATTCCGATCGAACAAGATAATGGCCGGTCCGCGATCAGACTCACGCATTGCACGCACGAATTTGAACGTCGATCGGAATCTTGAGTTGATCAAAACGTAGCCTTACATCACCGACTCGTTGCCGGATATATTTCGCCAGGTGAGTTGGGGTTCGAGTGGAAGGTGCAAGATACTGTTGCCAACGATCAAATTGTTTGACGCTGCGAATGATAGGAGGCGTTAGCCGTTGTCGTTGGCGTCCGAATTTTCCCATTGTTCCTTCCCAGCCGATTTGATCTACCCATGAATGTGCATTGAAGTCTCCTTGAAGTCTATGATTAATTTGGCTCGAGGTATCGTATCCAACGTCTGTTGAAGCTGATCGTAAAATTCGTCCTTGTTCGCGTCTGGGCTGGTCTTGGTTGGCGCATAAATGGAAAGTATACGGGTCTTGATCGTTCCACCGATGGTTATAACCGCCAAACGTTCGTATATCGGTTAGAATACGATAACGCTGCTGGCAGCCCGATCGACCATAAACCCGACGACGCCGGCCTGTAGTCTCTCACCACCGGAACAGTAAAACGTCATCGTTTCGTCGATTGTTGGCGGGACGATCGTCAATGTCCCGGATCGGGTAAGTCGTAACGAGAGCGCAGCAACTGACCGAAGTGATGTTCTGTCCGTACATTCCACGCGGCGAATTGAATCTCCATTTTCGGTGTGGCTAATATCAGTCTTTGGCCAGTTACCCACTTCTCATCAGCATCCTAGGCCCCCAGCGCTGGCACATTGGCTGCCCCGGATGTAATAGCATTATTTTGTAGATAGTGAGTTTGTGTATCCGCGGTTTCTTCCCCAGTTTTTTCGGTTTCCCGATTCTGGTCAATTCGGCAGGTCGACCACCACGACGAATAATTGAATTCCGGAAAAATATCGAGTGCAATGGCCGTGAAGCTCCCAATATGTCCGGAAATTAAATTAACAGTTGTAAACAAAAACAAGTGCTAAATAATATTAACGAATCAAATGTTATCACAGGTCACTGGCGATGATTTGATGATAATTGCCACAAAAACAATCCACTTCCAAGCTAATGCCTAACAATTTGGTGAAAAATAATGCATTTTCCGCTTTTCCACTCGGAAATAAAATAGCCTAATTTCATATCCTAGTTAATTCCAGATTTATTTTCGGTTGTAGTTTTATGATTCAATAAACAAACACAAACATCGTGCTGCATTTGCTCACGTTCATCCATAAAATCAATACACGCTTCCTGGTTGGCCCTGATTAGTATTCAGAATGAACATCGGCAATTATTAGAGGAAATCACAGAACTCGGTTAATTCCGCGTTTTCTGAATCAGTGGACACGAATTTTTGCAGGGACCAATCCTGAAGGGGAATTTATATATCCGAAAAAAATGTGATTAGCCAAAAGTCGCCTAATTATTCCCCTTGTCAGCGTGTTTCTCCAATGTTGTTGAATGTATAAAGTATGGCAAGGCAAACTGGGGTAAACTAATGATCTTTCGGGATTCTTTTCGTATATTCAATTTTTCTGCCTTCAATTTGTAACTTTGTGAATTTAAATAAATGATTCTGAGCCTTGAGTTGAGTTCATTGAAATGGAAATTTCCATTTCATCTGGGTTAATCAGAATTGAAATTTAAGATTTTTTCTATAACAATTTATCTATATTTATTTACATATTTTTTAGCGTGGAGGATAGCTTATTGCGAAGGGATCTCGAAAAAGAAAGCGGTGAAGGATTTGTTGCAACTTAAAAGTCATTTGTAGTAAGCCTTATAGACGAGGACGTATGGATCTAGATGCAAAAGCTTTTGTGTAGCTACATGTGTTATGATTGCCCGTTTCAATGCGAACTTCATTCAAATTGATAGAGCATGTAAAAATTGTCTGCCCCGAAACCCTCTTTTCACCTGCGATCGCATTCTTTGCTGGAAAGAGCTGTTTGCAGATGGATGCATACGTCCTCGTATATAACAGCTCAAAATTAAAAAAAAATTCAAGTATTTTGAGTGATTTTTGAGTGCTGACAAAATCAATGTTTATCAATTTTAGAGTTGTGCCGAGGTCGGTCGGCGGCGGGCGGAACAGGATAAATCACTCAGAATATTTAGAAATTTTTGTGGAGCGATTATGTGTCCCCTTCCCCCACCATGAAATTACTAGTGGAGCACTCAAAAATCACTTTGAATATTTTTTTGGAGCGATTTTGGTTTGGAGCCTCAATTCAAAACATTTGCCATACTCGTACATAAGTAGTGGAGACGACAATAAAATCGCTGAAAAATGTAAAAGCGCTGGGGATTGATAAAGTAACCGCTGAGATGAAGCCGGTGGTGATGTCTTACCACAACTACTCCATGTCCTCATAACACATATATAATTTTGAAAAAAGGTGACAGTGAGGTTTACAAATATCTCAAAAAGCTCGACGTCAATAAATCCACTGGCCCCGACAATATTCCCCTATGGTACTCAAGAAATGTGCCTCACCTCTGGTTAAGGCGAGAACCACAATTGGAGCTTTTCTGCTAGCTTGAGCTTTTCGCATATGGAGCACCAGACATCATACCATAACAGCTTCAGCTTTTCGGTCAGCCGAAATGCCAGCGCGAGCTTTACGAAATTTTAAATTTTGAGCTGCCTGCTGTCATTATCTTCTTCTTGACCTATGCTTCGAGTCGAGTTTTGTCTGCAAAAGTATATTTTTTAGGATTGTGTTGTCATTTAAAATGAAAAAAAAGGCTAATAGAAGTAGTGAAAGAGAGGTCCTTACGCCTAAAGAAATTGCTAATACTATGTATAAACTTTAATACTTTGTTTGACAATTCCGAAGGAAACCAAGCTGTTAATTGTTAAGCCCTAATTGTGCCTTTGCCGACTTTTTAGGTAGCGCGAACATTACAAGCCAGACGAAAAGCTGGCAGAAAAGCACCAATTGTGTTTCTCGCCTAAACCTCTGCGAAAACTTTTCGCTCTGTCATACTTCTCCGGAGTTTATCTTAACTCTTGGAAACTAGCTCATAATAGCAATTACTTCTGTTCTCTCCAAAATCATGGAGACAATAATCAATAGAAGGCTGATGAAATATCTGGCATCCAACCAAATTTTACATGACAGGCAATACGGCTTTAGACCGAAAGGATCTACTGGCGACCTGACGACGGAGGCTCTCAACGAAAACATCCATCGCTTCGGTGAGTCTGGTCTGGTTGCTCTAGATATTTCCAAGCCTTTCGACAGAGTATGGCATCCCGCTCTGGTGTCTAAACTCCAAGCTATTGGTATCGACTCACTTCTAAGGAACTGAATTGAGAACTTTCTTTCTAGCCGATAAATCAAGGTAGTGTTGGATGGCGTTGAATCCAACCCTCATTCCATCTCGTCCGGCGTCCGCCAAGGCTCGATTCTCTCAACTACCCTCTTTCTTATATTTATTAATGATCTGCTCTTAATCCCGTCGGGGACATTGAACTCATTCTTGCTTGGGGCCTCAAGAATCATGTCGAATTCATCGCAACCAAAACAAAGTACTGTCTTATCTCTACAAAAACCTACACCACCCGTCCCTCTATCTCAGTGGGCAAAAAGAATGTAATGGCTGACCGATCTCTTAACATCCTAGGCGTAACTTTATCTTCAGATCTGCGATGGAATAATCACGAATTCCAAATTGCCCAACAAGCTTACCAATGCCTCGGATTCCTTAAGAGATGAAAGTTCCTTCTTCAGCTAACTGCTCTTGCTACAATATAAAAGTCCTACATTAGGCCCCGCCTTGAATACAACTCGTATATCTGGGCAGGCGCCCCAAAAACGACCTTGGCTTTGCTAGACAAGGTGCAAAATCGCGCCATCAAACTCATTGGCAATAGAACCCTTTGCTCTTCCATCGACCCTTTAAACCACCGTTACAATGTAGCAGCTCTTAGCAAATTACCATAGCGACTGCTCCACTGATACCTCCTGCCTTCCACTTAAACCTCATGGCAACTTTTTTCCCGCAAAACAAGGCTAGCCAACTCGGCTTACCTCCACACGCTACAGCCCTCCTCTTCGCGCACATTGTTTTAGTAGTTCGTTTATAAATAGAACAACTCGATTGTACAACTGTCTTCCACAGTCGGTGTTTCCGATCTCATATAACATCTTAAAGTTTAAACTCAAGGTCCAGCGACATCTACTCATGCACGCTCCAGACCCCTGACCTATCCTTACTTCTCTATCTTTCAAATCAAGTTTACTACTAGACACTGACCATGACTTGATCGATATGGCTAGTAGTACAAAGGGTAATTCCTAAGCTGGACCTTATCACATAAAAAAATGCAATCTAATTAAAAAGCACTAAATTTACCCAAATATATAATACAATAAATAATGATAGCCTTTCAAGTTAAGACAACCCATCCACGTTAATATCAATGCAAAGGAAATTGTTTTTCAGCACTCCATCAAGGCGACGAGACGTGGAGCCAAAAATCCTATACTCTCCCAAGCAAATTTTGTTACACACATTCCAGCCGCCTTTACTGCACACAAATACCCAAAACGATATGACGAAGAGCATCTTAATGCAATGTTCACGATAATGGCATCTTGGTTCCGTAAGAGATAATATCCTTACACATTGTGTCCTACTCCTTTGCTACGTTTATTACGTAGACACATCCTTTATACCGCAGGAATAATGGGGCATTTGATATTCGAAAGGCATCGACGTGTTACCAGCATCTGCTTCCCCCGAAATGAAGCATTAATTTCGTCAAATTCTTATTAATAGTCCTTTTAGACTGAAACTGTCCCAGGACCTTCGTTCATGGCGGAGTCTTGCCTTCGCTGAATCATATATGAGATTAGAACGGATTATAGTTTGCGAAAGGAATAAGCGTTTGGCGAATAAATCTGAAAATTGGATTCCTCGAATGGTTATCAGGAAATTTGGCAACATTTCTTGCAGTTGTGGTTTGCATGAGAAAATAAAGATATTATTTTAAGGAAAGTAGTTAATGGAGATGTACTGTTTTACCTTCAGTTAGAACCTATATACTTTAAACTGTCGCTTTTACAGTCAAATTTCAAGTCACACGAAAAAGGTAAATTACTACCCTCTTGAACACAGGTTACAAAGTACTTAGCATGAATTTATGACATTGTCAACAATTAATTGAAGCTATTGGCAATAACTCAGTTTTAAGAACTGGATTGAGAGTCCTTGTTGCTGTTCAATCAAGGATGTCGTCGTATTGGATGACGTCGAATATCAACCATATCTGCCGTTACTCCCCAGTGGTCAATTCTATCGGCGGTACTTTTCCTAATCTTTATAAAACATCTGCTCTCAATCCGGTTTAACACACTTCACAGATTTGCTAACAACTGTAGGTTTTCTTATAGTTTCGATAACGTCAGACAACAACGGCAGATCTAATGAACTGATGTCCCATTTAATTATTAGAGATATCGAAGTTATTCATGATTGGGGACCAAAAGAATCTTGTCGAATGTAGCGTCTGCAAATTCGTTAGAAGGTCATTGTTCAATTGAGCAATTGAACTTTAGACCAATCTTCTGCAGTCAGTATTCCCAAAGTCGTATTACATTCCAGAGTTTAAACGTAATAAAATTAGACGACATCCACTCGAGCACCATCCAGACGAGTAGCCTATGCTATTGTCTTTTTTTATTTAAATCAAGCTTACTACTGGACATTGCACCATCATGAACTGAACGACATAGGATGATTTAGGCAGGTTTTATTAGGTGCCAATTGCTGAATTCTCCTGTCAGCCGGACGGTCTCGCTAGGGATGTTTGCGTGGCAGGTATTGCGCAAACATGTCCAAACCACCGTAGTCGACCTTTTTATATTTCTTCTTCAATCTCCGTTGCTTCGGCATTCGTGTCGGCGAAGACGGTGCTATCGTCAGCGAATACCGAGTCGGCTATGTAGCTGCTGTCGTCGTATGGACCTCGAGTCATCCATCGAATGCTTTACGCATAATCGCGTCGATTACAACGTTGAAGAGAAGTGGCGACGCGACGTCTCCCTGTCGGACACCCGTTTGAATCGGAACTCCTCGGATAAGGCGCTTAGAATACGAACGGTGCTAGTTGAGCCATCGTACGACGCTTGGAGAAGTCGGATGATTCTCAATGGCACATGTTCGGTTTCCAAGGGTCTGGGCCATCGTTGACTTATTGTCCAATCGTAAGAACGTAGGAGTGTAACAGCTTTGACAAAATTTTATCGCTATAACTATAGATATTGGTTACTTAAATTACCGCCGTTCTGCCTGTATGGCAGTACTTTTCGCGAAAAACAAGACATGGCCGCTTGGCTCATTCTCATACCCTAAAAGCCCCCTTTTTGGCCACACTACAGTCTAGAGACTCGTTTAAAATTGGAATAACTCGATTGTTGAATAATCAGAGTGCAGAGTGTATTTCCGAACTCGAACAATCACCCTAGAGCTCAAACCAAACGTTTATCGACATCCAGACTCCCTAACCGGGCCTATTTTCGTCTATCTTAGGCGTCCATTACACGTTCATGCAAGCGTCAATCAATTCTGTAAGTTATGATTGATGGAAATCAAAATATTCAAATAATTGCATCAGTCATTACTTTAGAGAAGTTGGGATTTCCGTCAGTCATAGCAGTGACTGTGGCAAAACTGATAGCAAAACCTATTGTCTAGTGGACCCTTTACTAAATAAGCTTGACTTGAATGACATGACAGACTGGTAGTACCAAGGTGTAATTCGTACACTTGGTTTTGACACATAACAAATATCAAGGAGTATCCTCACCCTCTATCCATGGCTCACTTTTTGCAGAGTTCACCCTTGGCCATAAACAATGTCATTATAAAAATACTTTTAAATAAAAGACTAGCGCCATAGAACAACTATTTTCCTACACAATAGACGTCAAAGTTTTAGTGATAATACAAGTCTTGTAAGGAGACAGCGAATTACCTTCAATAACTAGATCTAGTTCGTGTTTATACCCTTGTTGTTTCACGTGAACATTTTAAACTACAAAAATTTGCATTTTGAGAGCCTCTAGCCTAGTGAAGAACGAAAACCGTAAGGAAAATTCGTAAACACTTTCCGTACGTGAAATTGCTTACAGACATCAAAGGGCTTATTTGGTTTAGTGGCAGGTATTCCATAGAATACGAAACTAGTGAAGACACGACGGCATCTTTTCTCCGAAAATGAATATTATACTGTTTAAAAAAACTCTGTCCTACCAGAGAAACAACCCCCACTAATACAGTATGCGTGAAGGCGTCTGGGACAAAACCCCCAGATTGAATTTAATATGAACTTTAACTTGCCCTTAATTTTGTCCAAGGAGGAACATTTCCAGCACCAAAGGACGAAGGCGGCGCGCTCCTGATAAGAATGGGCAACGAACAAGGGCAAGGCCATCAGGATCGGTGCCGTTCGTTATAATGATGTAGTAATTATGTGAATTTTATATTCTAGCCGAGAAGCGTATCCACCAGCCCTTTCGTGTCAGCCCTCAAAGCGTTGGAGACATATTTGCTAAATGCTAAACTTCTCGGGGTTAAACAAAAGCCAAAGCCACAGTGTGCCGGGGAGGAAGGAGGTGCTGGAGGAGGCATTATTTTGTATTCCGGAGACGTGTGGGCAATGTGATAAAGGTGGTGGCTTCATGTAAACGAGGGCGTCTTGTACTCTCGCACTGAACCTGTAGCGCCGTCTTACAATGTTTTTGCTGTTCGCAACCAATTTATAAATTGGCTTACACGCACGTATGTTCCGGATCGTACTACCCCTGATAAGACCTATTACGGTTGGGCTTGAGGCACACGTTGTCCTGATGGGACGATGGTGGTGTATTTTGTGCAGCAGCACTTACACGAGTGTGGATCACCAGAACGGCCCAGTAGGACTTTTGGCAACCGCTGAAATTTCAATCAATTATTTCTTTGGTGAAAATCGGAAGTTAATACAAAGTAATGCAAAATGTAATGACCTGTATGTAAAAACCTGTATGATGTAAAAAGAAAGGCCTTACCAGGGCGGACATTGCAATGTAAATGTAATGCAGTTGGTATTGCGTGCGGTAAGGTCTAGAGTTTGTGAATTGTGATTACCAAATCGTTTCCATAGACATTACAAGTCCTACTGGGGGGCTTTGAATTGACTTTCATGACATAATCTAGTGCCGGTGTAGGAGTGGCAAAACCCTTTTTTCTGGGCGATGGGGCGGCCACAAGGCTCGAGATAAATTTATTCACGTGCTTGTATCAAGTGAGAGCAGTGAGATAAATTTTGTCACAGCTTTTTTTTGCATGAAATTGGGCGAGAAACTAAACATTTCAATATATTTTTCGTTGCGATTGGGATTTTGATATAAACCCGAACAATAATTGAAACTCCCTAAGGTGTTAGTGCTATGACAAAGTTTCTTGAACTTGCTTGAGAGCGGTGTGAGTGCTCACTTTTGCTTCATTAGGTTAGGTTAGGTAGGATATGGCTGAGTTGCTGGTGCACAGCCCAAATACTTAGGCCAAAGGGATAGGCTCTTTGTGATGCCATAATGATCCCACTTTAACCTGATGTAAAAGTGTCGTTTCTTCGCTAAACCACCTTGAGGGCGCAATGGATCTTCTTAGTTGCGGAATCCTAAACTTCGAGATTTGCGCCAGCGTGCTTTGGAAGGGTTCACCAAAAGTGGGAGGTTTCCTTTTGCTTAGGATTGGGCAGTGACAGAGAACGGGTTTTAAACTTTCTGCCTAGTCCAGATTCTTACAGCTTTTACAGAAATCGAAGGTCTAAAGACCTAAGAGGGCCGCATTCGTCCCTATCAGACAGTATCTGGCCACGGTTCATTTGTTAAGATCTCTCCAATGCTTCTCTGCTAGTTGCATTGTGTGCTGTTTGTATCAGAGTTTAATAGTGGCCCAAGGCATACCAACCTCTTCCTTTTCAAGAAGGAGAGTGGTGGTTGTGCCCTACCTTGCCAGTTCGTCAACTTTACAGTTTTCCTGAACTTTTGAGCTATCTTGTTAAAAAATCTGCGGCATTTAAAGATAGTTCTGGAGTTTTTAGTTCAAGAGCGCCTGACTATCTGAGAAGATGTACGAAAGTTCCGTTCCTGTCGCTTTGCTGGTTGATTCGCAAAACAGACTAATATACGGCTAAAATCTCCGCTTGGTATACACTACAGTGATCGGGTAGTCGGAAAGACACTTCAAGCTCAAGTTCCGGTGAGAAGACTCCTCCTTCCAGTCGACCCTCGAGCATAGAGCCAAAGAAGAAGTTTATGGCATCCTGAATACTATGTGGTCTATTACTACTCCATTCACGACGTCAAGAAGTATAGACCCCATAGTCCTTCGTGAAGATGACTTCGGATATACGAAAATCGGTTTCCGTGGGAATGTTGACAAAGTCCAGCACCTTAAACTGCCCTCCCCTGATTCCGGTCTAAGTTCTTGTTATTCTTAGGGCTGCTATAGTCGCGTTTTGCCACAAGCTTCAAAGGCGGGAGGTATAGCATAACGTTTAGGGCATCTGTAGGTGTGGAGCGAAGTGCCCCTGTTATGCATAACTCCGCACATCTTTGCACTTTCTGTAGTTTGTTTAGCACAGAGGACTTATTCAAGGTTGGACACCATACTAACACCCCGTATAGGAATACTGGGTACACAATCCCTATGTAGATCCATTGTACTATGTTAGTGGAGAAGGCCCAATTCTTCCCAATGGAACCATCACTAATAAATAGGACTAGAGATTCTCCGCTTGAGTCTTTCCAAGCGGCACTTTCTTTGCGTAAGTAACAAAGCATTATTGGCACCCGTCCTTGCAAGTCTTTGGTTCGTCGAAAAATTGGATAAAGATACGTTATACGTACGCATACATAAGAAATTGTATGACGCAATATCAATAAAATATATCATCATTCCTCCATTTAAGCGGCCTACACACTCTCAGTTTAAACTGCGCAGTTGAACGGTGTATAAAAACTGTACGATAAACTGAACTGAAAGTGTGTGGGCTCGTCAGTTCGCTGTACGGGTTTTTGCTCAGTCTCGTCAGTTTTATTGATTTGAGTACATCTTTTTAATAATGACAAATGTAGGGAACTGAGAGATAAACTGTTTAACCTGCGCAGTTTATAGGAGCAAAAGAAGGTTCAGAAGCTCAGACCTGAGGACTGAGTGAAAATAGTTCAAAAAAGTTCACACAGTTTATCGCTCACGCATGACGTCACACGTGATAAACTGAGTGTCAATTGGGACGTAGCCTTGAGGTTTCCGAATGGGACACAATGCAAAAGGTAACCCAGGAGGTACGTTTGGCCTTTCTTATTGCCATTTTGTATCTATTCAGCTTCAACCTACATATATCAGCCCCAGGAGGTTGCGCTGTTGCTGCGTCTAGCTCAATTAAATTCCCTTCTACACTCTTTTCGGAGTGCTTCAAGTTCCCGAGACCACCATGGGGGTTTAGAAGCCTTTAGGTACATTGTTCCGTGAAAGTGTCCACAATGCTGTCAAGTTGTTCCCGGTTTTTGGGAATACAGGGTGGCTAGGGGCAAGGTTCTCTGCGATTGGCCTTGTATAATAACCCCAATTTATCTTTTTGTAATTTGTTATTTTAGAAAGGGTGGTTGGGCTAGAGTCTTACTGATGGACTCTATAAGCCTGTGGTCTGAGAAAGAGTGATCCTTCAAGACCTTGTGAACCAATAACTGGTCGGAGGACAGTCCGAGACAAGGATGATTTCCAGCACTTGTACTCTGTTTTTGGTATAAAGGTGGAGTCATTTTCCTTGTTACAGATTGCAAACCTGGTGCCTAAAAGGTAGCTAAAGAATAGCTTAAATAGCTCCATTAAGGCAATTCATCTTAAGTTTCTCATTAAAATTCACTGGAATCAAAGCGTTACTATAAAGTAAAACTTTGCCTAAATAAGATAAATTAAAATACTTTACCAAATCGAAAATCTGACCAAAAAAAAAAGTTTTTATTCCAACATATAAAATCTCACAATTTAGAACATCTCAATATTTATTTTTCCCCGAATGACAGGAAAAAGGTATTCCGGACTAAGGAAAAGTCCTTGAGCATAGTTAACCAGAAATTTTCCAAATATTTATCAATCTTCCAATAGCAAAACACGAATCCAGAATTCCTGTCCTCAAATCAATATTTGCTTCTGCTTAAGCCGAACGTTATAATAATATCTCACCTGGGATACATCAAACACATCAAGCGACCCAAAACCTATTAACTTGCCCTCATTAACCTGCTTCACTTTAAAAAGGACCTTTTAGACAATTTAGAAAAAGGATCATGATAGTTTTGGGGTAGTGAAATTATCTTCCTTTATTCACCTTATCGCGGTTTCGTATTATTATATCTAATTAAGGTTTGGAATCAATGGCGATAAGGTGAAGTTTCGCAATCTCTGGGTAAACCTTAAGTTTATGGTTATTAAGGACTAAAGGATTCTAGGTTAGTAAAGTTTAGTAATAAAGGACGGCGTTTAAAAGTAGGTATAATATCAATTAGGAAGTTAAGAGCGGGATCTTTTTTACAATATTTTCGGTTGTTTTAATCAAGTCATAAATTGCATTTATTACGTTTAGTTGCATTAAGAGACTACAAAGGAAGGATGCGATTAGAATTGAGTGACGCGAGTCGCCACTGCCCAAAAACCTTATCTCAAACAGCGAGACGAGTTATACGTATTAGGGGCGTTAGGGAGGGCGTAGTTAGGTGACCCCCCAGTCGTAAGGAGAGTTCCCGGGTTCGAATCCCACCACCACCACCTTTATAACGTTCCTTCTTTTTTCTACCTTCTTTACATTCCTCACTTCTCCTGTAATAGCCACACCAACCCTTCCACGCTCCATCCAACCCATGTTATTAGTTGGTTAATGAGATTCAACTAGTCTTAGGAGGCATAAGAATAGTCGCGATGGTAATGGTTGGGATTAGGTGGAATAAAATATCATGGCTTAGTTGTGGCAGTTCCTTCCATCACTTCTATTTCTCTTCCACACTAGTCTGGAAAATGCCGGCAGGAACATTGTCGGATCATACACCTTGACACGGTACTGGAGCGGAGAAGATGACCTCTCCGGGACGAGCCTGACGAAAGACTGATTGTGGCCTGCTAAAGCGGTTTATTTTATAGCTATAAAGCTCGTAAGAGGTAGGAAGCTTTAAAGCTTCGAAGTGAAGCTTTCAATGGAAAATCACCTAGCCTGCTGGGTGACTATTTATGAGGCGAGTTACACGGCATAACACTTTCTGCTGTAACAAACCGGTTTATGCGTGTTATACGAATTACACGTTAAACTGACTGTTCTGCATTTTCTCGTGTAACAATTCTATTGTCTATGTAGCTGTGTACAAACTGTCAGTTAAGCTAAGTCATTTTCGTAGGCCCCGAGAATGAAATTATGATTGTGTTAGTGTGTTGCTCTGTGCAGTCGAGAATTTTTTGGGATGCACAAGTAACAAACTTCCCCGCGACCCCTTGCCTATAAAACCGGTTTATTGGAATTATTGGAAGTGTTGATGGAAGAAATGTTATGCCGTGTAACTTGCCTCTATGTTCCTAAAGCTTTCTTGGGAGAAGGATTATTAGTAATGAATCGTTGTTCGTTACAAACCAATTTATTGTGGTTTTCTGTAATTGCTATGGTATGTTTTAAAAGGAGCTGGTTTAAAATGAAATTCTTTGAATAATAATATGTATAAATTAGTTAATTTTTTTTTAAATAATTTGTGTTTATGGCTCCATAAAAAAGTTCAGTTGTGATAATTATCTAGAAAAATACGGACACATTACATGGACTACACAGGCAAGGTCACGAAACAGTTGAGAATGTAATTGTGATTGCAAGTCAGCCTATTCGTGTGCTTAGGGCCTAATGGTGAATTTGTATTCGTATAATGAGATAAAGCAAAGTCTGGGCGACAATGTAGCAAACATATCCCAGAAAATCTATGCAGTAAGGCAGAGGAATTTAATTAGAGCGATAAGGTGCGGTAGGACCAAGTCGAAATTTGTTTGGGACTGTCAACGTGCTTTTGATGAGTTGGGCGTTCTCAATCAAGTTACTCTTGTCTGGGTCCCGGGTCACCAGGGCTTCAAAGGCAACGAAAGCGCGAATGCCTTGGATAAACAGGGCTCTAATATTGCATTCATCGGTCCAGAGCCGGCTATTGGGGCACCGTCCAGCTTGCTGCAAATGGCCCTGAAAGATCGGACTATGATGAAACATACTGAACGCTGGAAGTCCGCGCCTGGACTGGCCAACTCTAAGCGGTTCCTTCCTGTGCCGTCCCCTAAGACGGCCAAGGATTTATTAGGGCGCAGTAGGAATGATGTCAAGACACTTGCTGGCTTGATTACCGGACACTGTGCCCTAAATAACCACTTATGGAGGATAGGAAGGGTGGAGGACCCACATGTAGGCTTTGCCAGGAAGAGGATGAGTCTGCCCTCCAGGTTCTCTGTGAGTGATCCGCAATAGCGAATAGCACGGTTTCTTTGTTCGAGGAGTTCCTGCTCGAACACTTAAGTCTAAGCGACAAGCCACTAGGCAGACTACTGAACTTATTCAAGCGGTCTGGCCTACAAATATGAGGTATATGGGTAGTAGTACAATAGGCTAAATGAATGGCCACAGTACTTTTGATCCCAGTACCTCACATACAAAGGCAGCGTGTATGTGAACTGTTGCACACTTAGGCTCGAGTTTCTTGTGCCCCGACCTTCCCATTTCCAGCGTACCTAAAAAAATTGACGATTTGTCAATGTGTGAGAGCGTGAAGCGAATGAAACCAATTCACCCTCATGTAAATTTTTTAGGCTAAGGCGGGCATAAAGAAGCTTTACATCAATTACATATGGTGATAACTGAGCTTAGACTTCTACATAAAAAAGATGATGGTGATGCGACCTTAAGAGCTACTTCAAAATGTATAAGGTATTGGCCTGGGTCGATATTTGCACCATGGAGAGCCCTAAGATTCCTGATGCCACCTAATGTGCTTTATTCTATTGACACCGCGAATTCCCCTGGCCTTATTCCATTGGATAGCTAACCCCATAAGCAGCAAGGGTGCGCTGTGTGTTTCCCTATATGTATACTATTATAAGGTGCGATCGCATTTTCTCTTTTTATTTTAGTCTTGACATTCCAGTTTCTCCTACATCACGTTTTCTGTATTGCTATAACAACTGTATTGTATTTAGTTAATCCAATTACTTCAATTTGTAAAGTGATGGCATGAATTTATATTCAAATCGGAGTCCTTCTTAGGTTTGCAATCTGTCGTTGCAAATCCGTACCTGTCCAGGCTTAAACTCTAGCTTCTATAATTGAATGAGGAGCTGCATGAAAACACCCTTGAGCAAAATCTGTAGTTATTTGAACAAACAAAATCTCACTTAAACCTGTGTCACTTTGTGATTGTAATATTCCAAACTAAATCTTTTACTATTAAACATTCACAGGACATTTTAAGCCCAGGATCTTCCCAAATAGTTTTCTCATTTTAAGCCCGATTTTATCTGCTTTCTACACTTAAATATTTAAAACCTCGCCTGCAGCTATAATTCTACATTACAAGTTCCATTCTGTAAGGATACCTCCTTACATCTACTATTAGAAAAAAAAAAACCAGATGTAGGTGAAATCCACCACAAATGGCCAACGTCTCTCCTAGTAAGGCCCTGTCCCGAAAGGAGCCTTTTCAAATCCTCTTCCAGGAGACTAGTGAGCACCACTCAAACTACAAAGTGTCATGATGGATGTTGGCAGCAATCTCGAGGAATTTATCGTTTCGAGCAGCCGAGAGTAATTTCAAGCAAAACGATTCCATCTTCAGTCGCAAACGAAATTATTGTCTTAGCTTTTGTCACTTGCGGCATTATTACGTTGCAGAAGTTTCCCCTGTAGCTAAAATATTGGATTAATCCCCGAGATTAATCTAATTCAGTTGAACTTTCCGAGGGCTGTTCATCAAAGAGACTAATTAATTATCAAGTGTCAGCAAGGGAGAGCCAGCTCCCGGGACATCGAGTGTGCTGTGCTTGGAGCCTTGGCTTTAATCCATCCTTAAAATTTCCTGTTGAGTAATGATCTGGCGAATATAGCAGAAATTTATTTCTGTAATTCATCACTTAAAGTTAGATTAATTAAAGACAAGCACATGGCCACAATTTCCGGTATTTTAACTGAATCCTGGTTTTGGTGATGTAAACAAAATCTTAGTGGAACTATTTTGAACGCTTTGAAATCGTGGAAGATTGAGACTTAAAGGCTTTGTTTTCCTGGGGTTAATGACTCAGAAGCTTCCTGATTGTTTAAAGTAATTTGTTTTTAACAATCGCACCAATAAAATAAAACATTTTAGTGTCCTACTCCTCCAAAATGGAATTTAAGAGTCCAGGTAACACACACCCATAGGAATATATACTAAACACGAAATGGCTGTAAGCCAGATTGAGCGTACCACAATTCCTGATGTGTGGAAGAGAATGATTATTTTACCTACCCCCATCCAAAAGAATTCAAGGATACCGTGGGTCACTCTAACAGGAGCGGTCTGCAGATCTGCAGCGGCAGTGGTGGAGTGATCAAAAGGAGTGAATACCTTTTTTATTATTTTCTACTACTAACCTGAATATGTATTAAAACACGACACAGATTCTGCCCTCGACAACGGTAGAGCACGCTGGCCACTCAAGACGTTGCGAATTACGTGAGTGACTGTCGGGTCTTAGATGAGCCATCATGCTCTGGCCACAGACCCATTCATTTTATAGTAGGTGAGTCGTTGGAAAAAGTAAGGGCATATAGGAATCCTAGATATACGAACTGGGCACCCTTTCGGGGCGAATTCGGTAGCGTATTGAAGAATTCCATGAATGGATTTAGAACTATCCGCGGACTTCCTTACGGAGGCGGCTACTGTTGGTTACATCCATCTTCTTGTCTAAGTCCTTGTCCCCATGTTAAAATCTTAACAATGAGAAATAGAGGTATAGGAGGGAAGACATCAAATTTCTGGTCCATAGAAACCAAAGCAAAAATTAACGGATTAATTTATTCCATGTAATCTCTCTTCTGCTTACAAAAGCATTTCACCGACACAATTAAACCAGAATGAAATATTCGATAATAACCGTCAATTAGTTTCCATTGTTCTAGACAATAGCCCGACCGTCACTAGGCACATCTCCGCTATAATAAATATCGTCCGAGTCATTGGCCTGGAACACTTCCAATAATTCATTTATCTTGTCGCCGTATTCTCGTACATCCTATCTCCAGCTCACACCCCCATTAATTATCCTCCCTCCAGTGTGGGTGAATTTAATTTAAAGCAGTTAACTACGACCAGATCTAGTCTCATCTAGGAAAAATTGAAGATTTTCCTCGGGGAATACTCACCGTCGTTGTAGTCGGCCACAATAGAGGACGTCATTGTGCGAAAAGCACACGCATGTCCCCCCCGGTTTCCATGCTTTATTATCCCCCGACCTTGGGGGAAGTAAGGACCAACTTCCTTCGTGGAGTGGAGCACGGCTGGGGTGGTTGCGGACAACCACATAATAATCCTGGAGTGCTAATTCGGGTGTAGGATCCGGGCATTGTTCATCGAGGAAACTCAGCGAGTTTGGGGCACATTCGGATTCGCAAAAACATTACAATCAAAGAATTGCGTGGATTCTAGAATGCCGCATTGGGGTAGGGAAATTGGCAAAAAAAATTAGGGGAAGTAACAAAGGAGAAATGCTTTCTAACCTAGCGAAATCACCTAAAATGATATTTCGGGGGATACTTTTGATTTTCTAAAAGCATGACTCGAAAAAACCCTTTTCCCTTTTTGATGGACTCAAGTTATTGTGATACTTAACTCGATATGATAAGGAAAGAAATGAATTTTGCAAAATCACTTAAGGGTTGATTCCGGTCCGGGTAAAAGGCACACCCATCAATCTTTCTGCAAGAATGTCTCATTCCTGAAAAATTCATCTTTAAAAAGGAATAAAAAGGATTTTGAATAAAAGGACTTAAACCCAATAAAATTGTGCCCAGTAAATAATGCGGATCAGATGGAATGGTGACTCTGAATGTTTATTGTTGACTTTTATATTGTACTAACCCAGGGTTACCTCGAAAAAGCATTACTTGCGCTAATATGATTTATAGATGCTTGTTTCGTTCTAGTTAAACCTATCAGCCCATTCCTGAGTTGAAACAAGGAGGACTGGGTTTTGGATGAGAATGAAAACAAAAACAATGTGAATAAAGGAAGCACTTGGTTTGACGTTGGATTGCTGTTTCATTTTGCATATTAGTAGGAAGTGATTAAAGGCTACTAAACATAGCACAGGGTCCATTGATTTTTCTTGCTTCAATTGGGCCTTCAGTGTTAGTTTAACCGCATGCAATCTTCGGGAATGATTATTATTATTACTTATAACCAAAATATACCGAATCTTGTCGTTTATCAATGCGGTCTCTCAACTGAGTACTAATTACCTTAAATGCTGCTTGACCTCTGTAATTGAACCAGAACCGGTCTATTGAGTATGTTAAATGACATCAGCAAACGGAATATATTCTGGCCTATGTTATAAAAAAGACTGCCCACCCTTAATGTAATGAGTTAAGCAAATTTTTAAACCAACATGTACATTATTTTTCAACAATGATTTTAGGGGACTTTAGCTGGTATGGTCTAATCTATATATCTATATAAAATTTGATGTATGTATGTATGTATGTTAATACCTCCTAAAACATTTAACCGATAGGCACAAAATTTAACCACATATTACTTACATCTAGGGGTATTTTGGTATCGGTGCCTACTTTCAAAAATCACTTCTAGAAGGCGCTGTCGTAGAGAGCTTTGTTAAAAATTCGATACAAAGCATAATAATATACTTGCTGGCTGCTCAGACTTTGTATTTAGGGGTTTTGAGTATGATAAAGCGATTGGTGACGTCTATTACATATTGATTGACGACATGCATATCAATCAACAACAAAGTTCTTACTCAACTTGGTATGCTTCGAGCGAAGCAGAAATGCTGTGCAAGACAGAGACTTGGTGGCAGAACAGCAATTCAATTTAAATCAGCTAAAATATTTCGTAGACGCTCAAACAAGACTATTATTTGTTGATCAAAAAAAATCGTACGTTAAAATCATGCAATCTTGCCAAAGCAAATAGCGAGAAAGTTTTCCTAGATTCTCGAGGCGGTATAGAAAACACATTTCCTATAAATTTGATATTGGCGTCGATTCGAATGCATCCACACACATTAACATTTCGTGTATGGATAATATTCAAGCGTACGGGCATTGTATTTTCCCTTTTCCAAATTCGTTAACGGGCAACAACACTCTTCCATAGCAACTGATCACAACAAGAGTACCAGTGAGACCGTTGAGTTGGGATTGGAAATATAAATGATTTGGGTTTTTAACCGAACGGAGTGACACTTATCTTTTCGAATGTACTTTCGTGGTGAAATTTGAGGCGCTCACTGCCAATGGAAAAACGATTTTGAGATTCCCAATTGTTTTGGCGCACGCCATACTATTGGCTAATGGATGCAGCGAGACGCACCGGGTTCAAGCTAGTATTTTGTAAACAGGCCACAGGATACATATTTTCCACAAAGATTTTCTGCGCTTTCGGTCATCTTACAAACAAGATAGTGATTTGGGTCGAAGCTGGCACCTCGGTACCCTCTTCTTCTTCTTCGATGGCTCTACAGCCCAATTGGAGCCTTAGCCTCTATCAGTTTCTTCCTCCAGACGTCTCTCTGCTCCGCAGCTTGCCTCCAACTGGTCTTTTGCCATCTGGTAGTAGGTACAGGGCTTTTTTTGGTATCCTTGAGTCATCCTTGCTTGGCATATGTCGAAAGTTTACACTCTTTGTGTAGATCGTACAATTCGTGATTGTAGAGAATTCTTCATGCATTATCTTCATTGGGCCGTATAATTTCGGAGAACCTTCCTCTCGAATATGTCCATCTTGACCGGGGATTTCTGCGAGTTACTCCATGCTTCACACCCATACGTAGCTTCTGTACGTATGATGGTTTTGTCGATTCTTATTTTGGTTTTTCTGTGGATGTCTCTGGATTTCATTACTGCCCGTAGTGAGAAGTATGTTCTGTTTGCGGCGTTTATTCTTCTTTGTATGTCTATCGTTTCATCGTTGTCGCTAACTGGGGACCCCAGGTAGTTAAATTCATTTACCCGTTCAAAGTCATATTGCGCTCAGGTGGTGTTGTGGTTTCTTCTTCTTCTTTCCACCCTTGACTGAATTAGAATCTTACTCTTGTCGGCATTTATTTGCAGCCTTATATCTTTGGCTCCCTCTTCTAATTCCATGAATATATCTCTTAGATATGACAGTGATCTGTCAAGGCAGTTCATGTTGTCGGCATATCCTGCCAATTGTTTTAATTTGTTAAGCAGGGTTGTGTTCGCATCAATGTTTACTTTGCGGATAACTGCTTGTAGGAAGAGATTAAATAACATGGTTACCAGCCCATCGCCCTGCTTTAAGCCTTGCTTGATTGGAATGACTCCGTCAATTCTCCTTGTTTTCTGACTGTACACCTTGTATTTTCCATTGTCACGGTACGCCCTTAGGTTCTGATTATTCGGGAGTGCTTCAATTAAAAAGAGTGACTTTTCGAAAATATTTTTTTGGCAAGGCAATTTCAAGTATGTAGTGTGTATGTATGGTATGGTATTTTCAAAAGGTAATTCAAAATAAATTCTGAAAAATCCAAAAGCCTATGTATGAGTAAGCGAAACTCTGGGGAAATTACAAGAAGAATCCACATTTGAGTCATCCGAAATGGAACTCATCCAAATAACAAGAATCTGCAGAAACAAAACAAAACAACAGTCCTTGAGCAGCACCACCCTTCACAAATCTTCGCAAAACATATAAATGTAATCCCTAAACTTCAACTTGCCATAAACAGGATTGCTTTAACACCTCTGCAGGCAACATAAACATATAATCCGCCTGCAATAACAATTCCAATCCCATTTTATTCATACACACAAAAGTTTAAAATGCCATAAAGTGTAAAACGTTTCGAATTTTAAACACCACAATCGCTTAATGTGAGCAATTTATCATGTACGTCCTTGTTTTTATAACATCTGGGTTATCCTGCCGAAAAACAAAAGAAAAACTCTATTTCTCCATGTGTGTGTGTGTATGTCCTGTATATTTACTGAAACGAGAAAACTTTTTATAGAAAAGTGCAATTTAATCCGATCTCATTATTTTTAAGGCTGCACAAATGCAACACAAACAAGGACTCTCTCTCTCCCTATTAAATTGCTGGAGCTTCGTAGGTAAACAATGGTGCCAGGACAACAGGATCTCAATAGTCGCAGCACTTGAATGGCGCCAGAAAACGAGTCTTCAGCATGCACATGAGAGTACGTGGCATACAGGTTTTTATTATCCTTGCTCGGTGGAGATAGCATAGTGATTTCCCGGAAAAAAGGACTGGAAAATTGTCTGAATTACAGTCGAGCGATTGATTGGTTCTTGTTATTAAGGGATGAAAGGATAATCCCATTCCGGGTAGTACTTCTAGAGAATATCCAATGTGATTAAGTCCAATGAGAAAAGTCGGATATCGATGATTCCTTGGAACAATTCGAGAATTGCCGTTTTCATTTCAATTTTTTTTTGCAGTTTTATTCGAGATTTGAAGAAAATTATCGTTCGGAAAAGGTAAAAATGTTTATTCTATTTTCGGAGAGAGAAAAATAATTGGAAATATTTGAACGGAAAACCGTTCATAGTATGACGTTTCCAGGAAGAGATTATGAAAGTCGATTCGAATGTATTTTAAAGGAAATTCACTGATTTCAAGTTACTTCAGTTTTCGTGGAAAATTTTCCCTTAGCGTAACAAGAAGAACAGACATGATTCCAATAATAAAGACGGAACTTTTTCTCAGAATCTGTAACTGAAATAAAAAATAACTCCTCCACAATCAAAGGTGTGGCTTTTACTAAACTACAAAAAAATATTGCGTGAAACCAGCGTTGCCAGCTCTTTCCTCGAAAGACCACTAGACTAGACGACTTTTAAAACCACCAGAAAACCACTCAAATATTTTCCTCTTCGTCAAAAGTAACAAGTTATTACACTAAATCTGAAGTCCCTCAAACTTGACCCATCTCTTAACATCCTGAGAATGAATCTATCCAATGATATGCAATGGAATGGTCACATATTCCAAATCGCCAGAAAAGCGTATCAATGCCTCGGATTCCTTAAAAGATGCAAGTTCCTGCTTCAGCCAGCTGCTCTAGCCACAATCTACAAGTCCTACATTCGACCCCACCTTCAATACAACTCGTATATCTGGCCGGGCGCTCCTAAGACCACCTTCGCTTGGCTGGACAAGGTGCAAAACCGCGCCATCAAACTCATTGGCGATATCACTCTTTGCTCCTCCATCGACCCTTTAAGCCACCGTAGGAATGTAGCTGCACTCAGCAAGTTTTATCGAAATAAAGAACCTCCTGCCTGCACGGCAACTTTTTTCCCGCGACACAAGACTAGCCAATTTGGCTCACCTCCACACACTACAGCCCTCCTCTTCGCCCACATTACGATTTAGTAGTTCGTTTATAAATAGAACAACTCGACTGTGGAACTGTCCTCCGCAGTCGGTGTTTCCGAGCTCATATAACATCTCTGAGTTTAAACGCAAGGTTCATCGACACCTACTCATGCACCCTCCAGACCCCTAACCTATTCTTTCTATTCTATCCTTCAGATCAAGCTTACTACTATACTTTGCACCATGACTCGAACGACATGACGGACTAGGAGTACAAAGGGTAGTATAAACCCGAATGTTTGATAGGTGCTGTTTAAGCGGAAATAATCAAACTAATGAAAAAAAAAATAATAATAATAATGACTGCACTAAATACTATAAAATATCAATATTTTAAAAAAACAATCAGCATTGTTGCTTTGACCAATTATCAGTATTCCCTATCTTCACCGGCCGGACTGCGCAAGCTCGAGTAAATTGGTGAACTGAAATTTAAACCTCAGTTCGCATACAATTTCCATATATTCAATCGAGGATAAAACAGTGCTCAGTTCGCTCAACTGGACACGAACTGAAGTTAAACGTAAAAGCTTGCTCAAAAGAGAGTAATCAACTGGAATAATGGAATGCTATTCCAGTGAGATTATGCATTTTTAACTTTTGGAGAAAAAGCAAGCACGAACTGAACCTGAACTGGACTTTAGCTGGTCAAGTTATGTGGATTGAACTGAACATTATTGAACTGATGTAAGTGAAGCCCGGTTTTTAGCCGGCACTTTAAAGCTATACTACAACGTGTTATGTCGGCTTAATAACGGGTTCACATTATTCCAATTCAGTAATCCAACGAGTTAATTCAGCCCAGTGCTAGATTGGATCTTATCATCTACACTATTGAAGTCATTCAAAATTTATTGCTCGGTAACACAGTAAAAATATTTGTTATTCAGTAAACTTTATCATTGTTAGGAGTTATAGAATTGAAACAATGCGTGTTTACCAAAATCAATGCTGTGTTCACTGTTCAACGTTTAATCCAGCACTGGATTGGTCGTCTACAGTATTCTAGTGGCGCCGAAATGAAAAAGGAGACTTTCAATCCAGTCACTGTACTGGATTGTTTCCTGGAATGGGTACATTAGAGTGCCGGTTTACACTACTCTACCATTATGATTGCCGGTTTACATTACTGGCACTCCAACGCGGGATTCGATCGTTGAAATAATTTAAATCGGGCATAACTGATTAATCGGAGTACCAAAGTTTCACTTAGGTTTGGTTTTTACCTAGCGGATGACACAGCTCTTTGTTCCCCCTGGTAGTCTGGCACTGCCGCTGTCACAGCCCTTGACATCTGGTTAGTGGGGTCTACCATTTTCAGGAGGCGTAAGACTTCAACTAGGATATCTCCTGCTAATTCTGACCGTTGGCTCTGGACTCAAACTACAGTATTCGAAGATGTCAGTCTCTTTTACATTACTTTGTTTCTGTATACCGTGGTCCAAAATACGTGACTACACACTCATGCAATCTGGCGAAGAGCCCAGTCACGGGAGTACTCTATGCTCCTTTTGGAGCGCTCCAAGATGGCTCTTGGAGCACTCCTTTTTCCCACTGGGCCGGCACACCACACATCTCGAGTCCTTTCACTCAGGCGCAAAAACTGCCACAGATACAAAGTCGCCCGAGGCGAAGTAAAGTTACACGAAGTCAATCGAATTGCCTCTCTACATTCTCGACTTCGAACAACTTCGACCAACTGCGCGAGTAGAGTAGTGCAGGCTTAAAAATAAAACAATGTAATGACCCAGCGGATAAAAACCGAGTATATCTACTCATGCTCAATAGACATAGAACAATGGGTTCATAAAGAAAAAAAAATAACTTAGCATACCCAAAGCAAAAAGCCAGTATTAGGAAGAAGAAATGAGGGAAATAGAAGAATCAGCAAACTCATATGACATCAGACGTTTTTACACAAAGCTAATCAGCAACGTAAAGGATTTACACCCTATTTACTCTCCTTTTACTCTGACCTTCCAGTAAATCTCATTAAATGGAGCTCCTCTCGACCGCGTCGATAAAGTAAGAAATCTAGGAGTCGTTCTTAATAGCAGTATGACCTGCTCTGATAACATCAATATCATTGTTGGCAAGACATATGGGCTCCTGTAAATTCTTAGATATCACTGTGGTTTGCTTAAAAGGACCATTCGATTGAATTTGCTTAAAGCCTTACTTCTGCCTCTGCTAATGCATGGCTTCTCAATTTTCTCCTCTCTTGTAGCCTTTAATGATTGCGCCCGTTTGTATGTAAGTTATGATCCAGTTTAAATTCCGTTTTGGCCTGCTCCCTGCACACAATTTTACCCACCACGACGGTACTAATACTTATCTTATTGTATATCTAAAGCCGGCCCTGTCGGAAGCCTTAACCCTATGAGACTATGTTCCCTATCCACTAATGATTGACCAATCTGAAATAGTTAAGTCAGGTATAGATACATGCTTTCATATACGGTAACTTACTTCAACGATGATTGAGCACACGGAGAAGCTCGTCTGATTTCAATAGCCTCATCTATAACACCTCCATTGTACCAAAAACATTTTCACAATGGCTAAACTTTATCTACGAATCCTTATACTTCTCAGACATCACTCTACAAAGGATTTATATTTGGATAAACTTCTCATATAGGGGTGGCGCTTCAATGGTAGTCTTCCATCAAATCGTCAGAGCGTAACTCGAGAGCATTAACATTTACAAAAGCCGTCAAGACTCCACATCCACCCCTAGCGAGAAACCTTGCAGCTGTTGCAAACTTTTATCGCCACTATCGCAATAAATATCCTCGCAGCACCTTTGATTTCGTCATTCTTTTCACATTATTTTCCCGTAGATCTTCTCTAGAATTACAGATGTGTGATATTGGTATGTGTTAGAGTTCTCAAACCTGCATTTCAATTCACTCTTTGCAACTTGAAAATTCTGGGTACGTGATTATTACAAGTTCCTTTCAACTCCTTTAGATTATTTCAACTGTGTGGTGCAAGGACTAGATATTATATTCTCCTCGTATAGTTCAACGTCGAGTTTCTTGTTGTAGGATCTCTATCTACATTACCAGTGCATGTGTATATCGACAGCTTGACAGATAAAGGGGATTAGGTATGTGGATTTGTAGGTGGAAGCACATGCATATCTGATTGAAGGTGGTAAGTGTATAAAGGGAGTATTCTTGAATAATTTTTTATGCTGGTATAGGATGAAAAATCTATACTTTAGGGATATATGTTAATTTTGTTTCTCTCTTCATTTTTAATTTACGTTGAAACACAAATTTAAAATTTAACTAGGTTGAAGGTTTGTGCCTTTGGTAGGGCTGCCATCCGTATGGGTTTCCCGGATTTGTCCTAGTTAGGAGGGTGTCCGGAGGCCGTCCGGGCGGGATTTTGAAAAGTGTCCTTGTAAAACCCCGGTACGTTTAGGGTCAGGGGTGATCCGATCAATTGAATGATACTCAATAAATTAAAACAACGCTTAGTTAAAAATTGACTCTTAATCCGCATCCATGAGAACTTCGGCGTGACGAAAATTCTCTGTGTGAGTGGTCTGCCAAGCCACGCCAGATTTGATTGGGCAGAACAACATATTTTATTTTTACTTTGTAAGTACTAAATTTTAAGGGTAATTAATTCCAAACTTTTACTCGATAGGTCAAATTATGGTCCCAAAAATTTTCGAAAAACAGACATATTAAATTTGATTACTACTTCCTCTCTGGCAGACAACGATTTTTCTTATGGTCGCTGTGAGTACTAACATTTCAAAAACATTTCATCCTCGTACTCGATAGGCACGTTTTTTCAGCTCTTGGTAGTAGTAGTTCATCCCCATTTTTATACTTGCAACATCGTCATTAGAGAAAACAGAATATAATGTGATTTCCATAGGTTCAGTTGCAGTAAGTTCAATGATCACTAGCAGTAGACACGGCTGCGATCTTCTCCATGCAAGTGTGGATTTGATTTTTTGGCGCAGAGATATATTGCTGCACATGATCCGCATACATATGAGCCTTACAGTGCTTTATAGGAAAGGGAAGAACGTTAATAAAAACGCTAAATAAAAGTGGCCCAAGAATAGAGCCCTGGGGAATGCCATTGCCAATAGTGGACCTAGACTCAGCGAGTTTAACTATTTGAGATCGGTAGGGATAAAAAGCTATGCAAAATTTAAGACAAGTCGGGGAGCAGCGGTCTTGAGAGGAAAGTTTTTCCAGAAGCAGAGAGTGATTGACACTATAAAAAGCCTTTGAAAAGTCAAGCAACAACAAACAACAAAAGTGATGTTCGTCAAGAGACCTGCGGATACCGTTTGTAACTTTAAGGAGTGCAGTTTCGAAACTATGATGTTTTCAGAAACCAGATTGCCACACATTTATAAATTGAAGTCTTTCACAGAACTGAAGGATTTGAATCGCTATTAGCTTTTCAGGAACCTAAGCCAGTAATGGAAGTATACTAATAGGCCAGAAATCGGAAGGAGCAGTGGGTATATGTGTAGTAAAGCACGCTTCCAAGAAGTAGGGAATTTTGATACAGTGAGGCAAGAATTGAATATGTTCGTTAGAATAGCAAAAAACATGGTAATAGAATATTCTGAAACCTCTTCTTCTTCTTTACACTCCTTTAATCCCCCTTGGGACATAGAGCTGAAACAGTTGCCCTCCAGCGGACTCTGTTTTGTGTCACAGCTTTCAGCTCGGACCAGGATCTCCCAGTTGTTGCGGCTTCTGCTAGTAGAGTTCTCCTCCACGTTGTTCTAGGTCTTCCGACTCGACGGGATCCTTGCGGATTCCAGTCAAGGGTCTGTTTGACTAGATTATCGTTTTCGCGTCGCAAGGTGTGGCCAACCCAATTCCATTTCGTTCGTCCGATTTGGTCGTCTAACCTTTGCGTGACATGCTTTAAACGCCGTATTTACATGATGTCATTATAATGACAACTTTTGTGACACGAATTTTGGTAATTGTTCGATTTCCCTCGATGACAAAGCTGTTGTGGCTACGCTGCAGTTGGGTGACATTCTTGCTTCAATTTTCCCCACCAACTCCCTCTGGTCGACTTTCTGCCGTTTTCCACACAGCGTGCTGAGCTACTCCTACTCCCTGGAGATTCCGCTCTTCTCCGCTTTCGACAACTCCTTTGTAGATGGTCCAGCTCACTACGGTTCCAGCAACGTAGACGACCACGTACTTCCGAGGCGTTGATTCGATAGCAAATGTTCTCAGTCGTATTGATTCCCTTGCTTACTATTTCCTTCGCTGCCTCGTATGCCAGACCATATTGCAAAATTCCGGCGGTAGTCGTCTGCCTTCTTGAGTTTTTTATAATATGGTCAGAGTGCATTGTAACGTCAACTATACATATGTGAAGCATTTTAAGTTGATCGATTATATGAGCGTGGGTCAAAATCAAGTTGCAAGATTCATTTTCATACATCCATACATGGATATATACAGATGCAGATAATAAAAGGGTATATAGATAGCTTAAAACATGCCCGCAAAAATACTGAATCTTCCAGTGATAGTCCAATTCCAATCAGATTAGCGGTTTTCGCGATTATCGCTGCCAAACAGACAGAGATACTGATATCCAGTCATACAGACATAGAGCTTCGACAACAGTCTAGTAACAGATGACTCTTCCTAATGACGGTTTTGGATACTACGAGCGCCATCTCTTTAATTATCTAAGCAACACTACAATTTATCATAAAGAATGTGTTCAGTGAAGAATAATCTAAAAGCATTGCGAAACATTTACAAGAAAACTACATATTCCCCTGATAACGCTTGAATAAATAATACCAACGTAGCCCTGTCCATTGGATATCATCATTCTACTCAAATACCCCCGAAAAAACGTTGCAAATAAATCTCTATAGAATTCAATACACAAAAACCGGTAGAGCTTCACGCTCCACAAAAAACCTACAGATTCCCTATGAAATCCTTGAGGCTTTAAGCTGAAATTGATTTCCTGAATTTTTCCCTCAAATTTTGCAAAATTCCGCTCGATTGATATATTGCCGGATTCAATCATTTTGATGCCTGGCAATTCCCTAACAAAGGACTTCCATAAATCGCAGCGTTCACAATTTGGTTCGGTAATGAAATCAAAACAAATCTTCCTCTTTAAGGATCCTTTTATTAAAATGATAAGAAATCGGATGTAATTCCTCCTCCTCGGAAGACATCCAGCAGCAGCAGCAACAGCAGCCGGCCCCAGGTGAGCACACCTATCACGATGCGCCCAATATCACCAGCGTATACCAAACCGCCTCAGGATTATGTGGCATTCTCCTCCGTTCATAAGAAATTGATAGTCTAGAGATAACAAATGGCTCCACTGTTGCCGAAACAATTTGTTATTGGTGCCGGTGTCTTATTTAGCACAAGTAACCAATAAACCCGAGTCCTGTGCCTTGAGAACAAGTTAAACGGAGCTTAAAATAACTGGAGCTTCTTTTAGTAACAAATCATGAATAAAAATTGCACTCACTTCATCAATATTGCTACAAATCCGGGCCATTTGTTAACAAGATAAGAGCGTCTAGCACAGGAAACTTTTCAGGACCCAGAAACATCCTTTCCTGGCTCGTCGTCGTCGTCCTGAGCCCATAAACCAGCGCCGTGCAAGTCTGGAAGGGCATTCTACATATATTTTATTAAGATATCTTCTAGGGGGCAAAAGTTGTTTATGTGGCTCCTTCGGCTTAATGCCGCACTTTAGATTATCTTGCAAATGCTGGGAATTCTTCTGCGCCACCTGAAGCGAATAGTTGCCATGTGTGCTGGTGTGTGAGTGCCGTACGAGTGTATCCTCTCGTTCCATTTCATTCAATGACGACGCTTTTGACTTTAATTCAGGACCAGCCAGATACAGAAATGGGACAGTAAACGTTCAGTGAAGGATAACGACCCTTCATAAATGTCGTCGATAGTCAAAATGAGATCAGGGTACCAAATGACTCTTTTTTTGTGAATGTACGCGTTCTGAAGATTGACGTTATGCAAATGAAGATTTCTCTAGCCGAGACAGGCTTATGGAAAATGTCAAAGATGTAACCAAAGATTGCAGACATTTTCGTGTTGATTGCAGCATTAAATTATGGATTATGCACTTATGGTGGATTCATTTAATCTAGCTAAATCTGCTGAATTACAGTTGATGAGTCCTCCAACTCCTCGTTTTTCAAGAATTGTCAACGTAGGAAAATATTTTACACTTTACACAGATGTTTCTCCTACTCATCTATGACTGTTTTGAGACTGTTGACCTAAATTAAAGAAATAGAGGATTGGTATTTAAAATTATCAGATACCACAAGTTGTAACGCTCAGTTAAAGGGGTTCACTTCGTTTTAAGAGGCCGCTCGATCGCTTTTTCAATAACCTAGATGCAGTAACCTCGATAGAGACCCAGATAGACCCCGATAAAACTTGGGTTTTCAAATTTGTATGGCGAAGACCCAGCCAGTTCATTAAAAAAACACGGCCTAAGATACCATATAGACAAGCTAAAACTTGAGGAAAGACGAGATGTCCATCAGAATACTGTCGTTCAAAACCTGAGAGAAGGAGTAAGAGAACAGCCCGACTAAAATGAAAAAAAAAAAAAAAAAAAAAAAAAAAAACTGAGAAGCAGCATAAAGGAGGCAGCAGAAGAGACACTAGAAATTGCCCTCACACAGACCAGAATTAACTAGTTTGAACAGGACTGTAGATCGGCAATAGAAGAAAGAAACCAGAGCCACCCGGAGTACATCGCAAGGCCTGCAACAGCAAGAATGGAAGTCTTTAAGCTAAAAACTGCAGACAAGCTGTGCAGAAGGGGAAAGAGAGTGTATCTAAACAAGAGGATATTACTAATACAGGAAGCCTTCAATGAAGGAAGAAAACAAAGAAACACGCCATATCAGCAATAAGTTTCAGCCAAGAACGGATATCTGCAAAGACATAGATAAAAGAAAGAAAGACATGGACCTATTACCAGACCCTGATAGGATAAAAAAATATTTTCCAAATTTATTGAATCCCACCCCAGGAATATTTATTTATTTTAATTTTAAGCACATTATACAAACATTAAAATCTTAAATTAAATTTTATCTTCATCATAAATAGCTTCACAGCCTGTTATTGGCCTTGGCTTCCTGAAACATCCTCCTCCAGAACTGTCGATCACTGGCTTGAAGTCTCCAATTTCTTTTACCTAGGATTCGTAGATCTTCTTCTACACTATCGGTATATCTCTTTTTTGGACGTCCCGTGCCTGTGTCCGTCTAGCTTCTTGCTCATAATAATTTTTGTTATGCTGTCATCGCTGTTACGTTCAACATGTCCTGCCCATCGAATTCTGTTAATTTTTATAATTTTTATGATGTTTGGATCTTTATACAACTGATGCAATTCGTGATTGTATCTTTTCCTCCAAACACCGTTTTCGTTGATTCATTTCTCCATATATAGTGAGCAGGTTGTTTCTTTTGAAGCACCCTAGGAGGTTTTCTTCGTTACTTTTTAATATCCAGGTTTCGGATCCATACAGTAGTATTGGACTTATAAGAGCTCTGTATATTTTCACTTTAGTCTTCTTCTTACAAATAGTTGACCCGATTAACTCTTTGAAAGTTATTCAAGGTCAAAGTTTTCGAAAATCTCTTGTTGGGCAAAATTTCACGAAAAATTTCAGGGCAACCATCGCAGCCCTTAGAATAAAAGAATCCGGTTTTTGGGCCCGAATCAGGGGAGCACACACGAAGGTGCTGAGCTCTGTTACCATTCCCACAAAAACTGACTTCTGCATACCCGAGATTAACTTCACGAGGAACTACGGAGTCCACTTCCTTTTATGTTGCGAATGGAGAAACAGACCACACCGTTTTCAGGGTGCCACAAACTTCTTTACTGATGGCTCTAAACTCGAAGGTCGAGTATGAGGAGGAGTCTTTTCCCCAGAGCGTGCGATTGTAGTCTCTTTCCGACTACTCGATCGGAGGCTCTACCCATACATGAAGCTGTTTTACTAATCCACCAGCAAGGCGAGAGTAATCGAACTGTCTACATCTTCTCAGATAGCCAAGCAGCTCTGAAAGCCCTGCGCTCTTGAACAGACAGCTTTACAACTACCTCTGAATGTGGCAGATCTCTTAGCGAGATGTTTCAACAGTTCAGGACCCTCCTCGTATGGGTGCCTGGGCACCGAAATATATAGGGAAATTGTATAGCTGACGAACTGGCTAGGAAAGGCACGACCGCTACTCTCCTTCCAGGAAAGGAAAGAGTTGTTATGCCTTGGGTCACTTTTAAACTCCGATGCAAACAGCACACAATGCAACAAACGGAAAAGTATTGGAGAGATCTTAGTAAATGCACTGTGGCCAAATTAACGTGGCCCTCTTATGATCTCAAGCGGACCACCTCATTACTAAGCCTCGGGAGACAAGACCTTTCAGCTATAGTGGGAGTGCTGACCGCACACTGTCTGACAGGGACGCATGCGACTCGCTTAGGTCTTTAGCAGAAGCTTTTGCAGAAGCTGTAAGAATCCGGACTAGGAGGAAAGTTTACTACATCTCCTCTGTCTCTGCCTAGCCCCAAACAGAAGGAGAAAAACCACATTTGGCGAACCCTTTCTAAACACGTTTGCGGAGATCTTGAAGATCGGGATCCCGCAGCTTAGAAGATTCATTACTTTCTCGAGATGATTTAGCGAAGAAACGACACTTGAACATCAGGTTTAAAGTGGGATCACTATGCCATCACAATGGGCCTATCCTTTTGGCCTCGTGTAAGAGCTCAAACCAACATATCAGCCATATCTAACATAACCTGATATTCCATCTAAGAGTTCAACATCCTGCTGACTCATTATAACATCAAAGCTGTTCTATCTATCGAACTACGCTTACTACTGCATCAAAAGGTGATCGACGACGTGATGAACTGGAAGTGCGAAGGGCGATTTCTAAGGGTGATGACACACGCCATAATTTATTGATCATGATACGCCAAGGTAATTGGAGTGAAACTTGCGGGATGGTAATTGGAGTGAAACTTGCGGGATCCCGAATAAAAATAAATTATGGCTTTATAACGTGCGAACACCGACCGACATTAAAATGGCCATGTGTCAAGCATTTCCATTGTACATAACGAAATGAAGCTCCCATAGGGCACATTTAACAATACATTGTTGCTCAAATTTGCCATCTTATATTCTTATCTGCAGCTCAGTGATTGGCCATTTAAATCTTTTGAACAAGTTTGCCGTCGTGAGCCCGTATGTGCCCCAATTAAAAATGGTTAAAAATGGCCATCATGTGCCCTTTAAAAAGCCAAGCAGCCGGTGCTCCCCCGTTGTAAGACCATCTTTTATTTTTAATCGGGCAAGGCACCCTCGTAGTGTATCGTCTCCTTAAGCTTAGGTTATGACTGCAAGGCTTTAAATTTCCTACGCTTGGGTTGCTATACTTTGTCTACACCAATCGTTGTTTCCATGCGCAGTTTGAAAACGCATATAATCGGGTATTTGGTATTCTCAATCACAATTCCACATGTGCGCTCATTTCCCCTTTTTTATGGCGGGGGCTTTATTTTTTGAGAAAAGCACTGGAGCCACGTTGTCTAAACCCGGGGGCTACACGATCAATTTTTCAATTGCAATATTGCATTGCAGTACTAAAATTGATCGTGTAGCCCCTGCTGCAATATTGCATTGCATATTGCAGCAGAGGCTACACGATCAATTTTACTACTGCAATGCAATATTGCAATTGAAAAAATTGACCGTGTAGCCCCCGGGTAAGTGTCTGTTAGAATACTTATTTGGTCAATTTATTTGTTTTTTCTTAGCTATTTTTAACTTCTCTGTTCCTCAAGCAAAATAAAAAAATGGTCTTATTTTAAGTTTGTTTGTACTATGATTTGCCACAAAACAAATTCAAACTCATTTATTCTACCATTTCAAATTTGTTTCATACAAGCGTTACCCAGCTCTGGATTTGTTTTGGAATGCGTCCGGTGAAATTGTTTAACATTGAAACTTCTCAATTCCGCTGGGAAAGACTTTTATCAAAAGTTTAAAGTTAACTAATTTTTAAAGTAAACTTTACACGTCCATCTAAAAAATATCAATAGCGTAATCTTCTTATAATGGAAAATCCTACAACTTTTTTAATCCTACTTATTTTTTTATAATGGCTGACTGCAACCTAATAGTGTGGACTTATAATGTTGAAAAAAATTGTTTTAATAATTTTAAAGTAATTGGTTTTTCACAATATTGGTTTTGTATTTAAAATTTAAAATTGCAAAAAAATAATAAAATAATATGCTCCATATTCCATAGTAATGAATATAATTATTAATTTGCCATTCGGAAATGCATTTGAATCCATTAAAATCTCCTTATCCTAGATAACATCCAATTCTTTACCAACAGCCACAAATGCATTAATGCATTGATCGATTTGTGCCTCCGTATGCGATGCTGATATTTGCACACGGATTCGAGCAGCACCCTTGGGGACAACAGGATAGCTAAATCCAGTTACATAAATCCCATGCTCTGAAATTATTCACATAATTCACGTTAATCCCCTACGGATTGGCAACTCTGTTATACTTAGCATAGCATCGGCGAATTTAGCAGTCAAATGCGCATCCTTGAGCATAACTGGACAAATTGGATGGTCCTGACCACCAATCGTAAATCCAGCTTTGGTCATAGCAGTTCTAAATCGCGTTGTATTACTTTGAACTTTCTGCGTAAGATCGTGCGAGTCAGTTAGTAAATCCATGACTTTAATGCCAATGCCAACAACAGATGGCGGGACTGAATTTGAAAATAAATATGGTCTGGATTTTTGTCGTAGGAGGTCGATTAGTTCTTTGGGTCCTGTTGTGTAGCCACCGGATGCTCCACCTAGAGCTTTTCCGAGAGTTGAGTTTATTATATCCACTCGGCCGAACACGTTATGGAATTCTTCGGTGCCTCTGTGAAATTGAAATTCAGTTAAAGTTTGTATTTTTTTGGGATTATAAGATTTTGAAACCTTCCAGTTTTTCCAAAAAATCCAGTCGCGTGGCATTCGTCTACAAATAACAGAGCGTTGTATTTTTTAGCCAAATCACAAATCTGTGGCAATGGAGCGACATTTCCGTCCATGGAAAATACACCGTCAGTGGCGATTAACTTGATTCTTGCTTCAGTCGACGAGAGTTGGTTTTCTAGTTCTGGAATGAAAGAAATATTTCAATTTAATACAGGTGTGAATACTTCTACCTGATCCAAATAATTATTCGTGATTGTTCAAAATTTTATATGGCATAGTTTCAAGCTTATAGGGCAACCCTTTATACTACCAATGCATTATGGAGTTTGTTGTGTAATGA
The DNA here is from genome assembly GCA_949987705.1 of Thereva unica. Lineage (NCBI taxonomy): Eukaryota > Metazoa > Arthropoda > Insecta > Diptera > Therevidae > Thereva > Thereva unica. The sequence continues at coordinate 149,541,075 of OX465282.1, forward strand.
TCTAAAATTGAAGGTAAGAAAAATATAGATAAATTCAAATTAGCCTGAGGGTTGCTAAGTATGGTGGTGATGAATTTCGTATTTAGCTCCAATTGGGTTATTCTATTAATGTATCTGGGCTTCATAGCAATCTTATACCCGTACTACCAGAGAAGCCCACTTGGTTCATTCCTTCTACCTACATCTCTCCTTTCCGCGAACGTTGCAGACTAGAAATTTGTTCTTAAATCGAACAACTCCACTTTGGAACTCCACTTTGGAACATTATTTCGCAAACAATATTTCCGAACTCTCATAAATTTGCAAGAATTCAAATGTAGGGCTCATCGCAATCTCCTTTAACATCCTCCTGACCAGAAACAGAGCTGATTCTATCTCTTGAACTAAGCTTACTACTAGACTGTTACTTGGTTACTTCATTTCGCCATCAACACGTACAGTGTTATCCTCTAAGGGCCGTAAACATCATCCAGGATTATTTTTAACGGAAATTCAAGGATTACCTTTACCCGTAGTCATATTAAAACACCAAATCCTATAAAACATGAGAATTTTTAGGTTGGATGGTAGTACTGCAGGTATTATCGGTGGTAGTGTTTTCTAAATTTGATATTCGGTGCGTTTCATTTGTATGGGAGTACATACGCCGGCGTAGTTGGGCGTACTTCGTCATAGATGCAGCTACAACAGCCCATGCTATGATGCAGCAACAGCGAGTATGTCAGGGGATGTCTTTTTCCAAAAGATGGCTTTAAAATTTTTTTTAACTTTTGATGAAGTGGGCCGCAAGTCACAAAATCGTGGGGGCGAATTAAAAGGCTCATTTAACAAAACCATCGACGAAGGTTGTTTTACGTTTAGTATGTTATGACCCATTGTTTCGATTTTTGCCACACATATTCTACCCAAATTGAGAACGCAGACTAAGAGACTAATTCGTGGCTTTGTACAACCATTTTAATATAACACCTGCTTTATTTTTGAGGAAATATAGATCGATGACGGGGTTTTTTCGATAAAAGGCTAGTCTTCAGAGGTAAAGCCACTTGGTAATTTCGACAGTTCTATTATTGAACGCAATGTCGAACAGTAAGCTCTGGTTGGAAAGGTACTAGAGCAGTGATTCTCAACCAATGTGCCGCGGCACTTTTGTGTGCCGTCAAATTCGTGAAGTGTGCCGCCAAATTCAGGAAACAAAAGTCCACAACCGATCACATACTCGCATTAAGACAGGTAATTGAAAAGACGAAAGAGTTTAATATAGAGACCCCCTCTTTTTCATTGAGCTTAAGACAGTATATGATCTTGCGCTACGTTCAAAAATCTACAAAGCAATGGTGGAACTGAACTTTCCAGACCAATTAATTCAAATTACTAAAACCTCATTAAGTCGAATAATAAACAGAGTGAGAATACGGAGCAATTTTTCGGTGCGAACAGAGGCCTCAGTTAAGGAGACTCTCTATCCTGCTTACTATTTAACATCTTATTAACAAAAAAGGTACGGTAGGAACGTATTGAAACTAGACGGACAATTCTAAACAAGTCTATTCAGATAATGGCATATGCAGATGATATAGTCGTCATAGGCAGGTCAATGACTGCAGTGAAGGAAGCATATGTAGCGTTAGAAGAAGCAGCATCAAAGACAACAACATTACGGCGGAAATTAAAAGAAGAATACTGCTAGCGAACAGGGGCGGCGAAGCATAATCATTGTAGGTGGGGAGCACGCGAATAGGTAATCGTAAAAATATTATTCGGTCAATTGAATTACGAGCTGGCTTTAAATTCTTTAATTATGGGATTATGTCCGACTAGCATTTTGGGAGGAGCCCTTATGAGCCTACTCCGGCCGCCCCACACCGAATATCTTATCCCTTACCTAATTCGCGCCTCGTCATACGGAATGCCTCATTTGGACCCCCGGAGAAAAATCATTGCCCCTCGATTCCAAGTGGAAACGGATTCCGAAAGGTTTGAGAAGTTCGGCGTGAATATGTGAATAATAACTGCGCCTGTGTCGAAAACTTTATATTTTTAAACGCAAGTATCGTTTTTGCAATACGGTCTCCCAACTGAGTACTAATTTCATCTAGTGCTGCTTAGCCCCTTTAATCGAACCAGAACCGGTCTATTGAGTATGCTAAATGATACTCTTCACGGTCACCAACATAATTGCCTGAAACATGAAGCAATACATCAACAAAAACTAAAGCTTTGTATGAGTTAAAATAAAGCTTAATGGCCCGGCTTCACTGACCTCAGTTCAATAATGTTCAGTTCAATCCACGAAAGTGGCTTCACCGGCTCAAGTCCAGTTCATGTTCAGTTCAAATTGTTGCTTTTTCGCCAGAACTGAGAAATACGAAATGGCATTCCACTATTCTAGTTGATTACTATCTTTTGAGCGAGCTTTTACATTCAACTTCAGTTCGTGACCCGTTGTGCGAACTGAGGTTTGTTTTCCTCAGTTGTATACGTTTAAACTATATGCGAACTGAACTGAGGTTAGAAGTTCAGTTCGCCAAGTTGCTTGTTCAGCCGGTGAAGCCGGGGTATTTATTTATTTATTTTTTTTTTTTTTTTTTTAAGGATTTCAAAACGTTTTCTGAATATGTAAGGCACCCATTTAATTTGAAATAAGGTTTGCCTGCTAGGGCCATTATAAAAAAACATACCTCACTTCAGTACCCCTGGTCATTTTTTGAGTGGTATTTTTGAGGAAACTCTTTTGGAATGCCCCTCATTTGCTACATGGGGTTCTCATTAAGACGCCGCTCCTGTGGATAACGTAACGTCACGTATTTTCGTAACAGAAATAAGAGGCGTATCTTGCCCATATTTTCACGCTAGCGAAGTTTACTACATGATTTTTGAATGGAAACTGGCTCCCGAAAAGTGAAGGCTTGAGGGTAATTGATGGCTAAGGGATGGAAACAAGAGCATCATAATAAATCGAGAATTTCGATTTTCTAACACAATCCCATCAAAAGTGTGAAAACATTCATCGTTACTATACGTTTAAAGATATTGGGGTGAAAATATGGGCGAGATACGTCTCTTATTTCTGTTAAGAAAACTACGTTACGTTACGTTACATTACGTTATCCCCAGGAGCGGCACCTTAATTTAACTTTTTCCAACTCAACATCGATCTTCATTTCCATACTCTTTGAGGCTAGCATGGCAAATGGGGCACCTAAATCTGTAACTAGCTGACGGTCTATAAGTAAAATTCTTTTAAATTTATTGTATTGTTAGGGTGCCGCCAAATTTTGAAATTGTTAAAAGTGTGCCGCAACAAAAAAAAGGTTGAGAACCACTGCTCTAACTCAATGTGGAATAGTACAAAATTGAGGAGAATCTCCAACACTGTCGCCCGGGATGTTCGGACGGGGCCCTGTGATGGAAAGCCAGGCCACACTTCGAATATTGTTTAATGAAACTTTTAAGCTCCGTTCTGTGCCATCAGAACAAGGCTTTCGATTATAGATTCAATACGAATCTACAATCTTTGCGTCTTGCCCAAACAGATCTGCGTGCCCTGCTCATCATATGTCGTTAACACTTTAGAGAGAAGGCCACCAGGGCAACTCTTTGGTTGAGTGCAGCATTTCCATTTTTATGCACCAGATTGTGAAGAGCTGTTTCAATGGACTCCCCCGCCTGGTGCGCCAAAGATAAATTTTCCTTATTTTCAACATTATCTTCAAGGCAAAAGACCAAGGAGCGTCATCAGACCGATTTGCTTTAGGTATAAATGTGACATGACATTCTATCCGACGAATGGGACTACTTTTACTAGACCTTGTGGAGTTTTTCTAACATTATTTCACTCATTCTTCCAATAGTATTCACCCTCGTCTTTGATATTTTTTTCATAAGAAAACCCTCCTAAAAATACATTTTTCCATATTTATCGCTGCAAGCATCGATACACATCCAGTCCTACGATATCCTGGCAGAAGCAATTACATAATAGCCAGTAAAATTCATTAAGTTTAATGCCATTGTGCTTGATGAACAAACACTTCATTTAGCTCATACCTTTCATAATAATCTAACGCCGACGTTTAATACCTGAACAATGGCATCCCTCTGCTGGCAATTTTGCTCCTGTGAAACAGCGTCAATTATCCTGCCAAAATAATCCTAGTCAAATCCTGTATGTTCATATGAGTTTCGTCCAATTATCCTGGTAGCAGCCGAGGAATCATGAATCCCATCAGCGAATTTATTATGAACTTCCTGGTAATTTTGTATAGGAATACTGGTCAGGGCGTTAGGACTAAATTCCTTTTATTTGGCATTATACAGAGAGCTAATTGTGAGTTCGGGGGGTATTATCAGGGGATATTATTCTCCCTGAAATTGTGAAGAAATGAAATGGATTAATGATCTAGGTGATCATGGTCAGGATAAGTGCGGAATCAAGGGAATTTGGTGCTTTATAGTAAGCCTGTTTCTTGTGAGAGAGTATTACCACATAATTACTTATTTAATTGGAATATTTAATGGTGGAATTGACCTCCATATACTATGATTAGAAACAAAATCTTCTGCCCAGGCGGATATTGATTTAAGTAAATGAACTTTTCGATTACTCAAATTTGATCGAAAATCATCCTTTTTAGCTTTAAAATAAATTTCGTGAAAAATCATAATGGGACTTACATAAGAATAACCGAACTGGAAAAAATCGGGGAAACGTTGACAATCAAGGATAACACTTTACAGAGGAATTCGGGGATGACTTTATGGAATTGTACACCGAATAACAAGGTATTCTTCTGGAGGGATTGTCCAAGGTAACAGCCCGATCACAGCAATCCGATGTTGGTGCTTCGAATAGGCGTTAATGAAGCCGGACCGGCAAATGTGGAACCCATGTTATGGAGTAATCGCCAATGAGATCAAACTCCCTCATCTTAGGATCCACTGTGGAGTATGACTCATGGTTATGACTCATTTTTAATTCCATGGTGAACTCTAATTTGCGATTAACACTGGTCCAGAAGATGCATTAACTGAAGGTATCTTCAGCTGGCGAAGCAGAAGGTTTCGTTCGGCATCTATCAGTGACTTCCGCCAGCTACTCTATTGGATGGAACAATTTGGTCCAAATATATCAGAACACAAACTGATAAATCCCTTCACAAACCCCAAATTCAAATATAAGTTGCTTCTGAAATCCGACGAATTTTTGATACGACTAATGAATAGTCCAGTCAAATTAAGGTTTCATCTTGGAATGCGAAGTAATAAGCTGAAAATTGGTATGATCATTTGTTTTGGCATTCTATAAGATGTATCAAAAGTCTCATATAATCTCGTGTCCGCATCTTCAGGTATTAGAGGTCAAAGCTCAAAGTTTTTCGCGAATATCTCGTAAATTATCGGGTTTACGTAAATTTTGGTTGAGTAAGCTTTGCTCTTTAGATAAATCTGCATAAAAGTGTCCTATACAAAATTTACGTAGAATCCAATAGTTTTTGAGATATGGGGCGCTGCATTCTTTTCCTCACCACCTTTGAAGTAGAGTTCAAGAAGCGCCCAAGGCCAAGGCCAAGAACTCCAAGAACGCTGACCCCTGTCTATATATCCTAGAGAAAAGTGGTCAAAAATTCATTCTTATTTTATACGTCTCTGACTCTTGTTACGAGACCAGACCTGCGATACCAGACTCAAGAGATCTTCATACAAGTCAAACGAATCTTCAGGTACATAGCATGGAACCTTTGGAAGGATTGCAAGGTATTCAGGACGAGCAATTTCCTGGATGAGTAACCGACAACTAGTTACTTGTGGGGACTTGAACAACTGATGCTGTAGACATGCTAAGGGCGACGGCGAAACTATTTTCCTCAGCCACGGCGAATGGCCCGACGAAATTTTTTGTGAGCACACACTAAAAGCGACGGCGACACAAATTAAAAAACACACACTGGAATAACCATCTTGCACAGCCGAGTAGCCGAGTATGCTGCACACGCACACAGGAGCACACGAGAATAGCAACCCAAACCCATGCTACAGCACACATGCAACTTTGACAGGCAATGGCTACGAAATAGATCTTGGATTGATTCGGTCGCCGAGCTCGGCGGCGTAGTTATCGCTGTGGTCTGCAGATTGTGCAGCTTCATACAAAAGCGGTGTGTTCTATTTTTAGGTCTGTTCCAGTACTTTTCCTGCAAAAATTTGTTCGGAAAAAACCTACTTGAATGGTGGGGATAATTTTGTCAAAAATCCAGAAAGTAAAGAAACGATTTTTGGCAATTTTTTGCAAATCAAGAAGAAGATAACATAAATGTAGATTTTTTATGTGTATGCCACTTTTTAAGATACCCACATACATACAAAAAATTGTTAATTGACAACTTGCAAGAAATCGCAGGACCAAGAACCTCCGGCTAATTCCTGCACGAGGGGGAGTGAAAATTTCCCCTCTTTTTCTTGCATGAGAAGGTAAAGAAACACATTGGGCAAGTTCGGGTGAATTGTTGCTCCCGCGGAATCCCACATTCGAGTTCTGGAACAAAGCTTTTGAAAGTCGTCGCTGAGTAAAGCGAGTCGTCGGTCGCCCATAGCATGTTTACAGCTTGAAGCAGAAATCATCGCAGCAAACGAAAGAACCAAAGAGACAATATGGTTAAGCAGACTTTTTAGAGAGATCATCAAACTTATAGATATTCCCATTATGCAAGTTGACAATTCCTGACCAGTAACTTGGGTTTTTTATATTAACCAAAAACATCTAAAATTACCTGTCATATTTCTGTGCTTGTAGCGAAATTTTTTCGCCTTGCACAATCGAATACCATCGATAATAGAAGCATGATTTAATTCATCCGAAAAAACAGCATCGTCAGGTGTTAAAATCGCCTCAAATAATCCAGCATTGGCGTCGAAACACGAAGCATACAGAATTGTATCCTCCCTCTTGTGGTACTTGGATATTTTATTTTCTAGTTCCTAAAAGTAAAAACACAGTAAATTTAATTTGAAAAAATAAAAAAAATGTTTATGTTATACTTTATGAATATTTTGTGTTCCACAAATAAATCGCACCGAACTAAGACCGGCTCCATACTTATCAAGAAATTGTTTGCTGTACTCAATAACTTCTGCATTGCTCTAAAATAAGATCGAAATTCACTTTTTAAATACTAAGAAATTATTGATGAATTAGTACCGATAAACCAAGGTAGTTATTAGCACAGAAATTCAGAATTTCCTTCTCGGATCCAGCGACTTTAATGGTGGCTTTCTGTGGAGATGTTATGATCCGTTCCGTCTTGTAAGTGCCCGCGGTCTTAATCTCCGCGATCTGTTTTTGCAGAATCTCACGAAAGTGTTTTCCTGCTACTCCGTCGGACAAGCATCTTATCTGCAGCGGTTCTAAACAAAAATTAATTTCTATTTAAATTTATTTAAAAATAAAAAAAAAAATGTTTTCGTGCGATCTTCACAGAATTTTTATGAATTTTTAATGGTAGCACACAAATTGATCATATCCGCAAACTAACTTAGTCTAATTAATGATCACTGAAACTATGGGTGCACTAACTTAAGACACTTTAATTAAGTTGTAATAGAATTTAGTATTATTAACCTTGGAATATAAATTTGACTTGCTTCAGAAACTGCATTTCACTTTCACACTGATCTGGGCTGTAACTCGCTCGGTGAAAACGCCTCTCCGTGGACCAGAACTGTTCGTTCTTGAGACTGATCACATGATGCGGGATGAAATGATTAATCACTTGTTATGTTGGTCCCGCGTCTCTCCGTGGATATTTCTGGCATCTTTATTTACGCGTGTCACCAGCCGACTAGTACTTGAAGACGCTGTGCGGATCGTGCCTCCAAACTAAATTTGGAAGGAGAATGAATGTGGAGTGAAGATCACTTTGAAAATTGTTGAGACTTGAGGGAGAAATGCTGAAATGCGGTAGTTTATGATTGGCCTAGTCATTTAGATCTTAATTGTAATAGGGGATGATCTCTTTTGTCCATGCGGTCATGAATAGGTTGTTTTTAACAAATTAACTTGAGGTGAATGACTTGAAAGCAGCTTCTGAAAGGGCAGCCCGAATCATATGTATATGAGGGAAGTCCGCAATTAAATGCAATGAAGTTTCTATTTAAACGACACAGACTCAATTCAGATTTATAAATATCTTTTGCACGAAACAATTTAAAATTTCCCGTGAGTTCAAAAGTAGTAGACTTAGGCTTTATGGTAATCTTTTATCATCGTCTAATCGGCTCAATCCTGCAAACAAGTTTTCGATTTATCAGTTTTCGAATTATCATTTTCTTCACAACCCCTTAGACTTGGGTATCAAATGAGAAAGGGTATTATAAGGAAAGTTCAATAAGCTATGTCGTTAGATCCATGGTGGCCATCGCGAGCGGATTGCCATTTTCTTCACAACACCCGCGACATGAGCATCAAACGAAAGTGTATGATAAATAAAATACAATACGAAATATAGTATACTCAATATACCGTTAGATACTTGGCGGCCGTCTCCAGAGGGCAGATTACCATTGTCTTCACAATTTTCGTGGGTATCTGTCATAGTATCATCAAGAAGTTCAAATTTGATTGCAAAATTTCACACACAAGACTAAAAAGCAGAAAATAATTATGTAGATAAACACAACTTTTTAATATACCTATAATATAAACGAACTAAAAAGTATAAAATAATTTCTCGTAGCCCCATACACATTAAGAACCTCATACATATTTCTATCACCATAGAGATAGTCCTAAAAATTTGTGATTGTGAATTTGTAATAGTTATGAAAATATTTGTAAGATTTCAAACGAAAAAACGTGGGATGCATACATGATTGATGCGAATGATTTCTCTACGTACCTTCTCTATACTCCTTACTAATGTCTGCTCACTCACCTCACTCCCATTCCAATCTCCTACTACAGTGGCGGTTTCAGAGGGGGGTAATTGGGTAATTACCCCCCCCCCCCCCTAAGGTTTGCGTTCCCTTATTTATTTTTATTCTTAAAAAGTACCAATATTACAAACAAACAAGTTAAGTGTATGGTGAATCTAGTCGGCGATCTATGACTGTGAATTTTTTCTCCTGGAGAGTCGTGGAAGGGACCGATACCCGTGACTTAAGTTAATATAGAACGCTATGTAAACAAACCGAAGTTAACTGCTCAAGCGCCGAAAGAGAAGTGATGAACTTCTTCCTTTGCAGGGGTTCCTTTTTCTAAATATACGCGACATACGTTGATACTATTAGTCTCTTTGATATTAGGTGTGTTTTTTAATCTTGTTCTGTCCTGGAACATTAGAAAAACGCAAGAAACATTTTAATTTTCATTTGCATAATTTACGGCTGTGGACTTTTTAATTTCTTTTACTATTTTATAAAAATCTATCAATTTTTTGCGTTTTTTATTCAGTAAACAAAGAATTTATTTTATTTGTAAACTGCCAATTTAAAAAACGTATAAGGGAAAAGGGAAATTTCATTTAAATTTAATTTCTCTTTGGTCTGGATACGGTTCTCAGTAATTGTCGGGGACAAGAATTTGTATGGAAGCTGTTCCAGGAAAGAACAGAACAGATTAAAAAACGCAGCAATTGTTAATCGTTACATCGTGTTAAATTAAGAGAATCGCATAGACCAAGAGCCAGCGACGTATTTTGGGTTGTTATTTCATTAGTCATGAAAATTTCCACACTGAATCTTATACACCTGCTGAACAATAAAAGCTAGTTCTGGCAACTCCCAGTGGCCGGAATGTAGTACCCTAAAATTACAAAGGGGGTAGGAAATAAAGTTCAATTTTGATATAGTATTAGTCATGAATTTTCAGGAGATTATTTTTGATGGTATTCTCTATTTATAAAAATTATGCCAGAACATTTCCCCGTCACCAAAGTGCCGCCAGAACGCTGTAAATATTCATTTAACAAAACGATATTTTTGTTATTTCATTATAGTCGACAGAGTCAGACTAAATGTTAACTCACGAAACTTTTTCTAAAAATATAGTTTTTCGTGAGTAGAATATGTTAAAAAAAAAATTTCGGAAAATCGGTTGTACGCTACCCCTAAAAACAACCCCTTAAAAACAGAAAATTTTGTTTTTGGCTAATATGTCTTAAAGGGAAAGTCCTATCCTAAAATATTGTTTACAAGGTTTGTAGATCATGCGATTATCTACAAAAAATGATATCATACATTTTCCCGTACGAATCGCTGTTCATGAGATATCGCCATTTTAAAGATTTAAAATACTCATCCCCTAATTCTCAACTTGTATAGGTCATCAGGCGTTCAATAAATCCTCTGTTGCACTACATGGCTAATATTTTCAGGGGTGATTCCAGGATGGTTTTGAAGAGACAAATTGTTCTGGAGAGGGGGCTATCCCCACTATCCACTACGGGACAGGGTGTTTACCAAAGAAAAAATGTATTTTTTTTAATATCTACAAGATATGTAGGTTCAAAATATGACCAAACTGCTAAAATATTGGAATTTTTCTGGAAAAACGAAGAATATTGGGATTTAGATCCCACTTTTTAATTCCATATCGTGTAAACGGAGTCACTCAAGTTCCTGTTCTAAATACATTGCTCTACGATAATTCGTCTAGGAGTTATTCAACTTTAAGTAAATATTAAAAAAATACATTTTTTTCTTTCGTAAACACCCTGTATCGTAGTGGATGATGGATGGATGATGGAGTAAGGATGAATAGAATTTTATTTTATTATTATATAAATTCCTTTTTATACAAATTATATTTTTTGATGTCGATTGTTTTGTATTTATGGAATAAAAAAAATAGTTCAGTTTTTTCTTTTTTTAATTACCCCCCTAAGCTAGTTGGCTGGAAACGCCCTTGTCCTACTATGATGAGATGTAATGTCATCATGCCGAGGATTGCATGAAAGTCTGTAGTTTTTGACCTATTGGTATAGCAATCTCCTCTGGGAACCGAACGCACCCAGCTGTATATGCCTTATCTTCATATGATTCCTTCCTGTACCGTCTCTTAACGTGGCCAAGAAATTGTTGCGGCGTAGTGGAAAATATGTCAGATGGCATGATTACCGGATGTTGCCGCCTAAATAACCACTTTTGTAAGACTAGCTTTACCTTTCGACGTTAGACGATTATTGACAAAATTAAGAATGTGTGTCGTGGCGACAGTACCCACACTGATTTGATCCTGAAAAGGGCATTTGCTGTTTCTTGTTCTCCTGTTTCGTCAGTTCGTGTTTTTCAGCGCCCCAGCGAACTTATCATCCCAATATAAGTCCTTAAAAAAGTTTTATTAATCGTCATTCTTCCGAATATCTGATCAACTTTTCGATCTGTCCGATAGTATTATTTTAAAATCAGACAAAAAATCACTCCGGTCAAGTCTGAGGCCCTCCGCACACGAGTCAACTGATTTGCAATCCCAAATAGTAAATCTACGAAAATGCTCCAGACAATTGAAGGCAGGAAACAAAAAATTTGACTGTAAAAGAATTAATTTTAAGAAAGATTGCTTTTTTTCCGGAATTCCATTGGCGAACCTAACCTAAAAAATTCGCCAAAGCCAAAAAACAAAATTCATCGAAATCAGACAATCCGTTCTCGAGATATCATTAAAAGAGCCGTTTGATACAAAATCAAGTACTTCCGGCCATCGATCAATAAAGACTGCAATGATCTCTATCATGCCTAGGTTGCCAAAAGTTCAAAGTTTCACGACATACTAAATCTCCATTGGAAGCTTTCAAACTCGCAAAAAACAGATTTGATCATATCCATATTTTTTTTTGGTGGTAAGATGAAGCTTAGGAGTCACTCTTTGTACTACTAGTCCGTCATGTCGTTCAAGTCGTGCTACTATATATGGTGCTAGATTTATCTATGGATCTAGTGGGGCTCCTACGCCGATCTCCTACGTGAGATATCCTCAACTTCAGCGGTAGCAAAGAGATTCGCAACTGATTCGGCGTACCTTGTGAGATCATAACCAACCAAGGTACGCAGTTGGAATCGAAACTGTTGAATGAAGCTGCCAAATTACTCGGCACTCATCGAATCCGGACAACCGCCTACCACCCGCAGGTAAAAGGGATGGTTGAATGGTTCCACAGGCAACTAAAAGCAGCCGTAATGGCAAGGGACAACCTTATTGGAGTGAAGACTTGCAGTTTGTTATCTTAGCCATACGCACGACAATCAAGACTGACTTACAATGCTCACCAGCTGGTATACGGTCAGAATCTGAGACTTTCCAATTCGATTTCTATCACAACCGATGAAAATCCGATTAAAGAATCAGAATTCCTCTCTTGCTTTCGTTCTCATATGCAGAACATTAAGGCAAGATATCCTTGACAACCTGTCCAAAAGAATTTCCACGTAGAAGCCATATAGGACACCGACCACGTTTTCATACGAGTCGACCGAGTTCGAAAACCTTTCGAAAATCCATAAAAGGGCCTATACGAAAACGATTACGAAAACACTTCGTCGTCATATTGAGCGGCACAACCAAGTCGATATCTATCGACAGGCTAAAACCACGACAGCGAGGCCAAGCCGTTTGAAGCGGAAGCATTCCGTTAACGCTACGCTGGGAGGGGGAAGTATGTGGCGAACGAGTAAACTTAATTACTAAGTTTTCCCAATGCCACACAACTTCCGGCACGATCAGTCCGAACACCCCTCGATCATTGAACTCCAAATTTCAATGATCTAGCCAATTTTCGGCATCTTCATACTGTTTCTTCATTCCTTTCTATTTGTCTATTTTCCATTTTATCGGATTGCTGCTTTTTCTTGCATATCCTGTCGCTAGTTTTTCCCCATCTTCGGCCCAACAAGTAGGTATTGATCGCTCACCGCATGCGCTCCAGGGTAACTTCTTCTATCTACTTCTTCTTCCAGCTATTACGATGATTTATATAAAGTAGAAAATTGTCAATTTGGTTGTAGTCATCTGATGAAGTCCATGTTACCTTATCAATTTTCTTATGACTTAACCAAGAGTGGTGGCAACACTGGACGATAAAGTGTTTCCATATCGTTATGGTTCGTATGTTAAGATGAAAAATTTGAACAATTTATGTTGCATGTTTAATCTGGCCACTACACCTTATACACCTAGATTTATAATGCTTACCGCAAAACTTTGCTATTGAGTAGGTCTTTTCCTTTCCACCAGATTACTTCGCAAAAGTAAGACTGGTAAATCCCCTTTGGATATTTTAGATTGATTTACAATAACTTAAGCTATGGAAATTATTTTTTTCGTATCCATCCACGAACCCTGAAAAATTGCGAATAGCCTCGATAATCACCTTATAGTCGTCATATTTTGATTTTGTGGAGCGCAATCTAAAATTTTCTAGCGGACTTAAACGCTTATCGTAAATCCAATGGAGTTTAGTCGATGCGAACTTAGAATTGATAAAATCCCTCAATAAAAGTTAATCCAAGCCGTAAAATATACCTTGCGGAAAGCCTCCGCCCACGCACTGTGGCCGTGCACGCAACTTTGAATGATAAATTCCTCGCCAAAGGATGCCATCTTCCTAATAGCACAGGGACTACCCCAGCCCAGATATAAAGATATAAACCTCATAAAAGGGATACAGGAAGTTTATTCATATGATCAGATCCCGACTGATTTCCATCTTTCTTTTGCGAGCGAAGGGTTGCTTCGCGTAGGGGTGGCCAGGGTTGTGAAGTGCCTTTACAGGAGAGTAGAACCACTCCGAGTTAAAATAGACTCCGGTGTGGGGTTTGTGAAGTGGTGAGCTGAATTTGTTATGGAAATGTTGCTCGCTGATAAGGAGTCCCGCCTACGCTGCCGCCATTCTAAACATTGATTGACACATTTCCGGAAGTGCTCTGGAACGGATTTGCGGTACTTTATGTGGAATTTTGGGCCCTCGACAGGGATGATTTTGCATTATGAAAATCCGTTACGAATATGCTTTTGAATTGCCGACTTCTATTGTTTGGGTTCGATTTCGTGTGGCACCCATTCAGAGATGGTGTCTTGTAATGTGATTGGATTTATCTATTTTTTCTGTGCTCTTCTCTGGTTGTGTGCGTGTTTTTTTCGGGTGACCTTTTTACGGTGAAGGTGATACGATTTTTCCCAATCAGTGTGACTATTGAGTACTGAAAGGAAATGTATTAAAGCTTCATCAATATCGAGAGACGTGATGTCCTTATTGGATAGAAAATGTCACCCTTTTGCCATATATTTAATATGATTCCAATATATTAGCAGCAAGGAATAAATTATATTATCACGAAATAAAGCCAATTAAGGTTTTTTTTTATAAAAATATTAAATATTTAATGTAAAACAAGTGAAATAATTTTTCACATTAATTAAAGTCACCCAGACAAAATTCTCGGAATCTAGATAAAAACATGATTATTGCCGACTGAATCTTGTTTGGATATTAATTTAATAATGGAACTTTTTGTGTACACTTTACAACTTAATAAGTTTGAAATCTTTTAATTAAATTGTAAATTGTGAAATGCCTAAAATGTAAATCTCATAGACAACCTTCGTTCCTTCGTTTGGGTTTTAACTTTCTTGGAATTATTGTGACTTATTTAAATTGTGAATTTTTGAATTTTACAATTAAAGCATCCATACAAATATAGCTTTAGGTCATTTACTAAATTGTAGGACTTTTCAATGGCTAGTGCCCTACGAGGTATTCCCAAAAGACTCCCCATCTAAGTGAAAACAGCAACAGCGCGCAGTAATACGTCTTTAAACTTTGGAATATTGGATGTTCTAAGAAGGCATAGTTCAACAACTGGACCTAGTTTCTAATTGTTAAGCAATCAATGAAATCTCCAGGCAATTGTCTGCTTTTTGGGGCTTTTTGAACAATAGGATTTATGGTGTCTGCTTTTTCTTGTATGAGGGTTAAGGTATCAAAACTTGGTCTACCGGTCCGATTCGAAGGCTAGACTAGTTAAGCGTGTTCACCAATTTTTCTAGTGATCTCTTGCCAGGAAAGTCGAGTCTAGCCAGGGTTGAATTATCCAGTGACACCGCTGATCGCTATTTTGGCTAACACTGAGCGAATTTGAAAAGCAAACTCATCCTGAAAGCCTGAAACTCTTGCGATATTCGTTAGATACCCATTTATGATGCTGTGTCTCGTGAAAAGGCCAATTAGAGCTCTCACATATTATCAACGGTCCCCGGTTCTCGGACCCTGGCGGTCCGAGTTTCGTTTTGATGGCAATATTTGTTCGTTTTCATATGCACCAGAGCGAGGCAAATATTGTTGTGGTCTGGCCAAAGCGGCTGTGAACGTCGGCCGTCGATGCCACTTTCTTTTCCTCAACCAATGATCCCATATATTTGAGCATCGGAACCTGTTTGATTTGGGTTACATCGAGGTAAACACTGGCTTTCCATCCGTCCGTTGTCTTTTGCACTTTAGTCTTTTCCGAATTGATTTTTAACCCGTAGGATCGGGCGATGCAGGAAATGTCGTATAAGATGTCCGTTGCTTCGGCATCCGTGTCGGCGAAGACAGGGCTATCGTCGGCAAACATCATATCGGTTACGAAGTTCTTGTCGTCCTATCGAGCTCCAAGTCGACCATCGAATGCTTCACACATAATCGCGTCGATCACGTTGAAGAAAAGTGGCGAAGCGACGTCTCCTTGTAGGACACCTGTTTAAATCGGGAATTCCTCGGATAAGTCGCTTCGAATACGAACGCTGCTGGTTGAGCCATCGTACGACGCTCAGAGAAGTTGGATGATTTTCACTGGCACATGTTAGTTTTCCAAGGCTCTCCACAAGCTGTTCCAATCGACGATATCGCAAACGGAATTTAAATCGATGAAAACGACTACAATTCGTTTGCCGCAACGAATTTTTTCTTCCATTAGCTGACGGAATGCGATTATGTGATCAATGCATCCTTAATGTGGTCCAAATCCCGCTTGTTCTTTTCGGCTCCTTTGCTGTCGATGTTTCTGGAGCCTCGATTGGATGATTTTCGTAAATACTTTGCCGATAATCGAGAGGAGGCTAATACCGCGATAATTCTTGCATTCCCAAATGCCTTTCTTCAAAATTGCCACAACGATCGCTTTCTTCCACGCCGACGGGTCACGATCCGAATATCATATGCATGTTATGAGGACGTGGAGTTGTTGTGATAAGACATCACCTCCGGCTTTGATCACATCGGCGCTTTTCTACTTTCAACGATTTTATTGTCGTCTTCGCCTCGATAATTGTCGGTTCATTATCAAGGAATTCATTTGTCGGCTGTTCGATAAACGACGGTTCGGGTGCTGCACCTTGCGTGGATCGTAGTTGTTCAGTTAGAATTCTCTCCACTGTTGCAGGCGTCCATGGGGAGAGGTCGCGACAATTCCATCCGGATGTTGTTGTTCTTGATGTTGTTTTGCCACCTAGCCGTTGGATTGTCAGGTACAGCGTCCGATACTCGTGGCTCGACGCCACTTCTTCCATGTCGGCAGCAACGGTATTCCTGTACCTTTTTTGTTTCGATTTCATTTTCTGTCAAACTTCTTTGTTCAATCGTCGATCACCCTCCTCCTTTCACACCCTGAACTTGGGACTAGACGACGGCGGGCCTCCGCTGACCGCATTCAAAGACATATTATTAAAAGGCTATTGACAGTCCCAGACTAATGCTCAGGCGTAGATCTCCAGACTCTTTAGAACACCAATTTACCCTAGAGCCGATTCCGGACTGATGAATATGTCAGACCCTTATCCGGTCAAGGCGTCCGCTGTTTGAAACAAAGTTTTCTTTAGCTTCGTTGTGCGCGCGAGTAAACTATCACCACAGTTAACTGAAATTTTTGATATGAAACATCTATTGGTGCGGTAAGACTGACTCATATGCCAAAATAATGTCGTAGTAATTCTATTGAGTTATGTAAGTTAAGGTGAGTTTAGTAATATGTTGAGCTAAACAATGAGTTTAGTTGACTTAAGTTGAGAAAGTTGAGATAAGTTGAAATAAGTTAAGATAAGTTGAGTTGAGTTAAGATAAGTTAAGACTTGGGTTAAAAATTCAGTTGAGCTGAGTAGAGTTATGTGGGTAGACTTAAGTGAGCTATGAATCGAGCTTAACCCAGTTGAGTTAAGTTGAGTCGAGTTAGAAATTGCTATAAGTTAAAAGATCCGTTAAGAACTGAGTTGATTAGAGTTAAGAAGTGAGTTGAGATTTCAGTTTAGAGTTAATAATTGTGTTATAATTGAGTCAAGATTTTATTGGGTTAAGAAGTGAGTTTCCCCCAGTTTCGAAGCCAAACGCCCTCTAATATAGTGCTAGGTAGGACACAATTACAAAATGAGTTTTTAAGAGGTTCCTGTTTTTTATTTTGGGTCGGTACAATGCCAAATTAAAGAAATAAAATAAATACCAATGAAAAGCCCACGCCAACTCCCCCACCTAAAACTTGAAACTTATATCTACACGTTATCAACAAAAGCCCTTATAGTCTTTGAAATATTCGCAGAAATGCAATTTAATAGTA
Organism: Thereva unica; assembly: GCA_949987705.1. NCBI lineage: Eukaryota > Metazoa > Arthropoda > Insecta > Diptera > Therevidae > Thereva > Thereva unica. Next base: position 149,558,649 of record OX465282.1, read on the forward strand.
TTTCCACTTCAGAAATGTACTCCATAATGCAAAAAAAAACTGTAAAATATCCCCGCATAAGACCATAGTTCAAGTATCCGTTTATTCTTCGCCCTACTTCTGCCCTTATAGGGGATTTCTCTTCCTACTTCAACGGTACGATGTCATTGGTCGGATGTAGAAAGAATCAATGCCTTTACCACGAACAACAATAAAACTTTTCTTTATAAAATAAAACTCAATATTGGTCCAAACTGCATCTTTAAAAAACGATAAAGTTTCTAAACTTCTTCAAATTATTTATTGGACCAATAGCCGAAGGGATGTGAAAGAGGACACCGAACTTGAGTGAGTTTAACGATACACATAAATACACTTGGAGATACTTAAAAATAGAATTTTTCTCAAGTACAATAGCTGCAGAAGTTTTTCAGAAGTTCGAAGGGGCGAAGATGATAACAGCGCCAACAAAACTCATACATCAAACCCTGCACAGCTCTGCTACCATAACAATCAGAAAGATTACTAAAAATAAAAAAGGAATGAACTAAAGAAGCCCCGAAAAGGCTAATTTCGCCCGCTTAACAACAAGCGAGTCCAAAATAAGATTAAGCTCCAAAAGCAGTATATGATGGAGCGGCAGGACATTACCCGAAATCTTTCCCACCGGAGGAACAGAAATATAAACCCTCGTCACTCTTAAGGACAGCAAATTTCTCAGCGGACAGTTTTAGCCCAGTAAAAATAAACTGAGCACAGCCAAATATACCTATATATTCAGTATGTGCAGGGACAACACCCCCCCGCAATTCAGGCACACACCAACAGGGATGGGAGTCCTTAAAATCACAAAGAATCTTATCATCTGCCCTGCAGCAATGTCCACTAATTACTGTCGAGGGAAATTGACTGCCGAAAAAGTTAAGCGCGAGTGAAAAAATGTCCTTTTTGCTGGAATAAATCCTTGTTGTTAATGCCGGGAATAAAGAATGAATTTCTTCGTGTCATTAATGATTGAAAAAGTTTAAACAAGCCGAAATTTGTTTAAGAACAAAAATTAGCGAAGGTGCTGAAACCTTTTCAATTTCGCAGACTTTCCAGAAGTTCTGATTAAAACTAATTGACGTGTGGCTTCTAATGGCTCTACTTTTTTTGCGGGGAGGCTCGAATGTCACAGGTATTCTCAGGTGAGTTGCCTTTGTAATGCTTCGGCGGAGAATGTCTATTTCTAAGAAAACGTCGAACAATCCACAGCACGTTTATATAGGACATAAGCGGAGAAAGTAAGCGAACGAAGTTTCAAGGAGCTTCTTTCAGAAATGGCTAAAGGTCATCCAGAAATAATATTACTTCCAGAGAATTCCGCGTAGGTGCACTTTTCCACGTGCTGTTGAAGAATTATGTTCCTAAATAAGATGGACTGGATTTGTTCATTATATAGAAAAGTTTTTGTAACCTTTAATATTTTAGCATAACAAGAGTTGGATTTTGTGTAGCATGTCTTTTGCTTTCAATTATTTATATGGACTAATATTAATTAATCTCACCATTCCACAATTCTTTGTTTTCTATGCGTATGTATAAACTTAGTCATAAGGCCACTTCCTTAGCATCTGGACATAGCTTCCGGACAACTTTTGGCCCGCCATTGAATCACCCACTGCTCTGGAACTAATACGGAATCGGATATTGAAGCACGAACATCCTACGGTGGCTTAGGGCGTCTATGGAGGCGTGATTGTACCATCACCAATGAGTTTGCAGGCACGATTTCGCACCTTGTCGAGGAAAGCCAAGTAGGTTTAAAGGGCTCCTGCCCAGGTATAGGAGTTGTATTCAAGGCGGGCGGAATGTAGGACTTGTAGAGAGAGGAACTTGCATATCTTGAGAAATCCAAGGCATTGCCAAGTTATCAGTGAAGCAGTGGCTTGGAGGGAAAGGACTGAGAGCAGATCATTAATGAAGAAGATTAGGAATAGTGCGGGTGATAGAATTGACCCCTGGGGAACTCCGGACGAAATGGGGTGGGGGCGTGACGTGAATGCTTTGGTTGATACGCTCGGTTAAACACACAAGCAGATCGCCAGTAGATCGTTTTGATCTAAAGCCGTTTTGCACGCGTGTATAATTTGGTTGGATTCTAGAAATTTCATCAGCATTCTATTGATTATTGTCTCCATGATTTTGGAGAGAATAGAAGTACATAATTCCTTTTGGATGATAGTTTAAGGGGCCGCTGGCTTCACTTTTTTGGGATGGGCTGAATTTCAGCTAGTTTCCAAGAGTCGGGATACACTCCGGAGAAGTAAGACAGACAAAAAGTTTGCGCAGGGGTTCAGCCAAAGGTGAGGCACATTCATTAAGTACCATAGATAGAATTTCGTCGGGGCCAGTGGATTTGTAGATGTCCAGATCTTTGAGGCACCTGAAGTGAGCCCCGTCCATTGAATGGGTGGTATTCTCGAGGGTGGAGTGACATAGCAACATCGGGTAAAGAAGAATTTAAAGGGAACAGAGATGCTGATAAGTCGTACCTGGATTTGCTTTCTGTTATCACTTCTTTGTTGCGAATGAAAAAATGTGTTTTTTTTATGAGAAAGGTTAGAGTCTTAGGAAGGGCCCTTTATACTGTTGACAATCCATTTTCATCGAATAGAGTGCAATGTCGAACAGCAGCTCTAGTCGGGGAGGAAGGAACTGCCACAACCCACCCGCGATATTTTTAGTCCTCCTACTTCCAACCATTACTATCGCAACTTTGACATCGAGGCATCGATTAGCTCTGCGGGCACTCATCTTTCTTTTGGCAGAATCAATCCAGAAGCTATCCGGAAGAGGCGAAGAAATCGCACAAACGTAGACCAGTTCTCGTTAGACGTGGTAGGTAGTTAGTGATGAGCAAGACTGGTCTTGAAGTATTGCCTGTTGAGGTAGCACGTAAGTTGTTTCTGTCGACCTATTCATACAAAAATCTTGAAATTTGGTATGAAAAGGTTGATTAAATCTACCTACGGGCTACCACCCCTGATCTTGCATATTCAGCCAGACCAAATCAAGACCAAGACAAGACAGGATAAGAAAAGACAGGACTGCAAGATCAAGATTGCAAGACTTTTTGCCCATCATTAAGTGCCAAAAGTCTTACAGTGATGAGCAAAAAGTCATGCTTCTGGATCCGCCCCTGTATTACTCTTTTCAAGATGTCTGAACGCTGTGCTGACTTGTGAAACAAAACACCGATAGACTGTACTACAACAGCTTAATTTTCAGCTTGAGAGCAAGATCTGGACCGGTCTTTATTAAACCACTTACAATAAGATTAGCCAAACCTCTCCTTGTCATGTTAGTAGTCGCAACAAACTACAAAAATGCTTCTGTGACTGCATACTTGCTTAATTGGTCTACTCGGTGGTGATTTCTCCTCATCGCCCACTTAAGACAATTGGTTTTAACCCCAAAACACCCTACCCCTAGGTACGCCTATGGTCCTGTACATCTCTCACTTGAACTCAGAAATTGGATTGGAGGGCTCTGGGACTTACGGGGAAGATCGTGTGGCTCTCAAGAGCTGCTATTGACTGGTTTATTGGTAGAAACTGGAGAAAATAGTTGCAAAAGAGCATCTAATAAAGTGACCTTTCCAGCTGTCTTTTATTTTTTTCAAACACAAGTTTTGTTTACCTCCTATACATATCCGATGTTATGTCCTGTATTGTTATCATTTTATAACTAAATAATCTAACGCATTCCTGGATTGCGGCGACCCCTGGAAGGTTCACAGGTTCGGGTGCAGGTTCGCCCACCCCTAAAGCCGGTACTATAGGTATCACCCTCTATACTACCTTTACGTCGTTCATGACATGGTGAAATGTTTAGTAGTAAGCTTAGCTCTAAAATAGAAAAAGGATATTATAAGTTAAAGATAGTTTGGAGGCTGCATGAGGAGGAGGCAGTGAGCCTCACGTTTCAACACTTGGGTGTTGTGTGAGTTCATTTTTTAATCAGCCGGCTAGGCCACACCGGGATCGGGGTTAACAACAAAACACAGTCTCTTGGGGGAGTATTATGCCTCCTGAATCAAGTGAATCGCGCTAATCAGCCAATCAGCAAAGGCTGTGACGCCAGCATTCCCAGACTACTAGGTTAACTAGGACGGTGTACCGTCCGTTAGGTGAACATCCGATCTAAGCAGAACTTTGGTGCCTATTATTAACCGGCTAAGCCGGCAGGATGCCTTATTAGTGCTACCTTGGGTATCGCAGGTAATGGTCCAAGAGTAATACGTGCAGCATTGTTAATTGGCTCTTGGGCCCTTTCGAGTGCTGCCTTTGTTCCATGTAAGCTCAGTCCATAATCCACTTTTCCAGTTATTTGGAGTCTGCATAAGAATTCAATTCTATAGTACCAAAAAACAAGGTTAATACCAACCTTCACCAGGAGTGCCAGAAACAAATGTTTTTTAATGTCGAACAGCATTAAATTTTTATGTTTAGACACTAATGAAAATTAATTTCATTTTATGGTCAAAAATGACTGATTACAAGTGTAATTAATCAAATGGGTTTTGTTTTGCCTTGTCTAGATGTTATTCAATATTGTTCCTATTCCAGAAAAAACCTCTTATTATTGCCTCAGATGAATTATTGTTTTCTTGGAACTCATTAAATCTTTTATTAAAGCTCTAAAACCGAGAATTTATAAAAGAAATGAGAAAAGATATATTTTTGGTGCTTGTTTGTAGGCTTGAAATAATTTCCCAGTATTTTTATGTGGAAACAATTCTCCGTTGGGATTGTGCTATAAAACTACCCCAATTTTCTGGTAAAGCATAATAAGAGGGTATTCCCCTTACAGACCCAGACCTGTACAAGTCCACATGTTTTGCGAAAGGACCACGTGCGTTTTTAGAATGCCGCCAAATAAATATTGGCGCCTGCTCCTTTTGCCAATTGATCGTATATATATCCTGGAGGCGAGAGTCAAGGATGTATGCCTTCAAACTTTCGAGGAGTCCAAATGTTCAATCAGTTTTCTGTTGGTCCTCGGTCTTATCAAACCACGAGAGTCCCGCGAAGTGTTCTGAATTTATCGTAACCATATTATTATTATTGCAGTGTTCGAAGTGAATCCTTTTTTTGGTTTTGTTGTTGGGAATCCTTGGATGGTTTTTTAGTGTGTGGGTGTTTTCTTTTTTTGTTTTAAAATAATAGTTTTCTTTTTTCTTCGGGGTGGAGGTTGTTCTGAAAAAAATAAATAAAATAGAATGGAATGTGTGAATAAATAGTGTTGTTGAATTTTTCTTTAGATAGGGGTGTGATGTGAATTAAGTGATGTTATTTGGGGTGTGTTATTGGTGAATTGTTCAAATTGAATGGAAAATTAAATATTTTGGAATACATATATACTTAGATATTATATTTATAATAAAATATAAGTCGACTTGTATATATGTCTGGAAGATACAGTTAAGAGTCTGTTTGTGACAGCGAATCAAGATATTTAATGTTTTATGGTAAGCCTTAAGGTTAAGAGATATATGTATATGTATTATCCTAAATCCATTAACTTTGATTATTAATATGGTTTATGAGAGATATTCTTTAGTGATCTAAAATTCACAAAAGGGAAGCTCTATATGTACATATGTATATATGTACTACGTACAGTTTCCGGTTACATTGCCATCTACCTGCAAAATCATGGGGGATTTTACCAGGAAATTTCAATTCCCTTTCATATTGGATTATCGTAGAGAGACCGCAGGCAATAGAGACTCCATAACGAACGATTTTTAATGCCCAAGGTATACAAAAGTTTTGGATTTCTAGATTTCAGCTTCAGGTAACAAAACTAGTGAACAACACTCTGTATGTATGTATTATGCCTCTATAGCTGGGTCTATATAAGAACATGGATATTGTTTCCTACCTACCTGTGGGCTTCGACATGCATCCGCCCTTATAAAGTCGGGAGAGCTGCAAATGTAGAAATTTAATTTTCTGCCGAGGCATATAATGAAAATTGGAGCTCTGTATTGTTTCACAACAGGTAAATTAAAACACCTTTTGCTGAACGCGCAGCAGGTGACTCTAGGTGTGTGTATACCTTTAATTAACAGCATTTTTTTTTGTATGGGACTATGCTGCAGGGGTTGAAGGAGTGATGTTTGTATCCGGAATAAGTATTGGAAATTTTTCTCGATAAGTTGTTATTAAAAAGTTTACGTCTCAATAATAATTTAAAGGACGACTGCTGAAGGAAAAATTTTCCCAGAAAGGCAAAGGAAATTGTTTGTATATTTTTTTTAAAGGGGACCCTATTTCCGGGTATGAATTTGTATTTTTGGGAAATTGTGTTTTGTATTTGTTTAAAAAAGAACATTTCGTCTTGAAACATTTATTTTTAAAATGTGAATTAGGCAATTTCATAAAATGATAATGGCATCTTAATATTCCCTAGAAACACATAAAAATAATCCAAATAAAATTCGTCCTTTTTTTAATATATACATATTGTATGTATAAGCTAGTACATATATACACCATCATACATATTTTTTTCTTCGTATTTTTATATACATATATTTTATTCTGCACCAGCTTTAACGACACCCCAGCTATGTGTGACGTGTTTTGCGGTAAGGATTCTTCCGGTGAGACGCTGGGGGTATGAGGCCCAATACTGCCTTTCAGGGACGTGAAATGTTGTTATAAATAATTACCTAAGGCTTTCCCCACTGAAGGTTTCTATTACTTTCTGGGCTGTATTTGCCCTATGGGAGCTATGAATTTTTACTTATCAAAAAAAAATTCTACATGGGCCTTTTTGTCCTTTAATGGTTGATAGAGCAGCGCACACATTGAATCTGTACGTAATTAGGTGCCAACTAGTAAAATTTATTATAATGATTTGAGATTTGTTTATTAGTTTTAATATGTATATTTTATTACGATTAATCAAGATTAAATGTTAGTTATTATTAGTGTTTCAGTTTTTTGGTACTTGTTGGTAATAATTTTGAGGTGATGTAAGTCTTGTAGTAACTAAAGATTAGGCAAATTTCTTTGCGCAAAAATTCTTATTTAAATTATTATTCGCCTTTACACATCTTGGGGTCTTAGAACTTTCACAAAGCTTCTTCATCAGACGCTGTTTTGAGGCATTCTCTTACTTTCATTCCAGGTATTGTCATAATTTCCAACAGCTATCATTTATGTTTTTCTCTAGGTGTTTTTCGATCTACCAATACCTGAACTTCCCAACAGATTCCATTCAAGAGCTGTTTTTTCAATTCCATATTTTTTTTTCGAAAGGTGTGACCTTATCCAACGTACAACTTCTAGACAAGTATGGTGATTTCGTCACCTTCCACAATCCATTAAACCCACCTGAAACCCTCATATTATTTATTTATTTATTGTCAACTCCCTGGTCACAGCACAGAATTCTGCCCTAGCTTACATTCTTTTATTGTTGATGTTTCTTCCATTTGATATTGAATACTCTTCTTTCTATCTTCAATTGTGATGTGGTTTGTTCCCAAAAATTCGTAATTTGAAATCCCACCGCTGCCACCAGTTATTTGTGTAATAACGTGAGTATTACACAAATAACTGGTGGCAGCGATGGGATTTAAAAATAGGAATTTTTGGTAGTGATTATTTTATTTTATTTATTGCCAAGCAAGGCATTTAACAAGATCAATTACAAATTAGATAATAAAAAAACGTAATAACATGAACGAAAAGGCACATTGCGAGCATTTAAGTATTAAACTAAGATCTAGGTCTATAGTGTTAGTAAGAAATCAGGAGAGCAGCAGAGAAATTAGTTTTCTTTTATAGGACATTTTTTAATTTAATTGGGAGAGAAACAAGCTGCGTACGTATTAAAGATAATTCAGCACCTGTTAACTGGCTCGTTTCTAGAATATTCAGTATGATGCGGGTATTCTTTAAGTAGTTTGGAATATCTTTCTTGTCGAGTATTGTTAAATTTTATAGTGTCCGACACGAACTGCACCTTGAGGTTATTGTTCAGGACATGCAGGGTAAAACAAGATACAACCAATTTCCGTCTAATTTTGAGCCTATCCGTATAGTGAGGAAGGTTGTGAAAATCCAAAGGATTATAGAGGTTCCTAAGCGCGAAAAGAAGGAATTTCTTATGGACAGATTCTATTCGGTTTACACTAATTTGAAATATTGGATCCCAGATCTGGCACGCATATTCAAAAATAGGACGGACTAATGCGCAAAACAAGGCTTTAGTACACATACATTGTCGAATTATTTAGCTCTTCGCAAAAGCGTCGATTACGGTGGTTTGGACATGTTTGCCGCATGGATGATGACCGCTTGCCACGTAAACTTCTCTGGCGAGACCGTCCCGCAGGCTGGAGAATCCAGCGATCGGCACCAAAGAAAACCTGGCTGAAGAATGTCGAGGGTGACCTAAAGAATCAACGGTTATCAGTTACCGCGGCTCGAGACGTCGCCAAAAACCGGCAAGAGTGGAAACGAATCGTGAATAGAGTTCGAGACCCAGCGGCACCGACAGCAGCGTATCCGTTGCGGGGACGTTCCGCTCGGACCGCCAGCTAACGGATCAAAGAAGAAGAAGAAAGAAGCTCTTCGCTTAATAAAGCCCAACAGCTTGTTGGATCTGGCAATAATATTATCATAGGTTAAGTTAAAGTTTAACTTACTGTCCAGGGCAGTGCCTAAATCAACAATATGATCAACACGATTCGGGACATTGTCATTGAGAAAATAATATTGCAGCTGGTCAATATCATAAGATTGAATGTGGTGGAACGACCTTTTCTGAATCCATCCATGCTGAACGATCAGCAAGTTTAGTTCGGAACAATTACAGGGGCATTCTCGCCATAGATAACTTTTTCATATAGTTTAGGGATAACAGATAGGATATCATTGCCCCTATAGTTGTCCAGTACATATTTGTCACCTTATTTAAAAATTGGTGTGACTTAGGATTTCTCCCATACCGAAGGAAACTTACCGGTAGATAGGGACTTGTTGAAAGTTAGGTGAAAGGGAAAAGAATGAGTTGGGCGGGGTTCTGCCAAAAACTTGCAGGTAGTCATTCCGAACCGTGACCTTTATTAAGTTCCAGATCTATTAGACCAGTTAGTATATATTTATACGATAGAGATATATTGTTTATACGGACCGCAGTTTCTTAATTCTCTCTTGCAATGTTATTTCTCCTATTACGAAGAGACTGAATGTTTTTGTCAAGCTCCGTCAATTTATCTCTTTTTTGGTTTTGGGTGCGAATGTGGCAATCAGGTAGAAGATCGTCAATATCACAACCATCAAGTAGATCCTCCCAGTTAATAAGGGATAATTCATTGCCATGACAAACATTATCAGCATTCTCAAAATCGTAAACTACAGAGTTACTATAGGAGGCGAGATAATTAGTTATTGTAGAACTGAGCTCAAAGATCCACGTGGATGTATTATTAAAGAGATTCTCCTCTTCAGAAGCAGGAAGTACGTTCAAATCCTCATAGAGGTTGGTGAAGATTCCACAAGTCATAATTGCCCTATCAATTTGCTAGACTAATTTTCGGCAATTGAATTTCATGCGGTACTGTCGTTGTTAAATTTACTGAAGGACTGTGTAGTACTTTTTTGTCAAGCTAAAAATGTTCATTTAAAGCCTCTGAAGGTTCCTCTGCTGCTGTGTTATCTGCGTCATCATAATACATTCAAAATGGCGAATTTGGGTTTGCCGTTTTTATCATGTCAGATACTTTTCTTTTATTTACCTTATGGCTTCTGAAAATAAATTTTATTTTTTCGATTGAAAAATTTTCTTGTGGCTTACATACAAAATATACATCATCTGTCAAATTATATGAGATTTTAAAAAAAAAATATGTTTCCATGTATATTAATATTTCGCCACTAAAACAATACATCCAATGACACAATTTTTATTAATAATACTTTATGAAAATTTAATCTTTGTTAGGAACGACATCTTTATATTTATATTATTTTTTTTTATTAAATTTTTTTTCTTTCAAGCAAACAAACAAACAAAACGATTTTAGTTGAAAAATCTGTTTGTTGTGATACACATTTGCCTTAGGTGTGATTAAACTTAAATTGAATTTCCGTTTTTATATGTTTTTTACTTTTTAACAATGCTTCGGGATATTGAAAAAGGTTATTTAATAAATTGACAGAGCTGGAATGTTATATTGTATGCACAGAAATTGTGAATAAATATTATTTTTTGTAAACATCGCACTATAGTGCGATACGTGACTAAAAGAGTTTTTGCTGGAATAGGATATTTTAATCCAGGTGAAAACAACATGATGATTTATATTATTTTTATTCTATGTAATAAATTCGTGTTCCATATTGCGTTGCCTGTCTTTGCCGTGCGATTCGTTCAGTCCGGGGCTTTTCTGAAGATTCCGTAACATCGGTTTTTTCTGAGACTAGATTGTTAGCCTAGTGCCCAACCAGTATATTCAGTTTTTTGCGCTGAAAACTCGAGTACGCCTTCTACCTTAGCTACAGTTACCTGCTTTGCCCAGAGGTCACGACATGGAGGTGGTTGATAGAACTTTTCTGACAGAGCTGTGTTTTTGTTTTGCTGAAGGTATTGCCTAGTTTTTGTGGTCTTCACATCCTGGACGTGTGAACACCCTAGGACCTATTGTCAGCACATTGACCCCACCCAGGGTTGGCAACCTCAGATATGACTAGACACTGGTCTACGAATGTTTACAAAATATAGTTAAGAACTGAAATTGGAATTGTCGTATAGCAAAAAAAGGTGTGTACATTGGGATCGAAGAGGATGTAGTACAGGATAATCTAGGAGATATCTAGAGGGTAGGGAAATAGAAGGCAATGGACCATGCTATTGAACTCTTGGACGTTCGACGAGTTCGGAAATATTGACTGGGAGTGGTTGTTCCACAGACGTATTGAAGATCTCTCTAAAAATGTAGTTGTAGATGGTAATATCCGCCGAAAGGGCGGATGTAAGCTTAAGGGTTAGCGAAGGGGGCTTGGTTCGTGTTGAGGGAAAAGTGTTACCGGGAGACCACAGAGTTTTAACTTAAAAAGAAGCTAATGCGAGGTGTGTTTTATGTTTCAGGGCCTCCTTGTCAAGCTCGACTCTTCTTTTAGGATGAGGTTCATTTCGTAAGCATCTCTTTAACCACCCTGTACTCGATCGAAAGTTTTGGAGATATCAAGAGCAACAAGACTAGACTACTCAAATTTATGCCAACTTTTGTTGAGGGGTTCTTAAAGGCACCCTAAAAAATCACCTGTGCACCCTTGTTGTCTGAAACCGCACTATATTTATTATTTAAAAGAAAGTTTAAGTCCAGATGCCCCATAAGCTATTTGGATTATTATCATTATGTTTTTAAAGAGAATAGAAATAATTGATTTGGGGTGATAGTAAGAGGCATTGCCGGCGGCTAATGTGGGTGTGGGCGAAGTATGGTAGTAGTACCCACCCAGAAAATAGCTGAAACTCACACAATAAAAGAAGATTTACTCTGCGTTATTCTGGATACCTAGTCATCAGTCACAGCGCTGAGCCATCGTGCTCGAAACGATAGAGGTATTTTCCATGTCTTCTACGTTTGAGGTCCACCCACTCCTAACACACTTGTTTGTTGTTTCATTTGCCTTTATTTTACAGACTCGCAGCGCGTCAACTGCTGCCGAACTGACTTTGTCTTCCCTCTAACATATTCTGAATCTTAGTGACGAATGCCGTCTCTCGCCAATATATCTATGGGTATTATTCGCACTCACGCCGCATCTTTGGATATAGTTTTCTAAGCGCAACACGCGCGAAAGGCGCTTAAGCTGGTTACAGATACATGCTGATATAATAGAAGTGCGTGCATTCAAGTGCAAACTGCCATATAATTACGTAAACGGAGCGCACGCAACGCAAAAGTTTTTCTATTACCATTGCCGTAGTCGTTATAGTTTAAAATACCCAAACACAAGTATACACAACAGATGCATGCACTTGTCGCTTAGAAATTTTATTTATTTGTAAAAGACTAGACGGAACTCACACACGCAAGTGTCTGTGACCAAAAATTCGTCGCATATACCGCACGCATTGTACGCACGCACGTACGTATGTGTTCCATCTGTATGAAGTCCTCCATTTTCTGTTGTTAGCTTTCTTGCACAATGCTGTTGGTCACACTGGTCACACTGACTGCCTTAAGCCGCGACTAATCGGTTGGTGTCCCACTTTGAATAGCATTCTTGGAAATTCTGCAAAAGCTTCATCCGCTATGCCCTCTAAGTGCGTTATAAAATTAAGTCGATCATCACTCCCAGGTACCTTAATGTGAACTGTGAGTCAATGATTTATCTTCAAATTTTGATTCTTACGGATACTTGTTTTCCCAGGTTGCACGGTGTGTTCAGCAAACGTCAAACTAACGCTTTCAGGGCGCGCTTTAATATCTTAGATAGCTTCGTTCGCACCCACCCGGCCCCAACACGATCCGCCGGCCCTGGTAAGAGGGATTGTTAGAGTCAACTTTTTCGGTATGGCTTGAACACAAAGGAGTTTCTTAGTGCCTGGACAAATTCCGAAAAAGTACATAGGTATGATATGGGGAAAAGTTTGCGGGGTAGTTCAGGTAAAGATATCACATTTTTCTTTAGGACAATAAAATCCGTGGATCAACTAATTTCAAGCTCTTTGGGAAATCTATACAATGCACTTCGCTAGTCCTGAAGAAAACTCCCTAAATATAATGGTTTGGGTTGTTTACAATTGAGGTTGGAACTAGGGTTGCCAACTTTTTTTGAGAAAAATAACGTACAGTGGGTCAAAAAAGTCTGCGTACAAAGTAAATGTTTACATACAAATTCAAAAATAGTAAAGTAAATCAACTATGTAGGATAAGTTTTTTTATTAATATATTTAGTACAGTTCTTGTAGTTAATAACACAACAAAAAAGTAACACATTTTATTTGTCTAATCCAAAATAAAAACAAAAACAATAAAATACTCCAAAATTCAGGTCAAAAAAATCTGCGTACAAGGCAATTTTGGTCTGGAATGACTGAATTTACCGTTACTTCTAGGAAAATTTTTTGATCTAGCATTTGAGATGACGATCATTTGTGTTATTAAGTAGTTTAATGCAGTTGAGATCACTGGCTTATGAGAAGAAGTAGGTTTTAGGTGTAGGCGGCGACAAATCCAAGTTAGCGCTGTGTTGGCGAGTGTGGCGCTTGAAGCGGTGAGATTACCCTGCCACAAAATCGCTTCATTTGTGTGGCGTACCGACCCTTACAAACACCAACAAAACGTAAACATTGACGTAAACAAATGTCATTTGAGCATAATGCCAGTCGCGCGCTACGCGGCAAAGTTGAGCTACTGAGCTTTTGCAAAGAAGCAATGCAATTTTTATCTGTAATTTTTTTACAATTTCTAAATAAAATCTCAAAATAATACCCCACAAAAAAATTCGAAGTAGAACTTCTTAAAAAAAGTATCAAAAACAAACCAAATAAAAAAACAAAAACAAAGAAAAACTCTAAGCTCTCTTCTCTCTATCAAAATAATCTGGCCGAATCATAATGCCATTCCTATAGGAAAACTATACAGGAATACCTCGCATAGTACGGTTAATCGGTTCCACCATTTTGCCGTACTATTTGAAACCGGACTAATCGAGGCACTCGGGCCCTATGCGCCTATTTACAGGCCCTATCCAAAAGTCAACTTACTCTACGATTAAAAATCGAAAACTAACAAAATTAAACTCCGATCTTTATTACATTTGACTCAGCTCGGAGCGAGAGCTAAATTCCCATTTTCAGTTTTAATCGCTCTTGAGGGCGAACCGAAAATTTTGCTCTCTGCATTTTCGGCTCCAGGAGTGATTTAGAGAAAATGGTGCAAGTTACACTATCCATCACTCGATACTCACATCAAAACGGTTTGTGAATGATGCGGGTATTACACTAAGCATTCATTTTTCTACCTCTTTTTTGTGTAAAGATTGTGATGCGTTTGTAGTTGTGCAATAAACGCGAATGAGAGGGGGAATTTCTCATAGTTTTCGCAGACCCCCGAGTAGGATGTTATATTTGTGTTAGTGTAATGGAGGGTGAGTCTGGCAAATTTTCTGGCTCAAAAGTGAGGAGTCATATGACGCATGAATTGTACTTCCCTGCGACCCCTTGCCTAAAAAACCGGTCTTGTGTATGGGGGTAATAAACGAAATGAATGATAGTGTAACTTGCACCAATGGGTCGCTTGCCGAGAGTAGCTCAACTTTGCCGCGAAGCGCGCGACTGGCATTATGCTCAAATGACATTTGCTTACGTCAATGTTTACGTTTTGTTGGTGTTTGTAAGGGTCGGTACGCCACACAAATGAAGCGATTTTGTGGCAGGGTAATCTCACCGCTTCAAGCGCCACACTCGCCAACACAGCGCTAACTTGGATTTGTCGCCGCCTACACCTAAAACCTACTTCTTCTCATAAGCCAGTGATCTCAACTGCATTAAACTACTTAATAACACAAATGATCGTCATCTCAAATGCTAGATCAAAAAATTTTCCTAGAAGTAACGGTAAATTCAGTCATTCCAGACCAAAATTGCCTTGTACGCAGATTTTTTTGACCTGAATTTTGGAGTATTTTGTTGTTTTTGTTTTTATTTTGGATTAGACAAATAAAATGTGTTGCTTTTTTGTTGTGTTATTATCTACAAGAACTGTACTAAATATATTCAAAAAAAAACTTATCCTACATAGTTGATTTACTTTACTATTTTTGAATTTGTATGTAAACATTTACTTTGTACGCAGACTGTTTTGACCCACTGTAACTTGTCTTGGAAAGAGGAAAATAAAAAGTATTTGAAAAATAATAAGGTATTTTCAAAATTTTTTTTTGTTTAACTCATTTTCTATTAACATTCATATTCAGTTATATATTAGTGTAAGTATTTTCATACTCAATTTCTTTTAAAAACAATTTTTCGTTTTTTGGAAAGTTTGATAGCTGATACAACAATCTAAATCTAGATTTAAATAAATGAATAGCGCATTTTTTATTAAATTCAAAGACGATCTGTTTCTCTCTTCCCGTCACTTTAAATTCATCCCAGAGAAAACTCTTTCAGTGAATGCTGAGGTGGCGGGAATCTATCACTATAAGAATCAGAATGACTCGCCATTTAAGACAATATACAAGAAAATTAATACATATTTAAAATCAAACCAGACATCAAAAATGTGAAGGAACCGATAGCAGAAAATCTGTCATCTGCATTTGACGGTCCTGCCATCTTCCTTTTTGTTAAGTAATAAATTAGTTGAAGCGTGTGACTTCTATTCTGTTTTTTCATAATAGGCGCTAGTAAATCGTTATAAATTAACGAATATAACGTGTTAAGTTCCATGCGTAATAAAGACTCATAATAAAGTATTTTCGCATACTTTATAATTATGCAAAAGTATAAAGTATATCGACTTAAAATAAAGCATAATACTTTATTATAAAGTATGGTTGGCAACCCTAGTTGGAACAGAAATATAAACAAAAAGATTTTGGATTTTCTTTCTACCTTGTAAATAAAAGCTGACCTTGTGTTTGACCCGAAATGTAACAAAACATCATTTCACAACCTGGCCACACATCTGGCTTCAATACTCCCGAAGAACCTTGAAAAATTTTCGTAGAAATTAGCATTCAGTTTCTCTAATGGATATTTTTTTTTGTTGGTATGTATTTATTCATTTCATATTTACAATATTAAATTGAATTCCCAATGTAATTGTATATTCGAAAACAAATTTTCTTATTACAAATGAAAAAGGTTCAATAAACAAAATATAGGTACATAAACATAAATTCCCAAACGAAATTCGATAACCTTAGATTTCTCGAATAACCTTGTAAAAACATCCCAGATCCATTCGCCACACCTCTTCCGATTACAATTTCCCAAATGTCGGGGTATATTCTTTATGTAGTACATATTTCATCAGTACATAGTACAGAGTTTCAGCAGCTTCCAAGGTAAAAAGATTTAGAACAAAATTTCCAAACATAATTTGGTACAGCAGTTGCCACATTTCACTCTAATGAGGTTTTGTAATTTCCTCGATTTGAGAGAATTTAGCAGGGCAACAACGTGAGACAATTAAATTGCAAGAAGGTGTGTATCTGAAAGAGTTTGCAACATAGCCGTTGAAATGTCGAATTTCCCATCTGTGAAGGAAACAGGTCTTTGAATTGTGGAAACAGACCACTGGAAAAGTGTTTTTGCCCAAACTCTTATGATAACGACGGCACTGAGGTCCTTCAAAAGATTTTATCTCTTTCGAAAATAAATTGAAACTCGTCCTTGTACCTTTATAAGGGTAATAAAAAAGCTGTGCCCAATTCTGTTGAAAACTTTTCACTATACATTCAAACTAGACAAAGTTAATTAATTGCGTAGCGTTTACATTAAAAGCGGAAAATTGCTAACTTTCGTTCATATCCTGAATTTATCACTGTTGAAACTTTAAAAGGAAAATTGTGTTCGAGAAAATTTTCATTTTTCTTAATATTAATTAATGTTCATATTTCACTTAAGGAAATTACTTTCGGGTTTTTTTCGCACGTCTTTTGCCTTTCTAGTCCAATGATGGTCGTTGTCTACTTTGGAAATTCCCAAAGTTGGACTGCATTTATTCTCATTAAGCTGAAGGAACTGCCCCGGCAGCACTACCGACGAAGGAGTCCTCAAGTAAATTTGGTCCTTGGGAGTTCACACCATGGAACTTACACTTAAGTGTTAAGTAAGCAACACTTGATCAAAATTACTCAATTCGATTTTTATGTGCTCTTTTAGCCCAGAGAATGTCCTCTTGTCGCTTCAGGCGCTGTGTTTTTTTTTCTGTGTATCGATTAAGGATGAATAAACATGGTTTCAAATTTTTACTCTATAAATAGATTTTGGATGTTTGTGAAGTAGTGATTTCAGTTTGTTTATCAAGGACTTTATATTTTATCAGTTTAGAGGATTGATTGTAGTGTACAGTGTACACAGAAAGAATGTTTAGAAGTTGAAGACTGGTTTTGATATGTTCGCCCTCTGAATTCCCTGTGTTATCCTCTTTGGTTTCTGTAAATATTACGAAGTGGATTTGTTAAATGTCGAACTTAAATTGAACGTCCACGTTGTTACATACAACGGGGGCCTCGGTAGTCTAAGGGGTAAGGCACCTGACTGCTATCCCAGAGGTCCCGGGTTTGAATCCCGGCCAGCCCCATGGTCCTACGCCTTTTCCACTTTCCCACCTACATAACTTTCCTTCTTTCTCTTCTTCTCTCTTTACATTCCTGATTCCTCCTGTCATAGCCTTCCCTAGTCCTTCCCCGCTCCACCAAGCGCATGCCATCGGTTGGGTGATGAGATTCAACTCGTTTCAGGAGGCATAACACTCCAGCGATTTGTTTCTCGATGCCCCGATGTCAGAGTCGCGAAATGGTTGCGAGTAGGTGGAATTAAATATCCCTCCTACTCTTCTCTCTCTCTTCTCTCTATCTATCTTCCGGCTAGAGCTGCTGTTCGACATTCGACGAAAAAATAGATTGTCGGACAGTACAAAGGGACTTTCCCTAAGCCTCTAGTTTGTCACATAAAAAAAATACCTTCGTTTAAAGGCGTCCGATAGGGCGATATTCCTCATATATAGAATGCGCTAATTTTTCGATTTTTCATATATAATTGTCCATCGTGGCCAAGACAGGAGGTCTTTCAGCAAAACCGCTTTCTATTAAAGAAAACTCTTAAACTGCCAAAACTAATGCTGCGGAATGATAGCACTCAATACTAGGAACTCTAGGAGCTGGAAGTTTGCCAAATATGCCGGCACACGATATTGTTGGAATCATCAAAAAGCTCCGAGTAGCAGCATTGAAAATCGATCTGTAGACAAAAATTACATCGGAAAATCTGTGAGGTTCCACAGGGATCAGTCCTAGGTACGACGATGCACTGAAATCATGCCTTTCCTGGTGCGCCAGTAGTTATCCGCTTTGTGGATAATATACGGAATAAGATAAAACAGTGAAGACAAAATTTGTAGGAAATTTTTTGCTCTTCAGATTTGCTCCTTTGATGTTTTACCAAAATGCATAGTTTCTCCTCAAACCAGAGAAAAAGGCGGAAAATGTCGAAAAACGCCTATTAAATATAGCCTTGACTTTCGTTAGGCAACCCATCACCATTACTTTTGTTAGCATATTTTTTATCGTAAAAAAAAAATAGTTTAAAAAAACGAAAAAAAAAATTATGCTTTTATTTTAAAATTAATCAAAAAGTAAAAAATAATTTTGAATATAAAGTTTTTATTGCCGCAGCCACTTACTTGAATGTAGAAAAGCGTGGAGTGCTCTTTACCTATATTCTTATTTTATTAATACTGGAACTAGCGTCTTACCTTTTTTATATTTAAGTAAGTAGCTGCAGCAATAAAAACTTTGTATTCAAAATTATTTTTTTATTTTTTGAATAATTTTAAAATAAAAACGCGAAAAGGAAAATCTAGCCAAACAGGCCTTTGACTGGAATCCGCAAGGATCCCGTCGAGTCGGAAGACCTAGAACAATGTGGACGAGGACCCATGAGGGATTAAAGGTGCGTAAAGAAAGAATAAAGTGTTGAAACGCCGCTAATAAACTGGGAAGCAAATGATTTCATTTGAAAATTCGACCGATTTCTGGAGATATTAGCAAATGTAAAGGACTTGACAGACTTGACCGGAAAGGCGGTAACAACTCGAAATTTCGGCATAAACTTCAATTTCTAGAAATTCCAAAAAGTGCAGATCTAAGGTTTGAAAAATGCGTGATGTTGTAACGTTGACAAGTGAAGTCTTGTTGCGGAATAGAGAAAAGGTAACTTCATTGTAGAACGGGTTTCATTCCAACGTGTTTAATTTCAGGTGCTTGTAACCCTTGTCGAATTCTTTTCATTTGAACAAAAAAAAAAGGCTCGACCAAATGTTTTGAAATTTTATTCAAAGCATGTTTTTGTTAATATTTTTCGATCGGCTCCTCAACGAAGTCGATATCATTTTTAGTTTAAGCGATATCGTGCTGCTACTATAATCACATCCGTCATTGAAACAAACAAAAAACGGCTCGACCGAATTTTATAAAAATATTTTCAGATCATACTTTCGTACGGAATCCCAACAATGTTGATATCATTTTGGTGTTTGTTTAAGAAAAAAAACGAATCGACCGAATTTTATAAAAGTCTTTATAGGTTATATATTCCTTAATATGCGTCGAACGACACCTCAACGAAGTCGTTATCATTGTTGGTTCGCGCGATATCATTTAGGTAGCAAAATCACTTAAGTCGATTAAACAAAAAAAACGAGCCGAACGCAACCGAATTTTTTAAAAAACTTTATAGATCGCATTTCCGTTAATACGCTTCTAATGAAACCTCAACGAAGTGCTAGTAGCCTGGTTAAAGCGTCCACATGTCCCAGAAGAGCACAGGATATAGCAGCAACGTCAGATTGCACTTACATCTTGGTAAGTTTGGCCATTATCAGATCGGCAAGCATTATAGATTCATTTAAATCGGCAAAGCTAAAGCGGGCAAACTTTTAAATTTAAAGAGGTTGAAGCTAAGAATAACAGAGCTTCTGACGGTCACTGTCCGCTCAAAGATGACTTAGTAGAATAGGATTGATAGTTGATTAAAGTTCCTCGAACTGCGGAGCACTTGCTGTACGAGTGTGAAGCTACAGCTAGGAGGAGAATGAGTCTCCTCCATCGGGACTTCCCTGATCCCAGGGATATGAATTCCAAATTGACGACGGGGTTGGCAAAATAGACCAAATGAAATAAATCGCCCGCTAAGATGTCCCCTTTAACGAATGAACTAGGCAATCCATTATCCAAATGTGCAACCGGGGTGGAGCACAATGTTAGTCTATCCGATCAATTCAAATAAGACATCGAATTTAAGACTCAAGACGTTCAAAACTTCACCTTCAAGTCTTAATCTTCCTCACTGATGACGAGCTCTAACGAATGGCCACAGGTATTTTTGGTCGTTTCGTGCCGCATTTTAACACTCCAGTAAAAATTGCATATTTCTTTCCACATCGAAAATTCGAGAAGGTAATGGAAATTCATAAAGGACATCGTAAATGAATGTCCAATCGAAAAACTAATAACTCATGTTCAAAAGGAAAAGAACCCAAAGGAAAAATAATTAAAATACTGCATTGCCAATTCCGTATTGGTAATCCCTTCACAGTGTCAGTAGAAAACGAAAATGGGTTTCCGAAGTCGCTTTGGTATTCCCATTTATGAAAATGTAAAAATATTAGAAACGCCATCGCCATTAATTACTTTCGTTTGATACCTGGAGTAACTTTCTTTGAAGCAAAGCAGTCACAGGACGTTCTCTTGGATGAAGTTTGATTACATTTAGCTCTACGTTTTTATTTACAAATATACTTTTTAATTGGAGCATTAAATAAGCTAATGAAGGTTGGTTAATGAATAAGTGCAATTTTAGAATGCAAGAATGCATAATAACTGCGATACTTGCGTAAGATGCGTATGACAGTCCAGGATGCGAAGTATTCGACAGACCCAATGAACACCTTGTACGTGTATGACATTTCATCTCATTTTATGTTTTCAGTTTATCTAAAT
Source organism: Thereva unica (assembly GCA_949987705.1). Lineage (NCBI taxonomy): Eukaryota > Metazoa > Arthropoda > Insecta > Diptera > Therevidae > Thereva > Thereva unica. The sequence continues at coordinate 149,579,375 of OX465282.1, forward strand.
CTTAGTTGACTTGTATTTCGTATTCGTATTTGTGAACTTCGCACAGATTGATGAAAGACTGAAATTTCAAATTATGTATACTTACAACAAACAAACGTCAAACGCGGCAAGATCGCATGTCGCATGGAAAAGTTGAAAATTGATCAACTTCAAGCATTTGTAGTTTTACTTGCGTGTGCCGTGGCAGTCATTGGGGCTGGTTCCATTAAATAGCATTTACTTTAACTGAAATGTCGCACGCATCTCGCGCACGCAGCGCGTTGACGCGTTCTATGGGTCGTCACCTTAAGAGATATTTACAAAAAAACTGATTTTTTCATCTTTTGAATAAACTTTTTGCTCCCTCCGGTTGTTGGAGCAATGCGAATTTCCAGCTGTTCCCGATTTTTGCGGCAGTTGAATGTCTATTTTGACTGGACTATGCCTATCTGTCAAGAGTATAAAAAAATCTATCAATGCAACAAATAGACTGAAAGGGTTAAAATGATTGTGCTCCTGTGTCCCTTGATATTCGTGGGCTGGGTTTGGGTGGAGGAATATACAGATAGCATAGAAGAAGATCTATGAACCCTAGATATACGAAATTGTAGACTTCAAGACGGGACCGACAATCGTGGAGGACGATGTTGCTCGAAGCCAAGGCCAATAACAGGCAGTGGAGCTATTTATGACCTTTGGGTTCAGGTATACACACTCATACCAAGAAAGGTGGGACATTTTATAAGGCCTTCCGCTATTTCTTCTTCTTCTTCTTAAACTCCTTTAATCCCTCATGGGACATAGGGCGGAAACAGTTGCCCTCCAGCGGACTCTGTTTTGCGCGACAGCTCTTAGCTCCGACCAGGATCTCCCAGTTGTTGCGGCTTCTTCTAATAGGGTTCTCCTCCACGTTGTTCTAGGTCTTCCTACTCGACGGGAACCTTGCGGATTCCAGTCAATGGCCTGTTTGGCTAGATTTTCGTTTTCGCGTCGCAAGGTGTGGCCAACCCAATTCCATCCAATTCCGCTATAGGTTCCAGTTTTTGTTTCACAAGTATTGTGAAGATTTTGAAGCTGGTGCTGAGGAGTGAGATGCCTCTGTAGTTTTTGCAGTTTAATTTATCTCCTTTCTTGTATACTGGACATATAATCGCTTTCTTCCAGTCCTCCGGTATAACTTCTTCCTCCCAGATGGTGCATATGAGTTCGTGTAAGGTTTGTAATAGTTGGGGTCCTCCTTCCTTTAGCAGCTCAGCTGCTATTCCATCGGCGCCAGGCGATTTGCTGCTGTTCTGCTGCCTTTTTACAGCTTCCCGCACCTCATCCAATGTTGGTGGTTCTATTGAGATGTTATCTTGGGGAATTACAAATGCCTCTGTCTCTGCATTCTCGTTTAATAAGGAGATAGGGTTCAATAGGTTCTGAAAATACTCTCTCCACCTTTCCTTTATCCTATCAGGATCTGCCAACAAGTTCCCATCTATGTCCTTGCAGATGTCCGTTCTTGGCTGAAACTTATTGGTGATCTGGCGAGTTCCTTTGTACGCTTGTCTAATTCTCCCTTCATTGAAGTCTTCCTGTATCTGTAAGATTTTCCTATTTAGATATTCCCTCTTTTTCTTTCTGCACAGCTTGTCTGCGATTTTTCTTTTTTCCTTGAAGACTTCCATCCTTGCTCTTGTTGGCCTTGCGATGTACTCTCGGTGGCTCTGGTTTCTTTCTTCAATTGCGGATCTAGTCTTGGTCAAACCAATCAATTCTAGTCTGTCTGGGGGCCCAGCCTAGTGCCTCTTCTGCTGCCCCCTTTATGCTGCTTTTGACCTCTCTCAAGTTTTGTACGACAGCATGTTGGTAGGCATCTCTTATTTCTTCCCGTTTTAGCTTATCTATATCGTATTTTGGTTGAGTTTGCCCTCTATGCGTTTTAGTTGCTATCCGGGTTCTCAATTTCACTTTGACTAGATAGTGCTCCGAGCCACAGCACGCTCCTCTTATTGTTCTTACGTCCAGTATACTCGTGGCCCCTCTTCTTTCAATTAGGACGTGGTCAATTTGATTATTAGTTACTCCGTCTGGTGACTGCCACGTCATCTTATGTATATCTTTGTGCGGGAACATTGTTGAACTTACTACCATTGCGTTTGAGCTTGCGAAATCGATCAATCGACTACCATAGTCATTGGTAACGTTATGTAGGCTATGTTTTCCTATGACTCCTAGGAAGTCCTCGTCTTTTCCTACTTTGGCATTCATATCTCCAAGCACCATTTTTATATCGTTTGACGGTATTAACCTGATGGTGTTTGTTAGCTCTTGGTAGAATTCCTCTTTCTCCTCATCCGTTTTCTCTTCTGTGGGCGCGTGGACGTTTATAAGACTGATGTTATGTAGCCTTGTTTTAATGCGAAGTGTGCATATTCTATTGCTGACTGGTTTGAAGTCCAGAATCAGAGATTTCATTTCCTTCTCTATGATGAATGCTACTCCGAACTCTCTTCTTCCATTTGATGATCCGCTGGAGAGTACCGTGTGGGTTTTTAGATCCATTATACCACTGTGGGTCCATTTTGTTTCTTGAAGGGCTGCGATCCTTATGCTATATTTTTTTAGTACTAATAAAAGCGAACGCAGAGCGCCCGTTCTGTTGAGCGTCCTGACGTTCCATGTTCCAAGATCGAATTCCATATTCCGTTGCCTGAGTCGTTGCCTTTGAGTCCGTCCTGTCCGAGGCCTGCCTTGAGGATTCGTGACGGGTGGGTTTTTACGGTGGAAGGTTATCAGCCTGCCGCCCAACCCCCAACCTGGAGGACCAGTCCGGTATTTGCTTCGTTTTGAGGCGCGAAACACTCGCCTTTCACCCTCCTCAGTCTGTTACTCTTGTGTAAACAAGAGCATCCAGGGGACACCCGATGTAAAATCATCATCTTCGTGGAGGTTGAGGTAGGATTCGGTAGCATATCGGAAAATCTTAGATCGTGAAGACCTTAGATCGCAGGTGGCGTTACCCAGGATTTATCTCTTTGATGTACCGGCACAATCAAAGGTCCCTGAGGCCGTTGCTACCATTTGACCCCAGGGGGCTCAGGATAATACCTGCTCAAGCGGAATTGTTGCTATATGTATATGTAGGTTCTAAAACGTGTTTTCTATTAAGCTGCGTTTTTCAAAATCCAACATTTTCAGATACAGACCTGTTTTGATTAAATAACATTTCAAACTAAGCACACAGCTACAATTTAAAAATTTTGCCAAGATTTGTTTCGTTAAAAATAGTAATATTTATGTAATAAACTCTTAGAGTTCTGTCCCTCATTCCCCCTTGGATCCGCAACTGGTATATACCATGATCAAATTAGTTTTTACCCAAAATATGAAAATAATTTCTCCCATACACCGAGTGTTTGTGTCTTTTCCATTGTCCTTCACTGCGATCATAAAAGAATGGGGCGCAATATGATATAGTGCACCGGGCGCAATAATCGCCTTTTTTAAAGATGTAACTAAATCTTTAAGAAATATGTTGAATATCGCAGAATCTGATAACACCCCCAAGACAGTTTTTCCTTTTGATGCCCAAAGCTGTTCCGTGACATATTCCATATTGGCCCAATTAATAAAGTAGACTACGTCGTATCCAACATTACGACACAATTCTGCACTCAAATTCCTCCCCCCACCTTGGGAAGTAATGAAGTGTAAAAAATTCTCCAACTGAATACGGTATTTTTCCTCGAAAAAAAAAAGAAAAAAAAACAAATCTCTTCAAGAGGAAAAAAATATTAGCCCCAGGTAGGTAACATCTTGAAGTAATTAATTAAGGGCCATTCCGACCGATGTGAAAAGTACTCTCCAGTAAGCATCCACGTGGCAGTGCTGGGTGCAGGATCCATTTCTACCTTCTTGGGGCCACCGAAAGTGTATCCGTGCAAAAGTGGTCGCCGGATTTCATTTCATTAGCGCGGGAAACCAGGTCTTATTAATTTTAATTCTTCGAAGAAAATCGCAATTTTCTCGGGAGACGGTAGTGCTGCAAACCTATCCAACTTCTCTTGGTTTGGCCAAAAGGATGGTCGAAATTACTTAGGGAATTAATGGTTAAAAAATAAAGGAAATATATATATATAGAAGAAAAGAAGTATTAATTAAAATGTGTAGCCGCCGGCGAAATTGAATTATCCTAACAGTTATTTTGATTAAGAACATAATGAATAATTTTTTGGGAATCGTCTTTCGCGGATGGTTTTTAATTTTGATAATGGAAACTTCCTAACACCTTGAATACTTAATTATTTTCCAGCAGGAGCGGCTCCTCCAAGGATGGTATTCTAATCGGATGATCATTTCCAAGAACTGAACTGATTACTTTCGAAAGTTTCGTCATTCGAAGGACTTATCCTACTTATGAATCAGCTAAGAACCGTCAGCTGGTTGTACGGAGAAGTTGTTCCTTTGTTGTTTGGAGTTAACTCTTTTCGCTCGAAGACAAACTCGCAACTTCAAATTTCAAACAAAATTTTTCGGAGTGCCTGCCTATGCATACCTTAAAGGTCAAGGTGTTTTTTTTTTGCATAGTTGAGCAAACCCTTTCTGTTTTTGCAAAATTGGGGAAAATTAAAATTTTAAGAGAGAAGCAGAGTCTGCTTCGCAAAAAACGTGCTAAAATACTAGAAGAAATTACGAAAACGTGCCAGGAAATTTCATAATCAGTTTACAGTGGGCGAGACAAACGTGTTGCAATTAGTAAAGAGTGGTCCTGAATTAATTATTTTTGTATAACAATAAAAGTAGGACGAATACTAGAATGACAATCGAATTCCTGGAATTAGGTAAGTGGTATACCTTCTGAGAAGGGGTTATCCATGGTAGAATTTAAAATTTAAATAAAATAACAATGACTGTAGATTTTGGCTTCATATATTATTTATTTAAAAGAAAATTTAATGCCATTAGTGATCAAAATACAAAGCTCTGAAGTTTGTATGTAGATCAAGCTTTTTGCAATTTTTTTTTTATTGTCAGATTCATGATTTTTATTTTTAATGTATCGTATCCTTTTAGTTTAGATGATGTGCTTCATTTTCATTTTGATTCTCAGAAAATATTCATAAATATTCGACTCCAGTAGGTATTGCAGCACTTGTGTGTGGGAAATCCTTTTTTTCCGGTTGGCGACCATGGTTATAAAATGGTGCGTTAATGGCCTACTTAAAGGCTTTTTTTATGACTAATAATGGCTAAATAACGCACCTTTTAATGACCTTAATTACCTTTGTCGCAAACCCGTCAAACAGAATTTTTTCCCATGCACAAGAATCGCAATACCTACTTGGTTTAGGTCCTGGCTTCTGGCACCTAGGCCTACCGGAGCCTAAGGAGATTTATTTTTTCACTACATACACATCACCATAGCACTCGCAGATCTCGTGCTTATAGAAACTCTTGAAACGTTTTCCTTTATATTAGGGCCAGCAATAGTTCCCCCTGGTCTCTAATCTCGAAAACGGCTGTTATAAGATTGTTTTTTTTTTTGGAAATTCTTCGTTGCCTATACTGCCTTGTCGAGTGTTCCTCTTAATCAATGGGCAGAGGACTCGTAAAGTGTACAAGTGCCTCAAGTAGCTCCACTCCAATAAATCCACTGGCCCCCCGATAATATTTCTCCTATGGCTCTTTAAAAATGTGCCTCACCTTTGGCTAAACCCTTGCGCAAACTCTATGCCCTTTCATACTTCTCCAAAGTTTTCCCTGACTGCTGGAAACTACCTCATGTTCAGCCTTTTCCGAAAAAAGGTGACTCTAGCAACCCCTCAAACTACCGCCCAATGGCAATCACTTCTATTCGCTCCAAAACCATGGAAACAATAATAAACAGAAAGCTAATAGAATTCCTTGAATGCAACCAAATATTGGACGACAAGCAATACGGCTTTAGATCGAAAAATTCGGCGACTGGCGACCTCTTTGTATGCCCAACCTCTACCAAAGCATTCATCGTTTTGGTGAATCCGGCCTGGCTGCTCTGGATATTTCCAAGTTGTTTGATAGAGTATGGCACCCCACTCTATTGACTAAACTCCAAGCAATGGTGTTGACTTTCTTCTAAGGAATTGGATTGAGAGTTTCCTTTCTGACCCTTAGGTAGTAGTGGACGGCGTCGAAACTAATCCCCACACCATCTCTGCAGGTATTCTATTACCAGCTCTCTTCCTAGTTTTTATAAATGACCTGCTTTCCATCCCAACCAAATCCCTTCACAGCTTCACTGACAAAAGTACTCTGAGTTATTCTTTTAGCTTCGATAAAGCAAGACAAGCACGTGACGTACCTTGGTGCTTAGGTCGATTTCAATCATCAGGGATATAAATCTGATTCTAGATTGGGCCCTTAAGAATCGTGGCGAATTCAACGCACGGAAAATGAAATACTGTCTTTTTGTAAGAAACGCGCTCCTTAATTCCTCCCATTTCAGTTCTAGATGGTAGAAACATCTCTAAATGTGCTAGGCATAACATTAACCGAGTCGAGTTGTCTCGAAAAGAACGAATTTATAAACTGATGTATGCGTGAGGTACTTGTACACTTCACGAGTCCTGAAGAAAACCATTGAGTGAGAAGAAACCTCTACTATAAGGGGGTTGAAAGGCAAGAGAATCTACTCAATTTGGTATCACTCGATATTGAAACCGCCAAAGTCGCTGCACTAATAATCATACCGAATGGACAACTGGGCGGTAGTTTTAAGCGAGGACATTCTATATTGTTAGCATTATGAAAGACGATATCAAAGTAAAAAGCTCCTTCTATGTACATACAAGAGAGTTTATCCTGGGTTTCCGTTAGGGCACCAAAAAGTGTGGATTGTATGGTACGACAAAAACGGTTCTCATGAGAACGCTTGAGAATTCTTCTATGAGAGCAAAGAATGTATTCTCGTGCCTATCTACAAGTATATGAGAACGAATTTTGGGTCACCCGAGAATACTCTCATCGCCTCTCTATAAAGTGCTGAAAGACGATGACAATAAGATAAGACAAATATTTTGGCACAGTGCAAATCTTTTCAAGCTGTTAAGATTACAAATCTGAAGTAGCTCTGCTAAGCCAGGGCGTTCGGATTACACCTTGACTAAATCTTTCAGGCCGATAAGTCTCTCGTCTTTTGCCTTGAAGACAATGGAGAAAATTGTCGACCGGGCGATAAGGGAAACTTATCTTCAAAGCCAACCACTAAGCTCCTATCAGCATGCGTACCAGGCGGGCAAGTCTACTGAGACAGCACTGCACAATCTGGTGCTCAGGCTTGAACATGCAGCTCTAAACAAAGGAGTTGCGCTGACGGCCTTCCTCGATATCGAGGGAGCCTTTGACAACACATCCTTTGATACTATAGCTAGGGCTCTAAGTAGACACAGTCTAAGTAGCACTTTCTGCAACTGGATTGACTCTATGCTGAGAACTCGCAAACTAATTGTTTCTCATGTTGAGGGGTCTCTGGAGGGCACTATAGCAAGAGGCTGCCCGCAGGGAGGAGTTTTATCTCCACTTCTCTGGTGCCTTGTTGTAGACGAACTCCTCGAGCTGCTCAACGGTCGAAACATTTTCGCCCAAGGTTACGCTGACGATTTCGTCATAGTAATTACAGGTGAATCTGAAGGCGCCATGTCAAGGCGCCTGCAGCAGGCACTTGATCTGGTCTTTAGCTGGTGCGAGAGCGTAGGTCTAAAAGTCAATCCCGACAAAACGATTCTAGTTCCTTTCACCAGGAAACGATCACTACCGGGAATTTGGGAACCTATGTACATTCGCGGGCAGAACTATAGGCTTTTCACAACAAGCCAAATATTTAGGAGTGACGCTAGATGCCAAGCTCAACTGGAAACAGCATATGGACACTCTGATGTGTAGAACGCGCAGATACCTGTGGGCTTGCCGCAGAGCTTGTGGTTCCACCTGGGGTTTGCAACCGAAAACCATGTATTGGATATACACCACCATCATAAGACCCATGGTAACTTATGGAGCTTTAGTTTGGTGGCACAGAACGAAGCTTAAGGGTTCCATAACCATTTTAAGCAAAATTCAAAGAATGGCTTGCCTCTCCATCACTGGGGCCATCCTCAATTCCCCAACGGCAGCGCTGGAGACTCTCCTCAATTTGGTACCCCTCCACCTTGAGGTAGAGAAGTCCGCCATAAACGCGGCGCTGCGGCTGAAAGCGAATGGTTACTTGGGCGCTGGTTTTGGGCGAGGACACTCTATAATAATCAACATCATAGAAGAGATTTCGGAAGCGGAGATGCTATCGGACGGCATGCCCTATAAAATCTCAAAATTTAAGCAACCTTCTGTACGGTTCTTTCCTAAAGTTTTGTCGGGCGGACTAGTATGGTACACGGATGGCTCTAAAACGAAGACAGGTGTAGGCGCAGGAATCTGGAGTGGAAGTCCCAGATTCAGCAAGGCTATAAGTCTAGGCACTCTGGCAACTGTCTTTCAAGCAGAGGTGTACGCTATTCTGGCATGCACTTATGAGAACTTAAGAAGGGCCTACCAAAATAAACGGATTTTTATATTCTCTGATGGCCAAGCGGCAATTAGAGCGATAAGGTCCCGTAGGACCAAGTCGAAATTAGTTTGGGACTGCCAACGTGCTCTTCATGAGTTGGGCGTTCTCAATCAAATTACACTTGTCTGGGTCCCGGGTCACCGGGGCTTCGAAGGCAATGAAAGTGCGGATGCCCTGGCTAAACAGGGCTCTGATTTAGAATTCATTGGTCCAGAGCCGGCTATTGGGGCACCGTACAGCTTGCTGCAAAGGGCCCTGGCCGATCGGACTTTGATGAAACATATTGAACGCTGGAGGTCCGCGCCTGGACTGGCCAATTCTAAGCGGTTCCTTCCAGTGCCGTCCCCTAAGACGACCAAGGAATTATTACGGCGCAGTAGGAGTGATGTTAGGACACTTGTTGGCTTAATTACCGGACACTGTGCCCTAAATTACCACTTATGGAAGATAGGAAGGGCGGAGGACCCTACATGTAGGCTTTGCCTAGAAGAGGATGAGTCTGCCCTCCATGTGCTCTGTGAGTGCCCTGCAATAGCGAGGAGCAGGGTCTCTTTGTTCGAGAAGTCCCTGCTCGAACACTCAAGTCTAAGCGACAAACCACTAGGCAGACTGCTGAACTTGTTCAGGCGGTCTGGCCTACAAATATGAGGTGTAGGGGTTGTAGTACAATAGGCCAACTTAATGGCCGCAGTACCTTTGGACCTAATACCTCACACAGGAAAAAAAGCTCTACTACTTATGGTACTCCTCCCGGCACTCCACGGAAAGAGGCTTGTTTGAATAAAAACTTGGGCGCTACCTCTGAAATACACTTGACCAGAGTCTGATCGCTCAACTTTGGTCGGAAGAGCAATAACTCCTCGAAATGTAGTTAAACTCTTGCCAAATTTGGTACACCCACAATTAAAAAAAAAAAAAAAAAAAAAAAAAACAGGACGAAGATATTAATAATAATCGAATGTTTTGATTTGTACCTAGTTATCAAACTATATCAAAATATCATAATATCCCATAGGAATACGATAGTATCCCATAGAGACCCGAAAAATACTCCCACCTCCATTTAACCTCTTCTATATTATTATAATCGAATCCTTCCCAAAATGTTGTCCTGAAACGAAGGCTAGAACCTTTCCGAAGCAAAATTTTGACTGCATAACAATATTGTTTACGATGTTCTTCTGTCTACACCGAAGTTTATAAACTTCTAATCACTATCCATCATGGCACATCATCGACTAGCCAAGAATAATTTATCTCTTTCGCAAATATAAAAGGTTTCGAATATTCCCATCAGCAAATTCGTGAACAGCCCTCAAAGTTCCCACGAAACTCCAGTCGCCCGTGCCCCGAAACTTTAAAATTATACAACGAAAGGATGCCTGGAAGCCACGGGGTTTTGTGTATAAAATTCAAATCAAATTCATGCGGGTGTGGTTTAGGGTATACTGTCAGATCGAACAGAGAACCTCTGCACCCCTCGATCTGCTATGGGGAATATAATTCGACATTTTTATTAGGGAGTTTTGTTTTTAAGGTACACAAAAGAAATAAAATAAAATAAAATAAGTAAATAAATATAATAATAATGTGTGAAATTCACAAATATGGACATTAGCTCACAAATTTTCTATTCAAAATGAATTTAAAGGGGTATTTGATGGCATTGTTTTATTTCGGACACATTACTGTTATTATTACGTTAATTATGCAAAATAATATTGCCTACATAATATTTTGTAGAGTTGTTTCAACAAAATTCTGGTTTGCATAACTTTCAAGCGAATTAATTTCTAAAATGCATCGCAGTACCTTGACTTGCAAAGACACGTTGACATTTACCATCTTCCTTCAAAAATTACCTCAAGGTTAACCAACGCCACGAGGTAGAATGACCTTAAAGTTACTTTAAAAGATTGCTCCGACGAATAATTTCACAAACATAATTCACATGTCGCGAAAGTCCCACCTGGGGGAAAGATTATTTTCTAGCTCTAGTTGTTCTTGAGACTAAGGAGCGAATACACACTCCCATGGTGAAAATTAAAATTTATGGAGCCAAAAACCTCCTTTGTCCTTTTAAATTCTTAGTGTAGCAGAGAGTGACGATACCATTTACTTAATTCCTTTTTAAGTTCAAATTTTCAACAATGCTTTTAACTGTGATTATGTCGAAATAGATTGGACTATTATACAGGGTGTGCCAACAAAATCGAAATTTAAATTTGGCGCCATTTCAGCTAATTACTTTTGCCTCAACCCTTTATGACAGATTTTTGACAAAAATACTCTTTATTATTGTTTAGCAATATTTTAAAATTGTTGAAAGTTGACTGTCACGGCTCAGAATATCGCGATATTTTGTAGACAAAATGTTCTTAGTGGACCAACTGTGAAGAGAAAATATAACTTTAAAATTTTAGAAGATTCGGTCTATTATCCATATCAAAAAATCAAGATGTGTTTTCCCTGTGTAGAACGGTCTAACGCTACATAAATCTTTAGTTGACTTTTTGCTCAATAATGCAGCATTTCAAGTAGCACAAAATACAATCTAGGTGGGTCGACTTCTCAAGCCTACAGGCAATGCAAACCGAAGAAAGTTCGTCAATTGAGTAGATAGTAGATTATTCCACAGTCGAGTTGTTCTATTTACAAACGAATTCATATCTTGTTGAGTGCGTGAAAGGGGGAGTTGTAGGTAAAGGGAATGAGACGAGTGGGCTAATCTGGTGTTGCGGTTATAAGATTGCCGTGGAGGCAGGAGAGCGTTAATTTCGGAGGAACAGTCGCTATAATAGCAGCGATAAAATTTTGTCAGTGCAGCTACATTCCTACGGTGGCTCAAGGGGTCGATGGTGGAGCAGATGGTGTCGCCATCAATTAGTTTAAGGGTCCTTTTTTGGACCTTATCTAACCATGCTAAGGTGGTTATTGGAGCGCCGCCCCAAACGAGGGAGTTATATTCGAGAAGAGGCCGAATGTAAGATTTATAAATAACAGCACGGGCCGATGGTTGGAGGAGGAACTTGCACCTCTTAAGAAATCCCAAGCACTGGGATGCTTGTTTGGCGATTTGGAATATATGGTCTTTCCATCGCAAGTCTTTGGCTAATGTCACGCCTAAGATGTGTAGGGATGGGTCGGCCTTTAGTTCCACGTCATCCACTGTCAAGGATGGTGAGGTGTTGATCTTTTTCTTGGAAATAAGACAGTACTTGGTTTTGGAGGGGTTGAATTCGACACGATTCTTTGTTCCCCACTCCAGAATAAGTTCAATGTCGTTATTAATGGAGTTGAACATTAGTTCACGATCATCAAGACAGGATCTGGCATGAGTCTGTCTTGTATCGTAGCTGTAATAGTAACGCAGGGTACCGTCGTCAGCGAAGCTGAGAAGTGGGTTGGAGGGGATTGAAAGTAGATCATTTATAAAGATAAGAAATAGGGCTGGTGATAAAATTGACCCTTGGGGGACCCCCGCAGAGATAGGGTGGGGTTCAGATTTGATGCCATCCAATACTACCTTAATTGAACGGCCGGAAAGGAAACTCTCAATCCACTTATGTAAAAGTGAGTCGATTCCAATAGCTTTGAGTTTAGCTAACAAGGCTAAGTGCCAAACTCTATCAAAAGCCTTGGAGATATCCAAAGCAACCAGACTGGATTCACCTGATCCATGCAAACTTCGGCTGAGGTGTTCTGTAAGACAAACTAAAAGATCGCCAGTGGATCTTCTGTGTCGGAAGCCATACTGTCTGTCGTTTATGAGTAGGTTGGATTCTAGATATCCCATAAGTTTTTTGTTGATTATCGTCTCCATTGTTTTGGAGAGAATAGAAGTAATTGCTATTGGGCGGTAGTTAGAGGGGTCGCTGGAGTCACCTTTTTTCGGTATTGGCTGAACATGGGCAAGTTTCCAAGAGTCTGGATAGACTCCGGAATAGTATGATAGGGCAAAAAGTTTGCGCAGAGGTTTAGCCAAAGGCGAGGCGCATTGTTTTAAGACGATAGGGGGTATATTATCGGGTCCAGTGGATTTATTGATATCGAGCTCCTTGAGGCACCTGTACACCTCGCGAGTTCTGAAGAAAACCCTGTCCATTAAATGAGCGCTGTGCTCGAGAACCGGGGGTAGCATATCAGTTTGGGGTAAAGAAGAATTGGAAGCAAACAGCTAATAAATCGGCCTTGGATTTTCTGTCTGTTATCATCTTCTTATCGTGGATGAAGTGAAATTCTTCTTAATGGAGCTTACCAAGGACCAGAAGTTCTTGCTACCAGAGGTTGCATTAAGGAGTTTACTTCTCAACTTGTTGTCAAATGAATTTTTGACATTCCTGATGGTGACTTTACAGGAATTTCTTAGTTTTATATACTCTACACGGAGCGATTCACTCGGGGAGCTCTTGTAAGCTCGAAAGGCGGCTTCTTTATTTCTGATTGCATTCATACACTCCTGATTAAACCATCTGTTGGGCCTAGCCTTCACAGATTTGGTAGAATGAGGAATGAACAAATGCATTCCTGCCTGTATGATCCTAGAGATACGGATAGCGGCAGAGTTGACGTTTTTGTTTCGGAAACACAGGTTCCAGTCAGTAGATTGGAAAAAATTAATAAGCCCCAGCCAATTGGCCTAAGAGGTTTGAGTGCTTTTTGCTAAGCATCCACGTTTAAGATGCATATGAGAGAACCGGTAAGACCATCGTCTTATATAGTCAAAGTTTAGACGTTATGGTTAGATACTTGGATTTAAAGAGCCTTGACAGACTATAGTAGGCTTTGTTGGCTTTTAACTGCCGTGCGCGTATTTCTGGCTCCATGCTATTGTCGGCTGCTACTATTGACTAAAGGTAGGTTTTTTTTTTTTTTTTTTTGTGGCAAGAAGAAGCTTAGGAGTCACCCTTTGTACTACTAGTCCGTCATGTCTTACAAGTCATGGTGCAATGTATAGTAGTAAGCTTGATCTCAAGGAAAGATGAGATAGGATAGGTTAGGGGTCTGGAGGGTGCATGATTACATGATTAGATGTCGATGAACCTTGCGTTTGAACTCTGAGATGTTATATGAGCTCGGAAACACCGACTGCGGAAGAGAGTTCCACAATCGAGTTGTTCTATTTATAAACGAACTGCTAAAACGTAATGTGCGTGAAGGGGAGGGCTGAAGGGTGAAGGGGTGAGCCGAGTTGGCTAGTCTTGTGTTGCGGGAGAAAAATTGCCGTGTAGGCAGGAGGTTTTTGATTTCAGTGGAGCAGTCGCTATGAAAATAGCGGTAAAACTTGCTGAGCGCTGCTACATTCCTACGGTGGCTTAAAGGATCAATGCAAAGGGTGCTATCGCCAATGAGTTTAATGGCGCGGTTTTGCACCTTGTCTAGCCAAGCCAAGGTGGTTTTAGGGGCGCCCGCCCAGATATACGAGTTGTACTCAATGCGTGGCCGAATGTAGGACTTGTAAATTGTAGCCAAGGCAGTTGGATGAAGGAGAAACTTGCATCTCTTAAGGAAGCCGAGGCATTGGTACGCTTGTTTGGTGACTTGGAGTATGTGATTATTCCAACGCAAATCGTTGGATAGAGTCACGCCGAGGATGTTAAGATATGGATCAGCAGTTATATTATCCTCGCCCACTGAAATGGAGGGAAGGTTGGTGCAGGTTTTAGTGGAGAATAGACAGTACTTGGTTTTGGTTTCATTGAACTCGACACGGTTCTTGCGGCCCCAATCAAGAATGAGTTTAATGTCCGCGTTAAGAGAGTTGGACATGAGTTCACGTTCTAAGAGACAAGGTCTGGCACTTGCTTGTCCTGTGTTGTCGGAGGGGTATGAGTAACGCAAAGTACCGTCATCGGCAAAACTATGAAGTGGATTGGAGGGGATTGAGAGCAGATCATTAATGAATATAAGAAAGAGAGTAGGTGAGAGAATCGCCCCTTGTGGAACGCCGGCCGAAATGGAATGAGGGTTTGATTCGACGCCATCCAATACTACCTTGATTGAACGGCCAGAAAGAAAGCTCTCAATCCAGTTCCTTAGAACTGAGTCGATACCAATAGCTTGGAGTTTCGACAGCAGAGCGGGATGCCATACTCTGTCGAAGGCCTTGGAGATATCTAGAGCAACCAGACCAGACTCACCGAAGCCATGGATGCTTTGGTTGATGTGCTCAGTCAGGCACACAAGAAGGTCGCCAGTAGACCGTTTTGGTCTAAAGCCGTACTGCCTGTCGTGAATAATTTGGTTAGACTCTAGATATTTCATCAACCTTCTATTGATTATTGTCTCCATAACTTTGGAGAGAACAGAAGTTAATGCTATTGGGCGGTAGTTTAAAGGGTCGCTGGCTTCACCTTTTTTTGGAATGGGCTGAACATGAGCTAGTTTCCAAGAGTTTGGATAAACTCCGGAGAAATATGACAAGGCAAAGAGTTTGCGCAGAGGTTTAGCCAAGGGTGAGGCACACTTTTTGAGTACCATAGGGGGAATATTATCGGGGCCAGTGGATTTATTGACGTCAAGTTCTTTGAGACATTTATACACCTCTCGTGTCCTGAAGAAAATTCCGTCCATTGAATGGGCGTTGCGATCGAGGACCGGTGGTGACGTATCAGCTTGAGGTAACGAAGAATTTGAGGCGAACAGAGATGCCAGTAAATCGGCCTTGGATTTGCTTTCTGTTATCACCTCCTTTCCATTAATGAATGGAGGGGTTGAGGAAGAGGTAAAATTCTTCTTGATGGAAGTTACCAAGGATCAGAAGTTTTTGCTGCCTACGTGTGTGTTAAGGATCTTCTCAATTTGTTGTCAAATGATGCTTTGACCTTCCTGATGATGGAATTACAGGAGTTTCTCGACTTGATATACTTACGCCGAAGTGACTCGTTGGGGGAATGTTTGTACGCTCTATAAGCCATCTATTTGGCCTAGGCTTTATAGATATGGTAGAATGAGGAATGAACAAACACATTCCTGCCCGTATTATTTTAGTAATACAGGAAGCGGCATAGTTCGCACTGGCACTGCGGAAACACAAATTCCAGTCTGTGGCTTGAAAAAAGCGTATAAGTCCCAACCAGTTGGCTTTCCCATAGTGCCAGACAGTTTTTTTAGGAACTGCGTTGGTTGGGGTAGAAGGTTGGGGTAAATGATTTTACCACTTCAAAGTTCAAACTCGTGTTCCTCTACGTTGATGTAAATGTCGTCTGCATAACCCAGTAATTGGGTGGACTTGTGGAGGACTATGCCCCTTGATGTTACGCCCGAATCTCGGATCGCTTTCTCAAACGCCAGGTTGAAAATGAGGCAGGCCAGACCGCCCCTTGTCGGAGTCCATTATAGATGTTGATTGGTCTGGA
The DNA here is from genome assembly GCA_949987705.1 of Thereva unica. Lineage (NCBI taxonomy): Eukaryota > Metazoa > Arthropoda > Insecta > Diptera > Therevidae > Thereva > Thereva unica. The sequence continues at coordinate 149,595,278 of OX465282.1, forward strand.
CAGTTTTCTGGATACCTTTACTTGGCTTGTCACATTGGTCATGGTGAACCTACATAGTCTTGTCATAGGCGGCTTTAAAATCTATGAAGAAGTTTTGAATTGAGTTTTGAAACTCTAGACATTTTTCCATAGCCTACCTCAACGTGAAATCAGTCTGATCAGTCTTTGCCTGTACTGGACTGAAGCAACACTGGTATTGTTTTTGGCGTATGGTGCCTTCTTGTTTTGTAGGATAGCGGAGAATATCTTATACACGGTACTCAACAACGTTATACCGCGATAATTAGTGCATGCTGTGATATCTCCCTTTTTATGTACCGGGCAGAGGATGCCTTTTCTCCAGTCTTCTGGCATCACTTCCTGCTCCCATACTTGCACAATTAATTCATAAATCGCTTGGTGTAATGTAGGCCCTCCATATTTAACCAGCTCCGCTGCGATGCCGTCTGCACCCGAGGCCTTGTTGTTTTTGAGCCGGCTGATGGCTCTGCTAACTTCTTCTATGCTTGGTGGCGGCAGCAAAGCATTGTCATCAAATATTGGTGGAGCCTCCTCATCCTAAGTTAGCTCGCCATTTAGCAATTCATGAAAGTGCTCTTCCCATCGGTCCAAGATGCCTTTAGGATCGGTGATCAGATTCCCTTCCTGTGATAGGTGATCAGAATTCCTGTCCTTGCAGTATGTGCACCATGGTGTGAATTGCGTCATACTGCGGACTCTTCGTTTATATTGCTTGCTTTGTCAAAAAAGTGGAGGCGATATTCTCGTTGAACTGTATTGCAGTCACTCCCGCCTGCTCGAGTGACAATTTGTTTAGTTTCCCTGCTTTTTGTTAAAGTTATAAGTTGCAAGCATCGTATTGCCTTCGAATCGTTGATGACTGAAACATATTTCTGTATCCTCTGGGCATTCGGGAATGTGAGCGTGTTTTGCCTCTTGAGCTTTGGTCGTGTTTTCTCAAGCTGTTTGTAATCTCTTTAACTGACAGACGCAAGGCTTCGACTGCCTTTTATAGTTTAGCTATTCGTAACTCATCTGGAGATTGAGCTGTATTTTTTCATTGACGCCCTTTTGATAATCGATGGCCATGAAGCTCAAGGTTGAATTGATTTCGACTAGTCGGTCGGCTTGACTTGCTGCTACGCTGAGGCTTGTTTTGGTGTTGGTAGATAGAACAAAGCGTGCGTTAGATGGCATACGCTTCAACCATAGCAAACAAAGGACGTTCTCTGAGGTCTAATTATAGGCCGTCCTCTGAGATCTAAATATCCTACGCAACAGCGGTGAGGGTTTGATGTCACCTAAATCTATTCCTTCTATCAAAATCTGCAGTTGTTCTTCCAGAGATGTGCTTAATCGACTAGTTAAACTATTTTTTAGTGTTTTGTATTTCTCTAACCAAGGTGGATTTTTTACGCTATCCGAGACGTGCTGCAATAGTTCTGAATCAACATATATATGAGAAATGACGGATCCATCCAATTACTGTCGTCGTGCTTGATTTTTTCCTGTGAAACATAGCGTCAACTTGAGTTACAGTGATGCATCTTGCTTCCAGAAGGACGGTAGCCAAAACTCCATCGCGGCCACTTCGTTTTCCTTGTTACTAGCTCGTGCCTCGTCTCCTCCTGGATTATGCTGGTCGCTGCCGTTGTTATTATCGCCCTGTTTGTCTCTGTTGTTTATTGTATCAGCTGTATCATGGCTGTTTGCACCTTCTTGGCCCATTGTCTTGCCTCTGACAGGCTCCCTTACTGGAGAATGCTCGAGAGTCATGTATGTACATATATAGCTTTTTCTTTTCTTTAGGTTAGGTTTTGCGGGGTCACCAGTTATATCTTCCTAGTTGGTTCCTATATATATTTTATCAATACCTTGAAGTAAAAAGCGTTAGCGAACACCAGAATATATTATTTATTAATAACAATGTCGATACAACCAAAATTTCTTCTTTACGAAACTAAACGATTTCACAACTAACTTGAGTCAAGTATTCACAATTCTCGCATCTTGACTTCTGCTGCTCAAAAATCCTCTTGTCGATGTCCTGTTCCCTGGTGGTTGCTAGCCGAAGCTGCAGTCACACTTATTTGAAATAACGCCATCTTTGCGAAAGGCCACGGAGACCAACCTTCCGTGACTTTTTTTTAGAATTGACCGTCAACCTTTGTTAGAATTTCCAACTATGCTCTTATTTTTATTGGGTCCTGGTAAGCATTAAGGAAAATGGAGAAACATCAAAATTTTGAAATTTTCTCACTGCTAAGAAAGAAAATCTCATTTTTAACATATTCACAGCAAAATGAAAAGTCTTAAGAAAGAGATTAGTTTCCGAGTAAAACAATTTTTTTTTTAAATCAAGCTCAATTGTTTTCCAGAGAATGTTGTCAATCTAGCTGCATTTGAAAATGTAAGTATGACAAACAAATCATCTATAAATTGCCCAAAAACCATTGTCTGATAACATTTTTTTTCTGTCGAATTAATCCTCTTTAAAATCCACAACAAAATATGAATTTGCCCTTCACGGGTCGAAGGTGATGATACGTACTACCAACCCCAATTTGCCAAACGAATTGAATAAGATTTAATCGAACCAGTATCGTCATATATGCTCACAAGCCCATAAAATATCACTTGTCCGTGAAGCCAAAAACGTATCCTTCAGCCTGACATCCGAAAATCCTTATCCGATATGTCAAATAGTGAGTGATAAGGTAAAAATCGCTTTTAATGCTGACAGGCTTCATGATTAAGCGATTCTCATTTTCATCCTTGTGTTAAAAGCGAACGGCATTGCCAGCTTGAAGGCAGAATAGAGCACACATGAGTGGTCATAAAACTGGGGTAATTAGGGTAATTAAAATTAAGTTCATGGTAATTAAATACATAGATTTAGCTTGACGAGGCATGCACTGACAACTGTCAGCACCACGCGAAAATTTGTTGCGCAGCCTGTCACGAACCCTAATTGGTCTTAATGTTCCTTCAGCCCCTTGCGACAGTGTGGCTGAATGATCTTTGGGTTGAGTTGGGTTTTCGGGGTGGGCATATAACCTGGTGACACTCTTAATTTAAAATTTGTGCTCTCCCCGAAGGCTGTGTTCGACAGTTTATGTTATTTTGCTGACAGGAATTTTGTGCGAGCAAAGCAGAGACATTTTTCTCATCATGATTTTCTCGGCAATGTTCACCTACCCTCTGGGGTTGTTTTGAAGAAGATGGAGCGACTCAAGCAGCTGTGGATGTACTATGGCTCCTCTCAATGGTGGAGAGACTGAAAATTATATATTTTACACAGAAAATTCCTATTCAAAAGAACCTTCCACGGACACTACATAGCAGGAGGAAGTACACCTGGGGCATGGTCGGTCGGTCGGTCGGTTTGGGTTGTGGAGTGCGGTGTAAAATTGTCTATGATATCTTCCCCGTATTTATTACATCGATCAATATTGTATTGCGTTATACCCCATAGACGACAGTGATCCCTTGTTGATTTGATTCAAAATTTTCCTCACGTTTGATTTTTTGACAAGGGCTGTCGCAATTTCCTTTTTCTATAAAGAAAGGAACCGAACCGCTAGGGGCAGACAAATTGGGTTCACTCATCCAATTAATTATTTATCGAATTTGGTGAACATCGGCATGGGGTTAAAAAAAATATATTTTTGGACAATTGAAGCATTTGAAATTTATTCAGATAAATCTTTCGGTGGGGTTTTTTTTGTATGATTTTGGTTGGCAAGGTCATGGTCTCGTCCCTTGGGTAACGTTTATGCGAACCAGAAGCCAAGTATTCAGACCAAGCACGGTATGGATTCCAACCTTGGCAACGAATGGGTACTTGTACTTATGGAGCATCTTTTTCCTTGGGTATCACACGTAATTTCGCAACTTGTTTATCGGAGTTTAATACAAAATTCATGCAGTCAATCTCTGCATACATATGTATATTTCGAATGGTTTTCTTTACTGTACTAGAATTATCGTTTCTGGTCCTTGAATTGGCTTTTTATATCCTTGAAATTCATTTTTATTTATTTTATTGATTTGCTTATTGAACAACAAAAATATTTGGCGATTTGTTTTATTTTGGTTTTTCTGAATTTTATAACATATACAATCATCAATTTATCGACGACGGGAATGTGCTTCGGAATATAAAAGTATTTTGAAATATTTCTATGGCTTGGAAGGTAAAACGCTTTTGATTCCAGGAAAATTTATACTTCACATAATGCCAGAATGAGGTGATGGCAGAAGGAATGACTTACAGAATTGATCCGAACTTTATGAGTTGAATAACATATATTCATATGTACGTCAAATCTATCGTAGCAATGAAATGCACATTGGCGAGACGAACGGTCACGTAAGTTTCCTTTGCTCCTATTTCAAAGTTGAAGCTCGGACTAGCGGGTGTCGCGGCCAATATCTATCAGTCGATGAAACTTGCCCCGTCTCAAGACATAACATTCTGACGCGGACAAAGGACCACGGAATTTTTCTATGGAAAATGGCTTTCGGCTAATTTTCATGAAATTTTTCAGGTTGATAGTTCTCAACATGTAGATCAAAAGTCTCAGTGGGTACAAAGCCCATCAACCTTATTTCATCCCCAAAAACCACCCCAAAGGGTTATAACTGATTCCTGAATATGAAACAATTTATTCTTGTAGTCCAGCCAATGGCCAGTCTAAACAACCACCCCTTTGACCCTACAGACACGGACCATCCGCTCATATGATGTTAACATAGGCCAAAATTGCCAAGGCCGGACAAAAACCCTTCACATTTGGGTGAAATTGAGTTTCGTTCCCCGTACAATAATTTTTTTTTTTTTTTAATTTATCGAATTTTTTTTGGCGAGTTAAAATCCAACTGTCGTGTCGAATCGATAACCAACTATATATTCGACTATCAGCGAAAGGCTGGCAACCCTTTCTGGCAGTAAGTTCTATCTATGAAAGCTACGACACAACCTCGGACAGGACAGAAACTTGGGAAACTTAGAGCAAAGATATCTACAACTACCCCGTTTATGACTAGGTTCAAATGTTGGTTATCGAGGTTGAGTTGAAATTTTGACCTCCGCATATGATGTCGAGTTTGTTCGAAATAGAGTTGAAAAGGCGGACTTCACGGATGGTAAACAAATAAAACAAGTGTCACTTCAACCCAATAATAACTCCACCAGCGTATATGAGGCGAATCAGCTCGACCCAGGTAAGTGAGCTGAATTGAGTTGAGTCGACCTAATTTCAACTCGACCCCCGTTTATGACTGGGTTGAACCTGGGTTGAACCTAGTCATAAGCAGGGTAAATAAAAACAAGAAGAGGAAACAGAGACGGAAAATAAATGCGCCAGAATTAAAACAAGAGCAAATTAGCGGGGAATATGAGAACCTACTGGAAGTAAAGCCTGCACTCCACTACTCATGAAGTTGCTTCGGCGAAGTACTTAAGTTGGTCGAAGTCCGAAGCACGTTATAAAGATGCAAAGCAATGTAAAAGAGAAATACCATTTTAGTGCTGAAGTCACTTGGTGACCCCTTTTGATATAAAATCGAAGCTGTTGTTGTTGTTTCTGCATTAGTGCTGACGTTACTAGTGGATGCTTTTTTTTACAGTATTCGAAGCTGTCAGTCTCTTTTACATTACTTTGTTTCTGTATACCGTGGTCCAAAGTGCACGACTACACACTCCTGCAACCTTGCGAGGAACTCAGTCGCCCGGCACACAACACTTGGACTTGGACTCGGACGCAAAAACCGCCAAAGATGCAAAGTCGCCCGAGGCGAAGTAAAGTTACACAAAAATCGAATCGAACTGCCTCTCTACATTTTCGGCTTCGACCCGCTTCGATCAGCTTCGCGAGTAGAGTTGTGCAGGCTTAAGAATAAAAACAGCGGATAAAAACAGAGCATACCAACTCCCTCTAGGTAACACAGAGCAATAGATTTATAAAGAAAAGAAACGAACTAAGAAGAGCATACACAAAGCAAAAAGAGCCAGTATTGGGAAGAAGAAATGAGAAAAATAGAAGAATCAGCAACAACAACAAGAAATCAACAATGTATATAGAAGTATAAAAGTAGGGATGTACTACTATACCAACAGCTAGGTGCAAAAACGTGTCTATCGAGTACGAGGATGAAATGTTTTGGAAATGTTAGTACATACTCACAGCCATACGAAAAATCGTGATCTGCCTGGGCGGAAGTAGTGCCTAAATTTAGTATGTCCGTTAACAACTAGTGGGTGAAGCTGAGTAAATGGTCAGGGGGTGACGGGTCGGGGGTTGTCTGAGACACCGATCCTCAATTTTCTTCGGAGCCGTATTGAATAATGGGGTTTGAAGGTCCGGGATAGTGAGGGGCGAGAGAGCACAGAGAGGGGAGACTTTTGATCTACATAAATGTAAGATGGTCAGAGGTTGAAGTAATTCAGTAATCAAAAAAATCCTTAGGATGGGTCGTTTTGGGCGTGGGGGAACGTTGAGGCGAGGGGTGGTGTTGGATGGCGGTGTTTGAATGATCAAAAGGGGGTTCTAAGGTCTAGCCAAAGCTGCGTCATCAAACATGATTGGTGTTAATCCTATTTGGTTAGATATTGAGCTGATTTTGGAATGAGCCTCTAATAAGGCTTTATTGTTATTAATATAGTGATTGATCCCCTGGAGTCACGATCTGCCGTTCACTTCGACTGTCTACAGCTCTCCATTTCAGGCAACCTTTAGACAACTAATTCGTTTATAAATAGAAACAGTGTACAACAACATTCGGGCAACAATCTATCACCGTAAACATTGAAAGAACATCAAAGAGTTCATAGCCTCTCATATCCATAATATCTATCCCTTTCATGCATAGATTACTACATTACGTCAGTAAAGAGTAAGATATGTCGAATTAGTTGAACATATAGCCCGGCGAATCGAAACTCCTCTTTCAGTAGTTCGTAGCTTTTAAGCAAAGAAATTTTTGATAAGTTTTAGTTTCTGAAATTACGAAGTTCTCAGGGTCTTTTATTCCATCGTTTGTTTATGACACCTTTTAAACCAGATCTACATAGTTGTGCTTGGCTACTAATATACTTTTGAAAAAAGCAGATTTATTTATTACCCCGTAATCAATCACAATACGCAATAATAAAACAAAATCACCAAATTTAAGAGGTTGTACGTTTTACCTACCATCGTAATAACATTTTACCATACTTACCTGCGGTTTCAGGTAGAATGTTATCTGAAAGCTTTCGGCCATAAATTTATCTCACCTTTTCTTAAGTAAATACAAAACAAACAAAAAAAACAACACTTCAAGTCCAACCGAACTCATACCAATAAATCAAACTACATTCATCCACCCTTTCAGCACTTTTTCATTAGTGGAACTTCCTCTCATTTCAGGAGGTATGAAAACATCTCAGTCCTTTAATAAACAACGAAGCAATCTTCCCCCAATCCGAAGGAGATTTTCTTGTCAAAGAGAACTTTTCTCGAGGACCAGTTTCGAAATGCGGTAGTATGGGTTGTCTTCGGTGCTATACATACTAATAAACTTCATGCACACACTCATACAATTAAAAGGTTGGACATAGAGAGTGTGAGGGATTTAGTACCCTCTATGCCATTGGTTAAAGATTATTCGGGTGGTAAGCCGGGTATAGAAGATTAATGAAGTCGGTGGAGTCAATCACGATGAGATTTTGGGTGTGAACGGGGATCTCCTTAAAAGAGGAATGACAGGATATTGTACAAATGTACTAAAAAAGCCTCGATACACTAAAATTACTTCTACATCCTAAGCGGAATTAGAGAGAAAAAAAAAGAATATTTATTATACAATGGCCGTTAATAACGTGCTTTTGCTAGACGTCGTCGTTTGCAAGGACGTGAGAGATACGCATTAATCGGAATTAAGGACGAAGTATTTTCAATGTCACGCACTAATTTCGTAGCTATTCGTTCGCAGGAAATAAATCGGAAAGGACTTTGTAACTATGACAATGAACAGCTCTAATAGGAAATTTACTTAGCAGAGCAAACAAACTGAACTCAAGTTTCTGTCCGCTGCAGGATTTCTCGTAATGAGCTCCCCGAACATTATCGAGGGTTAAAGCCGCAGTAAGGATGTTCACGAGGAAATTGCCTTTAACAATGGGTTGGTTGTATTCAATATATTTCTTGGTATTGGTTTACGATTAATTCGTGTAAAACGGAGAACTTAATAACCAAAGATAAACACTGACTGAGCGTTATCGAGGCACTATATGAAACGTCTTCATAACGTAAACAAAATGCAGAACATCAATGTAAGCCTGGAACATTATAAATGATATGTCATATTCTCTGCGGTATATCATATAGCTACGAAATATGCCTGTAAAGATAAGCTCCGCAGGAAGTTGGCATTATCGTATAGTAATAAATAACAGGAGGTAGTTACCTTGTGGAAAAATGATGGATTTCCAACGAGTTTGAAGATTGCGTGCCTCGCAAATGTTGGACAAATTATCCTTGGTATCTTACGTATTTGGCACCTGGTAATCACAACATCGGTGTTTTGTAGGAGTAGAAATTCCACTTTGATTAATCACTTATCATCGTCTTAAGGAGCTTCGATGCCGACATGGAATTTCATTGGAATCAATTATATTTTGGCAGAACTGCACTGGCGTATTCTACTATCATTAAATCATATCATAATTAGTGTAAAAATTACTCTAAGAATATTGCAATAGTTAAGCTAGTTTGCCTGCGAATGTACTATTACTAGTGGATTTTGGTCTGTTCAAGCACTGAGCTAACATAAATCCCACCGCTGCCACCAATTTTATAAAAAGTTTTTGTCATCTACGAATAAATCTAATCTAATCATAATATCGGGGTTAAGTATAAAATATATTCCACCGCTGCCACCAATTTTTTGGCATTTGTGAATATAACTTATTATGAAAAATATTAAATAAGCTTTTATGGATAGAACAAAACTCAACAAACTTAGTCTAGAGCAAAAAAAATCTTCTAAAATAATAAAGTGGTGATGGCGAATGAACTTGATTCCGCTTATATGTTATATGGTAAGCCACATCATCCCTAAACTTAGATAGCACTATCCTAGCCTCTATACAACATAGCGACGAACGCAATGAAAACTGAAGGGCACGCTATATACAATACAAATGCACACCGGACTTACAAACCCCGGCTCTGGAGGTCGCAACGTCAGCTTGATTACCATCAGAAAGGTCCACAGTTCGAGCCCACTACCCGACATAGTCCTCCCCCTTTCTATTTAACTCCACCTTTCTTTTTCGTCTTCCTTCTTTGCAGTAACTTCCTGCTTTTACCTACAAGTATAACGACGAAGCCATCTCCTATTCGATCACAAGGTCAAAGTTCTATCGCAGTAATATTAGATGAAAGACGGTGGAATAAAACTGCGTGTTGGGGTTTGAAATTATTTTACTCTTCTCTACTAGGTAACTTGAACCATCGACAGAACTTCTGAGCTCAAGTCTTTTATACATATATAAAAATTAGCTCCCTGACGAGAACAACTTTTATTGTCTCCTGTCTTTTTTTTTGTAAATTGCCGACTATCATTTTCGCATTTAGTGAACCTGATTTTACCTGATGCTGGTTTAGGTCACTATCAAGTGTCAGAGTTCACTGTTCTGTACATTCTCCGATAGGTTATTCCCATAAAATATAAGTTTGATCAAGTTCATTCACCATCACCCTTTTAAGCATACTTATTACTTTAGAAGAGACTAAGTTGACTTAGAACTAGGTTTTTTTTTTTTTTTTCAAAATAAATTATACTCATAAATCCCGAAAAATTGGTGGCAGCGGTGGGATTAATGTTATAGTTACATATATGGGGTGGGTCATCTAGAACTTCGGTACTTCAACATTGAATAACAATAATAAGCCAATAATATTTTTTAGGCAATTTCGACAAATGAGCTAGAATTATTTAGGATATTATCTACCATATATTTCAAATCAGTTTTTGAATACAACGTCGATTAAGCGACCACCTCCATTCGCTACGCAAAAAGCAGCTCGTTTTTCAAGCATTCTGCATAACATTGGCCATGCATTTCGGACGTTATAGCAGCTATTTCGACTCGTATGTTAGCTTTGCATTCGTCAATGTTCTTCGGCGTACCGGGATGAACTTTACTTTTACAATCACCCCACAGAAAAAGTGTGGTGCTGTTAAATCCGGAGAATGCCACTCCAAATCACCATTTTTCATGACTACATTGTGGTAAGGTGCTGCTTGTTGAAAATAGAAGTTTGTCAGACCTTTAGGACACACAAAGCTTACAAACATCCAACCATATCATTCGCCGTCGACGGTTTCTCCTACTTTGGATCAAAAAAATGGTCCGATAATGGATTTTGGGTTTTCTGTGGCTTTCTCATCGTGCAGTGGTGTTTCGTGAACGACGTGGGGTTTTTTGTTCCTCAAATTCGACAATTGTTTTTATTGACTTCGCTAGAGAGTGTAAAATAAACTTCGTCCGTCATGAGAATTGACATTGGACAATTGACATTGACTCTGGAAAGGAAAGTAACAGGCTAGGTTTAGAGAAGAGTCAAAAGCGAAGAAACGAAACGGAAGCCAAAGCGGATTTTTGTTTTGATTTTTAGCTTTTTAATATATGAAAGCACCATATATTTTGTTCTATTCCTAAAAACAACATGAATATTTTTCACAAAATTGGTGGCAGCGGTGGGATTTGGATGTGAATTGGATAGAAGGCCTACCTATAAAATTGATTCAATTTATTGTAAATGAATTTATAACAGAACGTGCCCGGTAACTCCTAAAATTCAAGACAAAAATCGTCGTTATTCGCCGAAGCGTTCTATAGCTGCTTATTAATATAAACTAATGGATCTGGAAGCTTTTAAGGAGACGCGTATTTAGTTCAAAACTAAGTTTTTAGCCCATTACGAGGTAATAAGCAGATAGGTAGCAAAAGATATCATTTGAAGAAAGCCGGAAACTAAAACTGCCCGATTACTGCGCTGATCATATGAAGCCTTGCTTGCGGTCGATCGTCACTCCATGGTACCTTAGGGCCTTACTCTGGCTGAATCATGTGTTCCCATGGCGGACACCACTTTTCTCCATTTGCACAACTTCCGTTTTTGTGGTCAAGCGGCAGACCACCGCTTTTAGGCCACTTTTTGATCTTCCAGATAACTCGGTTCGCCCATAATTTCATGGGGGTGTCGACCCACGATCACTACCCTGTACTATCCGCGATCCCGATCGCAACTGCTCCTTTTGGGATGGTCCAACTCATAATCATACAATTCGATCCACAGGAGAAGATCCAGGACAGACCCCTGCGGAGCTCCGGCATACCTACTGTCCTTTTTAGGTAAAAAGCCAAATAATAGGTTCGGTGTGGAGAACGAAGGGGAGCTGTGTTTGTCTGCCTACCCACACGGGTCAACACGACTCGCCCGCGCTGCTCCAAGATCCTTTCACAGATGGTCATTCAGGACGTAGTAAACTGGTTTCTCGTGAAAATATATATATACCATGCGGGGTTTTGCGTCAACTTATAATTACTTTACAGCAGCAACATCAGAACAATGAAATATATAGAGATACTAACACTCCTACCCTCTTAATTCACTATGAACTGTGAAGATCGTATTTGAACATTGCTGTTCTTTACATAAAAGAAAAAAGATAAAACTCATTTCGGGTTAAACATTTTAAGCTGATGAAGGAAGCTCCTAGCCAATAAAATTCGTACTTTACTCAACCTTTCTAGTTTCACAAAGCTTAACATTTCGAGTTTATGCCGAGTTAACCGAAATAAAATCCTGCATTTGTATTCATTAAAACTGAACGACCACTTTCCCATATGCATACATGTACATAAAAAGTAATATTTATATTGTTGTGCTGCTTCCTTCTAAAAAAAATTAGCTAATATCGTGCTAAAATTTCCCGCCAGCGCTTATGCAATTTTCTGTTTGCTGGTGGCTAGAGCACTACATCCTGCAGCGTATCCCAGAACCTCAAAAGTCCTTTGCACCGCACAACCACAACAACAGATTATGCGGCCTGCATCCGCCAGAGCAGATCCTTTTTTCCTCTGTAAAAGCAATTTCATGCTACAAAGGGAGCTCTCACAGCAGTGAGATTATACACGTGCATCCTTTCTCCTCCCTCGTCCGTGGGTTTCCTGTACAATTCGAAAATTAAATATTTACTCGAAAAGTTTAGATTTTTTCATGAGGTTTTTCCAAGAAAACTCGAGCAAAATTTCTTGCACATAATGGAAAATTTATTCCCCAAAGACCTAAACTTCAGTCAGATGCACTCGACGCGGAGGACTAGGACCTTCTGGATAGTGGAGGACGAAAAATACGTGGGAGAAAGTAAGGAGGACGGAAAAATGTAATAATGGTCAAATGGAGCATGGTCAATATTTCATAAAAAGACCTCAATCGACATAAGTTTGGGGAAGTTTTGCTGCCGCCGCCCGCCACCGCCCGTCCACCTTCCGGCAAGGGAATTTATTTTACGAGTGACAACCCAATTTAAAAGTTTCAAATTAAGCTGCGGGGCACTCTCCTGGGGTGTAATTTATAAAATTTGCGAGTGACACTTGCAAGCTGCAAGTCGGGAGATAGAGAAGTAAGTAATCACTCGGACCAAAGGTGAGGGGGTGCTTGAGAGAAAATTGTTAATCTACTTCAATTATAAATAAATTCCGCCTTAAGTGGCCTGGAACTTGTTGAAATGTCTTTTGATAAAATGTATAAAATATTATATAACAATTTATGAGCCCGCGCGATTTAAATGGGAAAAGTGTTACTCGTTTTTGATTACATAAGAAGAAACTAGAAGATACACGTGTGAGAAATATGGAAGAATAATCCATCTATGTTTTTGTACGAGGGAGCGGTACGAATCCTATACATCAGTTTAGCAGCAGCGAATGTGTGCAACCCCCTGTCTACGGCCCATGTTTAGGACAGGAGGCACCGCTAGGGGTCTACACTCAGACCGTCTCATATTCCTACACTCTGGACAGACCGGTGAATGAACCAACCTGAAGCGGTAATGGTATGCCCAATAACCTCCATCTCTACTCAAGAGCTTCGTGAGGTAGTAACCCACTTTCCTCAGTGCGTCCTCATAACCCAAGTGTCGACGTTCGGTATAAGTCTATAGGTACATCGGTCCTTAGTATACTCGTCCTATTCCCTCTGCCTTGCTGCGATGGACTGGCGTGACCACGCGTTAGAGCCCGTCGTACTGCCTTTGGCGTCGCCCTTGCGGGTCGAACAAGTTGGGGTAGTTCCTGCTATGACATAAGTTGCTTCATCGTAGGTAGTGCGGTATGCCTAAAATAAGACAGAACTGACCAGTTTCGTGATAAGGAGTCATGGGCTTGGCCTACTGTCATTTAGCATACTGAATAGATCGGTTTTCGTTCGATTACGGAGGTCAAGCAGCGTTGGATATGATTAATACTCAGTTAGGGGACCGTTTCGTAAAATGAAACTCGCGATTAAAAACAAGAAAGCTTTCGAGACCGCCTCCGATCTACGTCGAAATTCTCAAATTTTTCAAACTCTTTTTTCCACTGAGGATGGGAAAGGCGTTAGATGACCCTTGTGGGCCCTAAAGGGCAATCCAATCCAGGAGTGTCTTCTTGAGTACTACTACTCACGCCATGGGCACTGTTGTTGTTCCTCACTTCCTTCCATAACACGCATTTAAGGCTCGATGACCCTTTTCTATACATTTCAAGCATAGTTCCTTGCTGCCCTTGGCACTGGCAGCATTTCCTCGATACTGTCCGCTTCTTTATTCGGCAGGCTACCCATTCTATGCGCACCTTTCCGCTTACCCTAGGTATCCTACATATTTGGCACCTAGTAATCACAGCATCGGTGTTTTGTAGCTAGGAGTAGAATTTCCACTTTGATTAATCACTTCGATGCCGACATGGAATTTCTTTGGAATCAATTATATTTTGGGAGACCTTCACTGACGTATTCTTCTATCTATTCTTTCTATTATTGTATTCTTCTATTTAACTAAACTCTACTCTACTCTAAGTATATACCAATGGTGAAGCTAGTTTCCTGCGAATGCACCACCATTAGTGGAGTTTGGTCTGGTCCAGTACAGAGCTAACATAAATTCCACCGCTGCCACCAATTTTATGAAAAATATCCGTTTTCCGTTTTCTGGCCGTTTTTAATCTTTGTTTTAAGGCGACTTTTCTTTGCTCTTTTTTGGAGTCCCTTGTCGGAGTTGAGCTTCCACGCCTGGATCCCTTAGTCATTGCTGGATTCCGAGTTCTTGTGGGCTCCTTCGACTGCTTTGCAGTCGCCGCAACATCTTTTCTAGGGATCTTCTTCTCGGACTCACTACCGCAATATTCTGTCCCTTTCTTTCCACTCCCCTTTCTTCCTGCGCTATGAAATATGACTCTCATTTCTCATCATCACCAAGATTGTGTAGGAGATGCTTTTCCGTCCGTTCCAGCCGTCCATGAGTTCTTTTATTTGGATCGTACCTTTTCCATGAAACCATCCTCCGCGGGTTTTGTGGGAGGCGACCTTGCGTATCTTCCAAAAGTTGTTCTTTCCTCCTCTTCGTTGGGTACGATGAATGTTTTTCCACTGGCCGCCGCCGACATTAGGGCATATATACCTAACTCAAATTTATTTTCTTTATAATGGGGTGGACAGCACCTACATTAAGGTGAGAAAGCAAGGCTGGGAAGACGACTGTCAGCTACGTCAAGCATGGTCGCTCACTCCACCGCCTATGGTTCTGTCGACCATCCCGGTATCCGATCCCTGGAGAGAGACCCCCTATTTGGTTAGGCAGTAGTCTTAATGGTTCTTTTATGTCCGGAAATCCTGACGTGACTCATGTTCTTTCTATCGAGCCTATCTAGTCAGCTCTGCATCTCTCCACTAGGTTGGGACGGATCATTACTGATTCTAAAGCTTTCATAGAGGCTTGGATATCTATGAAAATTCCAATGCTACATCTTCGTGTAGGTTAGAAGCTAATTGTCCGGCAGGTCGTGAGAAAACTGGCTTGCATCGGAAAGTACATACTAAGGGGTGAATATTAGTGGCCTCTAGATACACCATTGCCCGATACATAGTAACTTTTCCTGAGAACATTTACCTTAATTTTACTAGAAAAGAGTTTCGAGAAAAAATTAATTGTTAAGTTTGGAAAATGATTTTAGTAAAGGGAAGAGCTGATTCTAGAGCACACGCCATAAAAGAAGGTACATAAGCGCTCATGTGGAATTTTGATTGAACATATAAATGAACCGGATAGAACCGGGTTTAGGAAAGCATAGTGACGCTGCTCGTCTGAAATATCGCTAAGCAATTCAAGCAGGGGTTTGGAATTCCCTTCTTTTATGGCGCGAGCTCTATCTAGTACGATATAACATGATGTTAGAAAGAACCAGTAAAGAGATACATACATACTATTTCGGTTTATTATTTTAGTGGAGTTAATTGTGATAAGGATGAACTTAGGAAAGGAATACATAGGGCCCAACTAGAAAAAAAAAACACCATTCAGACATTCATTCAATTTCATTCTTCTCAATTACTACAATTTTACCGACTGTCCAAGAATTAATTGTCGAAGCCCTTTAACGAATAATTCTTGGCAATTAAAGAACAAATCGCAAACTTAATGAAAATTCAAGGATCAACAAAAGGATTCCAAGTCCGAAGTACTTACGACTGTTAATCGATATTGAAGCTTGCTAGTATCGAGACTTTCAATATCGCCTAGTCATGATTCTCCCCATGGCGGAGTATATACAAGGTGCCATTCTTAATTAACTTCCGCACTAAAGCGCTTAATTAACCGAACGAGAATGACTTTATCTGATTGTGAGGTTTGGCCCTGATTTCTTATTAATAAAGGCAGGATTTTCCCCGAAAAGGTATTTTTGAAATTCCCTGAAAGGAACAGTCAAGCAAGCATGGCGAGTTCATTAAGAATTAGTTAATTGAAAAATCTAGAGAGATATATTTTGCGATTCAAGTTCGGCGTTCGGAAAGTACAGAATGAAAACGAAATAACCCTCCTCCGAGCTGCTCTACTATAAACTTGAGACTTTGGATTAAATATTTGAATTTGGGGCTCAGCTTGTTGAAACTGTTTGGCTGCGCTAAGAAATTCAGGACGGGGGCGACGTTGTAACAGCCGTAACAAATACAGAGCGTACATAATTAAATTGGATTGTTCCAGTATGTACACCGAGCGTAACAGGAGGTCCGGGTCAACTAGAAGGGCGAGTCCATTTACCTACTATATAAGGGGATCAATAGCGAGGATAATGGAATAAAACTTGGGGGTAATGTAATGAAACTGAAGGCAAAAAGTAGCTCCACAGCCGTTCATTCGTTATGTTCTTACCTGCGAGATGTTTTCTTCCTTAAGGCTATGCATAAATAACTGATGGCCATTTGGAAATTCAATAAGGTCAACTTTTATAGGGTACTACACTCAAAGAGAAAATAAATTAATATCTGCAGTAATTCATTGAAAATAACTCGATATTTTATTCATTAACCAAACATCAGAGTCGCTGGTACCTAAACAGAGATGACGCTCTTCTGAGGGGCCATTCTCAGAAACACGGTGCCAAAGGAACTTTCTCCCACAGAAAAAAAATCGAAGGGAAATGAACGGATGCCGGCGTATATGAAGGGAACTTTCACTTTCCGTTGGTTAAACATTAAATCAACTTATTTATATTCGGCTGCTCAGCGACACACATTTTCTTGTTTATCGTGGCTGCCAGCAGTCGTAAAAAAATACATAAAAATCTTTGATTTTACATTTCCGAAAAGTCGCTCCGCTCTCACTTCACTTTCACATTTTCACTGGGAAATTTGAGGTTTGTTCTTGACATATTGCAAATGGCTTTCAGCAGCTTCTTGTAATATGGCCTTGGGCTATTTAATTCTGCCTTAATAAATGGATGGCATTGATTTGAGAATTGAAGCGGCTTGTCAACGCCATTATTAAGGGAGCTGGTGCGGGACTCTTATCTAATGCCGATACCATCAAATAGAAAATTCCGACAATTGGAACCACAAATCAATTGTTTATTTATACGTGACTATGAGGTTTGTTGAGTTTTTAACTTCCCAGTATAGGAAGTTATTGTAATCGGTCCGAAAATCGAAATCGAAAATTTCAACGTATTTTCATCTTTCAAGGTCCCAGGAGCATTTTAAGCAAAAAATTGGGAGGAAGTATGTGTGTGTGTGTGTGTGTGTGTATGTGCGTACGGATGTGGTCATTTTTTCCTGCACGATATCGCGCGAACCAAAACTGATATCGACTTCGTTGAGCTGTTGTTCGAAACGTATTAACCGAAATATGATCTGAAAAGAATTTCATGAACTTCGGTCCAGCCGTTTTTTTGTTTAAGCGACGTAACTGATTTTTGTACCTGTACGATATCGCCCGAACCACGAAAGATATTAACTTACTTGAGGTGCCGTTCGAAGCGTATTAGCGACAATATTATCTGAAAAGATTTTTATAATATTCGGTCCAGCGGTTTTTTGGTTTAAATGACTTAAGTGATTTTTGTACCTGCACGATATCGCGCGAACTATAAAAGATATCGACTAAGTTGACGTGCCGTGCGAAGAGTATTAACCAAAATATGATCTGAAAAGATTTTCGTAAAATGCGGTCCAGCTGTTTTTTTGTTTAAGCGGCGTAAGTGATTTTTGTACCTGCACGATATGGCCCGAACCACAAAGATATTGACTTACTTGAGGTGCCGTTCGAAGCGTATTAGCGACAATATAATCTGAAAAGATTTTTATAATAATCGGTCCAGCGGGTTTTTGGTTTAAATGACTTAAGTGATTTTTGTACCTGCACGATACCGCGCGAATTAAAAACTATATCGACTTCATTGAGGTGCCGAAAAACATTAATACATCAATTTTATATACATTTTCGTCATCCTAATCTTATAAGTGCGCACATTTAGTTTGACATTTTAGTGAAAATATTAATAAACTATTGTGACAAATTCTCGGTATTATGCATATACATATTCTATATTGCCTATTGTTCATTTATTATTAAAATATCCAATCATAATATTCAACATCCATCATACTACTGGGAAGTTGATCGTGTGGACCGAAAGGGTCGAACCCACATTCCAACTAGTTTTGGCACTCAAAATCGAAGATCCATTTTATTCATAAGTTTAAAAATAAATTTTAATTCAAGATACGAGCGATAGTTTACCAATGTAAGACCAAATAATCCGAATGCATGTGGTGTTGTGTCATGCCGTCTTAACCTAGACAAAACAGAGACAATCTTTAAATGCAACTTCCAACTTTTTCATGCACACCGGAGTCAAGCTTTGGGGATATTAGAATACCATGCGTGAAGTGGGGCGTAATTATGTAACGAACCACGATTCCGTTACTAATAATCCCTCTCCCAACAAAGCTTTAGGTAAATAAATATTCACCCAGCAGGCTAAGTGATTCTCCTTTGAAAGCTTCACTTCGAAGCTTTAAAGCTTCCTACCCGACGAGCTTTTCTAGCTATAAAAGAAACCGCTTCACCAGTTTAAAATTAGTCTTTCACCAGACTCGTTACGAAGAAGTCATCTTGTACGGTCTTATACAGTGTTGAGGTTAATAATCCGGGACGGTAAGAACACTTACTGAATGTGGGATGTTGCTCAGGCCTTGTCGAGGTATATGATGCGACAATGTTCCTGGCAGAAAATGAAATCACTGGTTCTAAACCAGTAAATAATAGAATATGCACCCTTCGCATTAAAACAAGACTACATAACATTAGTCTTATAAACGTCCATACGCCCACAGTAGACCAGACGGACGAGCAGAAAGAGGAATTCTACCAGGAGGTAACAAACGCCCCCAGATTAATACCGTCAAACGATATTAAAATGGTGCTTGGAGCCATGAATGCCAAAGTAGGAAAATAAGAGGAATTCCTAGGAGTCATAGAAGATGACGTGGCAATCACCAGACGGGGTAACTAATAATCAAATTGACCACGTTCTGATTGAGAGAAGAGGAGCCACGAGTATACTGGATGTGAGAACTATGATAGGAACGTGCTATGGCTCGGACCACTATCCCGTCAAAGTGAAATTTAAAACCCGAATAACGACCAAAACTCACAGAGGGCAAACACAACTAAAGTATAGACAAGCTGATACTAGAAGAAAGAAGAGATGCTATCAGAATGTTATCGTACAAAACCTGAGAGGAGTAGAGAACAGCCCGACATCAATATCAAATGGGAAAAACTGAAAAACAACGTAAAGGAGGCAGCCAGACTAGAATTGACTGGTTTGATCAGAATTGTAGAGCACTCATGAAAAACAACTCCTCCACCTGAAGCCTGGCAATGATACCAAGTGCATGGTGGTATCTCTCTGCATCACATAGAGTCTTATTCTGTACAATCTTCACTGGTATGGTTTCTTCTAGTCTGGCCAGACAATCTCTCTTTGCCCTCTATATTCCTGAATTCCAGTACTCTTTGTAAAGTGCTCCTGTACTATCTAGCCATAGAATAGAACTGCTTTTGACAGCTTTCGTTTAGCTTAGATGGTATATAGACCGAATCTAGTGCGTTGATAGTCATTTGGCCCTTCTAAGGCCATTCATACACGAGGGATCATGGTTCTGGAACCAAAAGCTTTGCTGCGAGTTTCCTGAAAATACACGGAGAAATAGCAAAGGAAGCAGCTTTAGTGTTGCTACGCAATGATTATTTGTATTAGTGAGATGTCAAATTTTTGATTCTGGTCGGCTGTTTATATAAATCAGTTCATTTACTTATAATCAATAATTAGTTATCATAATGAAAGTAGTAAAATTATCATGGATGAAAATAGTGCGTTTGTTGTGTTGATTTTGGACTGTTTGAAAGTTTATTATTATTAACACCATAGCAACGTATTGATATCTTATTGGTGTGAGTGCGTGCTTTCCGTGTTCGCAGGTCAAAAGCAGGAGCACAAAAGTCTCCACCGAAGCACGAAACTCTCCACTTATTACATCTCCGCACACCTCCCTTGCCCAAAACAAGCTTTTGCTCCGGAACCATGATCCCTCGTGTATGAATGGCCTAAGTATATCAAGGTTTTCCTGCTGCTGCTGCCCTTGGATTCTTCTGGCTAGGCAGGCTTTAAAAATTGTCTGTCTAGAATGCACTGAAGAATTAAGTAGAACGAATAATTTTCGGTGGTTTTTTCGTGAAGTAGGCCCCTTTGTACTGTCGAGGGTTAAATGATGGGGCACAATGTCAGAGAGTAAAATCCAATCGGAAAGATAGAAGAAAGATGAGTGAAAGAACTGCCAACCAACGGGTGGTTTTATTCCACCGACTTCCATTCAATACTATCATGACAAGGCTGACTGGTAATCGAAAAGGAGATAGCTTGTTCATTTATTAAGCTTCTAAGCGACGACAGCAGAAAAATGGCAAGTGGTGACTGCAAAGAAGCTAAGAAATAAGGAATACTACATATTTTGGTGACATAGAAAGCGCCGATGACTATGCTACCATAGTCAGATCGAACAGTAGACCTCTGGGGTGGTAGACGATTGCCTTAAAATCAGCCTACTACGATCAGGCCACGAAGAGAAATTTCCAGCCCCCACACCCACCCATTAATGATGTGAACATGCTAAGGGCGACGGCGAAACGATTGGCTTGTGGGATCCCTACATGGTTAAATTTGGGACCTTTTATGTTTTCTTATCTCAATCTGTAGCGATTTTTTCATTCCTCCATAGTTGAGACTGCTGAGAACGATTCTTCCTCTTCTCTTTTCGTTTACTGAGGAATTGGGTCGAAAGTACCACGGCCACTCGCTTGGCCTGTTGTACTACACCCCTGTACGTCAACAGGTACAGCAGTCTGACCTGGCTAATTGTATCTCGCTTAGACCTGAGTGTCCTGCATTCCGTCTGTTGGCAGAAAGTTCACGAAAGCTGGGTTCAGGTATGCCCCATGGGGCCAATTATTTCGACTCTGGTCCTCCATGAATTAGGACAGAGTGGCGGCTGTCTAGTTCCGCTTTTTGTCCTGGTAGAATAGCTCCTACCTTTTCTTCTTGTGGGGTCCCCACTCCCCTTGATAATCCCCAACCTCTGCAGTTTAGGCAGCACACCAGAGGGAACTGCCATGGGACTGTTCCGTCTAGATGTTATGGAGGTTGATGCTGCCAATGTTCTGGGGGTCCAAAAACTTTCCACAGAGCGGTGGCTGTTTAGATCTGCGTCTTGGCTTCCCGTGTTCCTGATCGCGGTCCCGCCTTCGGTCTGTTGGGAGGGAGTTGGCAAAGGCGGGGCTCGGGTGTTTGTGTAGCTTCCTCGCTTTGGTTTTCTCCAGCTTTATTGGTCCATAAAAGGCCCATGGATAAGGCACGAAAAGAGGCCTCCATATCTCCATAAGGAATTTTACAACTGGTGCGTCTGGTGACCAGAGGATATCTTTAAACGATAGTGCGAAAACTTCTAACGGCTATGCAGCTCTCGACACGATACCCTTACATCTTTGCTTGGTAGTCCCTAAAGCCCCCCATACACGGTCAAATTGGATGTACCTCGAAGGGCGTATGTACAACCAAAACTATCGATTGTGGGCCGGTCGGCCGATCAGAACTCATTGCGCTTATGGTTTTGATGAAATTCTGGATGTACAACCAATTGACCGTGTATGGGGGCCTTAACATATTAGCCCGTACCGATTCCTATGGCAGTTTGTACTTCTTCCACGGTTGTTGCGGTCCTGGCTTTGTTAACATTATTATATAGTAAATGCGGATTTTGATAAGTGTATGTTCAACCCTTGATTAAAAACACTTCGTCTTTCTACTGAACGCACTTAGCATGGTGCCGATCGGCCGTATTCTAAGTTTCATATTTTGTCTTATACATCACGGGTATTATATTGTGCATCATAGAACTTTAATTTAAATTAAAATTGTTTTTTGTTGAAAATACTCTTTACTTGTATCGCGAACCCATTGTGCTATTTCCTTTACAATTCTTAATAATTTCCTTAACCTTTTCTTAACATTTTCACTATCTGTGGGGGTGCCTTGTTTATTTCTACCTATGTTGGAGAAAGATTTTAAATTTTTTTAGTCGAAAGCTCTTTCTGAAAATGAAGAATGGATATCCATCCGCCATAACAGATAAGTTAATTCTATTATGATGCCAACAGACGATCCTCCCATTAAAATTTATAAAAAACCCTCGTTCAACTTGCTTAAGAAAGAAATTGTATTTATTCACCAGTCGTGCATTTTCATTTCATCGTTCATTTTCCGTGTTTGAAATTTGCTTTTTATTAAATTCGTTAAGAAGTTTCCAGCATTTAAGATATCCTTATTGCAAAAAAAAAAGGAAAACACACACAAGCAAGCTTATTGGAGCAAGAGTTTGCAATGTTCAAGCATTCCTCCTCGGGCAAGAGCGTCTTTTACCTTAAGGAATTTCTCGAGAAAATTTCATAAAGAAATCCGGATTTATACCCGAGGATGGGACTCCGCTCCATCTAGGGTGCATATTTAAATTGAGCGACTGCAAAAATTCCTAATGAACTTGGATGTAACGCGAAACCGCATCGTAATTACTTCAGCTGCGGAGCTGCTGGTTGGTGTACGACGAAAGCCATTCGCATGTAAGACCTTGAATGTTGCCTCTGAGGGAAGTGGAATTCTTCAAAGCTAATGAGGTCCTTAAAGGAGTCCTTTCGCTCTGTGTGTGCACAGGATTAACGTAATAAATGGCACAAAATTAACAAAACTACACTGGCGTGTTTTACTTTATGCATAGATAAAGTTTTTCAGATAGGAATTTTGCGGCTGGGAAAAATAAGTTTTGCATACTAAAAGACCTTCGCTTATTTGGAGAAGTAGTTGCTGTGGCAAAGGGAAGGCGTGCGCTTTGGCGGAGACGTGACTTGGTTTCACAGAAGGAAATTTATGAGCAAATAATTACTGGTAAAATACAATTGAAAACATCTCGTGTTTCACGTTCTCTTGCTGCTGCTGTTTTCGTGATTATATTAATTCTCCTTTAATCACTGTATTTTTCAAGTGCTTAAAGCAAAGCCAGTTGAGTTATTTGATTAAAGATATTCCAAGCAGTTTCAGCTTAATGGTGGGTTATTGATGATGATACAGATAAAGTTCACAGCCAGTCATTTATTTTGTGAGTGTCCTTGAAAGAATTTTCGGTAGAATCATTTAGTCCTTCCTAAATAAGTGATCATTGAAATGTATCAGTTGAAAGGACCTTTCTAAGTAAAACTATTTGCAAAGTACGTTATATTGTCCTCTTTTCTATACAGAAACAGGAGGGGACTGTTAAAATGTAAAATGATAATCGGTCTATTTATTTACCAGCTGTGTCTTAAGTTTTATGACTTTAAATTCTTTGGTTATGGAGTTACGCCCGGCTGGCACTTTGAGGGAGGGATATACAGATAGGTTGCCCCTATGAGGGTATCCCTACTGTCTCATGTGGACCCCGTGCTGTTTTTTGTTTTCAGGAGGTAAAAAGCTTGCACCACCATATGACTTATGTGCACATTACTGGCCGATCCCGCATGACGGTTATATTTATATATACCTACACACATACACACATTCGCAAATATAAATACATGCACATATTGTAACTAACCGCGATGCATTACTAATAATCTCCCTCTCAAAAAAGCTTTATAAAAATAAATATTCACCCAGCAGGACAGGTGATGCTCCCTTCGAAAGCTTCACTTCCAAACTTTAAAGCTTCTTACTGCGACCAGCTTTTCCAGCTATAAAAGAAACCGCTTCACCAGGCCAAAGTCAGTCTTTCACCAGACTTGTTCCGGAGAGGTCATCTTCTCGGGTCCTATACTGTGTCGAGGTGTATGAACTGGTTCGGTAAGAACACATACAGAATACCTGTAGGAGCCTGCCCAGCCGAGGTGCTTGATCCGACAGTGCTCCTGACAAAATTTTCTAGACTAGTGTCAAAGTATCTTCTTCTTTTTTGAACTCTATTCACGATTCGTTTCCATTCTTGACATTTTTTGGCGACGTCTCAAACTTCGGTAACTGGTAATCATTGATTCTTTAGGTCATCCTAGATATTCTTTAGCTAGGTTTTCTTCGGTGCCGATCGCTGGATTGTTCAGCCTGCGGAACGGTCTTGCCAGAAAAGTTTACGTGGCAAGCGGTTATCATCCATTCGGCAAACATTTCCAAACCACCGTAGTCGAAGTTTCTGCATTTCTTCTTCGATCAGTGTCTGTTGATTGCAGCTTTTTAACTGTCGTTTCGAAGGCGATCGAGGAGCGAGACACCTCGAGCTTCTTAACGTCCGGTTTGATGTCCACGATTCATATCCATAAAGAAGAATCGGAAGGTCCAACGTTCGGTAAAGGTGTACTTTTGTTTTGATGGAAATATTTGTTCGTTTCCATGTGCACCACTTGAGCGAGGCGAATGTTGCTGTTGCCTGGTCGATGCAGCTGTGAACGTCGGCCGTCGATGCCACTTTCGTTTCCTCAACCGATGATCCCAAATATTTGAACATCGGAACCTGTTCGATTTGGATTCCATCGAGGTGAGCACTGGCTTTCGATCCGTTCGTTGTGAGCACTTTGGTCTTTTCAGCATTTATTTTTAACCCGTATGACTGCGATGCGGGGAATATCGTATAAGATGTCCGTTGCTCATAAGGGATGGCACTGGCTCATCAGCATTACATCTCGGGAGTTCTTCAGCTTTATTCAGCTGCTACTGCTCGTGATATTTCTTCGACTTTCTCTTTTTCTTACGGCTTCTTCTAGCCTTAACTTTCTGTGGATAGCCTTCACCGCTGCTTTCACTTTCAACCATTTCTTCTACATAGTTTCGCCCTTTCATCGGCGAATCTCGAGCAGGTAAAAATGTGGTCTATGTCTTCTTCCATCGCTGGGCATACCGGACACAACGTTGAATCAGCGTGCTCCGTCGTAACTCATCTGTTCACGCTCGTAACCCATATTTCCACGTTAAGGATAAGTCTGTGGGTCCAACGACCTTTTACCGGCTCGTCCCACTTCCGTTGTCATTCCCTTATAGACTCGCAGCGCGTAATCTGCCGCGGTACCTTTCTTGGCTCCTCTCTACCATATTCTGGGTCATGGAGTCGCATGCCCTCTCTCGTCGGGTTGTCTATGGGGATCATCTCCGCTATCACATACGCCGCATCGTCGAGCGTGGTTCGGGCGAAAGTTCATGTTTCAGAACTTTCGTGCAACAGAGATAAAAAAAAGCATACAAGTTTCTGTGCGATAAAAGATTTCAACGTGGATTTTCGCGTTGACTTTGAGATGTAAACGAGGCTTATAGCTGTAGTTCGGACATAGATTATGATTAATGAGTTTCTTGACTTTTAACCTCTAGAGTCCAGCACAGCGACTCTCCTTGGGATTGCATCTGCATGTACTTTGGCATTTTGTGCTGCAGTTGTTATTGGCTATCCTGCTGTACTGAAGCAAATATTGAAAGTGACTCGAGCCCTATCCTGGGGGCTGGTAGTCCGAATTCTTAACCGCTATACTATCGAGACTGAGAAAACTTTAGGGACGCTAGGGAATACATGAATAGTGAATTAGGAATAATGTTGGATGACTTAAAATGAACCTTCTATTGGCATTACCAAGAACGACCGATATCGAAACGAAACTTTGTCCTCTTGCGATTTTGTCCCAGTGATTACCACTGATTCTTGACTCGTGGTGCAGTGGTTTTGAAATTCCTAAATATCCATAACGCGAGAATACAAACTTTAAAGAATCGAATACTGTCCAAAAATCGAATTGAACTTTAATTGTTTAACCCCTCCAGAAAAGTATCCCCATTGACGTAGCAAGTCTCTCGAACAAGAAAACAATAAATCACCGGAATTGGAAACCCTTTAAGTTTTATTCTCCTGTGACAATATCTTATCTCTGTATCATAATCCCTTTTCCTCAAACCATTATTACCAAACCTGATTAGCCCCATGTATCTCTTGGCTGGAATTCAGTCTGTCGAGATGTAAAGGCATAAAATGGAGACTTTGAGTTTATCTTTGCTTCAGTTTTGCTACAGCGAAAGTTTGACGCCGCAGAGTTTCGTTTAAATTTCATTAATTCTGAGCCAATCCAATTAAAAACTTTTCTTATTTAAGAGAACAAGTTACATGTTGATCTTCTTCTTCTTAGCAGTGCTATGCTATGGTGTTTTAGTTCAACTTCTTCATCTGTACATATTTCATTCAAGTGGTTATCAAGGATATAAGGTATGGGTTTAAAGAATATTCAGTTAAAGTTCCTTGGTTATTTTCCATTAAGAAAGACGATGGGAAAAAATATATAAGATTTTGATTTTGTCTTCGTTTTAAAGTTAGCCTACCAGAAGGCGGCTCGAAGATGTTCAAGTAACAACAAATGTCTTGACGGGGTGCTGTGCAAACTTAAGTTATTAAGGAAATTTTTGGGAAGAAGAGAAATTAAAAATGATTTTTGAAACCTTGAAAACGGATGGAGTTAAAATGTTGAGTAGAGTAGGGAAACATACTCACATCAGTTAAGCTGTATAAACAGACATCGCATAAACAAACACAAAGTGGATCAAGATCCTCGTTAACATACATATACAACCGAAGCGAACAATCCAGATATGGGAGGATTTAAAGTGAATCTGCGTATTTGGCATCTTTGGATCGAACGATGTTTAAAGGGATTCAAACGTAATCGAAAAGCAATTAACATAACCTACAATTTATTATTTCCATATCGTTTCAATGTTGTTATAGACCGAGAGCGAAGTGAATATGCAAAATGTGAGGACCGCATTCGGTCAACAGATTTCAGTTGATAATAGCTCAAAGAGGAATAATACGGATGTTGCCGGCTAATTTTTGGCTCCAATGCTATGAAGCCTACGACACAACCCCGGACAGGACAGAAACTTAGGAAACGTAGGGCAAAGGTATCTACAACTACCCCGTTTATGACTAGGTTGAAAAGTT
The DNA here is from genome assembly GCA_949987705.1 of Thereva unica. Lineage (NCBI taxonomy): Eukaryota > Metazoa > Arthropoda > Insecta > Diptera > Therevidae > Thereva > Thereva unica. The sequence continues at coordinate 149,622,418 of OX465282.1, forward strand.
GAGTCGAGATTGAGTTGATTTCTCTACCATCGTATATGATGTCGAGTTGAGTTCACTTTGGGTTGAAATAGAGTTAAACTGAAATCAAAACATAACCTCAAATATTTGTGTGAGATTCTCATTTTTAGATTCATAAAAACTCAGATCGAATTAATTTTTTATTGCACAGGCAAGCAAAAATACCGAAGACAAAACTAACACCAAAGGCGGACTTCATGGATGGTAAAGAAACAAAGCAAATGTCACTACAACCCCATTACAATTCAACCAGCGTATATGAGACGAAAAATCAACTTGACTCAGTTAGGAGAGTTTAGCTGGGTTGAGTGGACGTAGTTTAAACTCGACCTCAGTTTATTACTGGGTTGAACCTAGTGAGAAACGGGGCAAATAAAAACAAGAAGAGGAAACAGAGACGGAAAATAAATGTGCCAGAATTAAAAGACAACCAAATTAGGGGTGACTATCAGAAACCACTGGACATGAAGACTGCAATCCACTACTCGCGAAGTTGCTTCGGCGAAGTACTTCTCGAAGTTGATCAAAGTCCGAAACGTGGTATACAGAAACGAGCAATGTAAAAGATAAATGTCATTTTCGTGCTTCGTCGCTTGGTGACCCCTTTCTATATAAAATCGAAGCTGTTGTTGTTGTTTCTGCATTAGTGCTGACGGGGACGGAGCTGCCAGTCTCTTTTATTTACTTTGTTTCTGTATAGTGTGGTCCGAAGTGCGTGGGTAGACACTTGATTGCTCACGGTGAGTAGTGGATTTGGGGTTAGTTGTTAGTTGGTTTGGGTAGCGGTTTTGGGAAGAAGAAACTTTGTATGATTTGAGTTGTTTATTTATACTAAATTTACATTAAGTGCTATGCTACTTTTATACTAACTTATGGCCTAGTTAAGGTTGGTGAGTAGTTCTGCAATTTCCCAAAGATTACGGATTGACTGCAAGACATTTTGCCGATATGTTGGGTCAGTTCTTTTATGTTTCTATGCTTCAGAATTGGGTCAATGATTGTTGTGTGAGTGTCTGCTAGTATGTATATTTTTTCCCAAACAACACTCGTGCAATCTCGCGAAGAGCTCAGCCGCCTCGCATACAACTAACCGCGAGTTCTTTGCTTCGGGCCAAAGAAGCATAGTCGCCTGGAGTGAAGTAAATTTACACAAAGTGAATCGAAGTGCCTCTCTATATTCTCGAATTCGACCAAGTTCGATAAATTTCGCCAGTATAACAGTGCAGGCTTAAGAATAAATAAACTTAACAATGTAATGGCCCAGCGGAGGAAAACAGAGCATACCAAATCATGCTAAGCAGAACAAAGAATTCTGAAGAGGAGTATGAAGGAAAGAAACGAACTGAGATTAGCATACAAAAAGCAAAAAATGCCAATATTGGGAAAACGAAATGCGGAGAATAGAAGAATCAGCAAACTCAAATTACACAAGAAACTTTTATAAAAAGGTTTCAGCAACGTAAAGAATTTGAACCCAGAAGGACGATGTTGCAAGTTTAAAAATGGGGATCGGATGTACTACTATACTAAGAGCTAGCTACAAAAACGTGCCTCTCGAGTACGAGGATGAAATGTTTTCGAATGTTAGTACTCACAGCGTTCATAAGTAAAATTGTGATCTGCCTGGGCGAAAGTACTTAGTGACCAAATTTAGTATGTCCGTCTTCCGGAAAATTTTTGGAACAGGAACGTCACCTACCGAATAATAGCTTGAAATTAGTCTTAAAATTGAGTACTTACGGAGTAAAAAAAAAATATGTTGATTGGTCTGCTTGGTCAAATCTGGAGCTAATGTCTTGGCAGACCTATTTGTTTGTTGTTTTGGAACGGCAACTTCCCTATCGAGTAAGAGTTTCAACCTGCAGTCGCATTAAAGCTTGAACATTTTTATACTTGACAACAAAGATCTGCTGGGTTTGTGCCGGTGCCAAGTGTCTGGCAGACCACCTTTTATTTTAGTGTTTAATTACTACTTAAACCTTAATAACTCCCATACCGATTGGCATCTTCTTGGTCATTTAGATCTGAAAAGAAATCGGTTGGACATTGAGTCGTTTGATAACTGAAAACTTGGTTTACTTGAACGACTGGATTAAGTCCTCTTTTCGTTTCGGATAGGTGTACGTTTGATATCTGAATTGTCACTGAAACTTTCAAATAAAGCTAGAGCATTTTTGCCACACCGAAGTTTACTTGGATGTGGACTACGAGTCAGTTTTTAACTAGGGTTTGCTTTAATTTATTGAGTATCATTCAATTGATCAGGTCACCCCTGACATAAAAGGTGCCCGGGCTTTACCCGGACAGTTTTTAAACCCCTCGCAGACACCCTCTAAACTAGGACAAACCAGGGGAATCCCGGAAGGATGGCCGCCCTACACTTGACTAATATTTTTAAAACTATAGTTTCGCTACGACGCGTTTTAATATATCATTTTTTTTTTTTTTTTTTGTGAAGGTCTGTTGTGAAAATAGAACATTGCCCACCTCTTGAAATTTTATGTAGTTTTAGGTTAGAGTCGAATCTGTGATGTCCATAATACTTAATTAGTAAAGACCGAAATTATCAAGGACCCATTTAGAAAAGGACTTCATTTAATAAAACAGAAAAAATAACAATTTTTTCTGATCCTTCAGCATGCTTTGTGTATTTTATTTAAAACATCCCTAAAAAACATATATTAGGGTAACCCTTTTTAAAATATCCATTTCCTTAGCAACAAGTCTAGCTTTTACACTTTGTACACGAACATTTGTCTCTCTCTCTCTCTAATTTAAACATGTTTCTTTTTCAGTTGAAAACTCCCGAGCAATCATTTGTGGAGGTGTTTCGCATCCTTTGTGTTATTTTAATGTAAGTATACACAAACTTCCGCATGATAAAATCCTTGCGAGATTTATTGTTAAACAAAAATTTTATACATGTATGCTGAATATTATATGAGAATTTCTACTTATTTAATTCTATTTTTACGATAACCTTCCTTCCTTCCGTACATGAGTGATAATAAAAAGGTTGGATATTATCCCTTCATTTTCATATTTTTTTTTAAAGGCTAAACTCTACGTTCGTTCTCTGAATATATCCTTTTTCCCTATAGCAAACGCAGCACTTACGCAGGATGTTTCTTGAACAAAAAAAATATGTAAATATTTTCATAAACTAAACTGCGAATGCATATTTATAGTGTGATGAGGCTCATTCGTGGAATAATACCCTTCTCGCAAAAAATCCTTCTCTTTGCAGTTATCTAAATATGAATTTTTAATGTAAAAAAAAGTGAAACGCTGAAACGGAATTCATGGTCGACATATTCAAAAAAAGGTATACATTTGGACTTTCTTTTCATTTCTGGGACATGTAAACATATTCATGTATACGAATTTTTTTTAGAAATGCAAATTTGTGGCAAATTTGTAGCTGAAAATATCTAAAAAAAAAAACTTCTTAAAATTAATTAAATTCTGCACGATTTTCCTGTATTGACTTTTAAAAATTTGCATGTGCCTCATTCGCGGAAAGGTAACAAACAAAAATCGATAAAATCCATTAAGAGACATGACATGATTTTGTTACATACATATGTTTACCTGTGTAGCATTTTTTTACCTCTTTTGTGTCACGCAAAATGAAATTGTTCTCTTTTATTTCCTGGATTGTTGTTTAAGTAGAATTATGGTTAGGTAATTTTAGATTGCCTATTACCGACAGCTCAAAATAGCTGTTGAAAAAGTTCTTAACATGGATATGTTGGTTTATTATAATTAGAAAATCGGTAGCAACAACCAACATTATGAAGGTATTATGGAGAATATGAGGATGGAGAATTTTTTGCGGAAATACTGTAGGAGAACTCCCTATAACGAATTCATACTTGCCACAAATATATGCTCATTATGTTATGTATAAGAAAAGTATGCTATAGAGAAATTTAATTTTGCATACAATTTTATTTCATCCATGCATTCGTATTGGATTTAAAAAACCAAGCTTCGGTATCACCCTTTGTACTACCAGTCCGTCATGTCGTTCAGTGCAATGTTTCGTAGTAAGCTTAGTTTGAAGGATACAAGTGAGTAAGAAAGATAAAATCGGGTCTGGGTGTGCAGGTGCTCCAGAAGATGAGGGTGGGCCGAGAGGGCTGATCTTGTGTTGAGGGGAAAATATTGCTGTGCAGGCAGGTTCTTTATTTCAGTGGAACTGTCGCTGCTTTATTTTGTAAGCATTTGAAACACAAGTCTACTTCATCGGCATTGAACATATTTGCGGGCTCATATCCTCGTATGATTGAAGGCAAAACCTCCATTTGCCATTCCTGATAATGCTTCTCTCCGGTCAGAATTTTTATCAGCTTCCTTGAAGATAGAAAACTCAGAGTATCATATAATGAAGCTTCATTCGAGGATATCAATGAAAAGTCAGGTGTACCTAAAACTGCCTAAATTGCCGAGGCCGGGCAAAAACTAAAAAAAACCCCGGACATTTGGGTGAAATGGAGTATTTTCCGCGGACCCCCATTTAAAAAAAATTAAGGAATATATTTTCTGGCGAGTTAAAATCCAACCTTCAAATCGAATTGATAACCAATTATATATTCGGCTAGTAGCGAAGGGTTAGCAACCCTTTCTGGCATTAAGTTCTTGCTATGAAACCTACGACACAAGCTGGGACAGGACAGAAACTTGCGAAACTAGGACAAAGATATCTTCAATTTCACCGTTAATGATTAGGTTGAAAAAGAGAGTCGACGTTGAGTATAAATTTCGACCATCGTATATAATGTCAAGTTGAGTTCACTTTGGGTTGAAATAGAGTTGAGCTGAAACCAAAACATAACCTCAAATTTTTGTATGAAATTCTCATTTATAGATATGTAAAAACTCAAAACGAAATATTTTTTTATTCCTGCGCAAGCAAAAACACCGAAGATAAAAGTAATGCCAAAAGTGGACTTCACGGATGCTAAACAAACCAAACAAACGTCACTCCACCGCATTTACAGCCCAACCAGTGTATATGAGGTGATAAATCAACTCGACTCAGGTAGGAAAGCTGAGTTGGGTTGAGGGGACCCAGTTTCAACTCGACTCCCGTTTAAGACTGGGTTTAACCTGGGTTGAACCTAGGCATAAACGGGGTAAATAAAAACAAGAAGAGGAGCAAAGTAGGGGAGAATATGATCTGCACTCCATTACTCGCAAAGTTGCTTCGGCGAATAGTTTCTCGAAGTTGATCTAAGACCGAAGCACGGTATACAGAAACAATGCAATGTGGTCACTTGGTGACCCCTTTCTATATAAAATCGAAGCTGTTGTTGTTTCTGAATTAGTGCTGATGTCACTATTGGACGATTTTTTACGGTATTCGAAGCTGTCAGTTCTTTTACCTTACTTTGTTTCTGTATACCGTGGTCCGAAGTGCGTGACACTCGTGCAACCTAGCGATCAACTTCGCGAGTAGTGTAGTGCAGACGTAAGAATAAATAAACTTAACAATTTAATGACCCAGCGGATGAAAAACACGAATATAACAAACAAATCATGCTAACAGTACAATAAACTCTGAAGATGAGTACAAAGAAAAGAAACGAACTGAGAAGAGCATACACAAAGCAAAAAAGAAGAAAAGAAGAAAATAGAAAAACCAGCAAACTCCAATAACACAAGAAATTTTTACCAAACCCAGAGTGACGATGTTGCAAATATAAAAATTGGGATGGACTAATAGACCAAGAGCTGGTTGCTAAAACGTGCCTATCGAATAAGAAGATGAAATGTTAGTACTCACAGCGACCATAAAAAATCGTGGTGTGCCTGGGCGGAAGAGTTGCCCAAGTTTGGTATGTGCGTTTTTCGGAAAATTTTTGCACCGCGTGTCCTATCGAGTAAGAGCTTGGAATGACTCTTAAAATTTAGTATCTATTTACGGAGTAAAAAAAATTTGTTGGTCTGCCTGGTCAAATCTGGTGCTAATGCCTTTTGTTATTGTGTTTTTGGGACCGCAACTGACCTATCGAGTAAGAGTTTGAACCTACAACCAAATTAAAGTTTGAACAGATTTATACTAGAAAACAAAGATCTGCCGGGTCTGCGCCAGTGCCAAGTGCCTGCCACACCACCTTTATTTTAGTGTTTAACTACTACTTAAACCCTAAAAACTCCTATACTTATTGGCACCTGCTTGGTCATTTTGATCTGAAAAGAAATCGTTTGAACATTGAGTCGCTGATAACTAAAAACTTGGTTGCCTTGAACGACTGGATTAAGTCCTCTTTTCGTTTCGGATCAGTGTACGTTTGATAATTCAATTCTCAGTGAAACTTTAAAATAAAGCGAGAGCATTTTTGCCACGCCGAAGTTTGCTTAGATGCGGATTACGAATCACTTTTAAATTTTTAACTAAGACTTGTTTTAATTTATTGCTTATCATGCAATTGATCGGGTTACCCGTGACACAAAAAGTGCCCGGGTTTTACCCGGACCCATTTTAAAACCCCTCTCGGACGGCCCCGGGCACCCTCCCAACTAGTACAAATCCGGAGAAACAAGGGCGGATGACAGCCCTACTCGCGCCTAAAAGGGTACTTGTACTCACGTCTCGCTAACTTGGAGCCCAAGAACTCCCTTGTCCTTCCTCTTCCGAATATACCCGCTAAAACAAAAAAATGGCATTCGCTTCCGTCAAAACACTGGCTGGGACTTGTCTTTCCGCAGTAAGAACACCAACGGTATTGCTTTCTATGCCACCACTATGCAAGCCGGAATGAGTTTGTTCGTTTCTCAAGCTTCAAGCTGCGGGAACTTATTCGGAACAACTCCACGGCATGATCCTTCACCTTCCCCTTTTCCGGCCTAGATAACTTCACTTGATTTTTGTTTCTTTACAAAAAAAGCTCTTGCCATTTTTCTACAATCACCTGTAAGCGAGGAAGTCATCTTCTGTTCGATCATCGAAGATACGGTAGTATCAGTTTGGGAGCCGATGTAATAAAACCGCATGTTGACTTTCGCAACTCTTTAAAGCTACTATTTTTCCAACTAGAACTTCCTGTTCGATATTGTACTGTAGATATAACAGTTGAAAGGTAAAATAGCATACCTCTAGGACCTTCCAGGACACATTTTCATTCGCACCAAAACCTTCTCAACGACAACAATTCCGTATTAAATGTGTTAAAGCTATTCCACAACTTTTACACATTCCAATTCTAGAGAGAGTCCACCTGATGTCGTCCAGTCGTGTTATCGTACTATAAATCTGTTTTGCTTACAAATAAATGCAAAATCCAATTTCTCTTAAATTTAGTTTGGTGAAAGTTTTTATAAAATTACAAATTCAACAAACTAAAAAAAAAACTTTGTTGTCCATTGCTGTTCGCGCCATGTTTATAATCCCAAACAATTTTCAGGTGATTAATGCAAAGCGTTTCATGAAATATTATCTCGTGGCACGTTTATCGCTCCGTTGTCGTCGCAAAATAACATGTGAAACTTTTTCGTTATGCTTTCATGTCATTTCACCCGAGGACAACACAACATAGAACAGCATAAATTTTGCAACCAAACAAAAGAGTGCGTCCTTCAGTGTTATTTTGGGTGTTGTTTAAGTGAATACAATTTTAACTTGGTTAAGTGATTTTGTGACGAATTGAAACCGTGAAACCGTGAAAAATATTTTTGGGGGTAAATTTAAAATTGCAATATAGTTTGTGCTGCTTGTGCAACCTTGTTCTTGATATATCCCAAAACAATTGATAAGTACGACAGAAAAAAACACGACATGCAATAAATCAAGCCAGATATGAGCTGCCAAAAATAACACTGCGTATCACCTGCATAATCGGTTACTTACACGGAACAGGTAAATTGACAAATTCATAAATCAAAAAATTTTGGTACAAAAAGAAAAAATCCCCTATAAAAATGATATAAGACTCGTAAATTACACTTACACATTACATTTACATGAAAAAAGGATGAAATCGATGAAAATTTTTTTTCATAGAAACTGGAATTAATGCAGATTTATTGGATTGGGATAAAATTTGTTTTAAAATCATATTTTTCACGAATATCTAGAAAATTATTAAAATATAAAATTGGAATTTTTGCTGATATTTTTAGAGGATTTTTTTTGTTAATATTCTATTCAAATTTATTCATGCTCTAGTAACTCTAATCCCAGTTGGCCAGTTTTTATGTAGAGAATATTATGTCAAAAAAGTGTGGAAATCATTTCGCTGATATTTGAAATTTACATTTTTGCAATTTTGCATCTCTTGCATACAAAAATCGATTTTTATTTATAGTGTTAGTGTTCATTAGTGTCAGTGTTCGTTGTTCTTTTCTGTTTGTGAATTTAGTAGCTTTTGAAATTTGTAACTGTAAAATTAAACCGGTAGTTTTATTGAAAATTTGCGTTAATACATATCCTCTGAAGTTACCACATTTTTATTATGTATCAAAACACAATCAATTCAAATACATAATGCCCACTGCTGAACTGTACGTCCTGCCGGCCCTCTACAGTTTTTTCTATACGAAGTTTCCGTATATCGTAAGTCCAGGATTTCATTGCTTGGGCAAAGCAAGTCACACCAAACTTTACGCTAGAGCGTTTTAGAATTGTACCAGTCACTAAACTAAGCCAAGCACCCACTGTCCAGTTCCGAAAATGACAAAGACGCCTGGAACCAAAATGATATACTTTACAGAAGTAGTGAAGGATCGCAAAATAATCAATGTCCTGGGCGAAAACGACGAAAGATCCCCAAACACCAATGACGGTGGATATAAGCCGCCCTCGCTAAGGTGGCTTTGGTGGTCCTGAAAGACAACTCCGACCATCCGGCATCAAGGCAGCAAAAACTTACGGCCTGTGACAGCATCAGATCTATTTAGCAGCATCAGAGCTATGTAAAGCTGCGTTAGCTCGAGTCGGGGAAGTTTACCTGAGGCTACCGACTCAAGGCAGTTAATGCCGCTGATATACCATGACGTCCGAGGGCAAGAGGATGGTTTCCAATGGCTCCATCTGCGCCTGAGGAAATCCTCACTACGCTGAAGGCCTTCAACCTTCATATTAACATCGATAACTGGAAGGTCATGAAAACCGAGCACACTAACCGGCCCACCGAGTAAGTTATTCTGCTCCTTAATGAAGAAAGTCTGAGCCAGTTGGCTGAACACTGTGAACTACGGCTTCCAACAGGTCGAACTGAAGGTTTACAAAACAGACGTGGAAGCCAGATAACATGAAAACCGATGGCGAAAGTGCAGTTCAGAGCGAAGTTGTTGCATCGACAGACTCCGAACTGGGCAGCAGCGTCGGTAACCTGTACACGGAGCGCCAACTCCTCAGCTCAGACATCGAGGAAGGCACCTCCAGCGACAAAGAAGCATAGGTGACGTCGAAGCAAAAAACCCGGGAAATGGGGCAGGTGATATAGATAAATCTGCACCATTGGAGCCATGGATCGCTGGTGACAGGCCATGTTTACTGGGTACCTTCAAAATAACTGAATCCCCTCTAGTTGGAAAGAGGTTATAGTAGTTTTTATGCTTAAGCCTCCCAAGCAACACCCAAAGACTTCAATCGGAACTCTCTGGCGCCCCACTAAACACCCCTATACAAATCTACTGATAGGCCCATTTTACACGATGAAACACGAAACAGAAAGTTTTGCTCAGTTTGATGGGGAGACGTGAGAGAGGGCTTGAGAGTACACGAGTTCCCTCAAGCCCTTTCTATCCTCTCCCCTAAAAAACCAAGCGAAACTTTTTGTTTCGTGTTTCTTCGTGTAAAATGGGCCATACTGCTCTTCACTCATTGGTGCAAGTTACACTATCATTCATTTCGTTTATTACCCCCATACACAAAACCGGTTTTTCAGGCAAGGGGTCGCAGGGAAGTACAATTCATGCGTCATATGACTCCTCACTTTTGAGCCAGAAAATTTGCCAGACTCACCCTCCATTACACTAACACAAATATAACATCGTACTCGGGGGTCTGCGAAAACTATGAGAAGTTCCCCCTCTCATTCGCGTTTATTGCACAACTACAAACGCATCACAATCTTTACACAAAAAAGAGGTAGAAAAATGATTGCTTAGTGTAATACCCGCATCATACACAAACCGTTTTGATGTGAGTATCGAGTGATGGATAGTGTAACTTGCACCATTGGTTTCAACCATTGAAAAATCTTAACCAGGTAGGCTCGCAAGGAAAAGCTCTGTTTCCATCTTGAAAAGCTTCTACCATTTTTATATGAGAAAAGATCTGAGTGACGTCACGAGAGAGCTTTTTTCCTTTGTGCTAAGATCTGAGTGACGTCACGGGGCCCTTATGAGCTTACCTTGTAATTATTGTACCATGATCTTGACATAGAGGGAGCTTGTATTGCCAGACTCCATTACCCTAGCCTTGACTAGACTAGAACATGGGATCGAGGCATCGCTGGTGTCTGGGCGTCAGCTCAGTCCGGAAGGCCGTAAATAGAGGCACTCCGCAAGGAGGATTACTTTTATTTACATATTTCGGTGACCAGTTGCCAAGCGTAGTGGTTGAGTCTCGCAACCATATTTCCTTTGATCTTGTGTCTTTCAATCACCCAGGTTGCAGTGTTCTACCGCTAGTATTTGAATGAGAGTTGTAGGAGCAAAACCGTATGCCTTGAATCCCTTTCAACTCAGGTTTGCTGTTCAACATTGAAGCCAAAGTCCTAGAGCCGACAAAGAGTGCTTTTCTCGCTTCTCTGAACTCTTGTCTTTCACATAAAAGAAGTGACATACAGTCCTCGACATTAAAACAAGTTTAAGTTAGTTCATAATACAATAGAGAATTCTTAAACAAAGAAATGTAATTGGATTCCACAAATTGTAGTACCAAATTGTGTCATCAGATGCAACTGGTAATTCTTCCACTTACGGAGAGTAATTAAAACAAGCAAACAGAATCAACTTGTCAGGAAAGTAGCTTGAATTGAGGAGGCTTCATTTTGCAGACTGTACCAAGAATTAAGCGAAATTTAATTACAGAAGTTCACTTTTTCTCTCTTTCAATTTGAGATGCTAAGGACTCGCAGTGGGATTAATTGGAAAAATTAAGAAACATCACAAAACTTCCTCTTGATTCCCATTTGGAGTTAAAAGTCTTTCTTGATTAGTATCAATTGATGAAAGTAGAATTTTTTTTGGGGGTATTCAAAAAAACGACCTGAAATTAAGCAGTCAGCAAAAACTTGTCTAATCAACAAAATGAACTTATCCCTTTCATCATCGTGTTTGGTTGAAATGTTTTTGACACATGTTTGTTTTTTTGGGTAAACATACAAGATCTGGTACAGGTTTTTTCAGGATGTGTTCATTACAGGCTTACACCGACCGGCCTACGATTGTACTTGTGAATTCATATAAATCAAAAAGAAAGTAAGAAAAGTAAAAAGTTTCGAGTGATTTCAAAAGTTTTGCCAGTGTTTTCGACGTGGGCATAGTAAAGGGTTTAACTTACAGCTGGATAAGAAAAAGTTTGGGTTTTTAAGCAGTTCTCATTATATTTACATTTTTAGGGTTTTAATTGAAGTCACATTAAATTAAATTCATCTTTAAAATACATGTCAAGTGTTGGTTCTCCCTCCAGAAACCTAAAATATTTCACGTATCTACTTATCATAAATAAGAAGAAGTAAGATCAACACACAAATAAACAGCCCCATTATTGCGGCCCCATTAAGATACGCGCAGTTCATGAGTTACAACACCTTGCAAATGTTTCTCTTGCATTATGAAAGACAAAGATTCCACAAATCTGTAAAATGAGTTTGAGGAGAGCAGGAGCAGGACATTTATAAAGATAAGAAAAGACCAGGTGGTGGAATTTGGTCCTGGAGGATATCCGCAGATATTGAGTTTAGGTTCGACAAAGAAAACCTCAATCAATTGTAGGTTGTAGATAGCCCTAAGAAAGCATACCAGCTGTTGCGGCTCAGCGGACTGACAACATCAAAGACTTTAACCGCGAGATTCACTACCTCATGCATCCTCCAGGCTACACCATTACCTTATTTTCCTATTTTGGAGCTAAGCTTTCTACTAGACCTTGCACTGTGACGTGAACGACATGACGAACTGGTAGTATAAAGGGTAACACTTAAGCTTAGACTCTTTCATATAAAAAGAAAGTAGTCTATACCAAAAGTTTGGAGTTTAGTCAACAGAATAGGCATTCTGTTGGACATACAACAAAATCGCCAAAAGCTCGACCTAAGGTGACGAATAGCCAAAATGTTTATATTATCAGATACAGGGAGTTTATTGACACCAAGCTCTTTAAGCCACCGGGTCGTATGCTCTGACATGACTGTGGCTTTGTAGTCTGGGGGAAAAATAATTCGAGCCAAGCAACGTTGCTAATACCCTACAAAGTGGATCTAGGTCCTATCTGTATCCAGGGTACAACAGTTGAGTACTCAGACTCAGTAAAGTATTTGGGAGTAAAGTTAGACAAGAGACTGAACTGGAACGCTCAACTCGACTACGTCATCAGCAAATCCACAAGGGCCATATGGGCTTCTGGGTAAGACATGGGGTCTTACACCACAAATGATATACTGGACGTACAATAGGATCGTTAAACCTGTAGTCACTTATGCCGCTATAGTTTGGTGGCCCAATACTAAACAGGTTAAGTCGATCCTCAAGAACAGCAAACTGCAAAGGCTTACTAGCCTCTCCATTATCGCTATGCGGACCTGCCCAACAGCTGCAATGAAGGCAATCAGAGGTAAGTGGCACTCTGTTTTCCAGACTGAAATACATGCCATTGCAACCTGGGCTGCTTGGCTGCCATCAAGGCACTCTCAACGTGGAAGTACTCATCCAAAATAATTGCAGGGTGTTTTGACGTATTCCAGAGCCTGACCAGAAGAAATGAGTTCTCGCTCTGCTGAGTCCCCAGACACTGGAGTATCAAGGAGAATGGCTGCAGACAGCATCGCTAGGGAGGGGACTGAGACCTTGGCTAAGGGCCCACAAACCTTCTGTGGCATCTCTTGGTCCACCTCAAATTCCCTGGTAGAAGAGTGGATTAACGGACTAAACCTAGCCTATGAGAGGTCAGTCCCAGGTCTTAGACAAGCTAAAGATCTTGTTAGACTCTATGTAGGCAGACTAGGGAGCGGACCTAAGGCTGCTAGTGGGTCAGACGTCAGATGACTGGCCATGTATTACTGCGGTATCACCTCCACAACCTAGGACTAGGCAGAATGCCCGCTCTGCATGGAAGGCGACGAGACTTCCTCACATATGCTTTGTGAATGGAGGGATTTTGAGTCTTGCTCAAGACCGGTCTTCGGTTCGGTCGTGAATTATAGACCTTCTTGGCTTCATCAAGGCTGATAGGCGAACTCCGCCGTCGCCTGGTCCCAAGTCCAGGGTGTGAAAGGAGGAGGGTTGTCGACCTGCTGAATTGATCGTAAAAACTAGGCAAGAAACCGCATTTTTCAAAGCGGCACCGACAGCAGCGTATCCGTTGCGGGGACGTCCCGCTCGGACCGCCAGCTAACGGATCAAAGAAGAAGAAAGAAGAAGGCTGATAGGCTGTTCCGCTAGTGGGCTACGTACACAATAAGCCTAACTTGGCCGCAGTGTTCACCATGTGCGTTGCCCCCTCACTCCTTAAAAAACTTTGCTAATGAACGGGCCTTAGATTTGCTTTCTGTAATCACCTCCTTCCGTCCTAGGTATGATTAGGGATTGGAGGGGAACGACGACCAGAAGTTTTCATTACCAGCAGTATCATTTACAATTGTACTTTTTAATCCGTCTAATGATACTTGAAATTTCCTGAGTGGGCTCGAAAGTAATCTAAAATAATAGAAATAGAAATCAAATTCCGCGACTCCTGTCTTTCTTCAATATACTCTTGACTGTCACTACACAACATTACGCAATAATAAACTTACAGTAAAAGAACAATACAAGTAGTATAGCTGCTTGACTACAGGCGCAGTGATGTCATCGGTTGTGGATCGATGTGGGCTTTATTCGGGACAAGAACCAATCTGGTGAGTTTTTTGTGAGCTTGGATGGGAGCGCCTTCTATGTGAAACTAGTTGAACTTCACAATAATGATTGAGTTTGTCTTGAGTGAGCTTGGCAAGGATCTTTTTGGAACATTGAGCTTTGTGAATCTTACGAAAGATGCAAATATAATTAAATAGATCAACACTTGTATACCAGTCAATTTACTTATAAAACAATTCCAGTTAACAATTATTTAATATCGAACTTTTCGACCAACGAACGTTTTTAACCTACTATTTCATTTGGGTATCCTTTTACCATCCTTTTGCTGCCATATATTTTAAAATGTTTCCACCATGATATAGACAGCTACTAATGCTTTTCTTCTCCTTACACAAAGACCCAAATATCCTTCAACTTCTCAAATCTCAACAAGCTTCATTATACATTGTGAACTACTTACTTCCGCTATGCCTCATCAGGGCATGCCACAACGAAAGTGGCTCTTTTCAAGCCAGTTTCGCCATATAACTCCGAAGATTGCTCATTCGTTTTATACAAGAACATAAATTATGTCTTAAACGATGCCAATGTCGGACTAGTTACAGCGATTAGCATTCGCTCTTGTCTCCGTTTTTAATGACTCCTCAAACTGGAAGCCTTAAAAGCTTTGCCCATTTCAGTAAATCACGGTCCTTTTAAATCGATTCCTTAAACACCACACAAGCTTATTTAAAGCCAAAAAATATCCTTAGTAGCTTCGTTTTTGCTTTTGCTATTACAGAATTAGTAAAAAGCGACGAGCTTTGATGGCATTGTACCCTGCACGACGATAATCTTAAATTAAAATAATTTCAAAGTCATTCCTCCTCCCAGGGGTGTACATCGACAGAAGAGTAGCAGATCCGTTTTGTGCCAGGACGACTTTATGTCCTTATGGGGGAAACAAAAATCTTCTTCAAATGCAAATTGAATAAGAGACCCGCAAATTGCCGCGAATAACGACGTTAGAAGTCTTGTTAACAAATTTCTAAATGGTGCGGCATCGGTTAGTTCTCCTCGTGGTCCTTTACGCTGTAGTGTGTAAATGAGGTGGTTAATTGTGCCTTGGGGTGCTATTCGAATGTTCCCCGGACTGGCTGCGAAATGTCCAATTTTAGTATCTTCTGGGACTCTCTACCATATATAGACCGACTCGATTATGCCGATGAGTCCTCTATGTGTGGTCAACATGCTACAGGCGGTATACATATGCATAAATATCACAGTCAAGAACAGGGATAAATTGGGATACGGGTATTACTGTCGGCAATGATGTATCCTTTAGGCCTTGTGCGACTGTGGTACACACAATCAGCAGCAAACAGAACATGGAGCTCATAGACAACGTAACGAAACCCTGAACAGGACTCGACCTTATTCGTGTTCGTTGGATCAAGGATTTACAGCGTTTAGGCTACAGCGAATAACAAAAACGAAATTGCCAAATCGTGTTATATGTGCTCTTTCTTGATGGAAATTGTTGTTTCAGATTAATCTTGACAATCCCAACTTCTGATGACGTATATTCCCTGCGGTGCGCAAATCAGGCTCAATCTTCTTCTCCTACGTATGGCGCTCGCAATTCTCTGCCTCTCTGGCTCTTTCTACATAAAATTGTATATCTACCAAAGTAACAAATGACAAGTGGGTGGCGGGCCATCCGGATAGATAGAGTGAAATTATCCACATTTTTAGTAGAACATCCCTTCAAGGCTTATCCCAGCCCATCCCAAAATCAAGGTTGTAACGGGGAGGCTAGAAGTGACTTCGATTCAGCTATTTACTAATGGGTTTCGAGTTTAGACATAACCAGAACAAGGGTTTGCGAATTGTTTTGTTTTAATTAATTCAAATTCGGTTTTACTTTATTTTGGCGGCGGGGGAGGGATGCGATTTTTGATTTTAGGCGAAAGTATGTCGAAGCCCATGTTCTAGATTAAATTGGAAAGCTGTTTTGGAATTAGTTGGTTAGCTTATAAAGGGAGTTTTGTTATCGGATGGTTACGGTTTACATTATATCTTGGTTTCTGCGGTATAGTAGGTGCTGCGGTATCTGAGGTACTGCGGTACACAACAACACAACTATACAGCTCGAAGATGTGGTCCAAAAAAGATGTTCTAGAAAAATTGATCATCAATCAAATTTACCATATGGCAATAGAACCAAGCGTTGTGTATTTTTTTGCCCAATTTTGCTTACGTTCTATTTCTCACACACAATATTTCAAGCCGTGCGATAATATATCCTTCAGCATTTTTAGAGCGGCTCATGTTTGTATAGAAACTTTGAGGCAGTTCACTGACCAAGATGCGTTTAATTGCAACTACTTAGTCGCAACGTTATTCTGTAAACTTGTGCTTGTTTTATTCATAATTCCCAAAAGATCATTCCATATCTTTGTTAAAAGAATAGTCTCCGAGTTTTTCATTTTTCAGGCTTTGAGCCTCGTTTCTTGTTTCTCATAGATGTCACTTGCAATTGATTTCAAAGCTTCAAAAATATGAAAATAATCATTTTGCAAAGCACTAATAGCATTAGCACGTGCAGGCAATCCAGTAACCGGAAGGGATTTCAGAATTTTAGTAGGTACTGGGATCCTTGGGCCTGGGTTGATTTTGGACCAAGGTCATTAAAAGGTGTGTTAATTACCTACTTAATGACTTTTATTACCTTTTAATGGGTAATTATAATTACTATTAATGGGTAATTAACACACATTTTAATGGTCTTAATGACTTTGTTCAAAAACCTCCCAGTCACAAAGATTCCAGTACCTATATACTCTGTCATAATTTTCCATCATTTTTCGAAGCCAGAACAAAATTTAATTCTGATAAACTTTCTTTTCCACGATTTCCGCAGTTTCGTCTGTGATCAGCAAGAAAAGAATCAAATTCACTAATAAGTCTAAGCATCTCGAGTCCCTCATATTTCATTATAACCACAAAAAGTAAGTCTTCTTGAAGCCAAATATTTCATCTAAGTGCATGCTTCCAATAATTGACTTGTGTTTTATATTGAAATAGCAACTCCTTGTCAATTCCTCATAAATTTGTTGTGATGTAAACTGTTTTCAAGATCCATTAAAAAGTTACTTATATGTATTTCTTGTATGAACTTTTATATCCACCCGGAGAACCCAGGACCAGTAGTTGTATTAAATGTGCGGCAGCAATAACAGTATACAGATTTCTTCGACGGTGGCTAACGGAGCCATTTTCTTTCTAACGATTCACTATTCGTCAATTTGCGAGTGAAAATATTTCTAGTCAAGAATCCCGCTTTTGTTTTACCTCTTAAATCTGGAAAGCTAGTTTTTCGAAGAAGGCGCAATTTTTATTTTAAAATAACACTGGTCGAGTCTAAATATCGCGTGGGTATTGGGTTAAAGCTTCGCCACAGTACGTACCAGGATCAACGAAGTTTGTGGTTAGTAAGTCGCGGCAGCTTGAAGTGGAGGGTTCAGCATCTGATGTGTATGACTGTCTCGAGAAGCAAACACAAAAAATTGGTGGCAGCGGTGGGATCTTGTCGACAAATGAGGATACAAATTTTGGTATTCACCTCCAATAGGTATAATACATCGTTGGATAGCTCTTTTCGAAATATATATAAGTTACTATGGCGCCTAGTTCTAAATCTCTATCCGAGGTAAATGGTTTCGATTTTGGGAGATTCAGTGAAGAACCAGTTATTTTATTAGCTATGGAAATATATCAAACGAAAGTGGAGAGGTCGTACTGCAGCGAACATTTACACAAAGAAATATATACAATAGAGAAATACTGAGAAAATGCAATACTATACCTAACTATGACATTTATGAAGACGCTTGTCTTGGGCGTATCCAGTCAGGGCAAATAAGAGCTAGAAAGAAGAGACTGTCTCCCATCTTCTCTGTGCATGCCAGGCTCTCGCCAGAAAAAGAGGGACCTTCCTTGACTCAAGGAAGCCTTTTATTATATCAAAACTGAATCAATTGGTCGAGATCTGAATCTAGCTTTAACTAGGAAATGGTCCAATTCACGAATCGCGCCTCTGCAAGGTCTAACTTGGAGGATACTAGAAGCAGTCCTTCTGTCTATGAGTATATGGTCTATTTGATTGCAGTATCTTTCGCTGGGAAATTACCATTTATATTTGTGAATATCCCTTCTTGGGAAATATGTTGAGCTGACGATCATATTTTTGCTCAAGTTGATAACAAGTTGCCCGTTATCGTTTGATGTTTCGTGGAGATTTCCTTTTCAATGGTCGTTCTGTGCCGGGGATCAAATGGTAGTAACGGCCTCAGGGACCTTTGGTGGTGCCGGTACACCAAAGGGACAAGTCCTGAGAAACGCCATCTGCGACCCATGGTCTTCACGACCTAAGTCCTTCCGATATGCTACCGAATCCTACCTCCACCTCCACGAAGATGTTGACTTTACATCGGGTGTTCCCTGGATGCTCTTGTATATACAAGAGTAACTGACGGAGGAGGGTGAAAGGCGAGTGTTTCGCGCCTCAAAACGAAACAATTACCGGACTGGTCCTCCAGGTTGGGGGTTGGGCGGCAGGCTGACAACCTTCCACCGTAAAAACCCACCCGTCACGAATCCTCAAGGCAGGCCTCGGACAGGACGGACTCAACGGCAACGACCCAGGCAACGAAATATGGAATTTGACATTGGAACTTGGAACGTCAGAACGCTCAACAGGACGGGCGCTCTGCGTTCGCTTTTATTACTATTGGAAAAATACGGCATAGCAATCACCGCTCTACAGGAAACCAAATGGACTCAGTGGCATAATGGATCTCAAAACCCACACGATACTCTCCAGTGGTTCATCGAATGGAAGAAGAGAGTTCGGAGTTGCCTTCATAGTCGAAAAGAAAATGAAATCACTGATTCTGGACTTCAAGCCAGTAAATAATAGGATATGTACGCTTCGGATTAAAACAAGACTACATAACATTAGTCTCATAAACGTCCATGCGCCCACAGAAGACAAGACGGATGAGGAGAAAGAGGAATTCTACCAGGAGCTAACAAACGTCATCAGATTAATACCGTCAAACGATATTAAAATGGTGCTTGGAGACATGAACGCCAAAGTAGGAAAAGAAGAGGAATTCCTAGGAGTCATAGGAAAACACAGCCTACATAACGCTACCAATGACAATGGTAGTAGATTGATCGATCTCGCTAGCTCGAACTCAATGGTATAGTAAGTTCAACAATGTTCCCACATAAAAATATTCATAAGATGACGTGGCAGTCACCAGACAGGGTTACATATAATCAAATAGACCACGTCCTAATTGAAAGAAGAGGGGCCACGAGTATACTGGATGTGAGAACTATGAGGGGAGCGTGCTGTGGCTCGGACCACTATCTTGTCAAAGTGAAATTTAGAGCCCGGATAACGACCAAAACTCAAAGAGGGCAAACACAGCTAAGGTACGATATAGACAAGCTGAAACTTGAAGAAAGAAGAGAGGCCTATCAGAATGCTATCGTACAAAACCTGAGAGAAGGAGTAGGAGAAGAGCCTGACATTAACAACAAATGGGAAAAGCTGAAAAACAGCGTTAAGGAGGCAGCTGAAGACGCCCTAGGCTGGGCCCCCAGACAGACTAGAATTGACTGGTTTGATCGGGATTGCAGAGCTGCAATAGAAGAACGAAACCAGAGCCACCGGGAGTACATCGCAAGGCCCACAAGAGCAAGGATGGAAGTCTTTAAGCTAAAAAGAAGAACTGCAGACAAGCTGTGCAGAAAGAAAAAGAGAGAGTATCTAAACAGGAGGATCCTACAGATACAGGAAGACTTCAGCGAAGGTAGAACTAGGCAAGCCTACAAAGGAACACGCCAGATCAGTAATAAGTTTCAGCCAAGAACGGATATTTGTAGAGACATGGATGGGAACCTATTAGCAGACCCGGATAGGATAAAGGAAAGATGGAGACAATATTTTCAAAACTTATTGAATCCAACCCAAAGAATAAACGAAGACTCACAGGCGGAAGCAATGGTAATACCTCAAGATAGTATCCCAATAGAACCACCAACACTGGATGAGGTACGGGAAGCTGTGAAAAGGCAAAAAAGCAGCAAATCCCCAGGCATCGATGGAATCCCAGCTGAGCTACTAAAGGAAGGAGGGCCGCAACTCTTAAGGAACTTACACGAACTCATATGTAACGTCTGGGAGGAAGAAGTTATACCAGATGACTGGAAGAAAGCGATTATATGTCCAATCTACAAGAAAGGAGATAAATTAAACTGCAAAAACTACAGAGGCATCTCACTCCTCAGCACCAGCTACAAAACCTTCACAATCCTTGTGAAACAAAAACTAGAACCTATAGCGGAAGGCCTTATAGGAGAATATCAAGCTGGTTTTAGGACAAACAGGTCAACATCGGACCAACTGCTGACCTTAAAACAAATTCTGGAGAAAACCTGGGAAAGGAATATAGATATATACCAGATATTTGTCGACTTTCAACAGGCATATGACTCGATAAACAGAGAGAGGCTGTACAGGATACTATTGGAATTAGGAGTCCCCTCCAAGCTGGTACGACTGATAAAATGCGCAACGAGTAGCTCCCTGGCGAAAGTAAGGATTCAAAATGCAATAGCAGAAGAGTTCGAAGTGCGACAAGGTCTTAGACAAGGAGATGGACTAGCCCCCATGCTTTTCAACCTGGCCCTAGAATGGGTGATAAGAAAAACATCAGTACGGAGAAATGCGTCCATAGCAACGCAGTCTGTACAATTACTTGGATATGCGGATGACGTGAACATCGTGGGAAGGTCCTTCTTGGCAGCAAAAGAAGTCTATGTCGAATTAAAAGAGGCGGCCAAGGACATAGGGCTGAACATCAATGAAGAAAAAACGAAGGTGATGCAACAATCCAGAGCTGGAAGATTTAGAATGGGAAGAAATATAACTATCGACGAACATAATCTAGAAGTAGTCGATAAAACAGTCTACCTTGGGTCTACAATTACAAAAAGAAACGATGAAAAGGAAGAAGTAACTAGACGAATACTACTGGCTAATAGAGCTTTTTATGCCCAAAAACAAATATTGCACTCAAGATTTGTGCACAGAAAAACGAAACTCTCACTCTAGAAAACAGTAATACGACCAGTACTGTGCTATGGCAGCGAGACTTGGACTATGACCCAGGAGATAGAGGAACAAGTCAACAGGTTTGAGAGGAAGGTGCTCAGATGCATAATAGGCCCAACGAGAGAGGATGGGATATGGCGAAGGAGATACAACAACGAGTTGTATGAAATTTTTGACGACCCAGAACTCTCAACGTTTATAAAAATCAACAGACTAAGACTAGCCGGCCACGTAATCAGGATGAATGATA
This sequence comes from Thereva unica, assembly GCA_949987705.1. Lineage (NCBI taxonomy): Eukaryota > Metazoa > Arthropoda > Insecta > Diptera > Therevidae > Thereva > Thereva unica. The sequence goes on from OX465282.1 coordinate 149,643,885, forward strand.
ACCGTATCCCAAAACGGCTTATGGTGGCCGAAATTCCTGGAAACAGACCAGTAGGTAGACCCAGGAGAAGATGGATGGACTCTGTGACGGCTGACGCAGAGACAATGCTGAACATTCGGAACTGGAGAACTGCTGCAAGGAACCGTCAGACTTGGAGAAATGCCCTAGAGGAGGCCAAGGCTCGATTTGGGCTGTAGCGCCATTGGATGGATGGATGGATGGTCGTTCTGTGCTAGTTCTCTCTTCCAATGTTGGTGTTGAGGTCTCCTATCATTATTGGAAGGGGCCGTGTCATATGCGTGTTCAAGCTTATAATAGAGTGTATCCTTTGTCATGTCCGCTTTCCGCTCCGCCGCATGTACGTTTATGATCGAAAGAATGAAGAATTCTGGTAGGTGTCGTATTGAACATAGTCTTTCACTGATCATATCTCTGTGTATTACGAAGCCAACTCCCAAGTGATGTTATCTTCCGCAGCCGTAGAATATCCTGTATTTGCCAAGATCCATTATCCCGCCTCCTATCCATCTGATCACTTGTAACGGGAGTAATTTTTTTCTATATCTGCTCCCTTCGCGACTTAACTGCTTCAGTTCTGTACATACTTCACGTGTTCCATGTTCCGAAAATCATTTCCAGGTTCTGTTGCCGTAGTCGTTGTCGTTTTCCAGTCCGTTCAGAGGCTTTGCTTCGGGTTTCTTAACTGATATATTTTTATAGGGTCCGGTAGTTAGCCCAAAGCCCAACCCGACTCATAGGAGGACCGAATCCGTGAATTATACGCCTTCGGATGTATGTGCTGTATGTTTTCAGTTCACAAAAGGCGCGAAATTTAAAATGACATATCTTCGTGAATAATCCTTTACTTTCAAGTTCGTCTTGAACAATTCATACGCCAACATCATTGGAGATTGCAATCTTTAAAAGTCCGTACTGAATGAGAATTTGAATAGGATCCGTTCTGCTTTCGTTTCACATAACTCTTCGCCGGAACCACAGGACTAGGATTTAACACACAATTTTCCCACATTAACACTTGGCGACACAATAATATTCATTAATATTCACATTACCTGCCATAAATATCACACCGCCCACAAATGCCTGCTATTAGCTAATCCTCTTACCTTGGTGTCAAATTTCATGAGGCTTGTGCTGAAATGAAAGCTGACGTCCGCCATTCGTTTTCGCTGACAACGTTATCTCTTTGCATGAAGTGATGTTACCGCATATCAAAATACATTCCCACGCTTTCGTTTCTATTTTTGTATGTTTTCCTTTTTTGCATTGGCTCGAAGGACATTACTTACTCTCAGGATACGGATTTGAAACTTGTTTTTTTCGGAGAGCCTTCACACGTGTCGCACAATATCGCTGTATATCGCAAGATAAAAGTGTGCGGTCGGGCAATATTGAGCGTAAGTCCTGAGTGAGTTAGATTTTAGTTGAAATTTATGTCGTTCACCAATTACTGCCTGGGTGAGCATTGTATCTCCATGATGGGGAACAAAATGTGTGGTCCCATTGACCCGCACAGGGAATGGAATAAAGTAAATTGCAGAAGCATTAAGGGATCCGCAGGAGATGTGGAATTCTTTTACCATGTATCACTAGTGCAATTATTTGGAACAGTCCCAAAAGCTAAGGGATTGTACCCATAATTTCGGTTTCTTATGGAATGCATGCGAAAGAAGAAATTTTTTTGGCAAGGTTTGCTGTACTGTCCATGGCAAACATTAGAATGAATTTGTGATTTGATTTATTATGTACAGAAAAGGTTTTAAATGGAATGTAGCAGAAAAGGGTCAAGTTTTGCTTAAAAGGATATTTTTAAAGGGACAGAGCAAATTTTAGATACGTGAACATTTATGGCAGTCAACGAAATTCTGGTGATGTACGATAGGAGATTTAAATCGACGTCAGCAACTTTGAAGTTGAGTAGTCCCAATTACACACCGTAAAGATATGTGTCTGGAGTAATAACAGACGATAGATAAACCAGCTCACCGTAAAAGCAAAAAATGTACTAAACATGGGCAACGATAAGGGTCTTTACCATTCAGACTTTGAGTTAAGGCAGCATGATGCATGTACTCTGTAGCCAGCCATCTGAACAAGATCCTCTGTAAAAGACAAACACAAAAATATGTTGCATATTCAGTTAAAAGCAAGTGAAGGTGTCTTCAACATCACAAAGGAACGTGTGCTTAACAGACAGACGGCACAAAAAATTATTCTATTCTTTTTCCGTATGCCCATTTCGATCTCGCCAACATCACATCTAGATCCATGGATGAAAGTAAACCTGTTACCAGACTTTGACTTATAATCATCCCCTGTAGTTTATCATTTCTCTGCCATATATATAAAACTTAAAATTTTCAAAGGCAATCAAGGGCTAAACATAGTGCTTAGGTATCTATCAAGCAACGACAAGTTATACGATGAATCGTTCGTTTTCAAAGCCTATCCCGAGCCCTATAATATAAAAGAAGGTATTGTGGCACTTGGGCATGGGAAGTAAGCCTTGAGCTGATGAGTTGTGGGCGGAGTTGGACGGCACCCAGAAATTAATTATTAGGTAGGTTAGATGGCTTCTTCTTCTAAGCCAGATCAGAGCAGGACATTCGCAAAGAATGCGTGTGGAAGTCTCATCGTCTTCCAAGCAGAGGCGGCATTCTGTCTCTAAAGACAGTCTTAGGTTGTGGAGGTGATACCAGTCAGTAGCCCATCAGCAGCCTTAGATCCGCTCTGTTTAAAGTGATAGTGTCCCTTAAGGCAAAGGGTCTTATAAGATCTTTAGCCTGTCTAAGACCTGTGACTTACCCCTAATAGGCTCCTTCTTCTTCTTCTTCGATCCGTTAGCTGGCGGCCCGAGCGGGACGTCCCCGAAATGGATACGCTGCTGTCGGTTCCGCTTTAAAAAATGCGGTTTCTTACCTAGTTTCTTCGGTTTCCCGATTCTGGTCCATTCGGCAGGGCGACCACCCTCCTCCTTTCACACCCTGGACTTGGGACCAGACGACGGCGGAGTTGCCAATAGGCAAGGTTTAGTTCCTTAATCCACTCCCTTACCAAGGACTTGGAGGGGGACCAAGAGGTGTCACAGAAGGGTTCTGGGCCCTGGACCAACGTCTCAGACCCCTCCCACGCAAGGCTGTCTGCAGCCTCATTCCTCTCGATACCCCAGCGTCGGTGGACCCAGCAGATCGTTTCTCGTTTCTGGTCAGGCTCTGGTGTGCCTAGTGCAGGTCGCAATGCCATGTATTTCAGTCTGGAAAACAGAGGGCCACTTACCCATTGCAATCGAGACCTTGGAGTTTGGTCCTATAGCGGCATAAGTGACCACAGGTTTAACGATCATATTGTACATCCAATACATCATTTGTGGTGTAAGACCCCATGTCTTACCCAGAAGTCTTTTGGAAGCCCATATGGACCTTGCGGATTTGCTGATGACGTAGTCAAGCTGAGCTTCCAGTTCAGGCTCTTGTCTAGCTTTACTCCCAAATATTTAACTGAGTCACTTTGTAGCGTTTGGAGAAAGAAACCAGGACAGCCTTATTTGGGTTGATTGCCAGGCCCTCCTTGGTTAACCATCTTTGAACTTCTCGTAGTGCTCTTCTCATGGCCTCTGTAATGGTCATGTCAAACTACCTAGAGACAATGATGACAAGAGCATCTGCATAACCGATGACATCGAAACCAGATTCAGATAGTTTGGTCAAAAGTTTATCCCCAACTAATGACCAGAGTAACGGTGATAAGACTCCACCTTGAGGGCAGCCCTTAATAGCCTTAACACTAATGTTGGAGACACCTAGGGTAGAAAAAACGTCATTTTGTATTCTTTATTGCATATTTCGCATCATGTCATTATCATTTGACAGCAGGATAACAAGGTAAACCAATTTGTTAACTCCTTCAAAGCTGTTTTCATCTATTCTTAGATTTTGAAGCTCTCGTTTACCCTCGGAGCTGAACAAACGCATATATCTAGACTAAACAAAGAACAGGTATTGACAAAACCCAGCAAAACATTTCCGCTAGCCAAGGCAATAGACCTTGATACTAATTTTGTTAATTATACGAATTCCCAAAATAATCCTTTAGAAAGCTGAAAAGTATCCTTTATTGGGCGAATATTTCATCTATAACATCATCTAGAAATGAAATTCCCAAAACTTTTCTGATCGGAAAATTAATTTTGATTATGTCCCCATTTCCCCAAACGGAATATAATGACAAAAATTCTGACATTGATGTTAAGCACGCCCTGATTAATAGTCCTAAGGACGATGGAAATTGGGTGTAACAAATTCGCAGCCAAAGTAGCTGATTGAAATTCCAGGAACACATTAAACCAGCAAACGTTCCTGGGAGGGCACAAGATGCCCCTAGAAAAGGATTTTAATGTATTCCGAACGTAGCCGGATGTTTATGAGTAAATTATGTTGCCCCATTATTATGGGGAGCTGCTTTCAATTACACCTCATTCGTGACCACACTTTAATCTCACGGATGAAATTAATTGCGAGAGGATAAAAAGTTGCTGTATCGAAATAAATTTCTTTAAGTTTGTAATTTAATTGAATTTTGTGTTAACTTCATTTGAAGTGAGTGGGAGGATGTGATATTTAGAGGATCCTGGAAGACAGAATAGCTTGTTCGGGTGGGTGGATACTTTATTGACTAGGGATTAAGGTTGCTGATCCCATAATTGATTTATGTTTAGAGTATGCTGTTATGAAGAGCAATAATAACTTTATCTTTGCATGGTTAGGCTTAACATTATTTGGGATTATTAGTTTAGTCAATGAATTGGCGTAGTGGGCTTCATATCACTTCAAGTTTTATTGATTTATTTTAGTGCTGTTTCTCAAGTTCTTCTCCATTATCATTCTTGGCCAACCTTTTCTTCTGTCCTTTTCAATTCCAGCTTAGATAATATTAGATTAAACTAGAAACCGATAGGAGCAAGAAGTTCCGTATAGAGTTTGTGGCCCAGCCTTGCGCTATTCCCATTCCATTGTATACGATTGCAGGATAGTGCTCTGCTGCAGCGTGGGTGAGTCGCAATGTAAAAAGAATGGGACAGATTGGTTCTTGCTCAAAAGGAAGAGTTAGTTAGGGGTCGTCCATTAATTACTTGAGGTGATTTTTGCGATTTTTCTACCCCCCTCCCCCTTGGTGAGATCTCGTGAGATTTGGCTTGACCTCCTCCCTCCCCCATAATCTAACTTAAGATTTTTAAAATTTTAAAAAATCTAGAATTTAAACTAGAAGCACGCATTTACAGGGAGAGTACACACCAAGTGGGGCCTTTCCGCGGGCTGGCCGGTGGGGCTGTAGGCTAGCCGATGGGGGCTAAATAATCCAAGGGCTGCTCTCCTACTTGTGGCGTTCGCATAACCACGACAAATGTTTTTGTTTAGGATTTAACCATATCTTAGTGCAGAGGCATGTTTTACTTAATTTAAACCAGTTTTCTCGATAACACCGATATATCTCCTATCTCCATGGGAGAAGAGAATGTAAAGGCGGCCCCACACTCACGGCGAGAATTTACACCGTATCCACACTCAGAACGAAAAAAGGAGCGAACTAGAGGAGAAAACCATCAACACTCGCGTTCACGGGTGCTCGCGGCTGTTCACGGCGTGAATTTGGAAGTGGCTTTTCGGCTGACTCTACTCTTAACATCCTAGGGATAACTTTAAGGCCTCCATTACATATTCATGCATGACACAATCAATTTCATCAGTCGTCATTGCTGGCTATCAAAATATTCAGATACATCAATCATCACCTTAGACGGTAGGTTTTTCGCCGATCATATCAGTAACTGTGATAAATTGACAATAAAACCTGTCGTTTAATGGACCTTAAATGGAGGATCTGTGATGAAATGATCATATATACCAAATCGCCCTACAATGTGTTGCATTTCTTAAGAGATGCAAGTTCTTCTTCCAGTTAGTCTCCCTGAGTACAATCTATACTACAAATCTTACATTCTGCCCCGCCATGAATATAATTCGTATATCTACACAGGCGCCCCAAAAATCACCTTGGCTTACTTCAACAAGGTGAAAATCGTGTCATAAAACTCAATGCTTTAAACCAACGTAGGAATGTAGCAGCCCTCTCTATATATAATCGCTATTGACAGAGCCACTGTTCCCCTGAAATTCAGAAGCTCATCGGCCCACCCCCATTGCCTACAGCCCCCAGATGCAGATTCGAGTTGACCGTAGTGTTGCAGAATCCTTGGTTCTGCACCAGGGACAAGGAGTGCTAGGTCCTCCGTAGATCACTTGCACCTTGTATCTTCCTATGTAGAGCTCCCGGGTTGACCGGATCAAAAACAGAAATCTTTTTTTACAGGAATCACTTTTATTTTACTTTAATAAGATAAAAAAAATAGGATCTTGTCCTTCAGTACTACAAACTTGAATTGTATAAAACAAAACTTGAACACTTTTAGTTTAAAAAGATTTAAATAGGATCTTGTCCTTCAATACTACAAACTTGAATTGTATAAAACAAAACTTGAACACCTTTAGCTTAAAAAGATTTAAATAGGATCTTGTCCTTCAGTACTACAAACTTGAATTATATAAAACAAAACTTGAACACCTTTAGTTTAAAAAGATTTAAATAGGATCTTGTCCTTCAATACTACAAACTTGAATTGTATAAAACAAAACTTGAACACCTTTAGTTTAAAAAGATTTAAATAGGATCTTGTCCTTCAGTACTACAAACTTGAATTGTATAAAACAAAACTTGAACACCTTTAGTTTAAAAAGATTTAAATAGGATCTTGTCCTTCAATACTACAAACTTGAATTGTATAAAACAAAACTTGAACACCTTTAGTTTAAAAAGATTTAAATAGGATCTTGTCCTTCAATACTACAAACTTGAATTGTATAAAACAAAACTTGAACACCTTTAGTTTAAAAAGATTTAAATAGGATCTTGTCCTTCAGTACTACAAACTTGAATTGTATAAAACAAAACTTGAACACCTTTAGTTTAAAAAGATTTAAATAGGATCTTGTCCTTCAATACTACAAACTTGAATTGTATAAAACAAAACTTGAACACTTTTAGTTTAAAATAAACTTTGGATCCGCGCACTTGGGCTAAAAATCCCGGACTGCCTCGAACCTGTGTTGGGCCTGATATTTAAATTGTCTATTGCCGCTGATGCAGCAAAGCTTTTTCTCATAGAATTTTTGTGAGGTGTTTTTCATAATTGAAGACGAAACTCATTATCAGCATTTTAGGTGTTTGAAAAGACAATTTGAAATTGGAGCGTTCGTTAACGTACGTGCTTGAATGTAAAATTTTAGAACGGAAAAAATGAAATAGGAGCGCTCGAATTGTCTGGGAATTGTCGGTTGAAAATTTGAATTCGGAGCGCTCGTTGGCGTACGTGCTTGAATGTAGATTTTAGGACGGAAAAATGAAATAGGAGCGCTCAAATTGTCTGAGAATTGTCGGTTGAAAAATTTGATAGCAAAATTTCTTGGGAAGATTTTGCTTGCTGAATGTCTATGGGGAATTTTTGAAAATAATTTTACATGGATGAAAATATTTTTGGTTTTTAATTTTTTTAGGTAGGAATTTATGAATATATATATAAATATATATATATTGATTGATATATGGGATTTTTACATATCGGTTTAGATCCAAATGGGTTAAAGAAAGTAGTACGGACTTCGGCCGTTACTACACCATCCCCCTTAGAAAAGGAAAATTGTGTATCTTTGAGGAACAATTTTTCGATTTAGGTCGTTGCTTGAATAGGATGTAATATATATCTTGCTTACACATTGGTCCGAGGGAATTAGAAAAATTTTGTTAGGGTAGCTCAAGTTATGCAGTTTAGATGATATGAAAAGGTGATTTCTATCTATAAGATGTAATAGTATGTACATATATATGTTTGTAGTTTATTACGAAAAAGTTAATGAATCCTTATAAATTTATAATAGTGCTTTTATAAAAGTGTTAGTTTACTTAAATACAAAAAAAAATTGAATTCTATTTATAAATGGAATTAATAATAATAATGTAAAAATATTGATAGTCAAATTACTGAAAAAAAATGATTAGCTTACGTCCTACAGGTCATCTGACAATTGTTCTTTCTTAAATTAGAATTTTTTAATGTAAAAATATTGGTAGTCAAATTACTAAAAAAAATGATTAGCTTACGTCCTACAGGTCATCTGACAATTGTTCTTTTTTTGTAGTTTACTTAAATTAGAAATTTTTGAATTTTATTTATGATTGGTATTAATAATAATAATGTTATTATGAATATAAAGAAAAGAAAGAAAAGAAAAAAAAAATTGATTAACTTGCGTTCTATAGGTTATCTAACAATTGTTCTCTCTCTGTAATGTTATAATTAACTGGGTTGGCTTTAAAAAAATAATCTTCCCATTTTTGTATGCATCGCTCTAAGGAAAGTATGCGAGACTCTTACGATCCCGGTTCTAAGTTAGGACAGTAACGGTATAATTGGTTGTTTCTTCGTTTTCCTTTTCTTGTGTTGGCCTAGGGCCTTTAAAAAAATTGTCCTTATATTTCAGTGCTAAGTATAAGATAGATAGGAAGAGTCCAAGAAGCGTGTAGTTAAGGACGTAATGGTGTATTGTGTGTGCCTTTAAATTAGGTAAGTCTAGATCTTCGTTGTTCTTTTGATCTTTTATGGCAAGATTAAGTTGCTTGAGTTCATGATCATCCAAATATTTTATAAGATGAGTTCTGATCGTTTGATTACCGGGTTTTGAAACGTGGATGGGGTTGATTTTGTGAGTAAGGTTTAGAGAGGGTAGGTAGAAACTGTTTACCTTAGATGTTTTTGAATTGTGTGCTTTAATTGTTATGCCCTCCGATCTCAGGTAACATCCCGGCTTAATTTCTAATATACCGGTACCTTGTAATTTATGTGAGAATATTTGTGTTTCGCATATCGTGTCTATGGTTGTCGAATTGGCCATTGAATATAGCCATTTATTTGGTTGGGAGAGTTGGATCCAAAAGTGTGCCGGTGGCACTACTTCGGTTTTACAGTGGGGTATTATGTCTGTGTTATGTCTAAGCAGTTGTAATTCGCAAATATTATTTCCTGCTTGAGCACTAAATATTGGGTGAGTTACTCTACATAAGTATGTCTCCAAGTCTGTCGTATGACATAAATTAAGGTCGAATTTATTCATTGGGAAATAGTGTTCCCTATTATAATCTACGACTAAATAACTAACAGTCGGTTGTATGTATATGAAGGTATTATTATGATCCGTAGGCAGGGGTATAACCTTGAGTAATTGGTAATGATCCCTGAATGGCAATGGTAGTTGTAATTTAAAAATGATCTTATTGTTACTAATTGCAGTTCCAAATGTGCTTAACTGATAGAGCTGCAGGATATTATCGGTTTTGGTTTGTAAAGGTAACGACAACGTGGCAGGTAGTTCCTTCCTTATTGTCGTTAGGAGTTCCCGAGCTTGTTTTGGGGTTAGTATGGATGGATGTGGCCTTCCATGCTTGACATTTGTGATTAGCTCAATAAGAGTATTTTGTGTTGTTTGAAACCGTATAAGGGCTAAAGTAGTGAGTGAAACTAATGATTCTAGCTGGGTACCAACATTCTGAATTGAAATATCTGTTTTGATAGCGTTTACTATCTGTCGTAGTTTGTCTATTTTATCTTCGACATGATTGGATTGTTGTTCGATACTTTCTAGGGTTTTGTTAAATATATTGGCGGTACTTTCGATAATTATAGTTTGGTTCTTAATAAGTTTCAACAAATGGTCTTGGTTACCTTTCAACCCATTAATTTGGGCTGCGAGGTTCTCGGCATCCTCCTGGTCGAGAGTGCCAAAAAGAGTTTTGCTCAGACTACCCACTATGTTAAAAAGCCCGCGTTTTCGTCGCTGCTTTAGGTTAAGGAGGGTTGATTTCTGGTTTACGTCTGTTATAATGGCTTGGAGTTGCAAGGTGATGTCTTTACACATTCCCATACTACTAGTATGGTTTGCAATATATTGACATACCTCTTGAATGTTGTGTGTGTATTCGTTGAGTCTTTCTAATTCCAGCTGGAAATTTTGGAGGTCGTAGAAGATGATAATTTGCCATTGGTTGCTGTACAATGCTACTTTGCCCACTTCCTCGAAGTAGATTCCCGGGTTCTCCTTAAATTTAGTGATGGTGATTGAATTGTCGCCCCTTGCGTAGTTTAGTGTGCAAAAAGAGATCAAAATTAAGATCCTGAAAAAGGTTTCCCTCATTATTACCTTGTAGTTTATAAGTGATGAAATTAGAGATTTAGTTTTGTGATTGCGAAATAAGCGATAATATAGATGATCTGCAAGCATTAATATTTAGTCTTCCAGGCTTGCTCTAGGGTTGAACCAAACTACAAGCCAGATATTACTTGCCTTGTGGTAAAAAAAACGTCACCATACCAGATTTTTCCACCTGATAAGTCAAATGTTGCTAGAGAGGATCCTAAAAATAGGAACGTTTCACCTGCATCGTTGATTCAGTAATAACTCATCCGGCAGAAAGTCAATTCTTTTTGGTTAGCCATAGATCGTTGCAAGGTTTTGCAAAGCCAGCAAAATATTGCATATTGCGCGATAATTCGAAAATTAACATTTAATCTTCCAGTGTTTGTTCAATAGAGATATTTTATTTTGTTATTTTATTATTTTTTTTGGGGTTTAGTGGGGTGATGATTAGAAATAATTAGTTATTTTTTTTTTTTTTTGAGCAGAGAGAGGTTTTCGTTATTCGAAAAATTTTTTTAGGTTATTATTATGTACCGCCTTATTTCTGTTTCCTATTCTTATCGTAGTGTTTTCAGCTGAGTTAAGCCTAACGATCTCGTAAGGACCAGTCCATAATGGAGACAGTTTATTTTTTTTAGCGTGGTTTTTCAATAAAACCTTTTCCCCTAGTTTAAAAGTTCTCATTTGTGAATGCTTATCATAAGTTATTTTTGATCTTTCCTTCTTCTTAATCAAATTTTCTCGAGCTATCTCGTACCCATGCTGCAATCTAGCTCTGAGTTCGGTATGGTAATTTTCGTAATTATAACTTATGACGGGTTTAGTCTTAATTGTACTTGGGATTTCCGCTGGGTAACCGTATAGTAATTCGTGTGGGGTAAAGTGGGTGCTAGTGTGTGGAGTTGTGTTATACACAAACATTGCATAAGGTATCCAAGAATCCCAAGTAAGTGGGTCCCTGTTGACATAATGTCTGAGATACTCAGCTAGGGTTCTGTGACTTCGTTCCAGTGCCCCATTTGTTTGTGGGTGATAAGCAGTTGTCTGTAATTTCTGAATTTTAAGAAGTTTACACACTTCTGCGAACATTTCGCTCAGAAAATTCGAGCCTTGATCTGTTAGGACGGCTGTGGGTACGCCAAGTCTACAAATTATGTTAGTGACGAATTTTTCTGCTATGGTCCTGGCTTCCGTGTTTTCCAAGGGGATTGCGTCCGAATACTTCGTCAAATCGTCCTGGAATGTTAATAGATACCTGTTGTTATTATAGCTAATGGGGAGGGGTCCTACTACATCGAGGAACACTTTTTCAAACGGTCTGGAACTTGTGGTGGTTATCTTCATGGGTAGTTTTGGGTTCCTTGTGAGTTTGTTTATTTGGCACGACGGACATTTCCTTATAAATTCCTCGACGTCTTTTGTTAGTCCGGCCCAACTGTATTTTTCTTTTATTCTCTTGATTGTTCTATTTACTCCTTGGTGACCTCCTAGGGCTGAAGAGTGATAAGTACGAATAGTTTCTAAAATCTCTGCCGGATCTGTTAATACTTGAATTTTGGTTGTGAACAGATTCAGATCGATTTTTTCGTCTCCAAAGATGAAGGATATCATATTTTTTACTGTCGCTAGAACCTCTGGGTCTAGGCAAGGTATTGATATGGCCAGCTTGTCTATGTTATTGTCGGAACAATATTCCTTCAGGAGTTGGAAAATTTGTAGTATGTTTTGGTTATCTTCCAGTGTTCGCATTGGGATAGTGCTTTTACTGATGATGTACGTGCATTTGGGAGTTTGGTAGCTATCGAGCTTACTCTGGAGTTCCTTGGGAGTGAAGCATGGGAGAATTTTCTTTAATTCATTCTCATCGGGGGTGTCGTAATTGGGAAATAAGAAAAATTTGGTTCTATAGTTAGTTTCTTTGAGAAGGGGGATTTTATTTTCGTAGGTGAACTCTTTTGGGGTTACTAATGTATTTATGTACTGCTCGTACAGCTTACTAGGTACATTATTGTTTTCGATAATTTTTTTCTGACTTCTGGTCACTACATTTATGGTTTTAGTGATTTCTGTGCTTTCGGGTATAATACGGCTAAGCGCATCAGCGTTAGCATTCAGACGGCCCGGTTTGTGCACTATTGTATAGTCGTATTCTTCCAGACGTATTCTCCATCTCATAAGGCGTGATGAACAATCTTTTAGATTCATCAACCAAACGAGTGGTTTATGGTCTGTAACTATAACGAACTGTCTACCATATATGTAAGGACGAAACTGTTCGACAGCGTACACTATGGCTAATAGCTCTTTTTCAATAGTTGAGTACCTTGACTCGGCTGGGTTCAAGGTTCTGCTTGCATAACAAATTGGTAAGTCTTCCCCAATTCTTCCTTGCGAGAGTACTGCCCCTAACGCCATATCACTGGCATCGGAAGTAATTATGAAGGGTTTGTCATACTCTGGGTAGGCTAGGATAGGTGCTTCTATTAATCTCTTTTTCAAAGCGGTAAAGGATTCATCGCAGAATGGATCCCAATCGAATTTAATGTCCTTTTTCAAAAGGTTTGTGAGAGGCTTGGCCAATTTGGCAAAGTTAGGGATGAATCTCCTATAATAACCCACGAACCCAAGAAAAGACTTGACATCCTTGGTCTTCTTAGGGACAGGGTATGTTTTTACTGCTTTGATTTTGGTGTCGTCGGGGAGAACACCCCTGTCACTCACGATGTGTCCCAGATATGTTATCTCCTTTTTTAAGAAATTACACTTGTCTGGTTGAAGTTTGAGTTTGGCCTCACGGAGCCTTTTAAACACTTCCGTCAGTTTTGTACTGTGGTCCTTTAAATTGTACCCATAAATTACGATATCATCAAGGTATACGAAGCAGTGGATACCTTGCAAACCGCTAAGTACAGAGTTCATCAATCTCTGAAAGGTTGCTGGTGCTCCTTTGAGACCAAAGGGCATTCGGTTGAAGTGATAATGCCCGAAAGGGGTACTAAAGGCAGTTTTATTTTTGTCAGATTCCTCCATGGGAATCTGGTGGAAGCCGCTTGCCAAATCCAGCGTAGAGAAATATTTGGATTTTCCTAACTGATCAAGGATATCTGTGATATTAGGCAAGGGATATGCGTCTCCAACGGTTATTTCGTTAAGACGCCGGAAATCTACGACGACACGCCATTTTTTGTTGCCTTGTGAGTCTGGTTTCTTCGGAACAAGTAGAAGTGGAGCGTTCCAAGGACTTTTACTATGACTTATTATTTCTTCAGTCAACATTTTTTTTATTTGGTTGTTTATTTCTTGGCGTTGAGACTCTGGAAGACGATAAGGTTTGGTGTAAATGGGAGGTTTATCCGCTAATGTGGGGATATTGTGAGTAGTTACATCGGTGTGCGTAAGGTAATCCCCTTCTAAAAAAAATAGGTCATTGAATTCGCGACAAATATTCAATACAGAGTCCCTTTCTTCTCTGTTGCAATGATTTAAATCGAGGTTATTCTCTAATTTTCGCAGGCGATTCTGCGTTAAGGAGGGGGAGTTTCCCATATCTATAGTTTCGTATGCCTCTATGTCTTCCCAAATTGGGTTCAAGTTATCTCTTTTGAAGGTAATATCTTGCTCGGTGGTATTTAATAAAGCCACCTTGGCAAGGCCATTGTCGTTCCTAGTTATGGAGTTACCCAAATAAATTCCCGGGTGGATTTCTCTACGAGTGCAGAACAGGATCCTTCGGTTTGTTTGTTCACATGGAACTTCTATTATCATTTCCGTACGCGCCGGGGCTGTTACAGTTTCGCCTTCCTCAATACTACTTTCTGCAGTGTTATATTCCTCAAAAATATTTTGTTCCTCCTCGGTACTAATGTCCACAATACTATTGTCTATACTACTAATTTCCACGATGCTATTTTCTTCCGCGATACTATTTTCTTCCACGGTACTATTTTCTTCCACGATACTATTTTCTTCAACGATATTATTTTCTTCTACGATACTATTTTCCACGATACTATTTTCTTCAACGATATTATTTTCTTCTACGATACTATTTTCTTCCACGATACTATTTTCTTCTACGATACTATTTTCTTCCACGATACTATTTCCCACGATACTATTTTCTTCAACGATATTATTTTCTTCTCCGATACTATTTTCCACGATACTATTTTCCACGATACTATTTTCTACGAATTTGTTTTCTTCTACGATATTATTTTCTACGATTTCTTCAACGATTTTATTTTCCACGACTTCTGCGATTTTATTTTCAACGATATTATTTAAGATGTTGTTTTCTTCGTAATTATTTTCCTCGGGACTTTCTTTTACCAGGATTTTTTTTATAAAGATTTTTAAGTGCTCTTCGTCATAGTCAATATTACACCCGAAATTTCGTAGAAAGTCACCTCCTAGTATTCCATCATATCCCTCTATAATACCTTCTTCTATCACGTGAAACGGTTGAGTTATTAGCACTGGGCCTTCTAATATATTCATCCTAATGACACCATAGACTAATCCCACTGGAACAACGTAATCACCTGTTAGTCCGGCGATCACACAGTTAGGGTTTTCGTATACTGGGTTGCCCACGGGACAGGAATTATTTCTAAGGAGGCTTATTTCGGCTCCTGTATCTACAAGAAAACTACATTGACCTTCCCTTGCGTTTTTAAGTGGTAAATTAACTAATATTGTATTGCCTCGAAATTCTAGGGGGACACGAATTTTCAGGCCATTGGGCCAACTTAAATTGCTGGTGGGGTGTGAATTACGGCCTGAGAAATGATTTGGCGGGTAGGGGCGCCGCTTGTCTCCTCCCGCATGTCGTCGTTTCCCGAAAGGGGTGTTGGTTCCTGTTGTCTTATTAGTCGTATTCTTGAAGGTTGATTGTGGCTGATTGAGGCTTGTGGTGGTTCCCTGAACCTAACGAGTCCTTGGTTTTGTGAGTCCTGGTTTTGAGTTTGCTGGCGTGCTCTGTTGTTATATTCTCTGGAACGACACTGGCTGATATGATGATTCGGTTTTCGGCAATACGCGCAAATCAGCTGGTTTACCTCCCTTTTTATAACTGGTTTCTGTGTAAAGGAGGGTATATATCTATTCCTGTAACAAGTCTCCTTGCTGTGTCCTCTTTTTCCACAAACTTCACAGGTTGGCACCACTCTGGGTACAGTGTGTGGTTGTGAAGTGGCGGGTATTCGTGCTGCGTGATCGTTAATGTTGGAGACTAGTTTCTTGAGACTCTCCTGAGTGCTGGTTTTAGCTATGATTTTCAATTGATCATCGCGTAAACCGTCTTGATAGGCGATGATTGCGTTTTGCTCGTTTTCTTTCAGTAGGAAGCTACGAGCATCGGCATCGACGTTGTCGCCTTGTGTTGCACTGTTGAGTTCGGCTAGAGTCTTTATGACTCTTAGTCCGAAATCCTTTGTATCCTCTCGTGACGTCTGTTTTAGGCGCATCATCTCACTTTGAATTGTGAGCCGGGATTTTGATTCCCGAAACTGATTGAGGATGTCGGGTCGCAGAGATGACCATGTAGAGTACGTTTGGTACTTGAAGAGGTCATAGGCGACTCCGCTCACCTTGCTCCTTAGGACGTTTAAGAACAAGGTTTCGTCTATCGCTGTTCTACATACCGAGAACAGAGAATCGCAACATGAAATAAACTTGTGGACATCTTCCGGGTTTCCGTCGAAATCCGGGATCATGCTTCTTATGTCTGCAATCGATAGTTTACAGACTGCCTCCGTAGGAGCTGAGTTCGACGGTGGTGGATTGTCGTTCGGCATTATAAGGCTGCCGTAGACTTTTCGCCGTGTTGCTCTAACAATCTTTGGATTGTATTAGGCTTGTCGCCTTTTCACGACAGGCGGAGAGAAGAAGAGAGAGGAAAAATCCGTTAAAAGGGATTTTCTTAGCACGACTATTCCTGTTTTTTTTTTTGTAAGAAAAGAAGAACGAATTCAACACAACCGAAGACAGAGAGAAAAAAAAAGTTCACATACAAGCCCTAAACGATGCACTGACAATGTTTTAAATATTTATGACAAGAATCTTGTTTGGTTCGATATACTTATGTGTATTGTATAGTAAAAATTTTAAATATAAATTTTGTTTGAAAGTTAAAGGAAGCTCCAGTTTTATTTTAAATATGAGAAATTGTAGTTCTATTTATTATAAGTATTTATATATTTTTGATTATGGCATTATAAGAAAGGAATGCTTATTGTTTTATTAAGTACTAGCTTACTTGATTTTGTTCAATTTTTCTACAATTTCCTTGAAGGTTGTCCAATCCATAGTAGCGTCGTCTGGTCCCGCTGGTTCGTGATATTTTTGTGCCTTAGTTGACAGGTTTTTGAATTCCCTCGTCGCAGCTCTCGTCCTTTTTAGTTGTTGGTCCTTTGCATCCATCTGGGTCCTGGGAGTTATCCTTAAATATCCCACCGCTGCCACCAGTTTTTTGTTGCAGAATCCTTGGTTCTGCACCAGGGACAAGGAGTGCTAGGTCCTCCGTAGATCACTTGCACCTTGTATCTTCCTATGTAGAGCTCCCGGGTTGACCGGATCAAAAACAGAAATCTTTTTTTACAGGAATCACTTTTATTTTACTTTAATAAGATAAAAAAAATAGGATCTTGTCCTTCAGTACTACAAACTTGAATTGTATAAAACAAAACTTGAACACTTTTAGTTTAAAAAGATTTAAATAGGATCTTGTCCTTCAATACTACAAACTTGAATTGTATAAAACAAAACTTGAACACCTTTAGCTTAAAAAGATTTAAATAGGATCTTGTCCTTCAGTACTACAAACTTGAATTGTATAAAACAAAACTTGAACACCTTTAGTTTAAAAAGATTTAAATAGGATCTTGTCCTTCAATACTACAAACTTGAATTGTATAAAACAAAACTTGAACACTTTTAGTTTAAAATAAACTTTGGATCCGCGCACTTGGGCTAAAAATCCCGGACTGCCTCGAACCTGTGTTGGGCCTGATATTTAAATTGTCTATTGCCGCTGATGCAGCAAAGCTTTTTCTCATAGAATTTTTGTGAGGTGTTTTTCATAATTGAAGACGAAACTCATTATCAGCATTTTAGGTGTTTGAAAAGACAATTTGAAATTGGAGCGTTCGTTAACGTACGTGCTTGAATGTAAAATTTTAGAACGGAAAAAATGAAATAGGAGCGCTCGAATTGTCTGGGAATTGTCGGTTGAAAATTTGAATTCGGAGCGCTCGTTGGCGTACGTGCTTGAATGTAGATTTTAGGACGGAAAAATGAAATAGGAGCGCTCAAATTGTCTGAGAATTGTCGGTTGAAAAATTTGATAGCAAAATTTCTTGGGAAGATTTTGCTTGCTGAATGTCTATGGGGAATTTTTGAAAATAATTTTACATGGATGAAAATATTTTTGGTTTTTAATTTTTTTAGGTAGGAATTTATGAATATATATATAAATATATATATATTGATTGATATATGGGATTTTTACATATCGGTTTAGATCCAAATGGGTTAAAGAAAGTAGTACGGACTTCGGCCGTTACTACAGTAGGTCGTCGTAGGGATAGGGACATATGCTTTATGGGCGTCACCCGTGTTTTGCCTACAACCAATTCCCAATTGATACTACCGTCTGTTCCTATCGCCCCTACATAGATCGTTCCAGCATAGGCTCGGGTGAACGATTTCGATTTCCTGCATGGGAAGCAGCCCATCCTTAACCGTCTTAGTGCCATACATTTTTTTGCAATATATGTGAAAAATGCCAAGAATAATTACCCTTTTTTTAAGATATTTTAGAGTAGAGAAAATAATGTGTAACTTTTGTAAAAATCTTTCAATTTTCAAAATTTTTTCAACATCTTTTTCTAGTTGGATTACATTATGAAAACGTTTGCTAAAAATAAAACTTTTAGCAGAAACAAACAGGCGCGCGATTGCGCGCCTTGGCACTAAGACGGTTAAACTTTTTTTTTAATAGAGTTTCCCTTCTTATGAAGAAGGCGCACTTCTCAGCTGGGCTGAGAAACATTTAACACGACCACGTGGGCTCGGCTGAGACATGCAAACATAAAAAATTGAGTACCAATAAAAATTGCATGCGAAACACATTAACAGTCATGAGAGAACAAAGAGACTCCTTTTAAAGAGATCTTTGTTAGTGCTCACGCTAAAAACATTAATATTTTTATTTACATTAATGAACATGCGATTAACAGGCTCAAATCGGCCATAATTGGTGTTAGAGGAGTTGATGTGTAAGAGCGGTGGTCCTCTCAAATTGTATCGGCTCTCTCTAAACGACGCACGGCGACTTAGAAAACCTGAGTCGACACGTCCATTAAGAAGCTGGTGGACGAAAACAACATCGGCCACCTCACGACGCTTGTGGAGAGTGTTTAAGTTGAGTAACTTAAGTCGGTATTCATATGGTGGAAGAATTAAAGGGTCTTCCCAAGGAAGGTGATTCAATGCGAATCGAACGAACCTTCGTTGAACCAACTCAATTTTTCCAACATGCGAAGAATAGTGAGGAAACCAAACCTGGGACGCATATTCAAGTAAACGTCTGACAAGCGAAATGTAGAGATGTTTAGTGATCAGGGTGCTGTTAAATTCTTTGGACCACTTTTTTATAAAACCCAAGACTAAGCTGCTCTTGGAAGAAATATAGTTGATATGAGTAGAAAAATCCAGCTTGGTGTCAAATCTAATCCCGAGATCTTTGACAAAATTAACACGGGGGACACCCTCACTAAAAAATGAGTAGTTATAAATTATAGGATCACGTCGCCTACAAAAAGTCATGACTTCGCATTTACTAATATTTAAGAATCAGGTTGTTGTTAGCACACCAAGAGTAAAAGGTGTCGAGGTCTACTTGCAAAAGTTTGCAGTCCTCCTTACTCTTTACGTGACGGTACAATTTGATGTCATCAGCATAAATCAGGATTCTGCAGTGTCTTAGCAAGGTAACAATATCATCAATAGAAAGAATAAAGAGGATAGGGCCAAGATGACTGCCTTGAGGGACACCGGATGACGCCTCAATGGTCGCGGATTTGGATCCACGGAAAAGGACTTGGTAGGTCCTGTCAGCTAAGTAGGACTGGAACCATAATAGAAGGGCTTCAGGGAAACCTAACTTCTTTAGTTTAAAAAGTATAATGGAGTGGGAAAGCTTGTCAAATGCCTTACTGAAATCAGTGTAAACACAATCAGTTTGGCAACCGGAAACGAAGCCTTCAACAGCATGGGAAGTGAATTCTAGGAGATTGGTGGTAGTGGAACGAGCTGGAAGAAAACCATGTTGGTTCGTAGAAATAAGTTTCTTGCAGATGGGCACGATTGCAGAATAAATGATTGACTCAAAAAGCTTTGGTATGACAGACAGCTTGGCAATTGGTCTGTAATTCGATATTTCGTTCTTGCTACCACTTTTGTGAATAGGAATTATGAACGAATTCTTCCAAAGAGTACTGAAATACTCTTTATCTAAGGATTTTTTAAAAAGGGTTTTCAGTGGAGACTGGAGAACCTCCACACAGGATTTAAGGACAGCAGGAGGGATAGCATCAGGGCCGGAAGTGAAATCGTATGGGAGTTCATCAATATGTTTCACGATATCGTCACTGGAAATTGAAAGAGATAATCTAGTAGCCTCTCGGTGTGGAGTTATGTGACGAAAATTATTGTCATTAGGCTGAAAGTTGAAAGGAGTGAAAGATTGATGAAAGAATGAAGCAAACATGTTGCAAATCGAGGAAGACTCACTACTAGACCAGTTAGTGTGCTGCATAGTATTTGGGTAGTTATCGACTTTTTTCTTAGAGTTGACAAATTTAAAGAAGTTTCTAGGATCAGTATACACCTGGTCCCTCATGCTGCTGAGATATTCACCATACAGAGCAGAAGAGAGTAAGCGAAATCTGTTATAGCAATCAGTAAATGTAATAAGACTCGGAGAGTCCTTTCTCTTTAAATAGGTCTTCCAGAGTCTATTTTTCTGATTCCTTAAATGCTTCAGCTCATTGTTGTACCAAGGTGGAGATGTACTGCGCAATTTTTGGGGCTCAAAAGGTACACATGAAACGATAGCTTCGTATAGTACGGTATAAAACCGTGCCACATCGACATCCAACTCATTTGCGGAAAGTAGGCTGTTGAAATCAATCTAGTTTAGATGAGAGTTCATTAAAGTTTGCCTTCGTAAAGTTGAAGGAGTGAGTTACCGCCTCCGGACAAGGATTGTTCTTTGAGTTGAAGCAGTAATTTAGCAAGAGAGGAGGGTGGTAATTGTCGACGGACGTCATGACTATTGGACTGGGTTCAACAATCATGTTTCCTGAGTCAGTAAAGAATACTAGATTCAACTGCCTCCCTAACACATTAGTCACACCACTCATTTGATTAAGGCCGAGTGAGAATAAGGAATTGAGAAAACAGGATTCCTTAGAAATAATATTGCCTTCAGGGAGGTAGTTATCGTCAACTTCGTCAAATACCCACTGAATATTGGGTAAATTGAAGTCCCCAAGTAGAAGTAATTCATCCCCAGTGTTCATCATACTCAGGCTATAATCAACACAAGAGATGAGAATATCATAGAGGCTTTTACCTCCATCGTCAAGTGTGCTAATCATATCTGGTTGGATATAGCAACACAGCAGGAATAGATTTGATTTCGAAAAGGAAATCTTAAGAGCGACAAGCTCAATGTCCAAGTCTTTAGAGAAACTAGGAAGCGTAATTGGGTTACAATTAAGGTGACTGCGGCAAGCAAGAAGTACGCCGCCCCACGAGCTTCCGAGTCAGTCTAACGGTCCCTCCGAAAGACTTTGTAGGAGGAATCGAAGAGTTCAGCATTAAGAAAGCCTTCGTGGAGCCAGGTTTCCGTGAATGCTATGACATCGAACCCGCTAGCCGCCGATGACTGAAGGATGTCGTTGGTTTTTGATCTTGTCCCCCTTACGTTCTGGTAGTAGAGGGCAAGCGTCTCGAGTTTTTTGACCTCCTTGGTGTACTCGGAATGGAGACGTTTGAGTGATGGGCTCGAGTACGGGTACGGGGAACAAAAAGCTTGGTAAAACCCTTGATACACGGGCTTCATCGGATGATCATTCTTTCAAGAATGTTCATTCGCGGCCCGTGTACCACCTTAAATTAAGTTTGAATGAGCATTCGCAGCTTCATTCATCATTCGAAAGAATGAAGTGAAATCTACTTCATTTAATGAGAAATGAAGCTGGAAGTGGGGAAATTTCCATCAAGTTTCCATGAAATTTCCATTCTCTCATAAAATTTTAAAAATCGAACTGTCAACCTGTCAACTGTCTGTTCGTTAAAGTTTAAGTTTGTTGTTGTGAGGGAAAAATATCAAAAATAAAGTAAATAGAATGAATGAATTGAAAATGAAGTACCGTGTGTCACTTCGAATTTGAATGTTCATTCAAGGTCAATGAGACTGGAAGAATGATCATTCGATGAAGCCCGTGTATCAAGGGTATAAGGGCACCAGCAGGCCAGAAGCCAGGGTCTAAAAGAGTCTCGGCAATAACGGGCGGTGCAGACAAGACAAAAGAAGCAACAGGCTTGGAAGCCTTGCTGACTTTTCTGCATGAAACAATTCCAGGGTCTATAGATTTCTTCCTCATATATTCACAGACAGACTCCGTCATAGTTTCAGGAGAGAACCGTGATATAAAGATATTTAAAGGTCTCGGTATCGTAACTAGGGGGGTGCACGGTTCTTGGGGAACTGTAGCTTCAGTGACCGGGGGATTGGCCACTTTCCCATTCTTCCTTGACGTCATAGTCGGTAACTGCCTTATCCCAACCACATAGTGACATCCACAATTTCTGCTTTATGATTCGAGACAATTTCTGGTATTGATTTCAGAAGTGTATGATGGATAGCTGCTCATTCCCTTAAGTGAAATCGATCACCCTTCAATAATTTGATCGATTCAACTTGCTAGCTAATAAGCATTACATCACCGAGGTCGTTCGCCTTTATTTAGCTGCCACTATTCGTGGCATTTCTTCGCCGTTCTCTATTTCGTACGGCCTCTTCTAGCTTTAACTCTGTGTGGATGACCTCAGCGTTGCTTCTTCCACATTACCTCAGACTACTACATCATGTGGGATGTTTTCCGGCATTAGTGGCGCCTCCATGTCCACTCAGTAACTGCGTGAGGTCGTAGCTTAAGGCTACGAATTGGCTTTAGAGTTGAGTTAAGAGTAGAGTTGAATTTAGATAAGTTGACTTGAGCTAAGAGTTGGATTAATAGTTTAGTTGACTTGCATTGAGTTGAAAGATAGGCAAACATTTAGTAAACTTGTTAGTTAAATAGAGTTCAGTCGATTTTGTTAAGAGTTAAGTGAAGCATTGCGTTAAGATTTTGTTTGAGTTAAATTGGATTAAGTGCTGAGTTAAGTAAAATAGTAAAATTTAAACAGGAAGATGTTGGAACTGCGGGAGTTGCGATATATGTATCTAAAACAAAAATATACTCTTTACATAAGGCCCTCATACACGCTACGGTCCACCAGAGAGGTCTATTTGTACGGATATGCCTGCGCTAGAGTTATTTTGTAGTCTTTGTCTAGGCGGTCGTTGCACGCATCTTCGTCTTCACACAATGACATTGCAAAACAAACTGAAGACCGCTCCGGTATACCGGGTCGTCCCCATAGACGCTACCGGTAAACCTATACAGGCCCCTTCTTGGGTATACCGGAGCGTGTATGTCTTACAATACACACGGCATTAATGGACGGAATATACAGCCGCCTTTTTATTAGAAACATATTTTGATGTAAGGTCTAATCAGATTTAAAATGGCTAAATATTTATATGGTGTATGGATTAAAGCATTATACGTCGAACTCTGTCTTAACGTTTTCATTGTAAAAATACGTTTTTAAATTCGTTAATTTTCATGATTACATTGAAATATTCCTGGAACTACGTCCCTTGTTTAAATAATCTCGTGTTTTTCATAAAATGAACCCCTTCTAGATAATGCAGATACGTTATAATCGTATACATTATACATTACACAAATCGATAGCAGCAGCTTTTAATCAAGCTGAAAGCAATTCAAAATGAAACCTGCTACAAGAGAGAATTTCATAAAAGTTAAACCCTCGCTATGATGCACTATTATCTATACTTGTACAATAGCGAGAAGAGAATCTCGTTATGCTAATGAAATGCTCTGTAATACCAAGTAAAACCCATTGTACCTCCCACTTCATAATAATTCCTTTTTTACCTCTACTCCAAACAGCACTAGAGCTAGTTGAGAAACCTTTGGAATGGATGAGGCCACTGCAATTGTAGTGAACAGGACTTTCAGAAAGGCAAGAACCCAATTAAAACTCCCGAAAAATGCATGTTATTTAAGAGTATTCTTACGAAGCCCTTCGAGCGGATTCATGCCAGTCATGATAGTATGTTATTAACAATGCAAACAGACAGACTTCTTCCTGCAGTGAACACCATCCTCTATGCAACTATACGGGTGCTTTCTTGTAGAATATTAAAATATATAATTCCGCTCTGTGCTTGAATATAATTTTCTCACTACGCTTTTCTAAAGGTTCAATTTTATGGAAATGTTTAAGGGTTGACTTTCGCAAAAGCAACTTCACACGGCAATCAAAATAAATCTCAGGTATACACTACATGCCGTACATACTGTTTTCCAGCTGTGAATTGTTCCATGGGCTGTGTGCATCACTTCAATTAATAATTATGCTCATTGCAGGGTAAACTGCGCACATTGGAGAAGCCACAACATCGCCGCAGGAAAAATAATTACAACACTTTAATTACTGTAATGAATAGGGCCACCCGAGGGTGCTGCATCTGGTTTGGATATGTGGAATTCAGTCGAGATTTTACGAACAATTCGCCAGTCAATGGAAATCACTCAATTCATGCCACAATTTGCGTCAATTTCATTAATTGAGAAAAGTGAATTTAACTCTGAATGCCATCGTTACTCATATTAATAATTTTCATGTTTGGTTTCATTCACAATTACACGAAATTTTGCTACAATGTTACCAAATGTAGTATGCGGTACTGAGTGCAATTCAGGCTATGAAAAATGCAAAAGGTTTCGGTGGTAGCTATGTGAAAGGGGAGGGATGTTTAAAACATAATGCCCAACCAAGGCGTGCCTTTCAAATCAAAAGGATGACCCTTTATACTGTACAAGACTTTAAAGTCGTACAAGCCATGATGTAATGTCTGGCAGTAGACTTAGTTTGAAGGACCAAAGAAAATTGGATAAATCGGGAGGGAGGTGTCTAAGAGGAGCTCGCGTAGATGTCGATGACCATATCGTATGAACTCCATCAAGAAAAAGTCTGCTGCAGCAAGTACAGCAGTGGCAGGTGGATCACAGCCGAGTTCAGAACGGCTTCTGAGCTAGGTAGCCAGAGATTACTTGCAAGTAGCTTTGATGGGAATTGGAGGACGCATTAACCCCGAAAGCTGGGTGAAGGTAGAAGCCAAATTATCGCAGATATTATTGAACTACATCAGCTCTCAGGCAAGGGAGGAACAACACCTCGAATGTATTCAGAGTATTTTAGGTTAAGCAGTTATGAAGACCAAGCCTCAAAGGACTTTCTAAACTATTCGTCAGTAAGATGTGAGAGCACAATCCAAGTCGACGAAAACGGTTATCAAATACGCCTGCAGAGGTATAAAGTTGGCAGCTGGCAGCAGGGTACGGCCTGGCAGTCAATTCGGGCAAAACTGAGTTGATGCTATTCTCCTTATGATGCTATTCTCCTTACGAAAGTGCCCACCTTCAACTAGTGATGAGAAAAATGGTCTTGTTCTCGCAGCCTTGCCTGGTTCTTGCACATTTAGCAAGAACAAGGACACGACTTTGTTATGCTTGCAAACCAAGAACAAGACAGACTGAACAAGAACAAGACAAGAACAAGACTAGATTAGTCTTGTCTTTATCTTGCATTTGCTCATCACTATCCTCCAAAGTGAGTCTAAATTGGACCCAAAACTCAACTGGAATAGGAACATCGTGACCTTCAGCAAGATGGTGTCGCAGCTCAAAAATGGTCCTGTTGATATGCACAGCCGTTGTAAGCCCAATTCTCACGTAAGGTTCACTAGTATGGTGACAGGACCTATAATGTCATAGAGTTGGGAAGGGTCCAGAGCACAGCAACAATAGGGACACCAAGAGCCATGAGAACAAGTCTCTATAAAAGCTTTAGAGCTCCAAGTTAGAGCTAAGCTAGATAGGCTTAGTAGAAAGCACAACGTGATTTTCGTCTGGGTTTCAGGGAATAATAACATAGATGGAAACGACAAAGCTAGCCAAACAGGGAGTCTATTTTCGGAGCTCGGAGACTGAGATTCTTGGCACCTCGTTAAGCGGATTGAAAAACGCAATTTTTTACAACCACTTGTCAAAAATGGGACTTAATGGAGACCTGCACAATCTCTGCACCTGCACTTGGCCCACGGGCCTCCTAAACTGAGGTCGACTGAGGTCATTCTGGCGTAGTCCCCCTATTTTTTTTATGTGACATGGTCTGTCGTCCAACTCATGGTGCAATATTTAGTAGTAAGCTTGATCTAAAGGATAGAATAGAAGGGACAGGTTAGGGGTCTGGAGGGAGCGTAAGAAGATGTCGATAAACCTTGCGTTTGAACTCTGAGATGTTATATGAGTTTGGAAACACCGATTGCGGAAGACAAAAACGAACTGCTAAACCGTAATGTACGCGAAAAGGGCTGTAGTGTGTGGGGGTGAGCCGAGTTGGCTAGTCTTGTGTTGCGGGACAAATGTTGCCGCAGGAAGTTTCTAATTTCAGTGGAGCAGTCGCTTTGGTAATAGCGGTAAAACTTTCCGGGGGCTGCTACATTCCTACGGTGTCTTTAAAGGTCAATCGTGGAACAAAGGGTGCTCTTGCTCTCGCCAATGAGATTGATGGCGCGGTTTTGCTTTTTGCCAGCCGAGCGAAGGTGGTTTTTGGGGCGTCAGCCCAGAAATACGAGTTGTGCCCGAATGTAGGATTTGTAGTTTGTAGGCAGTGCAGCTGGCTGGAAAAGGAATTGGCATCTTTTAAGGAATGCGAGGCATTGATACACTTGTTTGGCGACTTGGTATATGTGATTATTCTACCGCAGATCAGAAGGTAAAATCACGCCCAGGATGTTAAGAGATGGGTCAGCTGCTACATTATCCTTGCCCACTGAAATAGCGGGAAGGTCTGTATAGGTTATGGTGGAGATAAGACAGTACTTTGGTTTCAATGGGTTGCCCAAGGGGTAGGAGTAACGCCAGTAGTACAATAGGCCAACTTAATGGCCGCAGTACCTTTGGACCTTATACCTCACACAGGAAAAAAAACGCCGAGTACCGTCATCGGCGAAACTATGAAGTGGGTTGGTGGAGATTGAGGGCAAATCATTAATCATTAATTGAATATTAGAAGGAGAGCAGGAGAGAGGGTCGAGCCTTGAGAAATGCCGGCCGATATGGAGTAAGGGTTGAATTCAACGTCATCCAATACTAAGTTAATTGAACGGCAGAAAGCTCTCAATCCCGTTCATTAGAACTGAGTAAATAAATACCAATAGCTTGGAGTTTTGACCAGGGATGCCATACTTTGTCGAATGCCTTAGAAGTATATAGAGCAGCCAGATCACACTCACCGAAGCTATGGATGCTGTGATTGAGATGCTCGGTTAGACCGGCAAGAAGGTCGCCAGTAGACCTTTTTGGTCCAAAGCCGTACTGACGGTCACAAATTTGAATACAGCCTAACGCGGACATTAATTAAGGTGCCTGAGATCGCATTGTCATGTGCACTCCCACCGCTGCCACCAAATCCAGATCCAAATTAGGTGGGATCGTATCAAATTGGATAAAAATGCTTCAAATCGGATCAATCGGATCAAGTCGGATGAAATTGCTTCAAGTCGGATCGAATCGGATCAAATCGGCACATCTCCCAAGAACAATTCTTAGTTTCTAGTAGCGTTCAAGTATTCTCTTTTCTTTCTTTCTCTACTCTCCCAAGCCACTGCACCTGGCCCATGTGCAACAATGCTAATCATCCACGTAAGTTTCCTGCCAGTTGCACGTCTACGTCGCCATCGCCTCATAAACTAATCCACAAATGGGCGGGAATGCGCCGAGTGCATTTTTGCGGCCCCAGTACCATTAATGACAGGTAAGTCAACAAGTGATTGGCAGTGTAATACACCTATAAATCAATTTTATTGTTAGGTTGACAGGTGTCAAATACCTAATTTGCACAATTTGGTTCCCAGGCTAAACATAAACCCCGTTTTGATATAAAAATATTTGCATATCCTGGTTCCCAGTCTCAATCTCCACAGTACCTACTCACAAATTTCACAATTTTCAATTATCAATTTTTAACGCTTCCGATTATCGTAGGTGAGCCACTTTTAATCAGCGATTTCTTCCATAGCCGGTGATGAAAATTGAGCCAGGTACGACAATCGGAAGCATCAATGAATGTGAGTAGGTGCTGCGGCGGTTGAGCCTGGGAACCATATTATGCAAATATTTTTTGTATTAAACTTTGTGTAAATGGTACAAATCAGTTTTTTCGCCAATGCTAAGCTGCATACTAATATCTTGCTGGTGTAAGCAAACAATGAGCCAATCGAAGTGTGAAACAGTTTTTCGCATTATCTCTTTAGCAAGATTCATGGTTTCAAATTGTAAAGCTACTTGCGTTTGCAAAATTCCGACCCCACATCCCAGGAAGAAATAAAGAAATGGATGCTACCAAACTTCCAATACCTTTGAGTCGATATTTTCTTCACTCAAATTGACCCTTTTTCAACAAAACGGTAGTTCTCCAAGTTTCTTCCTTATACCAAAGGACACCCATTCTACCATGGCCATATTAAAAAAAATTTACCTTTTCTGTTCAAATATAAATTTCTGAATAGCACAAAATTAAAATTTCCTTTCAGCAAATGAATTCCAATAAAAAATCGATGCTCGCACTTATTATGTTCTTGAGGAAATTGGAGAATTTCGAATGTTTGTCTCCAATTACCCGGAATTTGAGTGTATAGTATTCGGCACCGTTTCAAGAAGCTTTAACTTGAAAATATGTTGGTATACCCAGAGAGTATTGAATTGGGGAAAAAAGGAGCTGAAATAGAAGAGAACGCCGAAGGAAGGAAGAACTTCGGTACTATTTCAACAGGATCAAATATCAAAGGGGGGCACAGCACATAATAAAATAAAATTTTGATCTTTTCTGCCATTTAAGCACGTTATTTTATTTATTTAATAAAAGAAACAAAGACAAGCTCTCATGGAATTAATGGAAGGACATTTTGCGTTGTTGTTGTCGAAGGATTCTTTAAAGAATGTTAAGAAAAATATTAAATCAACCTTTTAATTTGTTAAATTGTACCCAAACGGGATTTTACTGTAAATTTGTTCGAAGGACAAGAAAAATATATATAAGTATTTTCCCCCACTTGAACTTCTCGATAAAAGGTTCAAAGAAGTGATAAGAAAGGATTTTCCTTTTTTTTTGTTGTATTTTTTAGGGTAGAAAAAAGGACACAAATGTACATTGAACGGTTTTTCTTTGATTGAAATTTTAAAGTTATTTTTTTTCTCTTGGTTTGGCGCTGGGAAATTTACGTACTTGTTTACTGCGCCATAAAAAATCTTCAAATACGCCTAAGGGTGCTGTGGTGGACTTTGTTATTGAAGGGGTGGTGAATTTTACTTAAAGGCCTGAAAATGTTTGCCTAAAAATCAAGAAGAGTTAAGCGGAAAGTTGCTGTAGGCTGTGGAAATTAATTAAGAAAAACAATCTTTTTTCGTTAAGTATAGCCATTAATGGCTGCATGGAAAACCCCAAAAATGGTTTTCTGTAAAAGGAAATTTTTAGGCTTTAAAAATATTTTGTGAAAATTTACATATATTTTTTTTTATGTATAGGATTATTACGATAAAAATTTATTTGGAAGTCAAAGGTGCAAGCTTTAGTAGGGCTCGTCTCTATGCTGTTCAACCAAGTGCTCTTTAGTAAACAATATCCTTTGACTCTACACATGTACCTTTTGCTTGCTTTGGGTCATGTATGATGGAACTTCAATTAGGGTTTGTTTGATGTTTTTCAATTCCCAGAGCTAGCAAATATCGAAAGAGGAGCTTTGCGAAGAGCCACGCCTTAAATTTTATAGAGACTTTAAAAATATTAAATATTCGCGTTTACATATATAATACGTTTAAGTGCTTTACTTTAGGGGTTGTCCATATATTACGTGAGGCAATTTTTGCTACTTTTCGACCCCCTTCTCTTGGTGAGATTTGGCTTAACCCCCCTCCCTCACTAATTTCCCAATTCCATTTTCTTCGCCTGATTTGGATGTCTACCCTTTCTAGGCCGGCACGGGCGGTCGAGATCCTTAAGGCGGTCTAGCAAACCCCATTGTATGCCGCCTGTTATATTATCTAGAGCGCCGACAATGATGTCATTTATTACTATAAGAAACTAGTTGGGATGTGGGTTCGACCCTTTCGGTCCACACGATCAACTTCCCAGTATGATGGATGTTGAATATTATGATTGGATATTTTAATAATAAATGAACAATAGGCAATATAGAATACCTATATGTATAATACCGAGAATTTGTCACAATTGTTTATCAATATTTTCGCTAAAATGTCAAACTAAATGTGCGCACTTACAAGATTAGGATGACGAAAATGTATATAAAATTGATGTATTAATGTTTTTCGGCACCTCAATGAAGTCGATATAGTTTTTAGTTCGCGCGGTATCGTGCAGGTACAAAAATCACTTAAGTCATTTAAACCAAAAACCGCTGGACCGAATAGGTATTATAAAAATCTTTTCAGATTATATTGTCGCTAATACGCTTCGAACGGCACCTCAAGTAAGTCAATATCTTTCGTGGTTCGGGCGATATCGTGCAGGTACAAAAATCACTTACGTCGCTTAAACAAAAAAACGGCTGGACCGAATTTCATGAAAATCTTTTCAGATCATATTTCGGTTAATACGCTTCGAACGACACCTCAACGAAGTCGATATCAGTTTTGGTTCGCGCGATATCGTGCAGGAAAAAATGACCACATCCGTACGCACACACACATACTTCCTCCCAATTTTTTGTTTAAAATGCTCCTGGGACCTTGAAAGATGAAAATACGTTGAAATTTTCGATTTCGATTTTCGGACCGATTACAATAACTTCCTATACTGGGAAGTTAATAATAAAGGCAAAAGTAGGCATCCTTGTTGTACTCCTGAACTCACCTCAACGCTGTCGGATAATCTTCCATTTTGAAGAACTAGGCATTTGGAATTATTGTATAGGGCTTTT
Source organism: Thereva unica (assembly GCA_949987705.1). Lineage (NCBI taxonomy): Eukaryota > Metazoa > Arthropoda > Insecta > Diptera > Therevidae > Thereva > Thereva unica. The sequence continues at coordinate 149,674,638 of OX465282.1, forward strand.
ATCAATTCTATTATTTTATCATGCAGCCCACGATGCCGTAGTGCCTGCCATATAGAGCTCCTATTGACCGAGTCGAATGCTTTCTCATAGTCCACGAAAGCAAGATAAAGGGGGGATCGTAATTCAGAAGACTGCTCCATTATGGGTCTCAAGGTAATATGATCTACACAAGACCGGCCCTTCCTGAGCCCGGCCTGCTGCCGTGGAAGCGTTTGGTCTACGGCCTCGCTTATCCTAGATAGTAATATATGGGACAAAATTTTGCCCACAGTAGATAATAGACAGATGCATCTCCAGTTGTCGCATATTGTTAGGTCCCCCCTTTTTGGGTATTTTGACTATGATACCTTCCGTCCAATTCTCCGGAAAGGTACAGGTGTTCCATGCTACTTTCAGGATTGGCTGTAGCGCATCTGCTATGAGGCTTGAGTCGGCTTTCAACAATTCTGGCGGGATGCCATCTTTTCCATCTGCTTTACCTATTGGCCATCGCATGAATTGTGGTTACTATTTCCGTCTTGGATGGGGCCCGGGTGGTGGTTCTTATTGGCTGTGCATTGTTGTTATTTTCCTGAGGTTCCTGTGTAAGTGAACCATTCAGGGCGGCGAAGAAGTAGTCTCTCCATCTCTCCGACGTTTGCTCGGGTCGCTTGTAGAGTTTACGTTATTTTTGAGGGCCCTCCTGCGTTCTATTTTTTTGCCAGGTTGTGTACGAGATCCAGTCTTGCATGTTTGTTTGGACTTAACCTATACTCATTTCCGCAGCCGTCAATATAACGCGGTTTGTCGTACTCCACAGCTCTTCAATATTTGTGTTGTCAGAAACGGCGTACGCATGACCGCATACAATGTACATGTGTAGAAGGTAGATAGAAGAATGAAAGAACTGCTAACGATCGCCAGCCTCGATCCACCGCGTGGAGTCGAACTACCAACTCTTGAGATGATAGTTTGTCGTCTCAACCCTAGTCTACCGAAGACCAATAGTTTTTCCGTCAGATAAATTTTAAAACAAAAAACGCTTTACAGAGAGGGACCGAGGGGAATTCCTTCATGTCTATAATCAAATTCACCACAATAACTTCACACTCCGTAAATTGTCACCCATTACACAAAAAAGGACGAAATTTTCAATGTTTCAGACTTAATTAAACATTTCACTTTTATTTATTTTATTCACTTTCAATTAAGGAGTCCATTTTGCTAGTTCTCCCCCCCTAGAGAACAATCAACGTAGTTTATGAATCCCAGTGATATGCGCCCTATTTCTCTTGTTGTGTCTAACTTTTTATGTCATTGTGCCAAAACAAATGAGCTCATTTGTATGTTTAATTGCGGCGAATTTAAATTAGCAGTGGGGATAACATGCGAGCACAGTGTACCTTGACTATACACAATCCATTAATTCACAGAGCGGTGGTGCTGGTCTGGCTGTGTCATAGTTTCATTAAATGCGTGTCCTTTGACTGCAAGACTTTTATTACCATTATGTAGAGCCTCTCATAAAAAAGAACTGACAGTTTTAGCACAAGTTGTAGAAGGCCCATATATGCCTATTAGATTACCTGAATGTATATTTGCATTTTTACCGCATGAGAGTTAAATGAAGTGCATGAGCTGCCCTGCTGTGTTCAAACAAAGTTCGTTTTTGATTAGATGAAATACTGACGTTGGCCCTTTATGTAGGGTCAGAGTCCTTAATGCTCAGCCAGTTTGCGTTTCCTGGTAATATAAACTTCCATGAGCTTTCAACGGTTTGATGTCATTCGTCCACAAATTTCTTTTTTCTTTTGCCATCATGTAATTACGTTACTTTGTGCCACACACAGAGGGAATTTTCGATAAGGACTCGCAGCGAGATCATCTCCTCTTCCTAGGACGACAGTTTGAATGATGGAAAGCCGTCGGGGTGGTAAGGGAAAACATTTGATTAAATTTTGGGGCCTTTTAAAACACTCTGGAAGATGAAGAGCTCCGGCCTTCTGCATTGTCTTATCCTCTGTTTCGGAAGCTAATAACCTTAAGAATTTCAAATAACCAGGTCGATGAAGTTGTTGAGCAGAGCAGAGCTGCTTACAGCATTATATCAGCGAAAAATGGAAGTGAACGCGGAATTTCTATGAAACCAACAAAAATGAATTTCGCTCTCGTCAAAGATCCTAAAGGAATTTACTTTGCAGACATGATTTAATTAAGGAAATGTTTTTAACAATCTTTACCGGATATTAAAAGAGCGCCAATGCCAGAACAATGGCTGAACTAACTTTTGTTTATTTTTGTTTCAACTGAACTCAGCTCAAATGGCGAGATTAATTGGATTCTGGGTATTGTAATGAAAATTTATTCTTTGTTTTTACTTTATTCTCATCTGGCCTTAAACACTAATTTTGTTGACGGATTTACTTATAAAGGATAACCTGGAGTAATATAATAGTTCTAGGTAGAACGGCCACTAGACTATCCTACAAAATGAATGGTCTATTCTTATTATCACTGATTCCAAGAAAGCATCTGCCCTTTCATTACCGAACATAGACTACCGGCAAAGTATACAACGAATTTCTTCTCATTTTTCCGTTTAATTACAACCAGGCATCAAGAAGGAGATGTTCTTCTTAACAGTATCAGGTTTCCATGTCATCCAGATGAGCACCAACAAAAGATTACGACCTTCGACTTCGATTTCTTTCGATATTGTAAAAGGAAGATCCTTCCATGAACATCTCAAGTTTCTTTGATTTCTTATCCTGAGGAGAGGCTTTGATTTCTGGGCAAAGGACCTTTGATTTTTTAAGATATTTTACAACAAAGAAACTGTCTTAAATGCCCCAAAAGGCTTTGATTGAAGTCTTTTTTTAAAAAAGACGATTTGTGTTTTTGATGTTCTTTAATGGGTCGTCGGTTTGAAGCAATTGACCCCATGCACAGTGGGGCGAACATACTGTTTCGCTGGCCAAAATTCGAGAAATTGATGAATTCGTTTGAAACTTGATATTATATGGTTTTTGGGGTCGCTGATTACGAATCTGATATCAAATTTTCAAAATTCAAAATGGCGGACCGGAAGTGACATACTTTTTTGGCCAAAAATTGAGGTAGCACTGTGAAACTTGATAGCAGGTATATGGTTTTCGGGGTCGCTGATTACGAATCTGATATCAGATTTTCAAATTTTAAAATGGCGAACCGGAAGTGACATACTTTTTATGATACATGTCGGACATAGTTTTCCCCCGTGAACATTTTCTTGCAAAAATTTTCGCGATACCGACGAATATCTTTATTTCTTGCTTCTTGCGTATCCTCGGATAATTGACCAATGTGTAATGGAGCCCTCTTAATAAGGTCAGTTCCGTGCATCAATACAATGTGCACCGACGTTGGCATTGGGTACCAGGAATACAACTAGAGGTATGACTTTGCAACGTCCAAGCAATATTTTTTAAAATTCCCAATATCAATAGCAAAACCGCAGGATATAGTTTGTACAATTATTTTACAACTTGCTATTAATTGCTCGTCAATATTGAGAATTTTAGCTGCCAAAGGAACGTCTTCAAAAAAGCGCCGAGCAGTATTCCTATCATTCGTATTACCTGAAGCCTGCTTCGGAGCATCTATATTGAGTCCTAAAGTTTTTCTGAATTCATTTTGAATATAACCCTTTCGATTAGATACTCGTTTTTTATCTTCAGCAGAACGAGCCTGCCATTTTCCACTGCCGTCAACTTTATACGCTAAATGCAGCAACCACTCCATAAATCGAATCCAGGTATGCAATGAAGCAATTAGAGCACGCCGTAATATGCAGGGCGCGACTCTTTCTACTATAACTTTTTTTCGGGAGAGATCGGGAACGAGATATTCGGGATACTAAAACTAGACACTTTAACGAACATTTTAGTGCAAAAACCGTGACTGAACAACACTGAACAAAAAACTTATCACTACTTGTATCTAAAAAAAAATTAGATTTTTTCGATTTGCAGCGTAATTGTTATTAATTAGCCATATAAACAATTACACGTTTTTCGTTTTTGTAACTATATATCTCTATTGTACATACCTTCATCATCATGTTCCAATTTACAGAAGTCGAATTCAACACTCCGTTCCAAAAATATACACTATACAATTTCACGTTCGCGCAATGGCGGTTGAGCGTCGCACGTGGAGGTTTCAGAGCGTCAACTTGTGAATGACGTAGGGCCTCAGGTATACAACCTTTCGACCCGTTCCTTCCGGATTTTGATGCACCGGAGCTCCCCCTAGGGCAGTGGTTCCCAAACTTTATTTCGTACGGAACCTTTCTACAATGTATAAAATTTGCCGGAACCAAACGATGAAAAAATAAAATAATATATGATATATGTATATATTTATCCTTTAATATATTTTAAAACGTTGTTATTAGCTCGCTTTCTTGTCTGCCTGTTGTCCGGTACATATCTTGCAATCGATTGAATACTTTCGGTTACCCGATCACCCCAAAATTTTGCACACAACTTCAGCTCCGATGACAATGAAATTTGGTATACTCATTATACCATTAGATCCATGGCGGCCGTCTCAAGAGGACGGATTACTGTCTCTTCGTGGGACAAATTTTGCAAGCAATTTTTCAGATACTTCCGGATATCCTATAAAGCTGAAATTTTGCATACAGCTTTAGCTCCGATGACAATTCAATATGGTATACTCAATATGCTTTTAGATCCATGGCGGCAGTCTCAAAAGGGGGGATTGAAATATTCTTCACAACCCCTTCGACATGGGTATCAAATGAAAGGGTATGATAAGTAGAACACCATAAGCAATATAGTATGCTCAATATATCGTTTGGCCCATGGCAGCCATCTCAAGAGGGCGGATTACCATTTTCTTCACAACCACCTTGACATGGGAATATGGAATGGAGGCCAAAATGTTACGCGGCGTGACGTAGACCAAATTTCAAGGAAGAAGGGCCACTCGCATTTTCTGATTAGCAAGAACGCGTTAAACGGCCGGCGCAGCGCCAGTGAGTCTGCGAATGTATTTGCGCTTCGGCGCTGGTGACACGGAACCCTAAAATTTTTTCGTGGAACCGTAAGGTTCCGCGGAACCCACTTTGGGAATCACTGCCCTAGGGGACTGTGGCGGTAAAAGACGAAGATTCAAACCTTGATTTTTCGACTTTTGGCCAGCGAAACAAGCGTTTCGCCCCACTGTGCGATGTGGTGTTTATATCGTTTGGGAAAAATCGTTCGACTAACTGGAAGTGCCTCATAGTGGCCGATTACTAGAAATTGGCTCATGTTCAGCCTATACCGAAAAAAAGTGAAGCTAGGGACCCTGCTAATTACCGCCCAACAGTAATAACTTCTATTCTCTCCAAAATTATACAATAATAACAATAATAAATAAAAAGCTTATGGAATATCTTGAATGAACCCAAATATTGGACAACAAACAATACGGCTTTAGATCGAAAATATCTACTGGTGACCTTCTTGTTTGCCTAACGGAGCATCTCAGCCGAAGTATACACCGATTTGGTGAATCTGGCCTGTTTGCTCTGGATATCTCCAAGGCTTTCAACAGAGTATGGTACTCTGTTGGCTAAACTCCAAGCTATTGGTATTGACTCTGTTCTAAAGAACTGGATTAAGAGCTTCCTTTCTGGCCGTTCAATCAAGGTAGTATGGGATAGCATCGAATCCAACGCTCACACCATCTCCGCAGGTGTTCCCCAAGGCTCAATTCTATCACCAGCTCTCTTCATAGTTTTTATAAATGACCTCCTCTCAATCCACTCCAATTCAATCCACAGCTTTGCTGACGACGGTACTCTACGTTACTCCTATTTTGTCTGCATCATCGCCAACTCTTGTCCAATTCAATCAACAGGGATACATCGAACGAATTCTTGAGGCCGATTAAGAGCCGTGTTGAATTAAATGCATTAAAAACGAAGTACTGTCTCATCTCCAATAAAACTTGTACCGATCCTCTTTCTATTTCAGTAATCGTAACGGCAGGACCGTCTCTAACCATCCTAGGCATAACATTAGCCGAAGTTCTTCGCTGGAATAACCACATATACCAAATCGCTAACAAGCATCCTAGTGCCTACGGATCCTCAAACGGTGCAAATTCTTACTTCAGCCGTCTGGCAGGGCTATAATCTGCAAGTCCTACATTCGTCTCCGTCTCGAATACAACTCGTATATATGGGCCGGGGTCCCAAGAACCATCTTAGCTTGGCTGGACAAGGTGCAAAACCGCGCTCTCAAAGTTATTGGTGATAACGCCATTTACTCTTCAATAGATTCATTAAGCCACCGTAGGAATGGAGGAGCTGTTGCAAAACTTTATCGCTTTTATCACCATGACTGCTCCATTGAAATAAGTAACATCATGTCACCACGGCAACATTTCCCCCACAACATAAGATTTGCCCGCTCGGCTCATCACCACAGTTTACAGCCTTTATCTTCGCGCACTCTTCGATCGAAAAATTCGTTTATAACAAGAGCAACTCGTCTGGACCTTCGAAAATCAGTATTCCCGAACTCATGCAACACCCAAGAGCTCATCGCCATTTCTTCCAACACCCCCCTCACACCCCCTAACCTATTCTATCCTTCTCTCTTTCCTTCGAGCTAAGCTTACTACTGGACATTGCACAATGACTTATGCGACATGACAATCTAGTAGTACAAAGGGCTAGAGCTTAGACTATCACATAAAAAAAGAAGTATACGAAATTTCTCACCAGAGAGTTTGTAATTCTTTAGAACATTAGTTCAATCAGAATGGATTTAGAAAGATAAAAGAAGGTCGTGCGTCAACTGGAGAGGCATTTGTCTATAAAGTCATTTGTAGGTAAAGTCTAGATTTTACTGTCTAGGGGAAGAGAGGTAGTAGACCGAATGCTCAGAAAACATCAAACTGGATTTAGAAAGAGCTGCTCCTGCATAGATACCATTAAATCCTTGACAATCATAGTGAAGCAGTCTCCTTGCCCTTTACCATTCCTTCAGACTTAATTTTATTAAGTACGATTTCTTTTCAACACTTTTAATCCTTTGAGTTATTTTTATTCAACTCCACAAGTATCCTTTTTCCTTACACTGCATTTGACTAAACCTTTACTTCTTTTTCTCAAAATTCAAAAGTAATCCCATCGAAAGGTTCACGTAAACATTTTTGAACTTTGCATTTTCGCAAAGTACAAGGCCCACTTTTCGATTAATTCACATAAGTGATTTCATAAATACATAAAAAAAGCTTTTAGAAATCATTTCCAATATCATTTGATGTTGTAATCCCGTTAAGAAATCATCTGGGTATTTAATTTTAGATCTAAGGAAACGTATTTTTTTGCGTCCTTCCCTTCATCATGAAACTCTGTGATTCCATAGGCTTGCTGCTTTTATATTAAATGCCCCGGAGAGATGTCGTCCTTTTTCACTGAAGTATAAATAATTGCATATAAGATGAAGAAATGTACTCTTTCTCGGAAATTAGCAATTTTTAGTCCTCTGTACGAAATTAAAATATGGAGAAGTTTTTGAAAGGAGTAATTAAGATTAGATTATGCATGTTTTTTTTTTTTTTTTAATTAATTGAAGCCTCCTACGTTCAGTCCCAGGGTCAAACCAAATTATTCACTCTTTTTCCGTTGAAGAAACTCGTTTGTAGCACGTCCATCTATGGAACTAATCAATCATCATCACCGATTGTCAAGACAAATATTTTTGTATATTGATTAAGGTTCTTAGTGGGCATTTGTAAATAAATTAAGTTTCATCGTGCTCTTTTCTATTAATGGATAGTTGTTCTTTGCTTGATGGTGCCACGATGTAAATTACACTAAAATGTTTAAACGAAATACGAACGAAAATGTTTAAGTGAAATACTTCTAGATCAATGAAAAGGACAATCTAGAAGTTACAGCAATTCAGAAAGGATGTGAGGAAATGGAGTGATCCAATAGCCATGTTTGAGCACTCCTTAAAAAGCTTACTGCTCATGTTTAGTCTATACCGATACCATGTAAAAATGCTGCTTGAATTCTACTTCAAAGTTGGGGAGGAAACGAATGCACCGCAATGCCCGAGTTTTCTCAGCCGGATAGCTCGAAAACTATTGATTCTACGTAAATTCTTATAGGACACTTTTATGCAGATTTAACTAATGAACAAACTTTACTTAACAAAAAGATATTTGCGAAAAACTGATTTGTGTGACCTTTGATCTCATATGAGACTTTTGACACAACTTATAGAATGCCAAAACAAACGAATTTATTACCCCCCATTCAGAGGTGAAACCCTAATTTTACTGGATTATTATGTACATCCGGCTCGACGTGTCCAGCCGAACGAACTCATTTGATATAACTCATTTGTATCTGTTTCTCCATCTCACTTTCTTACAAATTCTTTGTTATGCACAGCTCTTCAAATTCTCCTTCCGAACTATTTCTGCTAGGTTTCTATCCTTTGTTCCCTGTTCTAATCCCATATCATAAGATTATTGCCTTTCAAATACAGTTTAACCTTTGGCTGTCTATATATTGCTCTGAAAGTTCAGCCGCAGCAGTTTCAACTACGGAACCTTAGTATGGGCCGTTGCTAACTAGCTTACATTTACCATCAGGTTGATTCCTTTGATTTTTCGATTAACTCGTGTCAGTAACATAACATTGGATTACCCAGACTTTTATTTTGGCTGGTTTTTTTGATTCAAAAGCAGTTTTCCCTAAGTTCTCTCATTAGCCTATCTACTATGTTTATGTCATCGGCATATCTGTCCACCTAACCCGATTTGCTAACTAGCCTGCTATTTCATTGAACTACTATCTTTCAAAGCAAGGTTGAATCTCATAGAGGTCAGCCCATCATCCCCTTTCAGACCTAGTATTATCAGACGTACTTTTTGTTCTAGGACAAATTATTCGAATGGGTTTGATATAGTCTGTAACGTTAGGATGGAGTCATTGCCTGATTGAAGGCCACAAAGTATATTTTACTATGGAATGTTGCATATGGTTGACCTTCCTTTCTGGAAGCTGGTTTAGTATTCTCCAAGTAGTATATCTGAGATAGGTTCCAGTTCCAGCCTACTTTTTAGGCTAAGAATGTTTTATATTCTTTAGGGAGTAGGGAAATTCTCCAATAGCTTGCAAACTTGAATTTTATCCACTCATATGGACGGAACAAATTATAGACTCCTTCTAATCGTTTTGAAAATGTCGTACCGCCCTCATATCTACTTAATCACAGTATAAGTTTTCTCTGGTCACTTTCTGCAAGTATTGCCTTCAGTGTTAACTAGTAGTTTTGTTCTCTTACAGTGCTTTTGAGTCTATCAATGCACAGTGCCTGTCGGTTAGGGGTTCTTTGTATCCTCTGCATTGGTAATCGTGTTTTAAACCTTGCTTTAACCACAGCAAGCACCACCGTACAATCTCACATACAGGGCTGGCGGAAACGGAGCATGCGGGCGTCTCGTCGAAGGGGGCGCCATCACGAGATTGGGATATATACTCAGCGCCGGCCCTAGCCCTTGTTCAGGGTGGAGCGAGATTGTCTTTCGGCGCCCTTTGTTCGACGCTTGCACTTTACATAAATTGTATTTCCAGTTGTCCTAGATAACACTTTTTTCGAGTACTGCCGGCCTGCCATTTCCTTACGGGATTATATCTCCCCTTTTGCAAGCCTTTATGGCTGGCCCCATAAGGATTTTGATGGTGGTTTTAGGGTAACAGTTCCGCCTGTAGCGGCAGTAGAGGAAGTATGTTTTCTCAGAGTTGCTTCCCCGACGTTTCGCCAACAGCACAACCTTCTTTGGAGGCTATTTGGTTGTTTGTATTGCATGGTTGGGCATTAGGGCTTGCCCAGCTAGTAAGGTTGAGATGGTGGAGAGAGTCTCCTTCTCGTTAAAATAGGCTTCTCCTGCCATCAGCCCAAAATTGTAGTGTTCGCCATCCTGACAACGTCATCTCTGTGAATTTTATGCCCTTTGGGTCTTCTTTTGGACCCCTATCCATTCAAGACTTCCTTGCACGGTAGCTAGTTGTTTCGTGGTCAGAAGAGTCTCCGGATTGTTAGCCGCAAGCACGCCAATTCTGACACTTTCCGCTATTTGACGAAGGTCGGCTTTAGAGTCATTTCGTTTCTTCCGGCTTTCTGAAGGCTGTTCAAACCAGAGCTTTTGTCCTTTTCGCCGGGTTATTATACCCTAGAGAACAACCAGATGATCTAACCCTCTTATTATTAAGAAAATCGGTATCCCTTTCTTCCTCGGGGGCCATGCAGACCCTACCAGCCTCTACACGGGAGTAGCCAGCTTTCGGATATCGCATAAAACGTTTTCGGGCTGCGCCACCCTGTTTTCTGAAAGCGGTCGTTTTTTCGAGTCGCCTCTCCAATTAGGTGCCCTTACTTCCGCAGGAGATCCCTGGGTTTACGGGCTCCATCCCTGGGTTTACGGGCTCAGACTGCCCTCCCTGAAGAAAAATCCCGAAAACTTTCCTTCGTTTTTTTTTTTTTTTTTTTTTTATGTGATAGACTAGAGGCTTAGGGAAAGCCCCTTTGTACTTTTGTACTGTTCGACAATCTATTTGGGACCACATTCGACACCTTGAAGCATGGATCCAAAAATATCTAGCTGGCCTTGTAGGTCGTTCTTTTGGGAGCTGTGGAAGTCCCAGAAATGTTTGGAGCGTTAAGAACGGCTCCATCTTCAAAAGTTTGTTTATGGTAATTTTATATTGATACGACCTCGGCGAGAAAGGACGGTCGCCCATGGCAGAGCTCCGTATCACCAATGGAAGGCTAACTCAAACGAAAGTTCGCGCTCTAATAAAAATTGCATGCGGGCGTTGAGGACCCTAGCGCCGGCCCTGCTCACATATAATGTGCTCGTTGCTCCTTTGTTTCAGATGGTGTTTTTTTTAATTCGATTTCTGGTTCTTCGATGCAGTGTCCAGATGAGACAAACAATGAACCACTTTCAAATTTTTAATTAATTGTCCTTGTTTAAGAATTACTCTAGATAATTCGATAATTTGAAATGATAATTTGAAATAATATTAAAATTGAAAAGGTATCCTCTCGAGAAGACTAGCAATTGTAGACTGTTCTTTAAATTCCACATAATGTACATATCTTTTTGTGGATATTGCGATTGTCTCCCTTTTTTTATAAGAGTAAGTAGAGCATGAGGCAGCACGTGTACAATATATCCTTTTTTATATAGATATGTAGATATTTTTAAAGCTCCCAAAACACTTGGTACCAAACCGTTTCTTCTTTTTTTAAAGACTTAAAAGTCCTTGAACTGCTTCATAGTGCCTTAAAAAATCCAGGGTGTAGGGAGTGAAATATGCTTTCATTGAAGCCATTTCGCATTTAAATTAAAACCAGTTTCTACCACGGGAAATCAAAAAGGAATGAAACTTAGAAAGTACACATCCAGCAGCAATACCCAGGCGAGCACGCTTCTGGAATCAAACTACAAAGGAGTTCACTTAAGGATAAGTTTGAAACACCCATCCACCACTACCACCATCCAGCACATCCCTCTACCACCTGCCACATAAAACACAAAATAAAAAACAATGATTTCTCTTCCTTTTTTCAACAATGCCTTCTCCAGTTCAGAAATGTCCATATATTTATGTATTATGTAAGTAGGTACTTGGCACCACACTGAAAACTCCGTAAAAGCTGTAAGAAGTTCGTTCGAGGGTGTTTTTTCTCGTCTGAAATCCGCAATAAAAATAAAAGCCCCCATTAGACTGATTTTCTCAATTTTCTGTGAGTGTCTAAATTATTTATCTTACTAGATACCACAAAGTAAGTAACAAAAAAAGAAATGGGGGAAAGTAGAAAGGCCCGGGAAAAAATGTTACATTAAACACAGAGACGGAGAAAAGAAATGTTTAAGCTGGAGTTTTTCCGTTTTTTTCCCTTCAAAGTTTGCCACATTTCAAGATGAGGAATTAACAAGGGAGCACTGCGGCTCATTTTTAGATAAGTACATTTTCAGTTCTTTTATGTTTCACGACTCCACAATTGTGTCACGTTGTCGCAGCTCAAAGACTGTCGTTTGTTTTATCTTTGCTCTGGAAACTTTAAAGTTTGCGCTTAAATTTTTAATGATAAAAATGGAGCTTCACAAAATTTTTGATAAGAACTTGAAAATATTGTACTTTTCTATTAAGAATATTCTAGGTTGGTTATAGAAGAAGCTTTTCTGCTTCAAGTGGAAAAATATTTAGTTGGACTAGTCAGTTTGGGTTTAGCTATTGTTATTAATCTACAGGACTACTTAAATGTTGTTTTCGTCCGCCAAACGTCACAAACAGGATTCTTAAAACAACTTAAATATCTAAAACCCACATTATTTTTTTTTTGGCATCCTCTCTGCTACAAATAAAAAGAAAAGAAGCTTTACAAATAAAATGTAACTGACATTAATTGTTTCCTTAGAGGCATTGTATAAATCTTTTAGATTCCCACGGTGGTGTTAGTACGATTATCTTTAAACAAAACAATAAATGTTAAAAATAACTTCCAAACGATATATGTGCCCATAATTATGAAAGTGGTCTAAGTCATATATTTCTTGTTTGAAGATATTTAATGAATTGCATTTGACACACTAAATGAATTCCATATAATGTTGAAATTACAACCACTATCTAATGGTTCATTTTTGACAACTTCGTAAAAATTACATTGAATACATTTAGTTTAAACTAATGTGGTATGAAATAACTGATAAACTCATTTTTTTTAAATTTTGACTTAGACCACTTTCATAATTATGGGCACATATTACTCTGTTGCTCTATGTATCTCGAAGGTTTTTCTTTGAAAGAATATAGCACTTCGTTCTGTTGAATTAACTTCAATCTATACACATACAATGTCGCGACTCACCTCTAAAGAACTATAGTAACTGTTTGCATTTTAAGTGTTCAAGGTACATAACGATTTGACAAGGGAAACGAAGTTGAGCGAAGGCAAAAAATCTAGATACGCTCCTCCCATCGTACTGAAATTATCTTTAAACGCGTTATATGAAAGAAGATCGTCTCTAAGACGGTGATTAGACTGTTCGTTCCTACGAACGTTCCTAACTTGTGTTGGGTAGGACACAATTTTAAAATGAGTTTGCCTCTTTGCTCTTTTGAGCCAGTACAATGTAATATTTGAGGTTGAGGCCGCCTCTAGGCTGGATCCTGACCACCCAAAACCCCGAAGAGCGCGGAAATTCACCATTACGGATGCTATTATTGCGAACCCCTCTAGTACTTCGTCTGTTCCCGTCCCTCACTCCAATGGGCTCAAACTATGTATATACCAGAACCAGATGCGGCATCAATCTCTGTGCCGTGATCACTTGGATGTAGGTAGATTTGAAAGTCAATGATTTGAGAATTCAAAGTCTAGTTTAAAAACACCAACCTTTTAATGAACACATGTTTATTGTTACAAATAACCACTTCAATTCTAGAGTTTAATAATTTTAACATTCACCGTCAATTTTTAAGTCATTAAATAAAAACATTTGTAGGGTTTAGTTCACAAAAATAATTGATAATTCAAGTAAAGTTTTAATTCACCTTTTTTTCGTTTAATTCACTAATTCACTTAAAGCTAATATTTAGTTCATTTTTGATTGAAGTTATTGATTTATTGACCGAGAAATTTAATGTTGGGCAATGTTGCCGTTGCTGGAGAACTGTCGATGGTAGTCTAGCTGCCGGTGCTGAATGTGGCCTCTACTGCGACGATATTGGTCCGAATTAGGGCTGATGTTTAGTGTTAAGAAATTTATGATTGATGTTGTCTCGGTACGACTAGCTAAGGGAGTTGAAGTCTCAAATGCGTCGTTCAACTTTGGATTTGGGAATTTTGGGTTAATTCGCCTTGACTAGGATTGCTGTCTCGTTACGACTAGCTTTAAGGGAGTTGAAGTCTCAAATGCGTCGTTCAACTTGGATTTGGGAATTTTGGGTTAATTCGCCTTGACTAGGATTGCTGTCTCGTTACGACTAGCTTTAAGGGAGTTGAAGTCTCAAATGCGTCGTTCAACTTGGATTTGGGAATTTTGGGTTAATTCGCCTTGATTAGGAAAGCTGTTTCGACACAACTAGCTTTCGGGTGTTGAAGTTTCATTACATCATCCAACACGGTTGATTGGGTGAGATCACTTGCTTGGTTCCTTCAGACTCGGTTCGTCATGAAAGATCAAAGTGATCTGAAATTTGCGATCAACTGTCTGCGCTATTTATTTCGTTCCTGACCATGGCAATTTTTTGGAAGGCAATGTGGGGGGGCCATTGGAATTGGAATCGGCTTCATTTTTTTGTGTGTGTGCCCCTTCTAGTTTGGTATATGCTATCTTATTCTAGTAAATAGCAGCTGATCTGGATATCTTGTTTTGACATTTGTGAGTATAGGGAAGCAAATAGGTAAGTCAGATTTTAATGTAATATATTTTTATTATTTTTTAGGATGACGGAAGGGATTCTGGATTCTATGTTGGAGGGGTTTTGGAGGAGTTTTGGTGTTACCAGAGAAGTATGTTGTGTAGTTTGTCCAATTTTTTAAATGTTTTGTTTTTATTTTCAGGATTTTCAGTTTAGGATTTTCTTTGGAGCTTTATTTGGAGGTTTAATTTTTATTTTGATGTTTAGGTGAGTATTGTATAATATTAATATATTCTTTGTGGTTGTTTAATGTTTATTTTCAGGGTGTCGTCGGAACAATCTCTTCTGTTAGTATCGGCACTGGGATATACTGAGAGTCTTCGGTAACCTGCGCCAATTTGATAACGGTACCTAGACCGCGAAATATTTTCATTTCGCGTTTCTCTCCAGAAACTATATGAGAAGCAATTAAAGAATACCTAAGGGGAAAGGCTATTAATCCTGCAACAGTCTACTGTAGGAAGATCAGCAATGTTTCCAAACTGGTTGCGTCTTTTGTTCTGACTGCAGCTTCGCCCAATACCGTTGAAAAGCTTTTGGATCCCACATTCTGGCCTCCTGGTGCCTGGTGTTTTGTTCCCCGAACGCGTTTGCATTGTACTCCTGGCACGCTACAGTTTTCAAAAAACGTAAGATGTTTTCTTTCTATTGCCAAAACGTGAGGAGATGTGTTTCTGTCGACTTCGGCCAGTGATTTAAATATAATCGCTTTTACAGAAACATGATTACACAGTGGGATTCTTAATGCCGAACTTTTCGATACCTCAGAGGATTTTCCTTTAACTTTAAAAAACCAACATTGAAGTCCTGTCATCCAAGCTCACTTCAGTGGATTTATATTATGTCCGACTATTAGTATTATAAACCTAGCCCTACCACCCCATGTGACCCCTTGTGGATTGCCCTAAAAGACCCACAGAAAGGATCTAACGCCTTTCGCCACTCTTTCCCCGTCATAAGGCATGCGCCTATGAGGAAAATCATTGCTCCTCAATTCCGAGTGGAAAAGGAAGGCCGAACAACTGAGATGAGGGATATGAGAGTAATAACTGTGCCGGTGTTGAAAACTTTATATTTTTGAACGCGAGTTTCGTTTTACCAATATGGCCTCCCAACTGAGTACCAATTACGGCCAATGCTGCTTAACCCCTTTAATGTCACCAGAACCAGTCTGTCGAGTATGCTAAATGATACCCTTCATGGTCACCAACATAACTGAAGCAATGCAACAACAAAAATTAAAGCTTTGTATGAGTTAAACTAAAGCTTAATGCCTCGGCTGCACTAACCTCAGTTCAGCTTGCTTCGCCAGCTTAAGTTCAGTTTATGTCCAGTTCGTGCTAGAACTTGTTGCTTTTTCGCCAGAAGTCAGAAATGCAAAAGCCCACTGGAGTGGCATTCCACTATTCCAGTTGATTAGTTCGAAAGCAGTTGAGCAATTGGGGTTTGTTTATCCTCAGTTGAATATGTGGAAAGTGTTTTTTATAAGTTCAGTTCGCCAATTTACTCTGGCTAATTGGGGATCTATTTCTTTGTTTATTTCAAATTCATGGTTCTTGTGGTGCGAATCCGAGGATGGCCTCTTCGGGCGCCCAACCAGGGACTCACGGCAGACACTAACGTATATCCAGACACGTGATCTCGGTCTACGTTTACACTTCTTGTGCGTGTGTAAAGGGGGTCGTGCTGATTTATGTGGTCGGCCAACAGCAAAAAAGAAATTCGATTGGTATTCACGATTATTAGAAAATCAAAACAAAAAATTTTGTATCGGGGCTTCACTTGCATAAGCTTGGTGACCTTAGCTACAGCCGACAGAGCAAATTACATAAGTCCAGGCCCAGTTCAAACTTCGAACGATACCCATACCGATTCAGAATTTGCTCATTATAGTGAAAATATAAAGATTCTGGCTTATTTTGCAATCTCTACTGGGAAATCTCTCGCTTTTTATTACGTCACACAAGAACCTCCCTCAATTTATTCATAATACAAAGGAAACCTATCAGCAAATCTGAATTTGATATCGTCGCAAATAAATCGTTTTATAAATATGACATCACGTTACTAATTTAAATATCATCGCTGTTATTATTCCTGTTCTCATGTGTAACTAAGCGGAGCTGAGTGAGCACATCTCCTCCAAGTCTGTGCGAGAAGAAATTTCCAAAGTCAGCGAGATAGAAAATTGCAATATTCTCTGGGGCGAAATTTGTCTTCTTAAAAAAGAAAATGTTTCCTTTATTTCACAGAATCCACGTCACCGGTCCTCTAACTGGTATCAAAAAGAGCACCCGAAATAGGTCCTTTTTATTTAAGGCTCGCACGAGTTGTCAGCTCGAACGGGTCCTGGCAAGCGAACATAAATGGATTCCGTTCGCAATAATTTGCCGAGTAGGCGGCCTTTTTCTTCCTTCCTCCTTATACACGAGCAAAGATAACGATTGTCCTTACCTTTCCTGCGTTCTTGTAATCAACTAACAAAGGGAGGCCATTTATCAAAAATATTTTTTTAAAGCTGAACGTTGAAGTGTTGACAATTACAGCAAAAGCGAAGCGCCGCCGGTGGAGGGCTAGGGGCTCGGGGGTAGTTATTTGCTCATCTTTTAGTTAAATGAAGCGTGGAACTGATGGAACCGAATTCAATAGACGCCTGGCGTGATTGATGTTTTCTCTGTGGCGACACACATGATAATGATTCTGGGATGTGACAGCTTAATACCTTTAGTGACTACCTTCAGAGTAGTGGAGGGTTATCGAGGGATTCTGTGGAGGGTTATCGATTAACCTACACACGCTAGCAGCAGCTTAAACTTTGACTTAACGGTGGCACTGTGGTCGTTTGTGCTGTTCATTTAGTGATGCATAAATTTTCCCCAGTGCCTCTTCCATGACACAAAATGCAAGCGGACATTTATAACATTAGGTTAATTGCTCTTTGAGAGATTTTAGCAATTCCAGCAGAAATAGCCAATTGGCAGAGGGAAGTGCTAGTCCCTTAAGTTATTCGCAATGCAATGAATGAAGTTCATGATTAGTTCGAAAGTTCATTAAGTGCAGAGGGTGGGACATGATGTAGGAGCAGTATCAGTATCATACATATAACATCATCGGCATTTTTGAAAGCTCCTCCCACCAAAGGAGCTTCGAAGGAAAACTCGCTCAGAGTATTGCCGTGTTCACAATGTTAAAGTGCTAATTTTGCTGTGCACAGTGTTGAAGTGAATTTTCGGACATAATTTAAAAAATGTCAATATCGGCTGTTACATTAAAGAAATATTCACTAAAGAAATTGCCAACAGAATTCTCAATCTTTACTAAAACTTGATTTTACCGGACTTTACTTAATTTTAAAATCAAATTTACTTAATTTTTAAGCAAAGTCGATAAAATTAGGCGAGATTTCTGTTAACTGAATTTATCTCTTTCGGAAAAAATATGTAAGTGCTGCCATCTAATGAACCCGAATGAGAAAAAACGGAAAATTCGATTTTTTATTAATTAAATTTTCACAAATTATGCACTCGCAAAGCTCTCAAATGACTTTTGCCGCAATAATTTTTTTATTTTTAATATATTTTATGTTTTTCAATAGAAAATAAGTAACATAAATAAACCTACTTTGGTACTATAATTATTCTTGTTCATTAGTGTGAGAACCAGATGTCACTTGCTTATTCCGAATTTCCGAAATTTGAGTGTTGAAGTTGAAGTAGAGCCAACTTTAACCGATGTTCTCAAATTTTGACTTGAGATGGAAATAGAGAATTAGGCAGTGGAATGAGCGGGACGAAACATAAAATAAATCCACTTTCTCATTGTGCACGAGGCATATATCTACAAATACAAGAGTGGCTCGGCAACCACCTACCACCTACCCAATGGGGTTTGAGCCAGGGAGGAAGATGGGATCAGGGCCGTCTTTAAGGCAGGGCACAATGGGCCCGGGCCCAGGGCCTCCTGCAAAAGAGTGGCCTCTTCGTAGAAAATCGTTAAGGTTTTTATATTTTATTTTAAAAAAGGTTAATTAAACAAAATGAAATCAAGTTATTTAAAAATATTGTTGCCGTAGAATTGCAAAAACAAAAAACTGCAGTCTGATACTTGTGTTGAACAGTCACTTGTTTAAACATGTTTACCAGCAGAGCAGCCCGAATTGGTATCGGGCAGACCGATATTCTCTGCGCATGCGTGTCAATATAAAATTATGGCACCAAGCTAATTTTTTTTATGTGACATGGTCAAGCTGAGGAATCACCCTTGGTACCACTAGGCCGTCATTTCGTTCAACTCATGGTGCAATGACTAGTAGTAAGCTTGACCTGAAAATAGAAAGAGAATAGGAAAGGTTAAGGATGATGGATGCATAAGGAGAAGGCAGTGAGCCTCGCGTTTGCACTACTGGGTGTTAGTTATATGAGTGCATCCATTTTTTAACAGCCGGGTGAGTCACAACCGTCTGGGCTAGCGAGAGTCTTGTTGGAGTGTTATGCCTCCTGAAACAAGTGAATCCCACAAACCAGCCGACAAAGGCTGTGACGTCAACAGCACCAGACTACCAGGTGAACAAGGAGGTGCACCGAACCCTAGATGAAGACCTCACCTAAGCGAAAATTTGGTACCCTATTATTAACCGGTTAAGCCGGCAGGATGCCTTATTAGGGCTACCTAATTGCGCGTATGAAAAATATACTTACTTATAGTACGTAGATACACACACACGCATATGGGTGATTGTCATGAAATGGGAGTAGTGGCTGGCTGGCCGTTGTTCTCTACCTACAACGCCTCAAAAAAATTTTTTCTGGGGTGAAAATCTCCATCTAGTAATAAAACATTCTCTCCTTCATCGCCTCCCGCGCCAAGCACTCTTGAACAAAATGGCGGCCCTCCAACCACCGAAAATGTCGCCTCCGTAACCTGTCCATTTTCCGGTTTTACGTCACGGCACTACGTTTACGGAAAAACAGTGCATTATTGCCGCGCGCCTAGGGTCTCAAACGATAGCAGCAGTGTTCCGAAACTGATCACCGGTATGTATTACGCGGGCGGATACCTGCTTAGTTAGATGTCAGTGCTTACATTCTGACTGTTGCTTGTTGCAAATTTCAATGAAAACTATAAGAATAGCGTACACGCAACGACAAATTGGTTGTCAAGTGGCACTAAGTAGTGAAAACGAATCGTGACAAGTTTCTTTATGAATGTTTATCCTCGCCGGACGTTTAGACTGTGAACAATTTATAAACAAGAGAGCAACCCTCAAGAAAATTATCGAAGAAAAAAACTGTCGCCTCTGTAATGCGTGTTTTCGTTGTGATATGTGTTGCAAATCTCTTTTAACTCGGTTCGGTGAATTTGTTTGCATTTGTAGAGCAAGCAAATTTTCGGAAAAATTGTGTGCTCTCATTGGTCATGAAAGCGACGGATTTTTCGATGAAATGTCGCTATCGTAATTGTCGCCTCCGAAGCCATATAATTTCGGCTTTTCGATATAAACTTCTCACTATCTATACCTCGTGTGTATTTATGTGGAAATATACAGAAAGTACTTCAAAATAATGTTGAAAACACATGAGAAAATTTTTTTTCAGCACTTTTTTTTGTTCACCAGCAAATCTCAAAAACTCCCATTTCATGACAATCACCCATATACAGGGTGTCCCACATAAACTTACAAAGCGGCCGGCTGTGGATAGGTCTTGGATAGACGAACAAAAAATCGTATGGGTGGGGGGGGGGGAAATCGTAACGGTTTAGCCGCTAGGGCGTTTTGAAGTTTTTTTGCTAAAGTTTTACATATCACCCTGTATTTTTGTAACCGTATAACCTATTTTCATGGTTATGGTACCAGTGCACGCAGAATTCCTCCACCTATCTACAACGGTAAAAACAATGGTCCTATCTTACCAACTTTTGGAGTTATGAATCGCCAAAGTCAAAATTTTGTTATTTTTTCACTAAAATTTCAACTAAAACCACCTTTTTCTCCAAAAAATACGTGATAAACCCATATTTTTTTTAAAAAAATTGGAAAGCTGTGGCACCCAGCTCCGTTTTGAAGATGATATTTTGCGGATTCACGGCTGTCTGTGGAGTGCGGTCGAGTTTTTAACGAAAACCTGAAAAAGAGGCATTTAAATCTCCCTCCAGTTCGTTAGCTCCACCTCCGCCACCCGATATTTTTAGCATGTTGTTCTTCTTCTACAACTGTGCCAAAATTGTGGTAGGTATGTTTTTTTCCTTCGTTGCCTGGATTATAAAGCGATGGCGTAAGAAAGGACAAAAATAATCAATATTTTCGTACTGTTGCTATTGTCTGACATTTCACTAAAGTTTCTTCACTAAATTATTTTAAATATGTACTAGACTTTTGACAAAAAAAACCGATGCTAGCCATTTCCATTTTTTTTATTCAAAGAAATATCAATGTTCAACGGAAAGAATGAATTAAAAATAATTTTTTTGTTCATGTTTGTATGATCAGCTGACGTGTATTCCACTAAGTTACAGTCAACTGGCATTTTTTATTCCTTTTTGTATCACGCTAACTGTTATTTGACAAATTTAGAGCCGGAATGAAATTACTGAAACCATTCATTTATACGTGGATGCCCCATCCACCCACGGTGCCCCAGCTGACTTCCACCTGAATTGTGCGTTCCACGAAGTTTCAGCCGGAAAAAATTGCGGACAAAAATTTGTCACTCCCGGCTATAATTTTAGAAAAACTACTCGATTCTGAGAAAACATAGATGTTTCTAACCGGTGCATCGGAAAACATCGATGCACAATGTCGATGTATTGTATCGAAATACACGGTACCCTCTTGTCCTTTCCATACCCCTCATAAAAAACCCGATTGAATACTAGTGTAGCACCAAGGCATAATAAAGTGCCCTTGTCAGCTGGTTTCTCGTTCGTGCTAGAAAATCGTACAAATTTCTATGCTAAAAAGAGTTTCAATTTACGTTTGGGATGTAAACGGGCTAGATTTGAATTGTATGAATATATTTTTCTGCTTCAGTTAAGAATATATTTAAGGCTCTGAAATTGAGGTAGAAAAATACACATTATGTGTACAGCCTTTATATGAAAAATATTCACGAAATAATGAGATAAACTTGCAGTTAGCTTGAATTCTGACTCGTATGTAAATTGTACTCGGTACTAGATTCTACCTTATTTGAGTAAAAGTACTCGGTAAAAAGTATCGAGTGTCAATATGAATATAATCGAAAGCCAAATACTCATATAAGAAAAGAATCAAGTACCGATTCCGAATCCTGCAACAACAGACCAGACCATTTTGTTTTTATTTTTCGCTCATTAACATTTTTCACTACACTACCACTTGGAGCAACTGTTAAAATATAATGAAGTGTGTCACCTGGGGCGGCGCTTACATAGGTGCGAATGGTGCACTTGCACTGGGCGCATTTGGACGGGGTGCAATTCCAGATATTAAAATTAATTAAATTAAAACCTCGCAGGGGAAAATTGAAAAAGTTTTCTGTGACTTCATTTTCATACACCATCACTTTTATTACCACGATTTAGTTTTCAGTTTATTTTCCCGATAAAATATTTTCTATTTCAACTTATGTTGATCCCGCGGGAACAAGAAGTTACAATTTATCCAATTTCTGTCTAGTTCTTTTTCATGCAATAAGAAGAGGGAAATTTTTAATTCACTTGGTACAGAGAAAAAACCACCAAGTGAGAGGAAAATCTCTCATTCATTTATTCTAGTACTGTTTGTAAATTCTGTAAAAGGGACCAAATCAACTCACACAAAGGAGCAAATGATCCCAATGTGCTATTGTGTATTGCTATTGACTGTGATCGATATAAACTTCAGGGCGCTGTTGGAGCACTTTTAAAGTTTGTTCCAAAGATTTGTTGAAAGAGGTAAATGAACAAAATGAGTAGAATAAATTCCCTTGTGGCGAAAATGCCTCTTTAATTGCTCTTTTTTGTTTGTTCCCGTTTTTGTTTGAGGTATTGGGTCCAAAACTACCGCGGCCATTCAGTTGGCCTTGAACCCTGTGCCTCATATTTGTGGGCCAGATCCCTGGAACAAGCTCAGCAGCTTGCCTAGTGGCTTGTCGCTTACACTGGACTGTTAAAGCATCCCAGCATCTCGACCGCGGTCCTGCTAACGGCCTGTTCAGAAGGAGCTCACTAAAGCGAGTTCGGTTATGCTCCGTTTGTTTCCGTACTAGCATATTAATATGTAGACTTTTTGTTATTAAGTTAAGTTCAATCCACACATATCCGTGACGGCACGGCACCGACGCTTTCCGTGTCAGTGGCTTCCGTGATTAATTTTTCACTGGCATTCTCACAGCACCTCCTCTTCCGTTGCAAGTGCAATGACATCTGTAATTACTTTTTAGGTTTGAAATTTCGACAATTCGAGCAAGTGCATCATCTAATTTAGATTGGAATATCTTGCTGCAATAGCCTTTTTTTTATGTGATAGACAAGAGGCTTAGGTGAAGCCCCTTTGTACTGTTCGACAATCTATATTTTTCATATAGAATGTCGAACAGCAGCTCTAGCCGGAAGATAGAGAGTAGAAAGAGATAGAAGTAGGAAGGAGCTGCCACATCCTAGCCGCGATATTTTTACTCCAACCATTTCGCGACTCTGTCATCGGGGTATTTTTGAGAAACAACTCGCTGGAGTGTTATGCCTTGCTCTTGGAAGTGAAGGAAAAGATTAAAAAAGAGAATGAGTTCATCTCACGTGGACTCTTCGGGAAGTGGTTGAGTTCATCTCCTAAGGAATCGCGACTGTGCATAGAGGATTGGTAGACCACGGAACTACCAAACTAATATTCGACGAATATTTTAGAATGAGCCAAAACGTATTTAATGAATAGCTCTAAAAAAAGGTCGAGCAGTTGATCCCCGAGAGAACACCTTTTGGAGACGCATAAAACATGTTCCGAATCTTTTGTAGTAACGGTTCAATGGATCTATGCATGTATAATATTAGTGCAATGTTACAGAACTCTTATGCCTTTTTGCTTTGTCCTTCACTGCGATCAAAAATGGACCGCTGAGGGGGGCAATATGGCATACTACACCGGGTGCAAAATAACCAAGTGCCGGCCCTTTGCGTCACCCCCTAAAAGCGTTCGTCATTAATAACGAATTGTCATCATATTAGTATGTATGTATTCAGCAGTATGTATTCTACATTGCACCAATAGACTAGTTTCTCAAATAGTTTTCAATGTTTGGTCAGCTTTAACTTAACTAAGGTTATCAAATTTATTTTCCAATATTCGTGCATAACACTTAAAGCACGCTTTTGTTATCATCCCATTTTATCACAATATGAAGATCAATAACGAAAGTTTCTTATTAATAATTATAGCCAAAGTTAACGAACAGATAGTCCTTTAAATTACACAGAAAACACTGCCCTCCCTTCTAAATACACACAAACACATAGCACGAAGAGCAAATTTGATCAGCGGAAGCCAACATGTTCCTGTGAATAAATAGAAATTAATGCAACCTTTTAACAGTATAAATACAACTCGGTTTGGCATTTAAAACCGGCAATTAAAATGACAAACAGCCGACTAGTCCTGGGGTCGTTGAGTCCACAGCAGTAAAGATACCCCATCCCACGATTCGCTGCCGAAAAAGGTCCCTCGCTGGATTCATCTCTGAGTAAATAGCTAATTAAAGGATGTTTCTAGGATACTTCTGGTTGGGGCAAAATGGGTGTCGAAACTTTTTTTTTTGAATATACCCCTAGACTCAGAAACATCCCTCCACGGATCGGCAGCCATCCGGTTGATTTACTGCGAAAGTAATCAAGCGGTTGTGGGATATGCTCCCCGCTCGTAGGGCAGACGCCATTACTTATTCATTGATAGTTATTTTCTGCAAATCACAGGAAAAGTTTAAGCAACTGTGCCCGCCACTTCGGAACGAATAAAAAGAAATTTTGAAGAGATTTATAACCTTGAAGGAGTAACAAGAAAGCGTTCTAAGTGGGGGTGATGGGGGATGTAAACCACTCTCATACCATTCCGCAAACAGATGAACTTCCACCAACAACAACATTTAAAGCAAATCTTCTCTGCGTTTGTCCTAAGTCTGTTGTTAAAGTGTTTGTGCGTACTTTTTATTCTTTGCTGAGTGTATATAGAAAGAAACTTTTTCAACTACCCCCAAATTAAGTTGAAATTTATTTTCCCAAAAAAAAATACTGAACGAAATAAAATTTTCCGTTTGAATGAAAGTTCGTCATGAATAAAAGAACATGGCTGGTTACAGGCGTTCACAATATTTCCAGGATACACAAAATCAAAGCACTTTTATAATACTTGAATCAAAAATAAGATCCTTCGCTTGAATAATTTTCAATCACAAGAAATGAAAAAAAAAAAGAAATGAAACCGATTTACAGAAAAGGGAGTTATAAGGAAGAGAAAATACGAATTTCGGTCAATGATGGCTCAGAATTCATGTAAGCTGTAAGGTTTCGTTTCGTTTGAAAGGAGAAAATCTTTAAAAGAAGAAAAAAATCTATGTCCTCGGGGATAATTGATGGGCATTAATAATACGCAATAAAGAATCCTTTCTCGGAAACTCTTTCTACAATCGGTAATGATCAAGGACCTTTTATTTTCCGGACTAAATAGTCCAGTTCTAGGAAATTTATTAGAATATACAATTTATTTCAAAAAAGGGAGAGAAACATGTTTTTGTGTTCACAAGTGGTTCATGCCCTAATAAATAATCAAGGTATGGAAAGTTCATCAGATAAAGGACCGAGCTCTTTTTCTATGGAAAATTGCTTTCGGCTAATTGTCTTGAAATTTTGCAGGTTGATAGTTCTCAACATGTATGTAAGATCAAAAGTCTCAATGGGTACAAAGCCCCATCAACCCTCCTTCACACTCAAAAACCACCCTCAAGGTGCTATGCAGATAGAACTGATTTCTGAATGTAAAACAACTCATTCTTGTACTCCAGACAACGACTGCTTTCAAAAACCCTTCCTTTTACCATTCATACACCGACCATCCAACCCCCCACGTCCCTCATCACCCACCTCGACCCATCCTATGGATTTTTCTGATTTATTGAATTACAGCAACCAATGACACTTCAACTTCTGACCATTTTACCCTCATGTAGATCAAAAATCTCTCCTCCCTTCTCTCGTTCTTCACCCCCACCACCCTCGACCCCATCAATATTCAAACCCCAAACCCCAAATCTGTTCCGAAGAAGATTGAGGATGGATTTAACTGATCATGAGTATTGGCGAACCAACATCTTTTTACTCTCGGACAACCTCCCGACTCTTAACCCCCTGACCATTAACCACTTTTCAGAACAAGGTCGGTGGTGGGGGACGAGAGGGCAGGGAGAAGAGAGACTTTTGATCCAGATGAGGGTAAGATGGTTCGAGGTTAAAGTGTTATTGGTTGCTTGCCTGATAATTCAGTAATCGAAAAATCCATAGGGTGGAGTCGTGAGGGTGGTGAGAGGTGGGAGCGGAGGGATTGGATGGTCGGTGGTTGAAGGTTCAAAGTAGTGGTTATTTAGGGTAGCCCTTGGTTGGACTACCAGAATAAATTGTTTTACATTCAGAAATCAGTTTTATCCCGATAGAACCTTGTGGGTGGTATTTGGAGGTAAAAGAGGGTTGATGACGCTTTGTGCCCATTGAGACTTTCGATCTACATGTTGAGAACTATCAACCTGCAAAATTTCAAGAAAATTAGCCGAAAGCCATTTTCCATAGAAAATGTGTGGAGTGTACTTAGCCTCGGTGAAGTAAATGAATGTTTCAATGCCTTTATACTAACTAAGGTCTTGTATAATACCATGGGTCTTATGATGATGGTGTATGTCCAATCCAATTTTAATGGCAAGCTCCATGCCCATCGATCAGCCTAGCAAGCTCATGCACTCCCAGATCCACAAAAATCTGAGTATATTGGTCATCAAAATATGCATGTTTCCAGCTGGTCACTTCCTTGTACCTGGCTTGTTGTTTAAAGTACAAAGTCTTGCCTATGTTTCTGGCACCAGAGCAATTTTGCGAGGCCAGTGCTGAAGGTTGACAGTCCTACGCTAGTGTACCAACTGGAGACCAAATGAAATATTTAGTAAAACCCCTTGATGTACTACCTCAGGCTTTACCATTTAACCCATTGTTAATATCGTGTGAAAGCTCCTTTCTGTAGAAATATTATGGTTTATTGCACTCCAGAGCCCCTCATGGATGACTATAAGTTGACTATAGTCTCAAAAGTTGTGCTGACCAAGGCTCCTTAGGTGAAAGCCGCTAGCTCATTTCTTTTCTTTAGTACTGCAGTGGACTTTCCGATTTGGTTCGCAGGCTGAGAAAAGCGTGCAAAAGATCACTCTTATATCCTTGTCAACAATTTTCTTCATTCTTCACAGCAGGCAAAAGATGATAGGCTAATCGATATAAAAAATTTAGACAGTGTTAAACAGAACGTTCTAACTTCAATATAAATTCAATGTTGACATTGCTGCAAACAGATAGATATTACATATACCGACAAACTCTAAAGTGTGACAAGTCATAAATAAGGAACTTTTGTGACTCGTGCATCTCTTTGAAAGTTTGTGACTATTTTTGTGACTATCAGCTGTTTTTATATTATAAGCACCAAGTCACAAGAAAAATTACAAAAAATTCACCACTCATGGTGAATTTGTAATCATGTAATGAGTCTGCGCGACAAGGTAGTCAAAGTACGACGTGCAGCATAAGCATCCGAGCACCTCTCGCTCTCATCGAAGCTGTGAGAATTTGTGTTTTTAAATAAACAGAATTACATTGCTCGCTTGTGGGAACTTAAGACTCTCGCATGAAAACAGTGATTTTGAGATTCTTCTTTTATGGTGCGGTCTCTACCAATAGTTTAGAGTTTAGTTAGCAGAACGGAGTAACGAACACTATCAAAAACTCAACTCATCGAACTCAATGAAATACATAATTGCTAATGGGCGGTACTTAGAGGATTTATTGGAGCCACCCTTTTGTGGCATGAGCACAGAGGTTCAGCCCAAATGAGGCATTTTTTTAAAGACCCTAAAGAGAATATTGCCAGAGCCAGTGCATTTATTGGTGTCAAACTCTTTGAGTTAACCAAACAAGGGATTCTGGTGTGTGAGATGGCCATGACTTCTGTTTTGTATACTTTTGACTAGTGGAAAGTTTTAGAAATACTGGATATGGCGAGCTATTTCAAATACGCGGTGTTCTATTTATGCACAGCTTCTTTGACGAAAGTATGAGAGAAAATATGGGCTATAGGAGGTTGCGTCAGCAGAAGGATGAATTTGTAATTCTTGGGAGCACCCAGGCACTGGGAACTTTGCTTGGTCATTTAGAATATGAGATCATTTCAACGTAGATGCTCAGTTAATGTTACGCAAAGGATATTTTAGATGGGTCTCTTCAAAACTGCTCAATTGGAAGGAAAACTGGTACAAGTTTTATTAGATACAAGTCCGGACTTCGGTTTGGAGGCGTTGAATAAACACATGAGCATGAGCTCATCTATAATCCTATATTCAAGGTCTGATATGTGCTTGCCTTATATTTTTAAAGGCATAAAAGTAAAAAAGGAACTGAAAAAAGTCGTTTATAAAGATTAGGAAAAGTGCAGGTGATATAATGGAGCCTTGTGGGACACCAGCAGAAATTGATTAGTTGAAAGGCCAGAAATGAACTAAGCTAATACCATTAGCTTGGTGATTGGGGTACAGAAACTAGACCAGATTCACCAAAGCGATGTATACTCTATTAGGTATGCAATATGGTAGCCAGGTCGTGCGCCCTTACTTTTGTTCTATCTTGTTTCAGGAGATTTTAGTGGCAGATCCATTTTCTGAGATCATAGGCCTTACAGTAACTGAATATGAGGATCTACAATATTCCACATGGGTAAAACGTATTTTATTATGTGGGATTTTCCTCCACCGCTATGTTTTTTCCACAACAAAACACTAATTCGCTTCACTTACTCCAATAATGTAGCCTTTGTTTTCGCTCACAATAATCCCTTTTGGATTTCAATTATTAATAGACCACCGCAACTGTGGTACAATCTTTCACAGTCGGTATTTCTGAGCTCATACGACACCCAAGGCCTCAAAGGAAAAGCTCATGTTCTCCTTCGGTATACCTCGACTCCTTTTAACACTTTCTACACCTTTTACTGTGCTTCAAGCCTAGCTAACTACCAGATATTCCCCCATGAAAGGACACAATGCGAGTATAAACAGAACGACTCGTAATATATGGCTTTCACCAAAAAAATTATTTATGGTTTGGGTCTCTTAAGGAAAATCATATTTTTTCACAACCGAACTTCGACAAGAATCATACTTACTTTTGGGGGGGGGAACGTCAAGGTAGTTTCTTGCTCAAATCTCTGCCCAAAAATTGTCTGTATAACAATTTTCCCTTTCAAATCTTGACTTTAATTCCCTAAACCAACAAGAAAAGTTTTTGTGCACTGCTTTGGCACTTTTTCCATTAATTTCCATAAAGAAAAATGATTTATGACAAAATTATGTACTTTCACCAGCGGAACGCTATCGGAGCATCGCAAAAGTCCTCGTTTTTTGACTTACGGCGGCGGCCCGCTTACAGACCGACTTCGACCGAGCAGTGCTGAAAGGAATCATGGTGGATTCAGCCGGTCTACTCCAAAATTTTTAATTAAAACTTGAAAATGAAAATATGTGGGAATAATTCTTAAAATACCGCCGCCCAGAAAGGAAGCAGGTGTTTATTCACAGGATGTACCACCCGTACCTGTGCCAAGCTGTAACGTTCGGGTCCATTGTTTCAAATGCACTTACAAAGGAGCAGTTTTTATGGGCTTCTGTCTTATATTTCGCCGCACACACTATACAAGTATCCCCAATTCTGGCTTCAAAATAAAATCGGGAAAAAGGGAAATCGTATTTAAAATTCGTTCTTTTGTCCTTTTACTCCTGGAAATAAATTCGGTCAAAGCCGGCTCCGGCTCTCATGGTGTAGTCTTGAATAGGATTCATTTATCAGACGATAGGTCCTTAACAAAGGAACTGCACGAGTGCCGGCTTCCTAGAATCGAGAGCAGTCCTTAAATGTGTGGATGCTTATAAAATTCGAAGGTCCTTGCCGGTAAATCGGGGGCGGCGACGTAATATCATTAATCATCATTAATTTCCCTGAAATAGTTAATTGACACTTTGTAGGGCATCGCTGGAAAGTGCTTCGTCGTTGCCCGACATCTATTAGGTGTCCTGCTGGAAATTTTAGGATAATGAGATCCCATTTTTTTATGGTGACCCAATCTTATGATTCGCCTTTTGCGGACTCATTTAAGAAGGACCACATCCTCCCTTGTATTCTTGGTTTGAAAGATTATTTCTCAGATTCTTTGTGAAGTGCTCGGGACTGTTTGGTGTCTGTAATTAAATTGAAGAAGGATTTAGATGCCATCATGTGTGCTTAGAATAGGATGACTATTTAGTTAAGGGATTTCCCTGTCATCATGATTTGGCTTTTATTTTATGGAAGACGTGATTATATATGAGGTGTCATATAAGACAATTTTTTGTTGTTTTTCTTTAGATTTATAGGCTTGTACTAGGAACAGTTTGAAGGACATTCTAGCCTCCAAGGTCGTAATATGGAGAAAACAATCAATCATGAGGTTTTATTGCTTTGTGTTCACCACGCACATTTAAAGATGTATCGATTTGTTATAATATTTCAATGTCACACGACAGAAGAACAGTCAGGGAGAAATCAGTGAAAATATTAAATAAAAGAACTTTAACAATGGTTTATAGCTCGTGCATTTATCGGTCGTGTTATGGCAGAATAATAACAGCCATAATGAATAAATTTTATGTCTTTCAGATAAAAGCTTTTGGAAATACTCGCACTCCTTCTCTCCTCTTCTCCGCCTGGAAAGCACGGGCGGTGAAACATATTATTGGTGGCAGCGGTGAGATCGCAACTGAGATACCGATATAACATACTCGCCTAGGAACTGAGTTGATATCAATAGCTTGGAGTTTGGTCAACCGATCGGGTTGCAATTCTTGGTCAAAAGTTTTGGAGATGCTCACAGCAACAAGACTAGACCTTCACCAAAGCAATAGAAAATTTGGACGAGGAGCTCTATTACACAAACAAGCCGGTCACCAGTCTTAACTGTCTCTCATGTAAAATTTTGTTGGATTCCAGATAATCCATAAGCTTTTTATTGATAGACTCCAGGACTTTGGATAAAATAGAAGTGACTGCTTATAAGGTGGTAGTTACAAGGATTATTAGAACCGCCTTTTCGGAATGAGCTGAACCTGAGCTAGTTTCCACAAGTCTGTATAGATAGATTCCGGAAAGAAATATCGTTTACATAAAGGGTTTGTGACTCCTTCGCCTCGATTCTTCGCCAGAAAAGTACGGGTGGCAATTATACCTTTTGTATTGTATTGGTGGCAGCGGTGGGATCCCGACTGGGATACCGACATTAGCATTTGATATTTATATACTCGCAGAGAGTCCAAAGTCGCAAATTTTCCAATATCCATTTTTTCAATCTCCATTAATGTCATTTAGATAAAGGCGTGTGGCAAGGCTTGCAGTCCTTTGCTCTTGTTCTCCGTCTAAAAACCATGGGCGACAAAGTAAAGTTCGTACACACATGTAAGGCACCGGGCAACATAGCCCCGACAGTCTATACAGAAAGATGTGTACGTTCCGAATAACTTAGAAAACGCGGACTACTTTTTCATACCTACAGATTGTTTTCGATTGTGGAGGCTTCTGTAGTTTAGGGAGTAAGGTCAGAGATTCCGGGTAACGAATCTCGGCAGAACCATGGTCCTTCGCCTTTCCCACTTTCTACACATCCTTAACTTTCCTTCTTTCTTCTTCCCTCTTTACATTCTTGATTTCTCCTATCATAGACTTCCCTAGCTCTTCCCCACTCCACCAAGCGCATGTCGGTTGGTTGATGAGATCAGTTCGTTTCAGGAGGCAAAACACTCCAGCGAATTGTTTGTCGAGGCCCCGATGTCAGCGACGCGATAGTAATGGTTGGGGGAGTAGGCGGAATAAAAACAATATCGCGGCTAGGTTGTGACAGTTCCGACTAGATAGAAAAATTAGTTGCTTTTATTTTCCGCTTCTATGCAATGGCGTTGTTAGCAGTTAAAAGGTTTCTATATTAGGATTGGATCATTTCAATTGTCGTAGCTTCACAATCCAGGTAAAGTAGATTATAAAGTAGTGTAGAGCAATAATAGCAGTCGATAAACGTTGCCAGGATCACAGCATGTCAATTTTAGTTTGTCAAGGCATTTTAAATTAAAGCCCACTAAAATGCTGTTGTATAAGATGATGGTCTTACTAGCACTTAGATTTTTTTTTATGTGGCAGTGCTAAGCTCAGGAGTCACCCTTTGTACTACTAGTCCGTCATGTCATTTGTCACGTCATGGTGCAATGTCCAGCAGTAAGCTTAGTACGAGAGAGCAGTGGGGGGGAATAGGTTAAGGGCTATAAAGGTACGGGGGGTACTGAAGAAGGTGGTGATGAACCCTGCGTTTGAACTCTTGGATGTTGTAGGAGCTCGGAAATACTGACTGCCAGAGATTATTCCACAGTCGAGTTGTTCTATTAACAAACGAATTCATATCTTGTTGAGTGCGTTTAACTCGGAGGAACAGTCACTATGACAGTAGCGATAACATTTTGTCAGTGCTGCTACATTCTTATGGTGGCTCAGCGGGTCGGGTTGCTTAGATATGGAAGGAATACTTGAGTGCTTACTAAAAACTCCTTTTTAATAACATTTTACAAACATATTTAGAGCTAGAATGGAGTTCGAACGGAACACTTAAAAAGATGCATGAAATTCCGTTCAGATTTTTCCGGGTACATAAAAATTATATTTATTTTCTTGTGTACTTTTCTATTGATAAACAAAACGCAAAAGACTGAGATTATTACGTTAATGTATCCATACCATTTTAGCTTTTTCAAAAAAAAAAGCTTATACAGAGGCTCTGTCCGTCTGTCCGTCTGTCCGTCTGTCCGTCTGTCCGTCTGAAGCCTACTTTCATCTCTTGGGAAATATCTCAAAATGTAGCTCTTGGTCAAAAGACCAAAAACTGAGAAAATGGTCTGGAAATTTCAACCAGAAGTATATTTAACAACAAAAGTATATTTAACAACAAAAAAGAGATTTCTAATAAAGTTCATTTATCGGTAGCCTAGAGGTAAGGGTCTTGGGTCCTATCCCAGGCGAACCAAGTTCAATCCCCGACCGCAAAATGGTGAAATAAATTTTTTTTTTTACTTGGGTGTAACATGTTTTAATTCTATTTCTCACTAAATTATATTATTTAATAATGATACTCAGGAGAACATAAACATTTATTTAATTAAAAGTGCAAAAAAATCATTTTCTTGAGTTTTTATGGCTCTTCGGCGGCTTTATAAATCATTAAGAAATTTCGCGGAAATAATATAAAGTATTTATTTGTTTATATGCATATTTTATATGCTGTTCATTTTATTATAGTTTTTAGTCATGTAGGTGGTGCTGTAGACCAAAACAAAAATTTAATTTTATCGAACTTCGCTGTGGATTTGTCACAAAAAATATGTATGATTTAAACGAAACATTTGGTAGGTTTAAAACGAAAAGTAGATATCTAATTTTTACCAGGGCATATAAACGCTTACTGAAATGAATGAAAATTTATAAATTTCACGAACGATGTATTTAAGACCGTCCTTATAGTCCATGAATATAAGATTTGCCCCATATCTAAAAAATTTTGCAGCCCTTTGTTTAAAAGCATATTTTTAAGTTTTTATTAACTAAATTTGTATGTATCTCTTCAGAATAACAAAACAAAAGTGGGATGTTGTGCCTAGAGACTAGCCACTAATTACGGTTTTTCGTGGTATTCTTTCTATTGAATAACACTTCAGTCTGGATGACAATATATTAAGTGAAGATTGTGAAGAATTGCGAAAATATTCAAACAAATAACTCGAAAAACTAACGCATCTTTCATGGAGATGCTGCTGAAAGAATTATACAATAATTGCCCGCCAAGAATTTGAGAGAATTGATATATTTTAATTGCACCCCATCTATGACAAAGAATAATGAACACCATCTATGGCAATATTACATTACTCTTCGTTTTACCTATGATTATCAATTTCCATAAAATATACAAAATACATTTCATAAATAAGAAAATCTGTTGTCATAAATCAGTTGTTTACTTCCTTCTAAAGTTTATACATATCTTGCATTGGAATGTACCTTTTTATGAAAGCATGAATAAATAGGTTTATTGCCACATTACTACAAGTTAGTGTTTGGAGTAATGGGAAGGCGCTAGATCGGGGTGCGAAAGGACCAGGTTCGATTCTTGATGAATTTTTTAAGTACTTTTTTTTAGCTTTTTTAGTTATGATGATTTATTGTAGTATAATAAACTAAGCCTGCGTTGATGATAAAATCTCAAAGCGGCGACTAATTAAAACCTTTGGGACATATTCAATTGTGAGCTATAACTCAATCTATAATAAGCTAAATAAGCCAAATCCGTTTTTAACTAAAACTTTTATTTCACGTTGCATTGATTTAATTATTGTCATAATGCTGTATCCTAGTTTGGCCATGGAGATTCATAAGTATTACACTGACCAACGCTATATATAATTAATCTTGCAAAGTTTTTGTTAAAGGCTTATGTAGGTTATAAGTTGTGAGACTTTGCGTAATCTAAAACTTAACAAAGTATTTAACAAACACTACCAAAATCATCATAACTTAAAAAAAAAAAATAGTACGCGGCCATCACCAGTATCGAACCCGGGTCCTGTCGCACCCCGAGCTAGCACCAACCCATTACTCCAAACTCTAACTCGTAGGAATGTGGCAATAAACCTATTTATTCATGCTTTCATAAAAAGGTACATTCCAATGCAAGATATGTATAAACTTTAGAAGGAAGTAAACAACTGATTTATGACAACAGATTTTCTTATTTATGAAATGTATTTTGTATATTTTATGGAAATTGATAATCATAGGTAAAACGAAGAGTAATGTAATAAATCGGTAAACATACGTTCGTT
Source organism: Thereva unica (assembly GCA_949987705.1). NCBI lineage: Eukaryota > Metazoa > Arthropoda > Insecta > Diptera > Therevidae > Thereva > Thereva unica. The sequence continues at coordinate 149,709,321 of OX465282.1, forward strand.
AGTCATCATCACATTTTTCATTTTATTTTTTTTTATTTATTAACATAATCATTATAAAAACTCATACGGAAGTTCTAACGAACTTCTGGATTGCCATAGATGGTGTTTACTATTCTTTGTCATAGATGGGGTGCAATTAAAATATATCAATTCTTTCATATTTTTGGCGGGTAATTATTGGTGTTGGTCTCTTGCGAAGTGGGGGTACTTGTGTGCGTGCACGTGCATATATGCTATGGATAAACAGGTGCCTGTGTTTTTCATTAGATTTTCTACATTTAAAGAAAAGTGAAGTGCGTGCATGATAATATTTTCTTTAAAAATAAAAAATAAAGTTAAATTGAAGTGTAAATAAATACAAAAGGCGCGGTAAGCTGAATTTTTAACAATAATGTATGTTTAAGTAAAATAATACACCTAATTCTGCTGTGCAAAGTGATTTTAGATTTGTCTCGAATCCATAGAAAAATTTTTAGAGTCGTTTTACATAATTATATAGTGTTTACATGTGTGATGTGTTTTGTTTTTTTGTTTTTTTTTTTTTTTTTTTTTTTTTCAATTTGACACTTTCGATTTATTGGCCTCGATTCCCAGATCCAGTGGGTCGGAAGTGAGTGCGGATTTGAGACTTTGCGATTCTCAAATCTGCAACCGCGAATCTCTCTTTGACATTTTCCGTGCTTTAAAAGTGTGATCCGCAACAAATTTTCTGAGGATTTGAAACCACAAATGCGCCTAAGATAATCCGACATCGGGTATTTCATTAGCGTGTGAGTCTTTACTCCGAATTTTTGATTTAATTAAATCCGCGACTGCGAATTTGAGAATCGCAAAGTGTCAAATCCGCACTCACTTCCGCGCCGTCGGATCTGGGAATCGAGGCCATATTATTTTGTTTTTCCATAATTTTTGAGTAATTGTTTTGGGCAGTGGCCTCGATTCCCAGATCCGGCGGGTCGGAAGTGAGTGCGGATCAATCTCCACTTAATATATTGTCATCCAATCTGAGGTGTTATTCAACAGAAAGAATACCATGAAAAAGCGTAATTAGTGGCTAGTCTCTAGGCACAACATCCCACTAGTTTATTATTACAAACTTTACTAGAAACAAGAAGGTCAAACTCTGTCATCCTAAATTACCGGATGACAAAAACTAGAGAAACTTCCGGAGCAAGTTAGTTAATAAAATAATGGCACACGATGAACATTCAATCATAATAAATCAATTACAGCTCACGCAATTCAAAATGTCACACACTATTTAGCCTGTCATAACTCCAGCACTGCCAGATATAATTTCGACTTTTATCTTTAGTATTATCTTATTAACTCAAACTTTTTGCCAAGTCACGCTTTCGGAACTAATTCAAAACAAGTCAAAATGACCCCGACCAAACTCAACTAGGACCAGATGAGGATAATCGCTGCTGTTGAGCTCGGAATAGATTATTTCCCCGATTGGCCGAAGTCCTGGGCGAAATCCTTGAAGGAAGAAAGTCTTTTGATAATCTTATAAAAGGGTGGAGCACCACAACAAACAGAAAATACTTTTGGCAAGCATACAAAACTCTCGATAAACTTCTCGCCCACAAATCAGTTGCAAATCGGGCACTTGACTTGTTGAGCCAAACTTGCTCAGTCGAATGCCTTTGAAATTCCGGATAGATATCGAGTAAGATAATGGATGGAGCACGGGGGCGATCTTTGGTAGAGTATGACTTTGCTGGTTACAATTAAATCTTGCTCTTTTAATTGTGGCCGAGCAAAATGGAGGAAACTGGGTCAAAGTTGTTTATCTCCTTGAGAATTTCCAGTCAAGAAATAATTCTTTAGATTATTATCAAGCTTTGAAAAGTTATCTGTGTATCTGTGGGCATGAAATATGGGCTTGGAGAGGTTAATAGTGGCCACTTTCCAGAAATTAGTTTGTAGTTATTTATATCCTATTTACTAAAAGTTTCTATGGTTCTAGTTTGTTATTTATTTACAAAGTTGGTTCTACACAATACTACATAGGAATCGCGGCTTTGCATAACATTGTTGCAAAGTGGAAGTTGATACTATGAACATAGTGGTGGTATGGGTCAGTACGCTAGGACTTATCGATTTTATTCATGAAACTTGAATTCGAAAGTAGGTACATGGTCGCTACAGGAATTATGTTCTGAGTCTTTGTTTTTAGAATAGATAATGGAACCGTCGACAGTGCAATGGTGTTCACCTCTGAGCTCTAGTCTTCTTCTAATGAAACTTAAAACTGCACCTAAAATAATCCATCTATGAGAGAGTCACAAAATAATGTAATAAAACGACACAACTTTACATATTTGCTGGCTGTTCATAGAATAGTAGAGACTAGAGTTAAGCCGGACTTACACGAGGTAGTACATTTGTCTCTTACACGATGGTAATTTGTACTGTGGCCTCAATTTTTTGAAATGTTCCGATTCAAAAATCATTTCCTACTGGTATTTGAGCGTGTATCAAGAAGAATTTTACTTCCTCCTCAACACCTCCTTTTATTCACAACAAGGAAGTGATAACAGAAAGCAACCTATTAGCTTCTCTGTTCGCCGCAAATTCTTCCTTAACCGATGCTGCTATGTCACCCCCCACTCTCGAGAATACCACCCACTCAATGGACGGAGTTCACTTCAGGACTCGCGAGGTGTTTAGGTGTCTCAAAGAACTCGACGCCAATAAATCCACTGGTCCCGAAAAAATTCCCCCTATGGTACTTAAAAAATGTGCCTCACCTTTGGCTAAACCTCTGCGCAAACTTTTTGCCCTGTCTTACTTCTTCGGAGTGTATCCCGACTCTTGGAAACTAGCTCATGTTCAGCCAATCCCAAAAAAAGGTGAAGCCAGCGACCCCTTAAACTACCCCCCAATAGCAATTACTTCTGTTCTCTCCAAAACCATGGAGACAATAATCAATAAAAAGCTGATGAAATATCTAGAATCCAACCAAATTATACACGACAGGCAATACGGCTTCAGATCTAAACGGTCTACTGGCGATCTGCTTGTGTGTTTAACCGAGCGTATCAACCAAAGCATTCACAGCTTTGGTGAGTCTAGCCTGGTTGCTCTAGATATATCAAAGGCTTTTGACAGAGTATGGTACCCAGCTTTGTTGAATAAACTCCAAGCTATTGGTATACACTTAGTTCTAAGGAACTGGATTAAGAGCTTTCTTTCAAGCCGTTCAATCAAGGTAGTATTGGATGGCGTCGAATCCAACCCCCACGCCATTTCGGCCGGAGTTCCCCAGGGGTCAATTCTCTCACCCGCACTTTTTCTAATCTTCATTAATGATCTGCTCTCAATCCCCTCCAACCCACTTCACTGCTTCGCTGATGACTGTACTCTGAATTTCTCTGACTCCTTCGACAATATAAGACAAGCACGTGCCACACCTTGTCTTTACCACCGTCAACTGATGTCGACTTCGATCAACCGGGATATCGAATCGATTCTTCGTTGGGGCGAAATGAACCGCGTCGAATTCAATGCCACAAAAACGAAGCACTGTCTGATCTCCAACAAAAAATGTACCGACCTTCCTCCTGTCTCGGTGGATGGAGAGAATCTAACGGCTGACTCAACTCTCAACATCCTAGGGGTAACTTTAACGGAGCATCTGCGATGGAACGATCACATATTCCAAATCGCCAAACAAGCATCCCAATGCCTTGGATTTCTCAAGAGATGCAAGTTCCTCCTCCAGCCAGCCGCATTGGCTACAATATACAAATCTGGGCAGGCGCCCCAAAAACCACCTTGGCTTGTCTCGACAAGGTGCAAAATCGTGCCCTCAAACTCATTGGTGATGGCCCCTTTCGCGCCTTCATAAACACCTTAAGCCACCGTAGGAATGTAGCAGCCCTCTCCATACTTTATCGCTATTACCATGGCGACTGTTCCACTGAAATTCAGGACCTCCTGCCTGCACGGCAATACTTTTCCCGCAACACAAGACTAGCCCGCTCGGCTCACCCCCATACCCTACAGCCCCCCCGTTCAGGCACAATACGGTTTAGAAGTTCGTTTATGAATAGAATAACTCGACTGTGGAATAATCTCCCGCAGTCGGTATTTCCGAACTCGTACAACACTTTAGAGTTCAAACGTGAGGTTCATCGTCATTTTCTTCTACACCCTCCAGACCCCCTCTAACCTTTCCTATTCTCCTCTATTCTTCAAACCAAGCTTACTACTAGACATTGCACCATGAACTGAACGACATGACGGACTGGTAGTATAAAGGGTTACACCTAAGCTTGGTTTTTTCATATAAAAAAAAAATGGAACGCGGCGGATTGCCTGTCTTCAGTTCAGAATGTTTTGCATTGCCTCTGCTTCAGCCATCTCAGAGAATAGTGATAAGCAAGACTGGTTTTGCACTTTTAGCACGACCAAGACAAGACTGTTAAAACTTCAAGATCAAGATAGCAAGACTTTTTGCTCATCACTAACTGGCAAAAGTCTTGCAGTAATGAGCAAAAAGTCTTGTCAGGACCAAGATACGAATGCCAGAATTTTAGTAAGAATTTTTGCAAGAATTATTGCAAGACTTTTATTTAGCAAGACTTTTGCAAGTCTTTTTGCTCATCACTGCAAAACTTTTGACACTTAGTGATGAGAAAAAGTCTTCCTATCTTGATCTTGCAGTCTTATTTTGTCCTGTCTTAACTTGGTCTTGCTAAATGTGCAAGAAAAGGCAAGACTGCAAGACCAGTCTTGCCCATCACTACCATACTGGTTTATTTCCCGACAACAAGCGTTGTCTGGCCGTTAAACATTTTATACAGCTCGCTGTTGTATCTCCTTTGCCATATTCGATCCTCTCTCGTTGGGCCTATAGTGCACCTGAGAACTTTTCCCTCAAACCTTTTAACTCGTTCCTCTATGTCCGTCCTGGGTCTTAGTCTCAGTATCGGTACCATAGCACAATCCTGGTCGTATTAGTGTTTTGTAGAGAGAAAGTTTCATTTTTCTTTGCACAAATCTTGAGTGCAGTGTTTGTTTTTGGGCATAAAAGGCTCTATAAGCCAGTAGTATTCTTCTAGCTATCTTTTCCTTTTCTTCGTTTCTTTTTGTAATTTAGGCCAGACTAGACTGTTTTGTCGACTACTTGTAGATTGTGTTTGTCGATAGTTATATTTCTTCCCATTCTAAATGTTCGAACTGTACAATAAGGTCGTAAAACATGTGGCCACTTATGCCGCTATACTCTGTAGACTAAACATGTTACGTTGATCTACCAGCACAGCAAACTGCAGCGGCTTGCTTGCCTCTCCATTATCCAAAGTATGGGTACTTGTCCAGCAGCTGCGATAGTGGCAATCATTGGAATGACTTCAGATCTCATCTAACTGACCCTATTGAGTCAAAGGACACATGGATATTGTTAACAATATTCCAAATATTTGCATTTGCTATGTATCCGACCATATGGTTGGTGAACTGCGGTTCCGAAGAAAATTTAGAGGGATTCTCTCGGATAGCTCTGAGTGGAAGGAACTTATCCTTTCTGGGAATCCAAATAATCTCCACCGACCGACGGGTCAAAGATTGCACATAGTACAGGGGCTGGTGTCGCAGTACCTAACTCCAAGGTCTCGATTGCAATGAATAAGTGGCCCTCTGTGTTTCAGACTGGAATACATGCCATTGCGACCTGGGCTAGGCTCAGCCTTGAGAAAGGTTTGAAAGGCGCCAACATTAAAATTGTTTCTGACAGGCAATCTCGGTGTTATCGAGAAAACTAGGTTAAATTAAGTAAAACGGTATGGCTTAATCCTACACAACATTTATCCCGGTTATGCGCACGCCACAAGTAGCAAAGTAACCGCTGAATTAATTAGCCGCCACCGGCTAGCCTACAATGTTCGAGCCGAGTGGATGCGACCCGCCAAAAAGGTCCGACTTGCTGTATTTACGCCCGTAAATGCGTGTTTCTAGCGTAAATACTAGAGATTTTGATTTCGATAATCTCACGTGAGATTATAGCGGAGGGAGGGGATCGAGCCAAATCTCACGACATCTCACCAAGGGAAAGGGGGGCTCGAAAAATCACAAAAATCACTCCACTTAATTAATGAACGACTCCAAACCAAACCAAATCAATTGCTTGTTTCAGTTGTATATTTAAAATCGCAGTTTAGTTGACATTTTTTAAGTTTGGGTCTCGGCTTTGGGAGGAACGTCGTTTCAGTCGAATTACGACCTTCAACTGAAAAGTTACTTTCTTCAACTCAAACGACTTGTCGTGTCGTGACGACTCGACTTTCAGCACAGGGGTCAACGACTCAGAATCGGGTCCGTTTTCCGAGATACATATGGGTAGTACGGGTGCTTTCGGACACCCTATATAAACATTTTAAATGCGACATGGATTGTCTTCGATTGCTAAACTTGCACTATTTATCACAACTATAAATGAAATCATTTTTTTAAAAAGTATATAATAATTAAAACATAAATTGTCACAAATCCCTTGTCAAGGCACTTCAAAATCTGTTTGCATCCATTTTAAATTTCCTGGTGCGAATTTGTCACTTCTACAACAATATAAAAATTTGTTCGTGTCTTTTATTGAAATTTATTTATAGATAACGTGCTGAGTTTATTTTTTTCCACCCCCACCCACCATTGTGTTACATCCATGGATTTTCACCACTATTTCCATTTCTATTTAGGGAATATTATCTGTAGGTTGCACACCCCCAAACCAACGTCACATATGAACGACACTTTATTATTCTGCCACTGAATTGCTAAAAATGGAACAACCGAAATTGAATCCCGTTCATGCTTTTAACAATCCTTTTCAAGAGAATGAACTTTTCAGGACGATTTTCTATTTTATCTCTGAAATTTGTAGCTGCAATTGCATGGAGGTAGAGGCACTATGGATGTAGTATGCCTTGAATTTTGGAATCGCATTCTCTTCGGAAATTGCCTGATCCAAAGGAAAACGCAGCTTCTTGCGATTTGAATTGTCAATTGAATTTGGTGCCATGGGATAACATTTCAGAATTTATGAATTTGGAAATGAGATCATATGTCTACTAGTGCACGTTCTCCTTATAAATAATGGATATCATCACATTGACATCTGTTAAGCTGTTTTTACTATCGCACAAGTTTTTCGAATATTTTTTTAGATACTCTTAAGGATTTTCCCATTGATAACATAGACCCAAATCCATTTGATTACCCATGTAATCTATATGCTAGGGGGCTTTATAAATCGTCATCGATTTTGGAGATATGGAAGTTATCATTTTTATGGAATCAATAAATTTGCTTTAAAGTTTCTTTTTCCCATAAATTTTGCCAGAAGATAGTTACTTGATTTAGTAATATGTATTATATAGTCTGTGGCATTCAGGCGAGTTTCAGACTTCGAAGCTTTGATTTATTGCTCTTTCAGGGAGAAGGGAATGCTTTTAGAACAGCGTAAATGTAACGTGATTCAATTAATACAACACAACGGAATAAGAAAGAAAGCTCATCGATTAACTCTCCTCTGTAAGGTCATACGAAACCCCTCTATTTAGCCAGACCTTAGTGGACCTTACCTTCTAAGCTGGGTCTAAAGATGGTCCTCTCAGATTATAACCACTTTCTCTAAATGACGCACGGAGACCTATAAAACCTGAGTCGACCATTTCATTAAGGAGCTGATCAACAAATACAATATCGACCACATCACGACGCTTGTGAAGAGACCTTAAGTTGAGTAACATAAGCCAGGATTCACATAATGGAAGAACTAATGGGTTTTCCAAAAGAAGAGATTCAGTGCGAATCGAACCAACCTCCGTTGAACCGATCCAATACTTCCAACATGCGAAGCGTAGTGAGGAGACCAAACCTGGGACGCATATTCGAGTAATGGTCTAACAAGAGAAATGTACATATAGGTGTTTAGTGATCAAGGGGTTGTTAAATTCGTTTAACCATTTTTTTATAAAACCCAGGACTAAACAACCTCTGGAAAAAATATAGTTGAAGTGAGCGAGATCTTTAACAAAATTAACACGAGGGGTACCCTCATTAGAAAAGATGTATAGTTAAATATACAGGACCACGTTTCCTACTAAGTCATTATTTCATATTTACTAATATTAAGAACAAGGCTGTTGTTAGCACACCAAAAGTAAAAGATGTCAAGGTCAACTTGCAAAAGCTTGCAATCCTCGATACTCTTTATGTGACTGTACAATTTAATGTCAAAAGAACAAAATAGAATAAAGAGAAGAGGACCAAGATGAGTTCCTTGAGGGACACCGGATGTTGCTTTAATGGTAAGCCCTCGACAGCATGAGAAGTGAACTCAAGAAGATTTGTAGTTGTGGAACGAGCTGCAAGAAAACCATGTTGATTCGTTGAGACCAGCGTTCCTCTCAGCCTCGATTCAAAAAGTTTCGGTATGACAGACAACTTCGCAACTGGTCTATAATACGATATGTCGTTCTTGCTACCACTTTTGTGAATAAGAATTATGAACGAATTTTTTCAAAGAGTATGGAAGTACCCTTTATCCAGAGATTTTTGAAAAAGGCGTTTCAGTGGAGAGTGGAGAACCTAAGGACAACCAATATGTTTGATGATATCAGCACGGGTAATTGAGAAAGATAAAATATGAGCCTCACGGTTAGGAATTATGTAACGAAAATTATTGTCGTTAGGCTGAAAGTTAGAAGGTGTGAGGTGTGTGTTAGATTAATGAAAGAATGATGCAAACATGACAGCCCGAACACGCTTTGTACTTCTTTTAATATCCCCCAATATAGGATAACGAAGAGCCGTAGTGTTGGAAGTGCAGAAAGAAGTGGCGACAGTATTTAAGAATGACAAATGCATGTCGTTAATCGAGTCTTAGGCCGTAGCAACCCGGGAAGAAATTTCCTGAAAGTCAATCTTCAAGGGACCCGAGCTAGTCGCAACAAGAGCAAAGATGTCGGATAACCAGTCGATCCGAACGTTGATGGACTGGAGATCATCGGCTAACATCTGAAAATGTTTGATGTTGCCGGAGGAGTTATGACGGCCCCTGATCATGGCCATCGGCGCAAATTTTGGCCTACACTTTCTTCTCCTTTTCTGCGATGACTTTTACTATTTTGGTTGCTACGATGGGGTATCCCGTCTCACCCATGTTCGATGTTCGATGCGACCTGGATCATAGCTTATCCGACTTTGGAACATGGCGGCATCAAGATTGAAGAAAAATGCATTGACATTTTTGGCGCAGAAGGCCGCAGCACGATTGTCACTGATGAATTCGACGATTTGGAAGAAGAACGTTCCTCCACCGATCCTTTTCGGCACGCCTTGCCAGCTTTGGCTCTGACATCGCGCTATTTCCATGCTGAAAACATAAGAAAATGCTCCTGGGAGCGAGAGTGCGAATTCAGTATATGGCCCAAGTGCTGCCAGTCACGAGTGCCCACACCGCTGAGAGCGCCGCACATGTTGCGCTTAAATATTGCGCAGCAGAAGCGGTACGCAGCGTCGGCGGTTTTCGAAGAAATAAGCCAAGAACACGGAAAGCGATTGCCGTCTTCCGTTTTCTTAGCGAACGCGGTGTGATTTGGGTGGCTCATACTGATTTGTGTGGCCCATTCAATGAAGTAAAAATTCAAATAATAAATTCAAGTGATTTTTATTGCCAAAACATTTCTACGCTTGCTTCGCTCGCGGGGGCCCTGTGCAGTTGCAGACTCGGCGCATATGCCATCCGCGGCACTGCATACAAGCTCTAAAGACATTGGTGAGCGATGGTAAAAGGTCGCCAATCCTCAACTGTATTAAATTAACTGGGAGAAGACACCGCATCACCAAATGTGATAACTTTATCCTGTATAGAACCTCCATATTCAACCACGAAGCAATTAGACGAAAAAAATTTGCTCTCTAATGACTCCGATATACCTCTACCAGTCCCTGATGGAAAGGGAAATTCAGTCCAGCTGTTCACCCTATCAAAACTACCTAGGTTACCTTCCGTTTTAATTAAAGAAGAGAATTAAATTTTGAATTTAATTATAAACGAAAAAAATGAAAACAAAAATTTTGTTTTCATAAGATAAAAACTGACAGAATTTTCTCCTGCCACACATAAAAGAAGTTTCGAAAATTTCAAACTAAATTTGCATATTCTGGAATATTATACTGTGAAAGGACTATGTGCAAATCAACTAAGTGACTTTATAAATTAAAATGACTACACACATACTGTGCATGGGAGCACCTGACTTTAGAGAAATACCATGGCAGCAGAGCATGAGAAGAGTCTTTCAATGTTTATCTTTTGAAATTGCACATTCGTAGCATTATCAACAACAAATCCAACATTCTCCTAATTGCTCAAAGCAATCCAGTTTCCAAGATAAGTCCTTTGTGAGATGTCTTGAGTTCAATAAGGATTCCTTAATCAAACGAAATTGTAACAGGTTGGTCTTGCAAGAGCACAGCGTCTTAACATGCCTGAGCTGATTGTAATTCCATTAAATCGGAAAACATTTCATTCGGTCTTTTGTGTTTTGGTAAGAGCTGAACAGTATTACATTTTATTGCACGGAATAGAGAGACAAAAGTAAAACATTTATTTTTTTTAGTTTTATCACTATTGCAAAAAGGGAACAGATTACTTCTATTCGCAGATGATAAACAGGTTAATTGATATCCCAAGTAGGCTAGTTAATTGAGGTATTTAGTTCAAAAAAAATATCCTGACACTTACATACATACATATATCCAAAAAAATTCTTTGACTTCGTTAATTTAAAACGAAAAATATCAGGTTACTCGACAACAATGACAAACGGTGTCACACATTTCTCACTCTCCCAAGAAATTTCCAACATGTCCGCAGGTTCAATGAAATCTTCTGCCCCATTTCTTTAAGTGCGCACGCTGTCCTAAGAGAATTCAGAAATTGCGGTCCTTATAGACAATATACATATCTCTTTATTTTTCCAAAAAATTCATTCAGTTTACGGTTTTATGATCTAATCTTTTCATTATTATATGGAGAACTAGCTAGAACCCCGTGCGCCTTACTGCACCCATATGCCAATAGTATGGCGTGCGCCAAAACAATTAGGAATCTCAAAATCGCTTTGAAAGTGTCACTGCGTTCGTTAAAAATCCCAAAACACCTGCTTTGTTATATTCCCAATCACAATTCAACGGTCTCACTGCTACTCTTGTTGTGGTCCGATGCTATGGGGGAGTGTTGTTGCCCGTAAACAAATTCACGGGCGCTTTTATTTTATCCATATACGAAATGTTAATGTATGTGGAATTGTTATTTCCCCGCCTGCGTTTAAATTTCCAATTCTTTTGGTACGCTTCCCTTTATTTTCTAGTTGAGGTTATAAGAATTTTAATATACAGTAGGAGACATTAAAGACATTCCGAATAATCAAATAATAAATTGTTCAGCTATCGATTGGAATTTCGCCATTTCCAAAATCTGTTTTGAAAATGTTTGAGCGGAGGCATCTTGTAGCAAATGGACACACAAATTCGGAGCGTGATTTTTTACAACTGTTCCATAGATATGATGCTTTCAAGCATGCGTTAAGCTCATTTACAGGCGTTCTGTCGAAGTATAACAGGCAAAGTTGAGCGAAAATCCCCTGCAAGTAGTGTCAGAGCACCTCCCATCGGTTGGGTTTTCCTCGGAAATCTCGCAAAGCCCTGTCAAGCGCTTCGAGCGATTTTTTGCGGACCGTGATGCATTCGTCCCAAATTAAAATTTTGCACGTTTTGAGGAGCGCATTCTATGTCTAGGAACTTTTCTAGATTAGCTATATTCTACGGTTGCGAGACTTCTGAGAGGAAAGTATTGATAACCCTAGGGTCAAGGGCTCACAAGCTTACCCTCCTATAATATATGGGGTCCACGGCCAACCAGCCTGGTAAGGCAGCTGGAAAAGATGGCATCCCGCCAGAATTGTTGAAAGCCGATTCAAGCCTCATAGCAGATGCGCTTCAGCCAATCCTGGAAATAGCATGGAACACCTGTGCCTTTCCGGAGGATTGGACGGAAGGTATCATAGTCAAAATACCAAAAAAGGGGGACCTAACAATATGCGACAACTGGAGAGGCATCTGTTTACTATCTACAGTGGGCAAAATTTTGTCCCATATATTACTATCTAGGATAAGTGAGGCAGTAGACCGAACGCTTAGGAGGCAGCAGGCCGAATTCAGGAAGGGCCACTCATGTATTGATCATATCAACACATTACGAATAATAGTGGAGCAGTCTACTGAATTCCGATCCCCCCTTTACCTTGCTTTCGTAGATTATGAGAAAGCGTTCGACTCGGTTAATAGGAGCTTTATATGGCAGGCACTACGGCGACGCAGACTGCCTGATAAAATAATAGAATTGATAAAAGCCCTATATAACAATTCCAAATGCAGAGTTCTCCATAATGGAAAATTATCCGACAGCTTCAAGGTGAGCTCAGGAGTACGACAAGGATGCCCACTCTCGCCTTTACTATTTCTTATAGTAATAAATGACATCCTTGTCGGCGCTCTAGATAGTAGAATAGGCGGCATACAATGGGGTTTGTTAGACCGCCTTAAGGATCTCGACTACGCAGATGATATCTGTTTGCTGGCCCACAGACACCAGGACCTCAAAAACATGATTAACAATTTTGCAGCAGAAAGTAGTCCAGCAGGCTTAAGGCTAAATCCGACTAAAACTAAAGAAATGCGGGTAAATGCGAACACCATTGAACGGACTGCGCTGAATAACCGTGACGTGGAACTGGTCGATAAATTCTGCTACCTCGGTAGTATTATTACCGAAAATGGCGGTGCAGAAGAAGATGTCAGTTCCAGAATAAATAAAGCACGAGGCGCATATGCATGCCTGTTCCGCATATGGAGATCAACGGAGATCTCAGCTAACACCAAATTGCGGCTGTTCAACTCCAACGTTAAGGCAGTACTTTTGTACGGTTGCGAAACATGGAAAGTCACCCAATTCATCACAAGGCGCCTACAAGTCTTCATCAACAGATGCCTGCGTCGTATCCTAAAAATCCCCTGGCAGGATGGAATTTCAAACGAAGAACTATGGCGCCGTGCCGGCCAAGAAAGGATAGACGACCAAATCAGACGAAGGAAATGGAATTGGGTTGGCCACACCTTGCGACGCGAAAACGAAAATCTAGCCAAACAGGCCCTCGACTGGAATCCGCAAGCATCCCGTCGAGTCGGAAGACCTAGAACAACGTGGAGGAGAACCCTACTAGAAGAAGCCGCAACAACTGGGAGATCCTGGTCGGAGCTGAGAGCTGTCGCGCAAAACAGAGTCCACTGGAGGGCAACTGTTTCCGCCCTATGTCCCATAAGGGATTAAAGGAGCGCAATGATGAATGATGAATGACGGCCAACCAAACTCGGGATGAAGATCAGTTTAAACCTTGAATTCTTCCAGACTTTTAAGTTTTCCAGACTGTAACTGCTAGCTGTGTGTTACCGGGCTTTGGCTAGATCCAGGCTTTTATCCAGAAAGTGAACTAGTGTTTCTCTCTCTTATGTCTCCCGCAGCTAGACCAACCACTTGTATCATACCCAACTTTGCAGCGTGAATTCTTAAGCTGGCGACATATACAATCCTACATGCATTGCATTCAGCGGCGCCTTAATATGCGGCGAATTTCCTCTGACACATAACTGCATGGTTGCGTTCGGTCCCGACTTTCACACATAGCCCGAAAATCTAAGTAACGAGTGCACGTTTGGTTGTGCTGTATCGAATGCGTGATTGCAGAAAAAGTTGAAAGTGGGCCGACATTTACCGTCAGGTCGTATTTGAATACACACACTTCTATATTATCCGTCAACGAATACAACGCATGTGCGCTTGGATATGTCACCAGCTTTAAGGGCCAACGTTCCGTGATGGTTTTAAGGAAGCCAATGTTTTTTCATTGCTGCAAATCTCCACTGCACGCTATTTGGCAAGTTGTTGTCAAAAATAGGGTTTTAGACCGCGCCAATTGGGCTGCCAACCATCTCGATATCCGAAGTCCGTTGAGAGGATTCCTGCTTGTATACCTAGTCGGCTTCTGGAGTACAATTGCCACTATGTTATTTCTTCCTGGCTCATTACCCAAGCGCACTTTTTCCACGGTGACGATTTATCTGACTAACTCCCATGATACTGCTATCTTTACCTGTAACTATAGGCACCTATCCTGGTCCACTTATTCGCAACCCGAGAAGCTTCAAGGCTTCCCAAAAGGGCTCTGCCAACGTACTATAATAGGAAATGCTATGATAGTAGATGTGTCGGAAATTTATTGATAGTTTAAACCTGCATCATAAGTCAGACGGCTATACGCAAAACACTAGCTTCCATCAACAAATCACGATGATGAAATGATTGTAGCGCTAGAAACACCTAGTTATAAAGAACATCGCAAAGCTTCACCAAACCTGGATTGAAACTGGATTGGAAGAACTCCTCAAAAATAGTCCGATCGAGAAACGAAGGCGAAGGAGCATAATAACTACTGAAAACATTTCAGTTAATTAAACAAACCCTACAAATACTGCTCGTCACAATTACAGAATTTCCATAATCGCGCTTGGTAATGTAAAATGTATACACCCCCACACTCAGCAGTATTATTAAATATAGTGCCTTTTCTAAAATGTTGTATAATAATTTCGCAGTCGAAATCCGTCTAAAATTTCCTGTTCAGAGTTGAAACGTGCTCGAAAATTATAGTGTTGAGTTGCATGACTTGCACTCCACTCCCAAATTGCAACGAAAACTCCACAACCCCCCATTTCTCCATCAAAACGAAAAGTCGGTGAACCCCGTCCGTATGTGATGTACATAAGCTACCCTTTTTCTGGTGTGAAAAGTTTCCCTTCCATATGTAAACTTCCTGCAGCGCTGGTGCTTCTGTATGATTGAAGTTTGCGGGATTTGTTTACATATCCGGAACACGAAATTTACATTATTCATGGGTGGGAATTTTATTTCTGTTAACCAACCCCAGACGTTGCTGTTCACCCCCCAGAAAAGAAAGGTCGAATATCAAAATCAGTTCCTTGATCCTAAACTAATGCAACGAATGGAAAAATGATTTTCTGTGGCAAGAAGGAGGAAAAATGATAAAATATATCCTCTAGCCACCACCGCTGCCGCCCATCCGGTTGTTAAGGGTCGAGGAACACATCCTTCTTCCTGTTTCTGTGTTTTTTTTTGTAGCTGCTGCTGGTCCCTTGTCAGCTTCCGTTGAATCCCTTCTTGGGAAAATGTCTTCCCTATGGCACCTCCGCAAAGCCACCGGGGGCTAGGAGACTTGTTCTGGGTAACAGAGACTTGTGAACCGTTTAAATTTCATTCTAAGATTTCCTCGTTCCCGTTTTTATCTTAAGAAATTCCCAGATTTTCCAAGCATCCGACCGCAAGGTGATATGGGTCTAATGATTATAAATGGAGAAAGGTTGACACGGAAGGGAACGGCTTCAGGGAAATTCCTTCGACAAAAGCCCTTGGCTCCGGCTCCTGTAGTGCCCATTCTCCCTCCATTGGCGGTGAGATGCCTCCGAGTTGTGCCCTTTGAGTCGTTACGTTTCTTTCCCTTAATAAATTATTGTGAGGAGATACTCTTGCGATTAGAGGCGACACTTTTGAACTGCTAAGACCGTGGTAAAATTGTTGAAATTAATTTTAATGGATCTTAAAAGCCAATACTGGCTGACAGCAAGAAGACGGTTGACTGAGTTTTAAGGCAACGGTGACAATCATTACAGATAATTAATTGTCTAATGCCGGCGAAAGATAAGGGAAATAAATTGATTACGGAACTTGTAAGACAAATTAAAATAAACGTGACATTTGTTTAGCAATCGCAATTTAATATAAAAGAAGAATTGCGGAAAGTTTTTTCCGCCCCATCAGTTTATGGCACTAATGGTTTCAGTTTAGCATAGTTTTGGTCCTAGATAAAATAACTTTGTCAGATTGACTTGATGCCGGTTAGACAGGTTTTTCTAGAATTTTAAAATCGTTATACACAAGCTAGAGCTCAACATTGATCTATTTGAAAATTCTTAACCATAGAGGAGTTGGTTACACAGCTTGACACATTTCTGATGCCAAAGTTCCTGAAAATCAGCGGGTGGCTCTTAGTTGTGACTAGTGAAATATTTTCCTTCTCTAGTAAAAGCGACATTTTTATAAAGTTACTGCTTCCATTGAGTTTCTTTACCATAAAAGGTTATAACCAATAAATTTTATCGTTTTATACAAAAGCCTTTCGATATCAAAGTGATTTACAAGAATATAAAAATCGACTTAATAGAACGTCACATGTACCAAAAGGCGAGACAGTACCAAGCAGGCCAGGAGGAGGAAGAGGCCAACCTCGAATACCTACAAAAAAAAATTGGAACAAAACAATTCAAGGAGGCCTCAAGAGTAGAACTGGCTCGTCGGGAGGTTGTGGAGGGAAGAGACTCAGTCCATTATTATATGTCAGTGGCTAGGACAAGTCAATAATATCTTTGTACGTTTGTTTGAAAAAAAGGAAAACCGTGCTGGTACCATGACGCTTTTGTACAAAAATATCCCAATTATGCCCCTCAACAACGGGAATCACATGAATGCAAATCAACACAACCTTACTATTTCTTAATGCATTGTCTTGAAAAACCAAAAATCAAAATTCAAATGAAACAAAATGTAACCAAACACAATAATAATAGTCACTATGGAACTAAAATATCTAGGAGACGCTTAGTCTTCCCTTTGGGGGGCTTCGGTAGTCTAGAGGTAAGGCGCATGATTACTATCCCAGAGGTCCCGGGTTCGAATCCCGGCCAGCCCCACGGTCCCTTCGCCTTTTCCACTTTCTCACCTATATAACTTTCCTTCTTTCTTCTTCCCTCTTTACATTCCTGATTCCTTCTGTCATAGCCTTCCTTAGCCCTTCCCCGCTCCACCAAAGCGCATGTCATCGGTTGGTTGATGAAATTCAACTCGTTTCAGGAGGCATAACACTCCAGCGAGTTGTTTCTCGATGCCCCGATGTCAAAGTCGCGACAGTAATGGTTGGGAGTAAGTGGACTGAAAAATATCTCTGGTAGGTTGTGACAGCTCTTTCCTTCCCCGACTAGAGCTGCTGTTCGACATTGCACTCTATATGAAGAAAATAGATTGTCGACACAGTATAAAGGGCGTTTCCTGAGACTCTAGTCTTTCACAAAAAAAAAAAAAAAAAAAATATAGGTCTTCTCGTTCAGTACGTCCGAACTAGTCCTCTGCTTCCCCTTCTTGAGGGAGGGTCACCAGTTGTTACTTTCTCTGCTTCCCCTTAGTCCACGGTACCCAAGATCGATAGAACGACCGTCTACTTTATGGTAGACGCCAGTGCCTAGGGCCCAATATCAGTCGAAATTAAGAGATTTCCTTGCTGCTGGCCCGAACCCCTGATTTTCTAATTCAACTAATTGTTCCAGAACTGGTCACTCTTCCTCACTGCTCTCGACCGCCAACCGGTTTAAAAATTATAAATGTGCCCGCTTCTATCAGCTTTTCTAGCACGGTGGTTTTTGTTTTTTGTTACGAAACCTCCTGGGCTATCTTCCAAAATTAAACACATACATATATCCTGGACTTCAAGAAAAAACACACCAGCCTGATCCCAAAATTCAGTCTCGTCTGCCGAAATTTTTTCCTTGTTTATTTCACCTACCCCTTCCTAATTACTCAAAATTTTCAATTTATAGTGGCTACAGGGTGTATTTTCAGTAAAGAGATAGCTTGCCATTACAGTCTAAATCTACGCGTTGTTGTCCCTTCGGAAATGCATTAATATTTTACAATTACATACGTCTCATTACAAAACGAATATTTTACTGCAGCAAAAGATGTAAGAAACGTCTTTCTAGTACGTATTTACAACATCTCCTCTCCTCATTTCAAATTGGAAATTTTACTGCCCCAAAAGAAGTAAGATATAACAAACCCATGTCTCTCCACTATATCTACAATCACACGTCGCATCATTTATCTCGAATCGATGCACGCTTATCCTACCAGTAGCACATTGGTTAGCAGCCAAATGAATGGGATCAAAAACGCTAGTTCTGACTACCAGATGGTGCTAGCGGAGGTGGAGCGTACTGGAGACCAGTGCTAACTCTGGGACAACTTAGCCCACATACAACAAAAGAAGAATAATGGGCCTCCAAAGCAGACCTCGAAGAGATATTGTCCGCATGCCAGCAAACATCACGAGACATTGGTATCATAAGAATCCCCGAATTCAATTGATCTATTGGTTTATTCGTCTGCTGCCGTAGGTGCTTGGAGAATTAGAGAGAGAAACACTTATTCATTTCCTGTCGATATTCTAGAGCTGGGCTAGACTTCCAGAGGCAGTACATTTGTCCCTTACTCGATGGTAAATTGTACTAAGGCCTATTACAAGGATGTGCCTCTCTTCCATGGAATGGTACATATAGTATCATTGACATTGACGAAAAAGTAGAATATTTCAATTCACTATGTAACTTTCTGCATGAATCTTTTGCTCCGGTCAAAACTAAACGTATGCTTTCTACTATCTTCCCCTTGTTTTCCTCTCAAATTAACCGATTGCTTTCTGAAAGGGAATTTTTATTCAGAAGATATAAGAAAAATAAAACTGTTGTGAATTTAGAAAGATATAAATATGTTCGGAACTTAGTAACCTCTGCCATCCGTAGGGAAAAACTACGATTCTTTTCGTCAAAGCTTAGTCCTAATTTGCCTGCAAAGAAATTTTGGGCCAACATAAAGCAACTTGGAATCCATGGAAATGACTCTATAGCCCAGGCCAATCTTAGCGTGAATGAGTTCAATAAATATTTCACAGCTGCAACGAGCAAAGTTGGTGATACTAATTGCTCTACGTCTACTGTTAATAATACTGGTACATTTAGTTTCCGCCACGTGGACTACGATGAAGTCCGTAAAGCCTTCTATGCTATTAAATCCAACGCCACTGGACAGGACAACCTCCCACCTTTATTTCTCAAGCTAATTCTTCCTGTAATTCTCCCATACATATCCCATATTTTTAATAGCTGTCTCATGAAATCACATTTTCCGCTTCAATGGAAAAAGGCGAAAGTAATTGCACTACCTAAATGTAAATCTCCAAGTATCGTCCTATAAGTATCTTATGTTTTTTAGGTAAGGTACTAGAAAAAATAATGGCTTGGCAAATTGGCAGCCACTGTGAGACGGGGTCCCTATTGAGTCAGGCACAGTCTGGCTTTCGCAAAAGCAAAAGCTGTGAAACTGCACTTCTGAAGGTTACTACTGACCTTCGAATGGCTCTTGTTGCTTTCTTCGTTCTTCTGGACTTCAGTAAGGCTTTCGATAGTATTGACCACATGCGCCTATTTACCAAATTGGCAACCCACATGAGGTTTACATCCTCTGCTACCTCTTTAATCCGTAGTTACCTGCAGAATCGTTCCCAAAAAGTATGGTTACATAACTCGATTTCGGATCCCTTACCGATAACCTGCGGCGTTCCACAGGGCTCCATACTAGGACCATTACTCTTCTCTATGTACATAAATTGTCTTAGCAGTGTCGTGACAAGCTGCAAACTCCACATGTATGCCGATGATGTTCAGATCTACTTAAAAGCCCCCTTGGACTGGCTGAGAACTGTAATGCGAACATAAATGCAGATCACAAGCGTATTTATCAATGGTCTGTGTCCAACCGTCTACAACTTAATGCCTCTAAATCCTGTTGCATTCCAATATATAGGAGTAAATTAGATACCGTCCGTTTTCCTTCTATCGTTCTTATGAACACACGGCTACCTTATCAAACGCGTGTCATTAATCTAGGCGTTTATCTGAATTCTCAACTTACCTGCTGCGATCATATTTCTCATACATTATCTAAAATTTATGGTAACTTACGGCGTCTCTGGCTATACGCCTCCATCCTACCCTTGGGCTCGCGCTCAAAGATAATTAAATCTCTAGTGTTACCATACTTTACTTATGCTAGTTTGGTCTTTCCTGTCCTTGATGCTGCATGCCGTGGTAAGCTTAATGTTGCCTTTAACGACTGCGTAAGGTTTGTCTACAGTCTTCGCCGATGTGATCACATCAGCCCATATCGTTGTTCCCTTTTGGGATGCACCATTGATGATTATCTACTCCTCAAGGCATTGACTTTTGTTTATAAGCTTCTACATTCCGACCGTCCATCTTACTTACTTGAGTATTTCCGAATTGGACGTACGTCTAGAAGAACGTTATTTATACTGCCAAGAGTCTCTTTCTTGGTTGGGCAAATATCTTTTTTTGTTCATTCGCTTCAAGTTTGGAATAGTCTGCCTAACTACGTACAAAATGCGGGGTCGTTAAATGTGTTCAGGAAACGCGTCTTCACTTTTTATTAGTTCACTCACTCGTTCCGCTTTTTATTAATTATTGTGTTGTAATTATAATGTACATGCGTTCATGTATAAACGAAATAAATAAATAAATAAATAA
Source organism: Thereva unica (assembly GCA_949987705.1). Lineage (NCBI taxonomy): Eukaryota > Metazoa > Arthropoda > Insecta > Diptera > Therevidae > Thereva > Thereva unica. The sequence continues at coordinate 149,729,898 of OX465282.1, forward strand.
GGCCTAAATTTTCTTAAATGTCCCGGTTCGAATGGGACAAGGAGCTCAAAGCAAGGAACTGGGGCCAGTTCGTGTATGTCGAAAACGAAAATTTTTTTTCGTCTCGGATTCGCGTAAGTCGAAAAAATTGAAAATTTTCGCCTGAAGCCGACGAAAGGCACTCGAAAGGTCTTGGGTTATCGAGTTTTGCATTAGAACACGAACAATTTTCTTTCGACTTACGCGAACGCTAAAATTTTCGTCGCCAAAATTTTTCGACTTCAATTTTTTTTCGTTCGACTATCGTCGTTCGCCATACACGAACCCGCCCCTGGTTATTTATTTTTCTTATTGGTAGGTTATTTCTCTTTTATTTTTGTCACATTCTTCAACAGATTACTCCAATAGTTCGTTCAGATTAAGAGCATGGGGTGAGTGTTATTCCCAACCCATAGCTTTGCTGCCCCATTATGAGCTCTTTTTCCCATTATTGCATGTAATACTAATACAAAGTATAGTTTCCAATGGGTGGTGCATACCTATCCTTTTGTACCAATGACATTACCTAAGTCTACTTTTTAGTAACGTGCCCTCCAATGCTTCGGTCTATAATTGCTCAGCTATCACCATTAATCATATCTTTCTTAAACGTTGTCATTTTGTCATAAAATTAATTTTTTGAACCACCAAGGAGTCGTCCATCACAGTGACGATATCTACGCTAATAATACTAGGTTTTGTTTTTCGTGATAACATGAACCACTTTGGTTAATACTCTCGCAATTTGTTCAAATTTGTTCGACCATTCATTTTTTTTTTCTTTTTGATACCCGGACGAAAAACATTTATCATTTCTACAATCAACAAGAAAAAAACACAAAGAGTTCGTCAGTGCTGCTTTTGTGTCGTCCCGTCGTCCTGTTCAACTTGGAAAAAAAATGAATCGATAAACAAAATTTATATATTTTTTTTTAATAAGTATTCTCGCCACTGTTTCAACCCTTTTCATTCTACCTTCGCCATTTTTTATTAATTAAATTTCCAAACTGATAAAGTCAGCCACTGGGTTATGGCATGCACGATATCAAATATTTTATTCTTTTGTGAAATTTTGTTCGTTTTGTTTTTATTAAATTTATAGCAGCCATGCTACAAAATTATTGAACATCACGAATTTTCGATGTTTCATGAAAAAAATTCATTCTAAAATGAATTAATTTTAATTGATAAATCAATGTTTGTCTTGTTTCGGAGAATGCGATAAAAAATATATGTTAAATGAATATTTTAAATGTTTCTACAAAAATTAAAATAAATTTAAATTTTCCCTTTCTATTTCCAGCATCGACATTTCTCATTCATAGAATCGCAAATGGCATTTATTCATGATTTTTTGGGAAGGAGCACATTGAAAATTATTCGCTTCATTTGCTGAAAACAGGTGAGAGTTTTGTTAATTAGATTTTCGGTGTTTTTTTTTTCTCCAGTAAAAATGATTTCAATAGAAAAATTTTGCATCAACCGAACTTTTAACTACCCTTGTTTGGAAGGACTTTTCCATCATACCCAGTTTTTGGGGAGAGCTACAGAATTTTTTAATTGGGGCACGCTCTGTGAAATTTGAAATGTTTATATAAAGAAAGTGGCAATAGAATGGTGGTGGTTGCGAAAAAGCACCCCTGGGTTGGAAAATATTTTTTTTTATTGTTAGCGCAAGAATTCAAATTTTCTGCTTTTTTGGGAACTTTTGGGAAATGTTAAAAAGTTTTTAGCTGGATAATTTTTAGTTCTATTTTATATACAATAATAGTAATGAGTCAGTTTAAGGATATTTTGAGTGCTTGCAGAATTTAATTTGCTGAAATTATGTTGGTTGTGGATTATTCCTTATTCTGGTTCTTCCGGTCGATGAAATTGTAGGTGAAACACATTTTATGAATGAAGACAGAATCGTCGTTTAATGCAAAGTATCGTAATGAGCGAATAACAAGTCTTAAGGAATACATGAATAAATCCCCAAAGATATTTTGTTTTAGTGTGAAAGTTTTAACTCAGGAGTAATGCATGGATGTCGTGGGTAGGCCATCTATTGGTTTGTTTTGAAAAAATGCCGTCGACGTCAAATGTCTAATGAGCGACTGCCGTCTGAGTAAAAATAAAATATAACCTTACAACGGGCAAACACCGACCGCTTGGCTTTAAAGAGGCATACGATGGCCGTAGAGTTTTTAACTATTTTTAATGGGAGCACATACGGCTTCATGACGGCCAAACTTGACCAAAAGATTTGAATGCCCAAGTACAAACGGGCATACAACGGGCAATTTTAGCCAAAAAAGAAGTCTACACCAAATGTATTGTTGAATGTGTTTTATGAGAACTTAATCATTTTCAGGAAATTTTATTTTTTAACCGTTCGAAGAACGAAAATCGAAAAAAAACATCAACGCACAAAGTTTGCATAATAAAATCGATGAATTGCAAGAAACTATTCCGTGGATCCGATATTCACGTCATTCTAGTCTCTCTAGAGAAGACTCATTACGCGATCATGTCCCCTAGAAACTCATTAGACCGTCATTAGATGGCTACAATATGTTCAAGAAGAAATCCAATGGGAATTTATAGGAATCTATAAAGAACTTTTAACAAAGTATTTTTCGTTAAGAAAACCTCCGAAGTTCAACCTTCCTATTAAACACATTTTGCGACATCACATTGTGAAAATGGGCAACTTCCTTTCATCACCGCTCGGTGGCTCCATCCAGAGAAGCTGAAAGTGGCGAAACTTGAATTTGAACATATGGTTCAACTGGGGATATGTCGACCTTCGTCGTCCCCGGAGCATCTCCACTTCATCTGGTCCCTAAACGGGAATCACATGATTTTAGACTACGGCGACTACCTTCGCCTTAACACCGTCCGCTTTGATTTGCCTACATTAGCTCAGGCCCAAAACGGTGACAATGAGTTACAAAATCTGATAGAGGACCCCAGCGAAGAACCTCAAGCAAAGCTATTTTTCACACCTATACCTTTTAAGACGTATCTGGTCTGGGGTGCTAGCATGGAAGTTGTTTCAATCGTCTTCTTCATACAAAAATTCAAAACCGGTGTGCCTCAGGGCTCAATTTTATCATTCGCTCTTTTTCTAATTTTTTAATGAAGACACGTGCACCGTGACGTAACCAACGACGAACTGAACTGGACAATGACGAACTGGAACATATGAAAAAATACGTTACCAAGTTTCCTTACTTTTAATTGCTATCGCTTTTTACAAAGATCGATATAGTCTCAATTATAACGTTCTATTAACTATAAATGATGACCAGTTTGTAATCAACGATAATTAACATTTCCTGTGTTAAATTGTGTTAACAGATTGTGTGTTGGTTGGTCAAGCATAAGGTCGAGAATTCTATGTGAAAAGAAATGTACACTTAGCTTAGCAATTGTACACTTTTTCAGTTATTGCTGGGGTTAAATGATGTCATTAAGGATATAATTTCTAGTGATTACATGCTTCAGGAGGCATACACATAATATCCTTCTATGGTATCCAAGCACTTATCGCCAGTGACTAAATATAATCAGAATGAGTTGATTGTTTGCTGAAACGTTTTTGGGAAGGTTTTGATTGTTATTCTTGAATATTTACACTCAATTGTCTTTTATTACAGAAAAATAACAATGGAAACACTTATCAGAACATTGTTATTATTAATAGCTGGACTCTTTTAAGTCATTAAGCATCAATTGTTAACAATCAGTTATTAAATAAAATGTGGTACATTGATCTATGCAAAACCGTACATACGAAAGTGCGATCATACTACCATCGATTAGCACCATTAACTTTCCTACACTAAGCAATCATGTTATAGGTAACATAACTCGGCCCCATCCTTTAAAGGCACCAGCGAGACCTGGATTATTTTACTAGAGGCCGAAACACACATATCCGCACCGCGTCCGTACCGTATCCGCACCAAAGATTATCTATTTTCAATAAGATGTGACACTCTTGATTTACTAACCCATTTACAATTCCTTATAACCACATCAACAAAAATCTCCTATTAGTTGAAAAAGAATAGCTACAGTGCTTTTTTTCTAATTAATTCCCTTATGAAAATTCCCATAAAAAAGAAAGAGTACGAAACAACATCAAATAAGTTACGCCCCACCCATAAAATGTGTACAATAAATAAAGTCACATTTTTTCATAATGCATTTTTAAAGGCGACCTGGAGCAATCGTCATGGTATTAGTTGTTCATTCTCAAGCAGTTCGCGCAATGTAAATCATAGTCGGTGATTAGACTGGACGTTCCTACGTACGTTCCTCACGAGCTTTTCAGATGAACGGGGAAGTGGAGAAGATGAAGGGCTTCATCTCCACTTCCCCTTTCATCCAAAAGCTTGTGAGGAACGTACATAGGAACGTCCAGTCTAATCATCGACATAGGGAAATGTGGAATTGAAATAAAGGAAACACATGTGAAACCCCTACACGCATTACAACTTGAGAATTTTTTCACCCCATAGTTTTAAAGGCGACCTGGAGCGATCGCACTCGTGTTAGTACAGATAACCAGCAAGGTTACAGCCTGATCCAAAAAAATTTTAATATACATATATAATAATATTACGCCGTAAATTATTTCATTTTAATACAAAATTGTAACCGAATTATTTGAAGTATTTCTATTTGAAGTATTTTTAAAAATAGTAAACTAAAACAGAGTGTTAGACGTTGCTTTGTGGTGTGGGTATAGTTTTCAAAGTGCTTTTTATGAATTTTTATAAGCGACCCAGAACCAACTGGTTGCTTTGCGTTATAAGGGCTGCGAAATTTCGGGGTAGGAAATATTGATTGCATTTAATTAGTTTTTAGAAATTATTTTATTCATTTTTTTACTCTCGAAATATTTTTAAAAATGGGTAAGCACCATATTAAGTGTTTGGTATGTGGTGCCAAAAAAATGACAATTTAGTGAATTTTTTTAAATTACCGGTGAATAGTGCTAGGAGAGCAATATTGTTGGGGAATTTAAATAAAACGGATATGCTAAATGTAAAATTGTCGGAAGATTACCGGGCTTACTTACCATTTAGGGAAAACATTCGGCATAATTTCATACAATGAAGTAAAAACTAAGCTTCTGGCTAAGATAAGCTAAACTAAGCTTATTCCCAGGTTGAGTTTTTAATTGGCCATGTTTGACTTGCCTATGTGATTAAATTTAATTTTAAACCAAAAAATTTCATTAAATTATATGCACACCCTGTAAAAATTGTGTTCATTTCCACTTCGTTCCTCATCATATTGCATTCTTTTCTTACAAATGGCTTTTCTATCGCTATCTATTTCTTACAATTCCGGCAAGGTCGTTTAAATAACGGTACCAAGGTCAAAAATAGATAAGCGAAAACGTCGAGAGTGTCACATCTTATTGTAATAGATAATCTTTGATCCGCACTGTGAGTCGGACGACACACGGAGTGAAAGTAAACAAGTACAATTTTACCAGTCAGTCTCCACATTTCCGTGTCCGCACCGGTTCAAATTACTTCAGTTTTGTTTTTGCCCGGACACGGTGCGGATATGTGTGTCCCGGCCTTAAGGCGTCGTTCCCACAATCTTACGATGAGCTCCTCCGTAACAACTCCAACGCTCGAAGGGAGTGAAGGTGGTCGAAGAGATTTATGTCTCCTGGTGCTTGAGCCAACATGACAGTAGCTGCTCGAGGCGTTTGGTCTTTGATAGACCATATTTGTCGACCAGCTTTTGTTTTACGTCATCATGTTGTTCATGTTTTGATGTCGTTATGTTCAATGTGCTACGTGGAAATCTCCTCTTCAGGCACGGCCGGCATAAGAAGGAGCTGTCGTGACTTATCCAGAAGTCATGCCTGTTATAGAAATTTGGGCCTCTCTCTGTATGAACCAGGAGACCGGGACTTGATCCCGCGAACCAATTTCTATTGCTAAGATATTTTAAATTTCATCTAGTGCCGATTTTAAATTGAGGTATACAGAAGAAAACTTTGCATGAAATCTATGAAGCGAGGCTCTAGCTTCAATTAAATTTTCAATTCAACAACTTTAAGATATTTATTAGTGGTGTTTAGTAGGGCTTGCATACCCAGAAATATAACTCGATTTACCTTACCCACTCTGACTATCAAAAGTAAGTATTTTGGTTCTCAAGGTATACAACATTAAAATAAATTGTTTACGCAATAATTTCGAACTAAGGAATGATTCGAATTGTTATAGTTAGGCCCGGAATTCGCAAATTCGAAAAAGTTTCTTACTTAGTATAACCGAAGACCGCTCCTCCTCTAACAAGGTCCTTTCACCAAAAACGAAAATCTTAACCGAGATAGCTCCTCTGAATGTGTATAATCATACTTTTCCTTAACTTCAAACAAAGTTTTAATTGTTGTGAAACTCAATACACATTAAACGACGAAATTTAATGTTACCACCGAACGAACGAACGAAGAAGAAGGCTTTACGATCCCAAAATGCCCGTGTACCTTGTAATTGTGAAATTCTCTAAACGAAAACTTCACTTTGGGTTTTATACACTTACAAAAACCATTCACCAAAAATTCGAGTTGTCTGGGAAAAACTGTTGCCTCTGAATCCTTTCCGTAAACAAAATAACGAACGTATAAAAGCCGTTTTAAAAAGGACACAAATGATTAGATTTTCACGGATAATCAACCCAAAACGGCAACGTTTAATAGCGTTTAAACGTGGTGAAGTGCGGCAAAGTGTTATCCTGTTTTATTGTTTACTGTGTTTTATGTTTAAGGCAAGGACAACATTCGATAAAGTTAAAATCCTTGAATGACATGCGAAAATGTCTCGAGATATTTCATTGTTATTACTGTCAGGCTAATGAATCTGAAGGAAGATGCCTTTTCGGTATTTGTAATATGTTGGATGGAATTTGTGTGTTGCTTGAGATGCTGAAATTTACTTTCGCTTCCTCCTATCCATCTATAATCATTTTTCACTCAAACTGCCGCATTTATTTGAGTTAATATGATTCAATATATCTTTCCCGAAGCCCAGCCCAAAGTATCCAGTTCCTTAAGCCAGAATCTTCCTTTTTTTTGCTACTCGTAATAATTGATGACGCGGATCGTTCCGTTTTTACATTAAATCAATATTCTCCAAAAGCCACTCTCTCTCGACGGCATAGTTTTAAGGAATTTCGTTTTAAATTATTCTATCTATTTGTTGAAGGCTTCAAGGCAAATATCCTTCGTAATTGATACTTAAATTGCTCCCTTACAAACCTTATGAAAAACCTACTTTAATATTACAAAATTGCAACCTCCAGCGTTTTCGTAGAAATACTTCCACTTAAATATATACAAACAAACTCACAAAGTTGCAGCCTTTGTATCGTCTACTACAAAAATACACATTTAAACGTCCTTTTCCACCAAGAAATCTGCTAAGGACGAGTAAGTCTACACGAAAAAAAAACCCCATCCTTTGGAAAGAAAGTAGTTGTCGAGGCGAAAAGTTCTTAAACATGAAATTATTCACAAACGGAAATGTGGGCGCCTAAACGTCATAATGGGAAAGGACATAAATATCCTCGTTTTAAAATAGAATGCAAGGATCGCCCGCCAACTCGCTGTGGTTAGAGTCCTTTGAGGAGTGCGGAAATTTTATAGTATAAATTACATCGGAACAAGAAAGATATCTATTTTTGTGTGGTGGCTTTTCGCTGTCCGCAATCTGTCTGTATTTAAATGACGGGCGTAGAGGGGTAATAAAAAGTTTTAGTTGGTCATAATAAATGGGCACAGATGAGATTGTTTTGTAATTTCATTATGTATTTTTTGTCTGGCTGATAATATTTAAGCCGTCACTTAAAATAGACCATAGATATTCTATACAAATCCTGAAATAGATTTACTTCTTGGTTAATTAAAAAGATTAGGTTGTCGTCTAGGATTTTCATAGAGTTTTCTCCAACAAGAATGGTCGTTTATTATATTTTATGCAGCCAAAGAAACGATAAGCAGTCATGACTATTAAATCCTTCGTATCTATTAATTAACACAAACGCTCACCATGAATGACAAGATTTCAGCAGCACCAAGGCAAGTCTTGTCAAGGATAATAAGATGAAGAGTTTGTGCAAAAAAGTGGGGGTGTGTGTACTTTAGACGTATTTCTTTCGCATGATTAATGGTGCAGTAAATAAAGCATTTTAATTTGCACAGTGTGGTAGCAGCAATATTATGAATTCTTTCTGTATGGGGTGTCACCAGGAGTATATAACATAAGTTTTGAACCTCGTAAACCTTGTGCTACTTCTTCTTATAAAAACCTAGCTGGAAACCGGTGCGCCTCTCTGCCCCCATCCAGAGGCAGCTTTTTCTCAGGTGCGAATGATGCACTTGCACCGGGCGCAATTTCAGAAATTTTAACTTTGAAACAAAAAATTGGGAAAATTCTCCTCGTGCAAGAAGTTTCCAGAGATTTTAGCTTCGTTACTTTTATAAAATTCAACTCAAGCCATGTTACTCGAGATTTTACTCAAAAAATGATTTTTGTTGGTGGGATGTTGAACCATGTGAATCTTCCTATGTAATATTTTTTATGCTATACGCATTAATATTATTTTTTTTTTTATGTGATAGACTAGAGGCTTAGGGAAAGCTCCTTTGTACTATTCTTGGTGCAATCTTAAATTTTGTGCAAACTATGAATATTATTTCGACCAGTTCCACGTCACGGTTATTCAGCGCAGTCCGTTCAATGGTGTTTGCATTTATCCGCATTTCTTTAGTTTTACTTGGATTTAGCCTTAAGCCTGTTGGACTACTTTCTGTTGCCAAATTGTTAATCAAGTTTTTGAGGTCCTGGTGTCTGTGGGCCAGCAAACAGATATCATCTGCGTAGTCGAGATCCTTAAGGCGGTCTAACAAACCCCATTGTATGCCGCCTGTTCTACTATCTAGAGCGCCGACAAGGATGTCATTTTTACTATAAGAAATAGTAAAGGCGAGAGTAGGCATCCTTGTCGTACTCCTGAGCTCACCTCGAAGCTGCTACCTCGGTAGTATTATTACCGAAAATGGCGGTGCAGAAGAAGATGTCAGTTCCAGAATAAATAAAGCAGGAGGCGCATATGCATGCCTGTTCCGCATATGGAGATCAACGGAGATCTCAACTAACACCAAATTGCGGCTGTTCAACTCCAACGTTAAGGCAGTACTTTTGTACGGTTTCGAAACATGGAAAGTCACCCAATTCATCACAGGGCGCCTACAAGTCTTCATCAACAGATGCCTGCGTCGTATCCTAAAAATCCGCTGGCAGGATAGAATTTCAAACGAAGAACTATGGCGCCGTGCCGGCCAAGAAAGGATAGACGACCAAATCAGACGAAGGAAATGGAATTGGGTTGGACACACCTTGCGACGGGAAAACGAAAATATAGCCAAGCAGGCCCTCGATTGGAATCCGCAAGGATCCCGTCGAGTCGGAAGACCTAGGACAACATGGAGGAGAACCCTACTAGCAGAAGCCGCAACAACTGGGAGATCCTGGTCGGAGCTGAGAGCTGTCGCGCAAAACAGAGTCCGCTGGAGGGCAACTGTTTCCGCCCTATGTCCCATGATGAATTAAAGGAGCGCAATGATGAATGATGATGAATATTATTTCTAACATCCAGCGAGTTTTTGTGTCTATTTCTATTGAACTCCACTGCGTTCATAAATGAACCACTTATGGGGCGCAATATGGCATGGTGCACCGGCGCAAGAAAATCCAAATCGAAATCTGCCCCCATCATAGCGAAATAAAATTAGTTGTAAAAAAATATTTGGGAATGAACAGACTCAGGTGAAGCTGACGTGCTTCTTTTTGAAATTTTAAACCATGACAATATTGGCACAATTTATCCATTGAACCGGACCAATCACAATATTGGATTGCATGCTTTAATAGTAATATATATTGTAACTAGTTGACCCGTTAGACCTAGTTCTGCCAGAAATTAATTAATTAACTGGAAAGCATAACGAAACAACAAGAGATATCAATTTGGTTCAAAATTATTTATTTCAGTTATTTACACTTCAATGGTAATGGTCAATTGGTACAGAAAAATCTAATGCGCCATTGGATTTAAAATGACGCCACTTAGCTTACTATTTTCTACTCGCCATACCCTTTCATTTGATATCCATGTCGGGGGGTTGTGAAGAAAAAGGTAATCCACCATTTTATGGAGGCCGCAAGATTCGTCCCTCACAGAGAACGAAGTTAATATAAAGCTTATAAAAATCACTCCAGCCGTTTAGGCATCGGTTCAAATTATTAATCTAAACCATTCTCGAATCAAGTTAATCACACACAGAAAATTTCATAAAAATCAGTCCAAGCGTTTAGGAGAGTTCAATTACAATTCAAGATTGAAAGCTTCAATATTACAATTGTACTGTTCTTAAAGCTTGAATGGCGTCGGTCCACCGGCATTAACTATAATAATAAACGTAAATAAAAACAATCATCCTTAGTGGGATGCAATGAATAAATTCGCCCTAAAGCCCTTCACGTAGCATTCTTCTTCGATTTCTCTACTTGGCTTTGGCCTACATCAGCTTCTTCGTCCAGACGTCTCTCTGCTTCGCAACTTATCTCCAGTTTCTTGTATTGAGCAGTGTTGCTGCATCGGCCTTAACATTGTCTTCTCACCTTGACCGTGGTTTCCCAACTGGTCTTCTGCCATCTGGTAACATGCACAGGGCTTTTTTGTTCCCTTGAATCCTCCATTTTTGGACATGACCGGCCCAACGTAAAAGTAGTAGCTTAGCATGTGTCGAGAGTTTACACTCTTTGTATAGATCGTACAATTCGTGACTGTAGCGCATTCTCCATGCATTGTCTTCATTGGTTGGGCCGAATATCCTTCGGAGAACCTTACTCTCAAATATATCCATCTTATCGGCGGATTTCCGGGAAATACTCCATGCTTCACATCCATAGGTCGCTACGTATAATGATTTTGTATATTCTTATTTTTGTTTTTCTGGGTATGTCTCTGGATTTAATCACTGGCAGTAGTAAGAAGTATGTTCTGTTTGCGGCGCGGCGTTTATTCTTCTTTGTACGTCTATCGTTTCATCGTTGTCTTCGCTGACTGTGAACCCCAGGTAGTAAAATTGGTTTACCCGTTCTAAGTTATATTCCCCCTAGGTGGTGTTGTGGTTTCTTCTTCTTCTGACCTTCTTCCACCCTTGACTGGGTTAGTATTTTAGTTTTGTCTGCAATTATTTGCAGCCCTATATATTTGGCTCTGTCTTCTAATTCAGTGTATATTTCTCTAAGGTATGACAGTGATCTAGCAAGGCAGTTTACACTCCCGAGCACTTGATTAGCCCCACTGGAAATTTTGACCCAATTAAACGTGTAGGGACTGTATGTGTATGTGCATGTGACTGTATGTTATTTTCTGTTCCGACAGGATATTTGATAGCTAAAGGTGCTGATAGACGATGAGAATATTCTCAACGTAAATTTTGGTATTCTCGTGAGAATATTCTCATGGCTGTTTACACGAGTGATAGTATTTGTTCTTGTGAGCGTAAATATCGTTCTCATGAGAATCGCTCTCATGAGAATATTTTCATGAGTTCTCATGTGTGTGTACACGATGAGAACAGAAGTTTGGTGATAATAATTTTTATTTTCGAAAACGTGACATTATATGGTATCCCGTAGTTAACATAGTGTGCGTAAACGATGAGAACAAAAGATTTGGCTGATATTTTAATTCTCGAGAGCATAGATTGAAAGTTATTTCTGTTGTAATCGCCATGTCGGAAAGACGGAAGTTGAAGATTGGGTTTTGTGTGAGTTTCGGGATGCTGCTCCAAGAAGAAGAGGCTGAGGAGGCCGAAAGAAACAGAAGGAGGAGAAGTGTTTGGTCGATTTTTTTTCTAGGTGTCCGTGGGGCTTGAAATAATTTTCATGGCTTTTCCTTCACAGGCATTCGTTCTCCTCGTATGCGGCAAACATTTTTTCCGTTTTTTCTTCCGGCCATGCCTGTATACATTAGTTAATTTAAATAAAATTGCTTATGTCCAAATAATATTTTTTTACTTACTTCCTTATTTCTCAACTGTATTTTTTCCTTTCTTTCCGCCATGACAATTAAAGGAATCCACAACAAAACACAACCGCCTACTAATAAAATTCTCAAAACAATAATAAAAGACGTGAGAACAATCGTTCTTTCCAACATGTTGGAAAGAATGAATTCTCATGAAATCTTATTGGAATATTCCTATGGCATCTATTTACACGTATGAGAGAGAGATTCTCAAGAGAACGCTTGATAATATTCCCATGAGAGGGATAACGTATTCTCATGTCTATTTACACGGCAATGAGAACGAATTTTTGTTCTCGCGAGAGCATTTACATGAGAATATTCTCATCGTCTATCAGCACCTTAAGAATTCAAATTCTAACGGATAGAAAAACGGTCAATTCAAATTTTGAACTGGGGATAATCAAGTGCTCCTTTTGAAAGAGTGAAATATTCAAAATTTCAAGTGGGGCTAATCAAGTGCTCGGGAGTGTATATCATCGGCATATTCTGCCAACTGTTTTAATTTGATAAGCAGGGTTGCGTTCGCATCAATGTTTAATTTTCGAATTACTCCTTCTAGGCAGAGATTAAATAGCTTAGGTGTCAGCCCTACCTACTGAGAAAGACTCAGTCAATTCTCCTTTTATTCTGACTGTACACCTTATATTGGAGGGCAACTATTTTTATCTTGTACACCCCGACGGGTTAAAGGAGACTGATAAGAAGAAAAACTGAACATGGTTGTCATTGATGATAATATTTTATGGTTTATGCATTTATTAACTCGAAATTTTGTCAAAAATTAAAATATTGCCCTTTTGTGCTTCTTCAGAATTTAATAAAATCTACCACAAAATTTTTACTTCAGTTTTTGTCGATATTATTCTGTTACAACTAGTAAGACTAAAAAAACATTGCATGTGGATTTAACTGCACAGTTTACGCTCTAGGCCTACTTCAAAATAATCAAATAAACAGAACAGACTTGAACTTTATACATTTTAATTTTAAACGAAATCGATTAGAAAAAAAAATTTCCCAAATCGATTCCTCAAGGTAACATAGAAAAATAAACATAGAGATCTTGTGCAGAGCCTCAACAACAAGTGTTACGCGGTGGAATCGCTTCCACTTAAATTCCATTTCCGTTTATCTAAATCACGTAGATGTCGTAAAAGTTGCCAAAAAAAAAAAATTTGAAATCAGACGGTATCAATTCACTTAAGCTCCTGCTATGACTGACAGATCTCGAAAGCACTTCTCATAAAATCCTTCCTGAAGAAAAAAAATCGGTTTCAAAAAATTGATGAAATCAGGAAAAGCATTTTCCATTTCCACATGGCTGTTTTCCACAACGATGCAGAGCAGTGAAAAAAAAATACTTTAAAGTTCCTGTCAGATGCCCTCGGCTATCTTTTTTCTGAAAGTGCTATGGAAGGTGTCTGTTTCGCTAGCGGGGAATTCTTTCGGCTATATGTATGTTCCACCTGAGCGGCTGCGAGTAGACCACCTGAACCGAGAGGCAGGCAGTATGGGACACTCATAGTGACTTCAGTTATTTAGTAAATTGTGGACTTGTCTGGTCACTGGATAGGTAGCGGCTCCTACTTTGTCAACACTAGTTGTAATGACGTGCGTGACGTGCGTCGCGCGCGGTGACGGAGCACTAAGTGATTGCTGACTGGGTGCCACGCGGGGGTGGATGCGGGAGTTATGGATCGGTCGTAAATAAACCATCTTCGGTGATTTGGACTAAAATAGAAGAAAGCCGTCGACTTGATTGCTAATGGACGAAAGGAGTGAAACATTGTGACAGCGGATATCATCTTCCATCTTCATTAATTCTCTGATTTATGGCCTGTCGCTCTTCAGCCACTACTGGTATAGCATCTCTATAATCCTCCGCGAAAAAATAAAATTCGAAGATGTAAAAACACGTTCTTGAGCGAGATCGTTTCCACATTGGAATTGTCTTTTCGCCTGGGCACAAACGTTTTCGTGTTCTTAGTTTCGTCTAACAAGAAGTTGCCAAAGCCTCTTTAAAAGTCTCCGACACCGCGAACGACTACCTTTGAGACAAGATTACAGAGAATAGAAGGCAATATACTTACTGGATCCTATCGTGTAGTGCGCTCGTACGTAACAGCATTACACCTACTCTCGTTAATTAAAATGCATTTCGTGGTAATTACGTTTTAATAGAATTTCTCGGAAGAAGTTGTGTGAAAGTTCCGCGTTCTGTACGTAACGTATACCGAAGACGCAACGACGACGACGACGTGCAGATTCTTCAAGGAAACATAAATAATTTTTACGTGCCAAAGGTGCTTTATTGCAGCGAAATTTAATGCTCGGTTAGTGCGAATTACGTGCAGCTTTCAAATTAGTTCATTAATTATCCAAAAACGTGATTTCTCAGTTCGCGCCGCCTCTTACGGTACGATTGAACGTTTTGCCACATTGTCTCAAAAGTGTTATGTTGTGTTGGTGTGTTTCGGAAATATCAAAGGAGAAAATCAGAGAAATGCGGAATATTGTATTCAAAAAGGTAAATTTATATTTGTCTCATCTGAGTTGAAAATATTACCAGGAAATTTATAATTGGAACTCGTGCGTGTGACGATTCTATTTGACTGTAAATAAAATCGGAAATTTTTGTTGACACACAGAAGAAAAAAAAGAGTTTATTTTAATAGATTTATTTTGTTTAGATTGAAAACAGCTGAATACAAACAAAAAATTTATGTTGTGAATAAAAAACGTTGTGGAACAAAATGAAAATTCAATTAAATTCAAATAAATCAATTTAATTATGCGTGTCGGGGCAGCACTTTACCGGGTGGTTCTTTCTCCACTCTTTCGTTTATTGGGATTTTAGCGGATTCGATAGTAATCGTAATATTTGAGTACTTATAGAAGTGCTTTATACTTGAAACTAGCGTGCTTTGCAACGCCTTTTAAATAAAAAAAATTAGTGTGCATAGGACCACACGTTGGAAGTGAAAACTTTTATGACAAGTCTATATTTCCAAATCAATCTTAATATTGCAGGAGAATAAGGGTTAATAAATTTTGTTTATGAATATTATTATTTTATTGCTACTCCCTTTTGTAATAAAATAAGAAAAACAATAACTTAGGTTAGGTTGAAATGGCTGCCCGCACTTAGGCACGCCATTGGGCCCATTGTGATGCCATTCTATTGTTGGGACAAAGTTCAGGCCATTTCAAGCCATTTTGAGCTTTAGATAAAGCGACCGAGGTTAGGAACACCAATTTTTTGCAGCTCGCTCAATCCATCAAGGAAGGGTGAGCCAAGGAAGGTCCCTCTTTTCCTTGCGAGGGCGGGACATGTACAGAGAAGATGGGAGACAGTTTATTCCTCTTCTTCATTACCACAACCTCTGCATAAGTCGCTGTGAGGAAGTCCTAATCGGCGTGCGGGCCAAAGGGACAGTGACCGGTCAGCACTTTTACTACATGGCTTATCTTCTTTTTGTTCAACTGAACAAGAGATTTTGAACGCTTTGCGTCCAAAGTTGGCCACATTGCATGAAGAGTGCGGCACACCGTTGCTGTGGTCCATCTCAGTGGGGTGTCCTTTCCAATTCGGTTCCCTGCCTAGCAAGCTCATCTGCCCTACAGTTTCCCCAAATCCCACTGTGTCCAGACACCCAACACAGTGTTATATCAAACTGAGTGGCAGTATCACACAGCACCGGCGGCAGTTCAGAATAGTCGTGGATGTTGTGCCGACAGAATTAAGAGCCTTGAGGGCCGCTTGGCTATCCGATAGAATACATATATTCTTATGTGTTATATTATTTATCTTCAGCCATTCGAGAGCCTCCCAGATTGCAGTGACTTCCGCTTGGAATACGCTGCAGTGGTCGGGTAGACGTAGAGAGGTATCTATATTTAATGCCTCGGAGAAAATACCAGAGCCTACGCTGTTCCCAATTTTTTAGCCATCTGTGTAGATACATAATAACCCAGTTGGGATAACACCATCTGTCCAGTCATCTCTGGCCGGAATGATGGTATTGAAACCTTTCTCCAATGTCCACGTAGGTGTAGTATAATCTAGGTTGTTCGCAGCGGTGGCGAACCTCCTAAGGATAGATGAGTGGCCATATGTGTATGGAGTCCATCCAAGAGAAGCCTTTGTCCTAACAGCCGTCCAGGCTGCCATTTGCTCGGCGTGTATGTCCAAATTAGTAAGATATAATAAGACATCCAGCGCAGCTGTTGGGTGCTTCTTATTGCACCACTGATACACAGCTCAACTGTTCTTTGGACTCTTTCCAGTATCTTACGATACGTAATCTTCTGTAATGCAGTCCACTATACCGATATGCCATGCATAAGTTTAGGTCTGATTACGGCTGCATAGAGACAGTGAACGATGCGGGGTTTAAGGCCCCAGTTGACTCCGATCGTTCTCTGGCATAAGAAGAAAGCTGTTTTGGCCTTATTGGCTCTTTCTAAAAGATTCGGCCTCCACGTTAGTTTCCTGCACAGAGATAGCTTACCAACAAAACATAACTTGCCAAAAACCGGGCCGCTTTAAAAAACCTGCAAAAATTACGTTACCCTTTACAAACACTACGAATTTTTTGAACCTTGGATCAGCACTTTTTTGACGGGGAATCATTTTATACGTCCTACAGTTACAGGAAATTGCGGGTCATCCCGGAATTTTCAATAGTTACCGGAACATTTGTTCTTTTTGGCCAAGTCTGACAAGTACTTTACATTGATTACTTTTGCTTATATCTCCGGAAAGCTTTGGAATTTCATTCACTTCACATTTTATCAGCGGCGCTTCAACACGCTCAATACGATTTCGACACACGCTAGTGTAGGGGACGAAGTACGAAGCAAATGTTTGAAAAACAAATTCTCTAGGAAAATCAGATGGATTTACCTTTGATAACTGCTTCTCTCAGGATTACTTTGTCACCAGTTCTGATACTAGTCAATTTGTAACGATTTTGCCGCTAGGGCGTTTTGATTTTTTTTTTTGATAGAGGTTTACATATTACCCTGTATTTTTGTAACCTCGCCTCTCGTTCTCGTTCTTAAAGTACTTTATAGTAGACGATTTCCTAAAAGTTCCACCACACAAACACAGCTTTTCTACATCAATTCTGACTTGCTTTCATTGTGTTTCAGCAACGCATTGCATATGATAATTCTGTTGATCATGCTCTCACGTTGAAGTCATGAGGAACGCATACGTCGATCTTCTCTTTTTGTATCTAGCTTTGTGAAAGTGATTCAAAACGATTTTGTGTCCAGTGCCTAGATACATACAAATATCGACACTGTTGACATGGCTATCTCCTGGCCTTTTCCAAGAATTTTATCAGTTTTTTCAGCGATCGGACGACCAGAGCGTGACTCATCTTTCACATCAATTCTACCATAGAACGAAAACGAAAGAAACCATTTTCGCGTAGGGGATTCTCATAAAGTGCTTACTTTATACACGGGAAACATTTTTTTCACAAGCCTCTACAGCGTTCTTAGATATGTCGTAATCTTCTTCTTCTTCTTTCTTGAGACTCCTTTAATCCCTCATGGGACATAGGGCGGAAACAGTTGCCCTCCAGCGGACTCTGTTTTGCGCGACAGCTCTTAGCTCCGACCAGGATCTCCCAGTTGTTGCGGCTTCTTCTAGTAGGGTTCTCCTCCAAGTTGTTCTAGGTCTTCCTACTCGACGGGAACCTTGCGGATTCCAGACAAGGGCCTGTTTGGCTAGATTTTCGTTTTCGCGTCGCAAGGTGTGGCCAACCCAATTCCATTTCCTTCGCCTGATTTGGTCGTCTATCCTTTCTTGGCCGGCACGGCGCCATAGTTCTTCGTTTGAAATTCTATCTTGCCAGCGGATTTTTAGGATACGACGAAGGCATCTGTTGACGAAGACTTGTAGGCGCCCTGTGATGAATTGGGTGACTTTCCATGTTTCGCAACCGTACAAAAGAACTGCCTTAACGTTGGAGTTGAACAGCCGCAATTTGGTGTTAGTTGAGATCTCCGTTGATCTCCATATGCGGGACAGGCATGCATATGCGCCTCGTGCTTTATTTATTCTGGAACTGACGTCTTCTTCTGCCCCACCATTTTCGGTAATAATGCTACCGGGGTAGCAGAATTTATTTACCAGTTCCACGTCACGGTTATTCAGCGCAGTCCGTTCAATGGTGTTCGCATTTACCCGCATTTCTTTAGTTTTAGTCGGATTTAGCCTTAAGCCTGCTGGACTACTTTCTGTTGCCAAATTGTTTAACATATTTTTGAGGTCCTGGTGTCTGTGGGCCAGCAAACAGATATCATCGGCGTAGTCGAGGTCCTTAAGGCGGTCCACCAAACCCCATTGTATGCCGCCTGTTCTATTATCTAGAGCGCCGACAAGGATGTCGTCGACTATAAGAAATAGTAATGGCGAAAGTAAGCATATGTCGTAATGATATTACAAAATATACAGGAAATTTTCATTATTTTTTACAACTATCAAAAGTACGCGAACCTGCCACCTTTCAAACTAGTAGTGCCGCTATGATCGATTAGTGATTCGGGAGAGTTATTTGCAATTGACGCCATCTATCGGAAAAACGCTACGAACTTTTTCACTAACCCGCTATATGAATTGACTGCCATTTTGTTAGAAATAGAAAAAGTGGACTCTCTTTTAACGGAAAGTTTATTAAAATTAAGTTGAAAAAATGAAATTAGTCTAATGACGACTTCCTGAACTGATGAACCTTTGTGGTCATGTTATGGTATTTCGAAATGCTGCTCGCAATAAATCTGGCTTCAAAGTGCTAATTGTTTCTTGAATGTTGGCTTTTAAGACTTACAAGGTTTGTGCTTTGTTATGGTAAACGCGAGATAAGGAAGAAGTCTGGCGCCGTCGGATCTGCGATCGACAACGAAACTCCCGCAAAACAATAGACTGGAAATTAGTTAAATAAGGAGTAGCAATAATTCCACGTTCTTCAAGTATTTAGTTCTCCATTGCTTGTTGTCAACTAATTTCAAATCAGTCTACATCATAAATGTCAAAGCGCAGGGACATTTTATGCCATTTGCAAAAGTTATGGCACATTCACATAACGACACTTTCGCCCCACATTGTATAATGACTCCAAATGCGTTTTTTAATTTATATTCAGTTCATACTATAAACTTCTTAGCAAATATGGCGTAGTTTTCTATTTTCTTCATATTTTATGCAACCACCTTCTAATTATACCCAGCAGGCTGTAATCTCTAGCAATATTTTTCTGTTGCTGCAAAAGTTTATTTTCTAAAAATATCTTTAGTTTTTTTTTTGTTTTTAATATATTTTCCAGCTTCTTGTTTATTCGCCTCGTTGTACTATTTATGTTTCCCCTAATTCGATTATTGTTGCTTTTGATACCCCCTTTCAACTATTTATTCTTTATTGACAACCAATTTCATGTACATTCCAGTCAATGCCTTCGCCATATAGACGCTATGTTTGAATCTTTATCGTCAGACATTGAACACAATTTCGATTGAGGGAGAAGCAAAAAAATCGCCCAGAATCGTGTAAGGCATCTAAAACATCGCCCATTCACCGATTTCAATGGGCACACACGTGTAATTCACAATAACAGAAGAAAGCCACAAATTCCATTTGAGTGATATCTTTAATACCTACAATGACTAGGGATGCCGGGAAAGTCTTAAATGCACAATGCCTCGTAAAAGGATCGATTTTGGCTTGTTTTGTGAGTGCATAAAGGACGATGTTGAAATTTTTTCCCGGAGATTCCGATGTAAGAACCAATCATGAACACAGGAATTTATGTTACGTTGAATTCATCGAAAGCATCAAAATAGTGTAGACGGTACAACAAGCTTAGATTGTTAACAATGGCAATTGCAAGTTGGGAGCTTCGTGTACCCATAGTACTGAATGGGTGCTTCAGGGTTTTTAAGTGAAAACAAACATTGATATAAAGATCCATCTCAAATGCATTTCAATTCTATTTGTTCTCTAGAAACGTTATAGAGGTTGCGGGATACAATGGTTCGAGTAGTTCTGATGCCCATAGAGGACTCTCAAAAATGGACATCATTGTGGGTTCAGATCCCTGGTGTATTTTATTTGCCGGGGTTGCCAGATAACCACACAACTTCTCGCCATAGTGTGAGATATTTTCAAGGCCTTTTCGGTGAATCGAACTTCCTGTCCAGATAATGTTGCCACCTCCTTTGGTCCAGACTTCTATTCCTTATTCCTATGATCTTGGTGAAACGTTCCTGCCATGAGAAATTGGCCCTCTATAGCCGAGAAAGCTTGTTGTATAATCGAGTTTTGGTGTTTTGCTTCATTATTAAACAGAGGTCCCAGTAAGAGGAATTGTGATGCCTGGCCTAATGATGCCGATCTGGCCTAGGCTTGATTACATATCATGCTTGAAGGTAGATGCTACTACTAGAAGGACTGTTGGGAATGCTTCTGTTAAACTCTTCACCATACGAGGTGTGACAATTAAGTAATGAGACTGATTATATTGCCGCGATTGTGGTAACCCTGCGACCTTGAAATTCCCTTTCCCTTCTCTCGGCATCCTTCCCCTCTCCATTGATATATTTGCCATCGCTCTAGCTTGTTTAGTTCGCCTGCTCTGTCGTGTTGAGTAAACGTGGTGCTCGTTCGTTCTTCTTTTTTCGGGCGGGGGGCGTGCGGAGGTAACCATTGTGAGCTTTGGCGTTTGGTTTCCGGGTCGTATTGAAAAAACCAGCTCTCATCGCCTGTAATAACTCGATCAAGCAGCGTGGGATCGTTTTCCACTTGTTCCAAACAGTCTTCTGCGACGGTCATTCGATGCTGCTTTTGCTCCTCGGAAAGGTTCCTTGGAACCATCTTCGCGCACAACTTTCTCATCCCTAAATCGTCGGTTAAAATTTGTCTGACTGTTTCACGGTTCATACCCAGTTCCGACGCCAACATTCGAACTGTTAAACGCCGATCTTCACAGATCAGGGCGCGCACACGCTGCGCATTTGTGTCAGTCCGCACCTCGACTGGTCTCCCGCTCCGCGCCTCGTCTTCCACGCTTTCACGCCCCTCCTTAAACTCTTTATGCCATCGAAACACCTGGGCACGACTAAGAGCACTATCACCATGCACTTTTACAATTTTAGCGTACGTTTCCGAAGCTGTTTCGCCCAATTTGACGCAAAATTTTATCGCGACGCGTTGTTCTTGATTTCGTTTTTCCATTTTCGTGACGAGCACCACGAACACACGTTTACTCAACACGACAGAGCAGGCGAACTAAATAAGCTAGAGCGATGGCAAATATATCAATGGAGAGGGGAAGGATGCCGAGAGAAGGGAAAGGGAATTTCAAGGTCGCAGGGTTACCACAATCGCGCCAATATAATCAGTCTCATTACTTAATTGTCACACCTCGTACACTCAACTGTTCACCAGTGACTCGGCGATCTAAGACTACATTTTGATCAACGCAAGATTCCGATCGACGCTCAAAGACGTACGTCCAATGCGTGGGCCCGATTGCGGATCGGACCATTATCTTGTTCGAGTGAAATTACAGATGCGATCACAAAGAGCGAAGAAAACAGAGCCACCGGCCACCCAAGAAGAATTGGGCGTGCCTACGAGACCCGGTCATCGGGCGATAGTTTCAAATGGCATTATCCAACAAATTCGCGGAGCTGGCAATACCGGACGGTATCGATGTAGAAGAAAGGCAATTGTCGGAGTTTATTGTGGAGTGCAATGGAGTTGTATCCACCTATCCATAAATGGATGCAGCCATGGATCTCGGGCAGCTGTCTGGACCTCGTCGATCAGCGGAAGCAAATGAAACACATCGACTTTGAGCAATACCGACGATTGAACAAAGAAGTTCGACAGAAAATGAAATCGGAACGAGAAGCGTACTGGAATAACATTGCGGCCGACATGGAAGAAACGGCGTTGAAGCACGAGTACCGAACGCTGTACCAGACAATTCGGCGGTAAGACGGCAAAACAACGTCAGCAATCGACACCATAAAAAATCCGATGGAATTTTCATGAATTCATGAATTCTTCCCCCACGATCCGTCACAAGGTCCAGCACCAAAAAATCGCCGATTATCGAACAGCAGATGAATAAGTTTCTCGATATCGAACCGACAATTATTGAGATGAAGCCGGCAATAAAATCACTAAAAAATGGAAAAAGATCGGGAATAGACCAAGTAACCGCCGAGATGATCAAAGCAAGGGTTGATGTCTTATCACAACGACTTCATGTCCTCATACCTCATAACACACATATGGCACTCGGATCGTGTCCCGTCGGCGTTGAAGCCATCGTCGTCCCAATTTTGAAAAAAGGAGTCAGTTGGATACAACATACAATCGAGGTTACAGGAACATCGAGAGCAAACGAGCCGAAAAGAACAAGCGAGATTTAGACGACATCGAGGATGCATTGATCAAATATTCGCTCTCCGTTAGCTAATGGAAGAAAGAATTCGTTGCGACAAACGGACTGTCGTCATTTTCATCGATTTCAAATCCGCTTTCAATTGCATCGATTGGAACAGCTTGTGGAGAGTCATGGAGACCGAACTACGACCAGCATTCGTCAGTTCCAATTATTGTAGAATCTGAACCAAAATTTGTACAAAAGCTCCACTCATGCTGCAAAAGAAATTTATCTTCTGTTAAAATTTTCTTCATAAAATTTGCATGACAAAAAATTTCCAGCCGCAGTTTGTAGACCATGAAATTGTTATTACACTTGATGGATCGTCCTTCAACTCCTCCTGCTCAAACCCCTACTAAAGCGCCCATCCTTCTTTCACAAACCTGGCTCCTTTAAAAATGTTTCTGAAATAATTTTTCTGGTGTTCTTTTTTCTCGTTTTCTCGAGTATATCACGAACATGCCCTAATTTTCTTACATTTCACATCATTTCTCAATCAATAAGAAATTTCTCTTTTGGCTCCATTAGCTCCTAGGTGGACGTCCGTGCGTGTTGCTGGGTCGTAAGAATAATATCCACACGGCCACATCAAGCACAACAGAAAAGGAGAGTTTCTATGAACCGTGAATTGAGTTGTATGCTCCGCAGATTTCGCAATCATTAAGGAGCAGTAAAATATTTGTGAAGAAAGTGAAATTGCACAATGAATGTCTTTTTTTGGTGGCGTGGTTCACTCCGATATTTTCAGTTTGGATTTGCGGTCCAGTAAAAAACGTGATCATGCTTGCCCCTAAATAAACGAGTACTATTCAAGCACGGAAATGTGTCATTGGCGGGATGTTTCCGGGTTTCCCAAGAAATTTATTCTTCCAATTTAACAACTGGAGTTAAATTAATCGCGATCCTGAAAAATTCATTTACAAATTGTGTTTTCAGGATGGGCAGATGGATAGAATGTTATTCCCTTTATAACTGCCCTAAGTAGTTAATGACCCTGAATATATTGTCCCATTCATAAAAATACATATTTATTACACAGTAGACCGTCGAAGCTGGCTCCTATGAAAGGAATAAAAAGTCACGGGGAACCATCCCTCACAAGTACTGGTATCCTGTAATACACTTGCCCAGGATTGTAATGAATGTAAAAAATTTACGAAAATATAGAAATGAACCCACTCAGCAGCTCTTACAGTCTTTTGAAGGCTATGGCCAACGAATTGCTGATACCTCGGCTGCAAAAGTATAACAAACCACTTCCTGCACTGCTTACCAGGTACCTACACCTTGCCGTGATCGTGGCGCTTGCGTCCCTCGAGGTAGCATTAGGTGATGTCGGCGGCGGTAAACTGAAGAACTAGCAAGCTACCGGTAGGGACACCCATGCCGAACAGGGTAATTTTGTGAAGGCCAGACAAAACTAGGTACATTCCCTCCTACAACGACCCCATTTTTCTTCTTCGCTTTTCTAAATTTCTAAGCTAACTGTCAATGGCTAAAAGTGGTTAAGAAGTGTTGGTCGCAAACGGTTCCCTCCGATGCCAAATGTCATTTATTAAGAAACGTTTGAAAAAATATATGTGAATCATATTCTAAGCAATTAATGACCATAAAGGGTTTAGCATACTCAATAGACGGAATGACGGGGGTCAAGCAGCAATGGACGTTATTAGTACTTAGTTGGGGGACTGCTTTGGAAGTCGGCACTCGCGTTAACTTTTTTTTAAACTTTTTCGTGAATATCACTGATTCAACCTGAAAAATGTCCCTGTTTCCCATTGGTTGCCCGTTAAACTGGAAAATAGTTAATAGTTACTAATACACTTTTAGATGGTATTTAGGTTTGCCCAACGTGGGCCGCACTTGGGCCAATCTTAGCAATAATAATTGGGCCCAAATTAAGCAAATGTTACATTTTGTATTTGACCCTTACACGGATTCCACCTGTGGCCCTAGTGGTGAATTTAGAAAACCCGCATACGCCCCAAACAAAATATTTCAAGTCGGGAAAGCATTATACAGCTGGATGCGCGTTTGGTGCTCAGAGGAGATGGTTATATGTATGTACTATCATGTAACCCTCGACTTCTTCTTTAACGGCTCTACAACCGGGATCCGGTCCTGGCCTCTTGCAACTGTTCTCTCTACCGGCCCGATTCTGAGCCGATATCATCCAGCCTAACCCCCGACACCATGACATTTACATCTTGACTTTTAAGGCTTTGGACGATGTGTTTTCTTTTATCTACATTCGTTCACCTCGTTACCGCTGGAGGTTACCCAGCATTCATTTAGAGTTAATAGCTTTACGAAGGTAGGAGATTGGGAGTTGATCGAGTTCGGAAATACTAACTGCGGAAGATTGTTCCACAGTGGGTTCGTTCTATTTAGAAATGAACTTCTAGAAAATACTATCAGATACTCCGTTTATGACTAGATACAACCCAGGTTCAACCTAGGCTCAACCTGGTCATAAACGGGGGTTGAGTTGGAACTGGGTCCACTCAACCCAACTCAGCTCTCCTACCTAGGTCGAGTTGATATTTCGCCCCATATACTCTGGTTGAGTTGTAATTTTGTGAAGTGACATTTTCTTGGTTTGTTTACCATCCGTCCGTCTTTGCGTTAGTTTTGTCTTCGTTGTTTTTGCCTGCAAAGGAATACAAGTTTTTACTTATCTTATAAAAGAGAATTTCACACAAAAATTCGAGGCTATGGTTTGATTTTAGCTCATCTCCATTTCAACCCAAAGTGAACTCAACTCGACATTATATACCGTGGTCGAAATTTCAACTCAACTTCGACTCAACTTTTCAACCTAGTCATAAACGAGGTAAGAGAAAAAGAGAACACTGCCGGGTGAAGTGACCCAGGTAAGTTAATAGTCCTAATAAGAGATCCCGCCGGCTTAATCGGCTAATAACAGGATAGCACTGTGACGTACTATGCTACCTATTAAACATTATGTATGGTATAATGTAATGAAATGATATAATGTGACCAACGACATGACGGACTGGTAGTACAAGGTAGTAATACCTAAGCCACATAAAAAAGATACGAAACGCAGATTTTGAAAGTATTTGCTCTGAATTATCCCTAGTTGACTGGGAACATAGGCTATCTGCCAATGATCTTGACGAGATAGTATCTTGTTTCTATACCATCATTTTAAATACCATTGACAAATATGTACCCAAGATAATTAAAAGGAATAAATTATCGGAGCCGTGGCTTGACAGAAACATTCGATCTCTTCGCAATCAGAGAAATAAACTGTATAACCAGATAAAAAAGAACCCTAATGTCACCGAGGAATTGAAACTGGAATACAATAAGTTAGCCTCAGAATTCAATCTTAGGTCACGTGAGGCCTATACCGCATATACATCAATTCCGTTGGAGATAGTATTATAAAAGACCCCAAAAAATTTTTCGATTTCGTTAATTTAAAACGAAAGACATCAGGCTATCCCTCAACAATGACAAATGGTAGAATGCACTCCTCATGCCCCCAAGCAATCTGTAACATGTTTGCTGATAGGTTCAGCGAAATTTATTGTCCCAACTCTATTCCAAGGCACACTGATCCAACTGATGCGCACCCTCCAGTTCTCATAGAGGATTTATGCCTGTCGATTGAAGATATACCTACTGACTGGTTTAAACAACCTTGACCCGAAAAAAGGTCATGGACCTGACAATCTGCCCCCTAGTTTTTTGCAACGATGCTCAAATCATATCTCATTCCCTCTGTATCTCATCTTTAACAGGTCATTATCGTTAGGAAAGTATCCTACGTTGTGGAAGAAATCCTACCTCATACCAATCCATAAGGCGTCTGATAAGCATTTAGTGGATAACTACAGAGGTATTGCTATTTTATCAACAATCCCCAAACTATTCGAAAAACTCATCCACGACAAAATTTCCCCTTTAATCGACCCACACTTAAATGAACAACAACATGGCTTCAGAAAAGGGCGTTCGACCACTTCAAACCTCATGGTCTTAATCTCCGAACTCCTCTGTATCATGGAGAAGGGCTATCAAATCGATGCTATTTACACTGACTTCAGCAAGGCCTTTGATAAGGTAGACCATCATATTTTACTTGTTAAACTCTCAAGATTTGGAATAACAGGTTCTGCTCTTGAATGGTTAAGATCATATCTCAACGGAAGAACACAGGTTATCAGATTTCAAGGATTCCTTTCAAAGGAAATCGATGTAACTTCCGGTGTTCCTCAGGGCAGTCATCTTGGCAATCTTCAGTTCAATATATTCATCGCTGACCTCTCCAAGAAATTAGAGAATATCCCGCATCTCTTTTGCGCGGACGATCTCAAAATATATAGTGTCATTAAGTCCCAAACCGACGTATCCTTTATTCAGTCGAATCTCAATGCATTACAAGACTGGTGCACCACTAGTTGCATCTTAACATCAACAAATGTGAAGCAATTACCTTCTCTCGTAAACATAACACACAGCAGTATTATTATCATCTCAACGACACGGTGTTGAATCAAGTCGATCACATCGTCGATCTAGGTGTCGTTCTGGACAAAAAACTTAATTTTAATTTGCACTATGATAATATTACTGCCAGAGCCAACAAACTTCTTGGCTTTATAAAGAGAAGAGCTAAAGAATTCGACAACATTTGGGTCACAAAAACTCTTTTCAGTTCTCTGGTCCGCCCTATCCTGGAATATGCATGTCCCATCTGGGATCCCATATTTCTCATAAGTAGCAACAGGATGGAATCAATTCAAAAGAAGTTTATCCTCTTTGCTCTGACAAGTCGACA
Organism: Thereva unica; assembly: GCA_949987705.1. NCBI lineage: Eukaryota > Metazoa > Arthropoda > Insecta > Diptera > Therevidae > Thereva > Thereva unica. The sequence continues at coordinate 149,757,315 of OX465282.1, forward strand.
CGATCCGCGAGACTTTCTAAGCCTACCACTCTACACGGAGAGGCTCAAAGTGTTAGACCTCTTGCCACTCTCTTCGAGGAGAAAATTTCTTATCGCCTCTCTCACCTTAGAAGTCCTTAACGGCAACCTTAAAGTGCAGTTTTTGTCGGATATGATCAAGTTCAAGGAAGATACCCGACTTACAAGACATACGAAACTGCTCAAGGAATACCCACATCGGACCGAGTATGCAAGGAATGAGCCCGTTAACAGATGCTGCGTGGTCTTTAACAATTATAGATCATGCTACTCCCCTTCAATAGATAAAGCATCCTATAAAAAAAGACTCAAATCCTTCCTGACAACCTAATTACTAACACTCCTTCGAATTAACTAATTATATATGCCAGTGTTTGTCTATAAGAACTCTCTGTGTATTTAGTTTAAGTATGCCTTGTTTGGCAAATAAATAAATAAATAAATAAAAACGAATCAAAAAAAGAAACTTAATCCTAAAACCTAAAATTGTACCACTCTTGTTCTGTAAAGTGCACGCTACATTTTCATAGACTAATTTAGCGACAATGTAGTCAGTCAAAAAAGGGTCATCCTTAAGGGGAACATGTCACAGTAGCTGTCATTTAAATCTTGTTTGTTCAATCGCCAAAAAACGAAGTGGAAAAACAACCAACAAACAAAACCAATTCATCAGCCCTCAATATATAGCCCCAACGGAGTGAATCGTCCCTACATGAACCAGGATCTATCCCTCCTTGGGACAACATGCGATGTCTGCAATGGCACAGTAAAAATACTTTCATGGCTTATAAATTTTGTCCAGATTAAGAAATTTGCATGTCAATTGGGTTTTATGCTCATGATGGCACTACACATCATGTACACCAGGACACATGTCTATATTCCTGAATGATTCCAGAATGCTCAATTCTATGGATCCCATAGGTTTGGCAATATCGTCGTGTATTTTGGTATAGTTGGTTTAACCTGAATGGAATCCGTTTTTTGGGTTCATCTACCTCATTCTTTAAATTGAGTGGCATAAAGGGCGTTGAACCGTTCCAAACCTTACTCAAACTTATCTCTGTTTGGGTTGTTTTTTGGGAACTACGGCACACACTAGTGTGCGAGAGATTTACTGTGTCGTTTTTCTACTCAAATTTACGACTGTACTCCTTTCGTGCACCTTCAACCATAAACGAGCAATGAGACTCGATATTAAATTCGGGACGATGATATTTTTCGATGTTTATTTCGATATAGAGGAAGAAAATCAATAGCGGTATTAAATTTAGTCATGGAAGGACCTAATAGTCTGGAAACGGGAGATTCGTTATGGTGAAAAAATGGGAAAAGTTTCGCCATAGCAAAACGAATTGTTTTGTCCCCGAATTGATTATGTATTTTCTGGGCCGTATTTTTTCTGCAGCCTGAAAATCCTTCAATCTTTATATTTTTTTCAGGAGCAATTAGGAAGAACAGTTTGAATAAATTGGATTTTAATTGAACTCGCAATTTGGCCCCGTGCAGGTAGGTAGGGATGATAGGGAAAAAATCCGGAGAATTTAAATCATAAAAAGCCGAAGTTTTTCTCTCTTTAAGCAGGAAATTTATTTAAGTAGGGGATTTTATGTGTCTTAAGATAAGAGAAATGTAAAGACATGATTAAATTTTAATTATCCTTACTAAAGGAAAGAAGATGTGAAACAAATTACGAGTTATGACCAGAGCCATGGCAATCGCTTGTTTAGTATGCATGAACTTGTCTCTACAGGCGCGGTTCTTCTATTATTTTATAGACAGTTTTAAGATTACTCAGTAATTAATTTATGTTGGATTATTATCTTAATTTTAGTCAGCATAGAATCTAATTTTATGTCATACTATATTTGGATGATTGCATCATAATCATTAATTGGTCTAACAGTTATGATCTTGTGATAAACGACAGTACTATGATGGCCCGCTACACTAATACCCACTTCTTTCTTTTTCTTTGATGCGTTTGGTGGTGGTCCGAGCAGGACGTCCCCACAAGGAATATGCTTCTGTCAGTGCCTCTGGGTCTCGAGCTCCACTCACGATTTGTTTCCATTCTTGACGATTTTTGGTGACGTCCTCGATAATTGATAATCGTTGATTCTTTAAGTCGTCCTCGATTTTCCGATCCCTGCCGAGGTGCCGATCGCTGAATTCTCCTGTCTACCGGAAAGTCTCCCCACAGAAGATTACGTGGCAAGCTGTTATCATCCATTCGACAAGCATGTCCAAACCACCGTAGTCGACGTTTTTGTGTTTATTCTTCGATCAGTGTATGTTGATCTCATCTTTGTCTAACTGTCTCGTTTCGATCTCGTTTGCGATCACGGAGTGAGACACCGATAATCTACCTCAAGCATCTCATTTGGAGCTCGAGCTTGTTGACATCCGGCTTAAGCAGTGTATGATCAACGTGGATCAACGTTAATGTAAAGCGTACTTTCGTTTTGATGGTAATATTTGTTCGCTTCAATAGGCGAATGTTTCTGTTGCCTGGCCGAGAAGGCTGTGAACATCGGCCGTCGATCCCACTTTCGTTTCCTCAACCAATGATCCCATATATTTGAACATCGGAACCTGTTCCATTTGGGCTCCATCGAGGTGAACACTGACTCTCGATCCGTCCGTTGTAAGCACTTTGGACTTTTCTGCATTGATTTTTAACTCATATGACTGGGCGATGCCGGAAATGTCGTATAAGATATCCATTGCTTTGGCTTCGGTTGTTGTCGTTGTATCGAACTCCGAGTAGTTCATCGAACGCTTCACGCATAATCGCGTCGATCAAAACGTTGGAAAGAAGTGGCGAAGCAACGTCTCCTTGTCGAACACCTGTTCCTGGATAACCTGGATAAGTTTCTTCGTGCTTAGAATACGAACGTTGCTGGTTAACCAATCGTATGACGCTTTCAGAAGCTAGTTGATTTTCAATGGCACGAGTTCGGTTTCCAAGGCTTTCCACAAGCTGTTCAAATCGATGCAATCAATGCATACTCTAAGGTAGTTCGCAGAAATTTCAAAAAGTACTAATCTATTCTCAAGGAATCGAGTACTTTTGAACGTTTCTACTCATGATTATTTAATCGAGTACTCTCCATCGATTCCGTATCCGTACTTAGGCGATTATGCCCCCTCCTGAACCTGTTTAGGCTGGGGGTTTCCCTGCTATGGATTTAGGTGGTGGATTTCGGGTGAGGGTTAGTGATGTTGAAATGGTGGAGAGATTCACGTTCGAGGAGGCTCCCACTACCACCAATCAACAAAATGCAGTGGTCGCCATCCTGCCATTCGAGCAACTTACATCTTCCATTTCCAGAGCAGAGCGAGGCTTCAATTAGTATTTCTGCTTCCTTGGTGATCGGAGTGGTTGCTCACAAGGTGCTGGAGGTCACTGAGGGAAGATTGTAAGTTTGTATGGGGCAGCTTTGGCAATGGGATTTTTTGCCGCTCTGATCCTAGTCTGTACCCAACCAATCTTGTAGTAAATTTGGCCTTCCGTCCGCTTCAGCTCGTGAAAAGACCTTTGCTCCACAGAGAATACCATCTATGTAAATGGTGGGCGGTGCACTTTGTGGAGAATATTCTCTTCACTACCGCATATTTAGGGTTCTGTTTTAGGCTCCTATCCTTTTATACATAATACCAATGAGGTGTTCTATTGCCACGGAGAAGTACCCAAACACAGCGATGGGGCTCGTTTCTTCCCAAGCCTCAAGGCGGCGCATCACACATCCCTCCAAAAGACACCCTTGGGCAGCAACTAGTAATTCCGTGGTCAGAGACGTCTCGGGATAGCCAGTCGCAAGTATGCCCATTCGGCCGTTCTAGGCTTCATTTTTGTGTGCGTTGGACTTCATTCCTGAAGGCTTTTCAGCAAACTCTTCAAACCGTATGGCTGGAGTGTTCACCCTTTTCGCCGGGGTATTGTGGCCTGGATAGAATCCAGATCAGAGGATCTAACCCTCTCCTTATTAGGAAGATGGGTTTCCCTCTTCTCCTCAGGGGCTGACGAAGGGCAGGGAGTAGCCAGCTTCCAAAAATCTTCTAAAACGTTTTCGGGCTGCGTCACCCGTCTTTTCAAAGCCTCTTCGATGGAGCATAAGGTACTCGCGCTTCCACAGGTGGGCTTCTAAGGAAATTTTCTGTTTATGAAAGAATGATCTCAGTGTACTCCACTGCGGTTAACAGGCTCCGACTATCCTCTTAGAAGAGGGATCCAGAGAATTGCTCTTTACTATTGCCACATTCGACACCCTGCTGCATAGGTTTAGAGATATCCAACTGGCGTTGTAGATCGTCCTGTTGGGGCTTTGGAAGCGCCAGAAGTATTTGGAGCGTTGAGAGTTGCTCCATCCTCAAAAGTTTTTTTAAAGGTATCTATATTGATCCTTCAGCACGCTTGTTTACACCTTGGAATCGCGAGTTTTATCGAGTTTCCTTTCTCTAGATTCGCCGTATTCATTCTGGTGGAGTAGTGTAACAGCATAATGGCGCGACCATTTATTGGGCGCCACTTATGCGAGGTGTCACCCCCTTAGCCATAAGCCCTGAAGAGAATGGCCAAGGAGCCAACACCATACATAAGAAATACAAAGAAAATCCGGACTCCTACGCCGGCCACACGGAGTTAGCTAGCTCGCCGGAGGGGTCGTGGGGTGTGTGGCCGGGACTTACCGAGGCTGGTTCACCACTTACCTGTGACTATGTAACTTGAATTCCGCCATCATTCTCCGCTCGTCGCCCGAGCCGCGTCAACCCTGAAAAGAAAGGATCCCCCCCTCAACCATTCCACCGACAAAAAAATCTAACACAGAGCCATTCTCATGCTTATAATCATTTAATACGAAAACTCAACATAAACATTACATGCAATATCAACAACACGGATTAGTTGCCCATGTCAAATAAATGTGAACAATTACAATTAAAAAAATTACATACGAATTGCGTACTTTATGAACGTTAACAGTAAAGTGCGCAGTATTGGCCAATACCCCTCACTTTGTACAATGGATGGTACAATCACCAGAAGAGGAAAACAAAATTTCCTGAACCAACAAAAAAAAACCAAAATGTAAATATCACAGACAAGGAGCAACACAAATCACAAATAAGTAAAAAGACTATTCTCAAGGTAATACCAAATACTATTAATGTTAAAATTTTCTAGTACTAAATTTTTTCTTTTTTTTTCTAAATTAAAGCAACAAGAAAGTGTTTTTGTTTTTTTTTTTTGTTTTTTTTTATATAAGCTTCTGGACTGCAAGAATTCGTTAAACTTCTCCACACCAGACAGTCAATTAACTATACTCTCGTCCTCCTTTTGTATATGTGTAATATATTGTGTGAGAAAAACGCCGCCTACGGGGTTTTCAGAGCACACGAAACTTTCCCCCCCTTGTTCTTCTCTATTTTCTTCCTCTATCCAAAAAAAAGCCAAGCCACACAAAATTCAAGTATTTTTTTATTTTTTTATTTTAAACGTCCTCAGCCGCTTTTATATTTTTTATGTTTTTGTACTTTGCGATCTGCGACAGAATTATAGCCAAAAATCCGCAGTTGTTATTAAAATATTTCCTCTCCGCTGAATATTCTCGATAACCAAGAACAATAAATAAATATAAATTTTCTTTTATATACCGATTTTTTGTGTTTCACCAGCCAAAAAATTTGTACATGTGTACATGCAACTTTCCTCCCGTGTGTGTTTTTAATCCTTCTGGGTTTTTTATTTTATTTCCTTTTTGTTTTAATTAAACCCCCGACTCTACATATATTTTAGATGTATTTAATTTTTACTTACTGCTGCCCGGAATTTAAAAGGATTTTTATTTAAGTTCGATGTAACTTAACCTCTGGCTTTCCGTCGTCTTTTGGTGGATTCCTTTTTTTGTTTTCTCCTCCCTTGGTTGTGTAGAGCCGCCGTACGTCGTCGTCTTCTTCTTTTCTTTTTGATCTTCTCTCGTCGTTATTTTTTTTATGATGATGATGATTTATTATTTATTTCGGTTCCGTTTTTATTCTTTTTTTTAAATATTTACTTCTTACGAATATAGAACCGCGTCCGTATACTTTTAATCAACAGTTTAATTAATTTTACAACACGAAATTATTATTTTGTAATTTTTAAGGACTCGTTCATGAAAAATTCGTGCTCACCAACCAGCTAGAACTTTTCCTCTTTTTCAAAAAAAAACTCCTTTCATTATTCATTTTTTTCCTCGCCTATCCTTTTTAAATTTTCCTTTTCATCCCAAGTAATTTACAGTAAATTTCCCCTTGCCTACAGGGTGATTCCCACACTAAATTCCCCAATCAAAATAAATTTTCCGACCGACCGTTACAGTAGTGCTTTCTGCTTGTGCTTTCTTCGAGTTATATATTGATGAGCACCTACACTTAGCTGGCTACAAACAATGTAGAAATGCTCATCTGCCTGCTTACCTCGCGCCCCTCAAAATTTTATTTTTCTCTCGAAATTGTTTTTCGCATTCATTTTGGCGCCCCTTGCCACCTGACGCCTAGAGCGATCGCTCCTCTCGCTCCACCCTAGGGCCGGCGCTGTAAACAATACAACAAAACACAGTATCTTCGAAATCGGATGTACATTAAGACTATTGCGCAATATTTCACAACATTTTTGAAACGTTAAAAGTTACGTGCGCACAATCAAGTTTGGTGTAATAATAATCAAAGGAGGTTAGAACTAAACAGATGTCCACAGAGGGAGACAAGCTCATCAATGCAAAATTTCAGAAAGGTAGTAACCGGTAAATAGCGTAAATTTATTTCATATAAAAAATTCTGTACCTTAATTTGAAGGGCACATCCCTAAATTAGCCTAATTTGGTTTTACGAATGAATAAAAAAACTCGTTTTACTTTTTTGAGTTTTATGCGGTTCTTCCACCACCATTACATTACACTGGCACTGAAAATATGTACGAGCATTGAACATACATTCAAACGAGCTCCAAGGTAAAGTAGCTTGGCCATAAAACTGATTTTAGCATCGTCGATTTAATGAGCAGATCCAATTTTATGATTCGCTAACGAAGGTCAATTCATTTGGAGTTTTTATTGATTTCGGGGGAGGTCCTTCTCCCCTTTCCTAGAATATCCTTCTATGGTAGTATTATGCCTGCAAAAATACAAGTTTTTTTTTCTGGGGCTTGAGATTTTCATTACGTAATGCTGTTTATATTTTATTAGCATATTGATCACGAGGATAGGCACTGTGGGAGCAAGCATCAACCTCTAAGATGAGCCCCTTTTCTGCCTTTCGGGGGTAAGCTGTGCTATGCTCTCTCTCGTCTTGTGGCAGTTTCATAAATTTTATGCTACTTATGAAATATGAATAATATGTATGATGTGCTCTCATATTATAACACCTCCAGGGAAAATGGTTTATGTACGTGCCAAGTGCCTCGACGCTTTTCTGTAAAAGTACAATTGGAATATTAAACTCTTTCTTTTCTGTGATGCTGGTTTGGTGTGTGTCTCGGAAAATGATATTAAATATAATTTTTCCTGTCGTGTATAATCAGGGCATTCTTTGCAGTAAAACGCTGCTTTGGTTTGGTTTTTGCGACAAAAGAACTGAGTTGGTGTTTTTTTTCATAACTTCAATAAAAATATGGATATAAATAGGAGATTTTTGAATATGTTATTAGGCACAAATAATGAACTTATGAGTGTAATTTTATATTTTTAGGAATAAAGGAACATATTTTTTGAGTGCCTGCCAATCTTGCTATTTTTAAACGTTTTATACACTGGCAGCAAAGTACGGCATTTTTAATGTTTTCCCTCAAAATATAAACTAAGTTGGCGGTGAAGTGGCATTTGACATTCCAAAATTAAACTTGTCGGCAACTAGTGGCAACCAATTGGTCACAGTCCACTTGCAAAACACTACACCATATCTATGCGCGCTGCCTTCCGTGATTCCGTATGGTTAAAATATTTCACTTGCCTCTTAGTCACCACACCACCACCACGCCAATTTCTCACCATCTTAGTGCGCGCCCTGCCTAGCGCACCCGGCATCGCCGCAGAGCATTAAGCTGGTGACCCATACAAGCGTACGTGCATTACATTCAGCGGTTTCATGTTATGCGGTGAATTTCCTCTGACACATAATTGCATGGTTGCGTTCCGTCGGCTATGTCGATTGCAGAAAAAGTTGAAAGTAGCCCGACATTTGCGTGGCGTACATTTCCTTCACGGAATATTCTGTCAGGTCGCATTTGAATACACACACTTCTATATTATATGTCGGCAAATGCAACGCATGGTACGCTTGGATATGTCGCCAGCTTTACTTCGGGTGGGCGTCACCAACAAAACCCTTTAGGCATCCCGCAGATGTGGGCGGCAAAGAGATGCCATGGCTCTGGAGAGACGGATCAGTGATTCTCCGTCCCTGTATTCTTTTATTTTTGTAAACCGTGCTACACTTGATCATGCTCCGGACCTTGAGGCATAACCCCAGCAATTTTGCCCGTAGTTATGCTTCCTATGTTATTCTCCTTCAAAGCGCTTCGCTCAGCCTTCTAGCTGGTTCATTCGGAAAATGTATGTTGGACGTTGGCCGATACGGAAACTCTGTAGGGACAAGCAGCATCCGGTACCTTGCCCATTTTTTGAGGAACGCGCGGAAAAGACCTTGCCGTGCCTTGTCAAAAATTGTGTCAGGTAGCACCACTTCTCCGGACTACTGGCCGATCCAGCGGGCTGTCCACCTGTTCATGGAATGGCCTTCACAGCGCCCTTGCCAGACCTTTGTGGTGTTGTCCCTGGTAGCTCTCGCCGCCTGATCCTCTGATCCTGAACTCCGTTTTGTGAGATGCAAGATCAAGCCCACGGCCGTTCGTCCAGGAAGTTCAGTACTTGGTTGAGGCCCATTTGCGCGATTTCAACGTCGTATACGTACCCAACCAAAAAAACGCGCTCCGTTATATCCACTAGTAGGAGCCCGTCTTAGGAGATATTCCAAACGTCAGGTTCCAGAATGGAGCCCTAGGCTGCCCCAGTTATCTCACTCCTTTGCAAGCCATCGTCGGTTTCGAACGTTATGAATTGCTGATTCAGATAATCCTCCGCATACTTTGCAGATAAAGAGGGAGTCTGAAGACACACTCCATCACGCCAAGCAACCTGTACACCAAAAGGAGTTCAAGGCGTTCTTCACGTCCAGCTTGGCCAGCAGGCATTCATTACAGGAAAAATGATATTCTCGCGTCAATGGTAGGGCTGCTGTTCAAGCAGTACCTTACCCAGGGTGCACAGGTCTCCACGATGCAGTTGTGCCCGCAGGCCCCTTGCTTTGCAGATCAACTCAAGCCTTGGGCTTTTCTAGCGAGCAAGGAATTTTTTAGGCACGAGTTGTACATCTCTAGGAGAATGGAAGGATGACTGGAGGTTACTAACTTCGATATTTCTGCTGGAAAGCAGTATGGGCCTCTGCCGTCCATTTTCGCATTAAACGAACGAACACTGCTAGTTCCTTTTCGTTGAAAGGAGGGCTTCAATCTTCTTTCTTTATGCTCCTTTAATCCCTCATGGGGCATAGGGTGGAAACAGTTGCCCGCCAACGGACTCTATTTTGCTTTTTGCTAGTAGGGTTCTCCTCCACGTGGACTTCAATGTTGGCGGCCGCCTCGTATTTGTGGGGAAGAGGATACTCACGATGTCGTCCATTAGAAAACACCCTTTAGCAATTGTTGAAAGCGGTCTTCCCATCGCTCAAAGATGCCTTAGTGATCGGCACCCAGATTACCTTTGTGTCCTTGCAGAATGTGCAATGAGGTTTTAATTGCGTCATACCATGCATCTACCTGCGATAGATATCCCGTGTCTGCTGAATTCTTTGCTTTCTGACGAATCTGCCACAGAACACCCAAGGGACTCTTCTGTCAAGTTTAAGGATTCTTTTTTGTTCTTCTTCACGTTCCCGTGTTCTATGAGACTTACTACATAACTCGATACGCATCATTCTTAGTTTCAGTTATCATGTTGCATATATCATAAGCTATAATTCTGATCTCTACCACAACGCCAGACATCTCGTCTCCAGAAGTTAGTTATTTTTCCACACTGAGGGTGTACTCTAACATGTAAGCGTAAGTATTTGTGGCTATTTCATTACACAAGGCAGCTGTGTTGATTCAAACCTGATTTACGAATAAAACAGCTTCTCTGCATTGTGGCATTGTAATCTGCCCATCACCATGCCAACAATATCCCCATCCAACGATGAGAGTCGAAGTTGACACTTCTGTATGTTCATACTATCATCCTGAAAGGTTCCGGTTTATCAACACGTGGTTTATTTAATTGCAGGTGAATCTGTCAGGCGAAACCTAAGTGGCCTTGTGGATATCCTCACGAGCAGACCTGGGCATTGCCACAAACAAGTTTTTGCTTGGTGTCGTCTCTCTGTGTGATTGTCCATTGTCATTAGTGTTCTCATGAAAGCTGTAGATGCCCATGTACGATGCTTACTCCCTGGATGATTTTTAAGCCACATCTACCGAAGTTTCCTTCCCAATTATTTTTTTCGACATCTGCGAACTCTTAATAAGTCTTCTTCTTCTTTAAACTTCACCTCAAAATGGTTTGGTTTCATGTTTCTAAAGGAAAATGTATAACGCCCAAGAATTTGCATCTAGAATTACATGTACCAAAAATTCAAATCCACAAAATACCTGAACATCCTCAGTGTAATTGATAGGGATGTGTGCTGCTCCAGAAATTTAAAAAAAAATTAAATAATCACGATTGCCAACGACTACAGCACGACAGTTGAAGATGGCAGCCACACAGCAGCCTTTTCCACAGAATTCACACACAAGAATTTGTCTTGAAAGCTCCCCCATCATGTGGCGTTGAAAAGCTCTTTCGAGCAGCTTTCAGTGAGTGAGGTTAGAATATCGATTGTGAGTGTAAAAATGAGAATTGTCAGTCGGGAATAATAAACTTCGCTTGCGGAATGTAGATTTTTGCCTTTCGCTGTTATCGGAAACTGTGAATTTTACTGTAATTAGAAATCCTTGATTGAGTTTTTCCATATTTGCATCCTTTTGTTTTATGAAAGTGTTTGTGTGTGTTTTTCTTGAACTGTTGCAAAAGGGGAGAGTAAAGTGAGATTACGAAGAAAGCTCTTTTGCTTGTACGTCATCTCACTTATCCCCACCCTGCCCTGCTAGTGACTTTAAAGCAAAAATACGAATGTAACTTTGACATTAGATTTTGAATTCGTGTTATCGTCCATGACGTGGTGGACGTGTTTGGACGTCTTTCGGAGAAAGACTGTCAAACACCAAAATTATGTCTCAATCGGTTGCGTCAAAATCTATATTTTTTAAAGTGTAAAAAAAAATAATAAAATTAAAACTTTAAGCTGGACATTTTATTTTGATTTTAACTTGGAGTTTTAAGCATGACATTTTTTATGGCTGCAAGGACCTGCCAGATCAGGAGAAAGCTGGTTCCATAACGGCGAGAGAGAGAAAAGAGAAAGTTATGCGTATTCAAGGGTGCAAATAATGCAGTACATCTAACGGCTGTGCGATTTAATTTTGTGAATAATTTTGTCTACGTGTTCTCGTTGAAATTAACAACCTTTGACCATCATTTCATATTAAATAGTTATCATTCGTGCAGTTCACATGGACATTTTTATATTTTTATGTTATTTTGTTGGAATATGTTGCAGAGCTAAATAGAAGGTTCGGTACATCGGATAACGAAGCTGCAACTATCAATACCAATATTGACGAGAAATGGGCTAAACTTAGGACCATAATAAAAGAAGCCGCAGCAACCAAGCTAAATTATGAAATTCGGTTCGATAAAGATTGCACTAGAGTAACGGAAGATAAGAATGAAGCATATGCTAATATGCTGCAATGATACAGAACTAGAAATTTCGTATCGGCCTATAAGGAAAAGCGACGAATTGAAAAACTTTCGCACAAAATAAAGAAAAACACGTGGCTGGAGGACCCAAATGGCAGAGATAAACGAACTCGTGAATAATAACGAAGTCAGAAAGCTATATGAGAAAGTGAATACCAAAAACAGGAAGTCTTAGAAAGGGGGCGTTCAAGTAATACGTAACGCATTTTGGGGGGGAGGGGGTTTGTAAAACTTTACGATGCGTTACAGGGGCGGGGGGGGGGGGGGGGTTCGAACAACGCGTTACGTAAAGCCGCGTCTCCACCAACCGAACATGTTCGCCGAACAGTGTTCGACAGACATTTGTGATGTCCGCCGAACATTGTTCGGTGTTGTAGCGAACATTGATTTGTTCGCCGCTGTTGAGCTATTGAAAATGTTCGCCGAACATGTTTGGGAACCAAATGTGGAATGTTTGTCCGTTTTTATGTTCGCGAACACTGTTCGGCAAACATGTTCGGTTGCTGGAGACGCGGCTTAACATTGTTTTTTTATTTAAATAAAAAAATAGGGCATTCAAATCTCCCAACTTAGCAACCCTTTTCGTTTATGTTTTACGGGTAATCGCGATTAAAACAATAAATAAGCTATTTTAGCGGCTTTCTGGTACTTTGCGTCATATAATTGTCACTTTCAGGTAAAAGTGTTGGGTGTTACGTAACGTTTAGGGAGGGGGGGAGGGGTACAGAAAAACGTTACGGCGCGTTACAGGGGGGGAGGGGGGGTCAAAAAATTTCAAAAATTGCGTTACGTAATACTTGAACGCCCCCAAAGATGGGGGGAATATTTTAATGAGTTACTGAATAGAGATGGTGAAAATGAGAATGAAAGTGATGTGAACCAACTCAATAGATTCGCACCAGCCTTCTTCTTCTTCGATGGCTGTACAGCCCAATTCGAGCCTTGGCCTCCGTCAGCTGCTCCGCAGCTTGTCCTGCTTGACTTATATATTTGCTTAAAAGAGATATGCCCTTACAGTTTCCATAGTTGAATTTGTCTTCTTTCTTGTGCATTGGGCAGATAATGCTTTGTTCCCAACCTTCAGGCATTTTTTCGTTCTTTCAGGGCTGGTACATTTGTTTCTCTTTTGTCACCGTTATACTGTAGACAGGAATCTGGTACATGTCTGGTGCTTGTGACGGCCACGTGGTCTATCTGATTTCTCGTTCTACTATCGGGCGATACCTAGGTCTCTGTGTGTAAAAGCAAGTTCTTCTTGTGTGAAAGCAAGTTCTTGTGGCAAAAGCAAGTTCCACCTACCCTGAGGTTGTGGGAGCTACAAAAGTCAAGGAAATGCTCATCGTTATAGGTAACTTGGCTTAGGCCTTGCTTTCCAGTTGTGTGCTGTCACGGCCGATCTGTGCGTTTAAGTCATCCGTTAATACTATGATGTCTCCCCTTGGAATAGAGCGTAAAACTTCATTCAGTCCCATATAGAACTCGTCTTTGGTGTCATGTTCTTCGTCTTCAGTTGGAGCGTAGCATTAAACTAGGGTAGTACTTCTTAATTTGGTACGCAGGCGCACGGTAATAATCCTCTCAGAAACTGGTGACCAGCTAATGAGGCTGGACCTGGCTTCTTTGGTTAGTATTACGCCAACGTCACTCTTACGGCTTTCAGTTCTGTTTCTCCCTGAATATAAAAGCACTCACCGTTTGGGCTGGTATGTTCCCCCGCATCGGGCTATCTGGTCTCGCATGGCATGATCTTAATTTTATATCGATTCATTTCGTGGAGGACTTCATCCAGCTGTCCCTCTGCAAGCAGTGTTCTTACATTCCATGATCCGATTCGTGTCCTTGTTCGAAAAGCAAAAGTCGTCGTCGTGTTGTCCATTTGGTTCCGAGACATTGTTTGCCGATTAGTAGCAAGCAATGGTGTTTTTTATGGGGGCGGGTTGCTAACCCTCAACCCATCCGACTTAAAACTCTGTTTTGTGGTGCAGGGAGCTCGCCATTCGCCCGTCTCCCGTTAGCTCCTTCCGAAGAAGTACCCCAGGGGCACCGCGGGAAGGTTGCATTTGAACTTGCTAATAATTGATTCGTCTTGGGTTTTAATAGAAGTGACAAATCAGGTGTCACCACCTTCCGAGATCTTTGTTAGCCGTTCGCTCCCCCCCAAAGCGAAAGCCTGAAATATAAAAAAATGCGTTCGATTTTCAATTTGTTCCAAACTAGACTGTTGTAGGTATTCCAGGAAAATGAAACACGCCTTTTAATAGCTCCGCTGCAATTTTCTTTTTGTGCATTGTCTAATGTAAGCTAGTTCCACATTTTCTGCTATACTTTACTGCTGATTTGGAGCTAATAAATCTTTGAAATGTTCACACCATCTAGTTAGAACTAGTTCGTTGGTACTAGACTGCCGTCCTTATTTTTACACACTTTTATTCTCGATTTGAACCCTTTCGTTTCTCATTTATAACAGACATTAACAAACGTGATCTTTGAGTTATAATTCCTTAAAAACATTAATCTGCAGCAAATCAGTTTAATATATTATGAAATGATTAATAGCAAAGTTTTTGTATTAAATAAAACATAATCTAAATAATACACGTGCTTATTATCAAAATAAATTATAATTGCAGTAAATTCCAGAGAACACAATAAATTCACTATCAACGCCATCTTCATTTCAATATTTACCAATTGCACCATTTATAAGAATCGAGGTGAACACGCATGCGTGGATGAACTAAACTGAAAATAGGATAAGTTTTCACCTCGTGTGCATGACAGAACAAAAGACCGGCGCTACTGATTAAACTTTCCGACCGAACTCAGGTGTGACTTGATTGACTTTCTCTAGCGTCGCGTTAGTTCTTAGTTGACAAATAGTCTTAGCCTGAAAGTGACAGATCGACGTGCGCCCGGGGAAGATCTTTAGCGGCAGTGAAAATGTTCATAAAACCTTTTAAATTAAAAAGTAACATTCAAATTCGAAGTTCTGATGTTAAAAAGTTGCGGGACCGATTGCGTCTATTATTCCCGAACCTGACTGAGGAGGATGTTCAGCTGCTGTTGCCGGCGAAGTCAACAATTACTCTGATCAAGGTGACAACGTCAGGTGAGCGGGCACTCAACATATACGCGGTGGACAAGAGGCCGATGTTCTTTGAAGATGACAAGGACTTAATTCCCACCGTGTATGCCATGTGGATCTTCCACGATCTCTTGCCTTTTTACACGACTCATCCGGCTGTTCTTGCTAAGCTGTGCAATGGGGCTGATTTGATGTTACCTGGTAATTTGTGCCCAACTTAAATGCCAGCAGATTTGTTTATAAAATTTTTGAATATTTTAGGTGTTATTAAGAAGGGTAGTGGATTAGGCGCCTATGGGAGCGTCAAGAAGGACCAACTAGTTGCTGTGAACTTAACCTCGAATCAATCAGCTGTGGGTGTAGGTAGAGTGGCCAGGTCCAGCTATGATCTGTACATGTCAGGTGGAGTCGGACCGTGCGTGAAAATGTTGCATGTTTTCGGTGATAAATTGTGGAGTATTGAGCCGTCTGTAACGCTGCAGATACCAGCTGGTAAAGAAGTTATTTCGCTGCCAAGTGAAGAAGATTTTCCGGCGTTGGGTGCTGTTCCTAAATCGAAACCAAAGATTGCTGCTGAAAGTGCACCGATTACGGTTGATAAGCCAGAGGAGGAAGTAGAAGTAAGTAAGGATGAAGATGATGCACTGGACGAGTCGAAAAATGACGAAAACATCGAAGGAGAATCTTCTAAAATTAGTCAAGAACGCACTATGGACGACATATTAAAAACAGCATTCTTCACAGCCTTGAAGTTTGGTAAAAAGGACCTAAAACTTCCGCTATTAACGAGCAATTTCTACCGCCTCCATGTAATCCCAGCAGCGGAAGAACCAATTGACTTAAAGAAAACCGAGCATAAAAAACTATCAAATTTCCTTAGCTCTATGGAAAAAGAAGGCTACATTATTGTACGTGAAGAGAACAAAGGTATAGAAAAGATAATCTCTATAAACTTCGACCACCCCGACATAGTAAATTTTATCCCTGAGCGTAGCAATCTCGAAAGTAGCACTACCGCTGAACAAAATCAACTCTTCCACGCACAAATGGCTGAGCTGTATGCTGTAACAGATGAGACTAAAGCACTATTTGCCAAACTAAACTTCAGTAAAGACGATCGGTTCTCTGCAGCTGATATCAAGAAAATGCTAAAGGAATACATTCGCACAAACAAGCTAGCAGCACTAGACAATTCAAAAGTAGTTACCCTTGACGAGACATTGCTACGAGTATGCGGAAAAGATAAATGTAGCTTTGATGAGATCTATCGAATAGTACTATCAAAAATGCATCACTCCTATGAAATGAGAGGAAAGAATGAGCTATCGAATAACAAGCAACCAATTCGGATGTCGATTGCCACTCGGTCTGGTAATAAAAAGGTCACCCTCGTTAGCAATTTGGAGAATTATGGCATAATAATGTCGGAGTTTGTTAAGACTTGTAAAATGGGGGCAGCGGCGAGTACGACGATTGTTAAATTACCCAATCAAAAGGAGAATCAGTTGCAAATTCAAGGGAATCAGGTTCGATTTTTACACAATTTATTGACGGAAACATATAAAATCCCAGCAAAATCCATCATCGGTTTAGATCTAGCTAAAAAAGAGAAGAAGAAAAGGAGCTGATAGTTAATCTATATAAAAATTCGAGTAGGTTTCAATATGAAGATTTGTAAAAAAAATGATATAAATTATATGTATGTATGTAAAGCCCTGCCGCTATTTGGTTTTATATATGTGTAAACCTCAAAATTCCGAAGATAATTAAAAAAAAAAGATTTTTTTCGAAGGCAAGTTTTCGACTTTTAATTGTTTTGCTTTTTGCATGTTACACCTTTTTTACAGCTTTTTGGCGACATTAGTTTGATCTTTTCTTAAAAGGGAAAGAAAGATAATCGCAAAAGAGTACCACCTGCAACTCGTAGTGTTCATGGCAGCTGTTTAGGTTGATCATATTTTTAAATGCTTTACGATTTTTGGAATGGAATTTGAAATATTAAAAACCCAGGAAGGTGAATGACATGAGGTATTGGAAGAAGGGCGGCTAAGGGTTCTTACAGGTTTTTAGGTGACTGCTGAGCTTCTGGGTGAACTCAACACTGCAGAATTCACCTACAGACTTCTAATTGCTGAATTCTGCAGTGTTGGGGCAGTTTTGAGTTTTTGAATTCACCTTTTGTAGCTCTTCCAGTTGCCACTTCTCTGAGCAGGGTTGAGGAGTATACGCGAGTTTGGAAACGCAGGACTGCAGACATTCTTTAATTGTGGTACATCTTAATAATATTCAGCTCTTCATTCGACCATCTAGTTTTACTTGATGGTCGAATGGGAGCAAAAGCCGTTAGTGCTACAAGCAGCAATAACCACCTTCATGTGGAAGCACGGAGATAGTTTCACATCCATTACAGATTTCATTGAGTGCATGAAGCTCTTTAACACATTGCCCGGTCCGGCACGAAAGGTCACCCAACCCGTGCCCGTATGGCACTCCATTGCTACCCCAGGGCGTTCGCATTATACCCTATGAGCCTATAGACGTTGTTTATGAGAAATAAGCAGTGGTTCCTGTGCTGAAAGTCGAGTCGTCTTGACACCACAAGTCGTTTCAGCTGAATTACGACTTTCAGCACGGGGGCCTACAGTGGGAATGGTAAGTTGAGTTTAGGAGGCCCCTGTCGTGATTCGACTAAAACGTCACTTTCATAACAAACGACTTGTGTCGTGACGACTCGACTTTCAGTACAAGGGCCAATAGTTTATTGTAAACAACAGTTTCCAGTGCAAACATTGCTGTAGGCAGCCACCAACAACCTTTATATAATGCCGTTTTACCCAAAAGTGCAAGGTCAACAAGTGTCGTTGCAGGTTGTATTGTACTAGACGACTCACATCTTTGAGAGTTTCCTTCGGTTTTCAGGAAGACTGCCCCTTCTGAGCTGAGTTCTTCAACTCGGATTCGGCTAAAACCGTAGAGTAGACATGCCCTAATCCTTCAGTTGCGCCAATGACCTCTAGTAAAAACTTATGACAAGAGCTTCATCATTACCGTCAACTTTCCTCCCCATCACACGCCAAACGATCATCTCTTTTGTCTCATTTTGGGCCATCAGCTTGCGGAGGACCTGTTTCAGCACATTTACATTGATAAAAAACGATCCTTTTGAAATTTGGAGAATCCTATCCTATCCTATTTGGAAAATACTATTTTGAGACTGAACCCCTCTCAAAGCCGCAGTTTTGGCGACAGCGTCAATCAGCCACAAGTAAATTGATGCATGTAAGCATTATGAGCACATGTGCCACATTAAACCAAATAATCTGGGCTCCTCCTCCCCCTCTCCTTTAAGGCTTTTGTTTAACTTAACCAAGATGAAGGTGCAAACTATAGTAGCCCTAAAAAGGCATCTCGCCCGGCTTAACCGTGTCAGAACAATAACGACACGCATTTATTCAAAATCAAATTACTACATAAAGTTGGATCAACTGAAATAAATTGAAATTGAAGAGGATCCCAGTTTCCATTTCAACATATCTCACGTTATTTTAAACAGATTGCGAAAGTTTTTCATAGTTATCAATATTCTTTCAATGTCGGTCTTCAAAACAATAAAACCTGCATTCTATCGTCATTCCATAAATGATTTTCCTTCGGTAAATATCCGAAATGTTCATACAATTCTCGTTACCATTCCACTTTTCATCTCCAGCACGTGCACCAACTTTAAATAAATTGAAAACGCATATTCAATGCAAGACCCTTCTCCAAAATTAAACTGACATTGCAGAGAGCAATCCTTTACCTCGGCACTGCACAAAAACCCCCATGAACTGAATTGCAACAACGATCCAATATTTTCGCTAAACACCGCTTTTCGTCGTCCTTTTTATTGCGGCGAACAAAAACGTCCACCTCGCAACAATTTAAAACTTTTTGCTGCGTCGTCGTCGTTCAAAGTCGCGGCACAAAATCAATATGACGAAAACCAAAAAAAGCAACCATCTTCTTCTGTAGAAACAATTTGCAGCTGGGAGATGGTTGCACATTATTACTTACCATCAAGGACACCTAGACCAGCTACAGATGGAAAAGGAAATTGTTGCCGTCTTTCTATTCCGAAGGACTCGATCGATAATTTACATTAGGGGACAAGTTGGGAGTTTTCCTTTAATTTTCTAAAGTCAGTCAATTTCAAAAACTCATTTCCTTGCTGATTCCCGATGATTCGCCATCGCAACTTTTCCCAATAAATAATTTTTGTTTCGACGAACAGGAAATTGTTTAAAAATAAATTATTCCTGGCAGATTTACTAGAATTTTTCGGTTTTGTTTGGTAGATTCTGTAAATCTTACGAGGACATGACATTGCCAATAAAATGTCAAAAGAAGCGATTTGAAACTGGGAAATTTATGATTTGTGATGCAAGATAGAGAGACGGATCAGGACGAGAACGATAACAGCTGCAGGACGTAATGATTTCCTCAGAAGAAGAATGTTTTTGAGAATACATTAATCGGCGGAAGTTTGACTTCAGTTTTGAAATTGCTTTTATAATTGGGAAGATCGATTATATTGTAGTATGTTCAATACTACTTAAAATACAAACAAGTAGAGGAGCTGATATAAACTCTGATCACTATATGGCGCAGTTTACATTAAGACCAACAATTGGGTTAAACAGAGTACAAAAAACTAATGCCAAAGTAATTTGACATCAAATATAGCGCACGGTATACAGAAACATAAGGTAATGTAAAAGAGACGACAGCTTCGAATATGTCAGCTTCGTGGGCGCCCAGAGACGTCAGCCCTAATGCAGAAACAACAACAACAGTTTCGATTTTATATGGAAAGCGGGCCCCACGTGACGTCAGCACTAAAATATCGTTTACGATATACAGTCTTTTACATTACCTTGTTTCTGTATACCGTGATATAGCGGAAGATGAGCACCAACACCACTTCCAATATCCTTCTACTACATTCCAATCATAACGTTGGTAACTCCACATGAAGGCGAACGACTGCATATAATGTGTGATACGAAAACGCACCTTTCAAAACCCAAAAACTCAATAGGTAAATGTCGTCGTGTCAAAGACCGCATGGCAGTGAGTAGATTTTGCAACGCCGCTAACGATCTCTTCTAGACACCAAGTGCACCCCCATCTGTACAAATAAATTGTTCTGGAAGAAGCTAACGGTAGAATGGCAAGTTCTATACGCCATAAAAATGGGTTTTAAGCCGGTTGGACTGAAGGTAAGCAGCCCGCTACCATAAAAATACCATTGCTACGAATCGGCAAACAATGTCTCGGAACCGGAAAGACAACACGACGACGATCTTTGCTTTTCGAATCATTGAATGTGAGAACACTGCTTGCTGATGGACGGCTGGATGTAGTCCTCAACGAGATGAACCGGTATAAAATCAAGGTTATGGGACTCAGTGAGACCAGATGGCCCAATGGGGGGAACATATCTGCCCAAACGGTGAGTCCTTGAAAGCCGACTCAAGCCCATTGCTCCATTCTCGGTCCTGACGTCTGGAACATTTCCTACGATGGGCCCCTGCGTCTGGAGATGCCCGAGAGTTTTTTCCTGGTTGAGTACGCAGACGACGTCGCGTTGATCAGTGCAAGGCTTGTGGTCGCCGGGGTCATTCCGATCGACCTGTCCAGGAGAGACAGTCTGTCCAAGACCATGGAGGTCTGGCAAATACGCTGGGACGGTTCTCCCAGGGGCAGGTGGACAGCCCGCCTACGATGGGCCCCTGCGTCTGGAGATGCCCGAGAGTTTTTTCCTGGTTGAGTACGCAGACGACGTCGCGTTGATCAGTGCAAGGCTTGTGGTCGCCGGGGTCATTCCGATCGACCTGTCCAGGAGAGACAGTCTGTCCAAGACCATGGAGGTCTGGCAAATACGCTGGGACGGTTCTCCCAGGGGCAGGTGGACAGCCCGCCTGATCGGCCAGCTGAAGACCTGGGTGGATCGGGAGTTTGGCGAGGTCGATTACTACCTTACCCAATTTTTAACAGCGCACGGTCTTTTCCGTGCGGACCTGAAGAAAATGGGTAAGATGGCGGACCCCCCGAGGAAGGGTTGAGTGTGGCGCGGTTTGTCTAGGCAATTCTGAAGAAGAAGAAAATGGAGACGGAGGAAAGCTGATCTGCCTCCACGGAGCCCTGGCATCTTCTCGCCCATGGGCCATGACCAGTTGGTGACGCCCGCCAGAAGTAATGCCTCGCGGCGGTGCCGGGTGAAGTAAGCATTACCGAAAGGGTGTAAGTTTTCTGACACGCCGTCTGAGTGCGGAACCTTAGCGGTGCCTCCTGTTTTGGTTTGACAGGCGGTCGAGCATTGATCAACCGATGTAAGATTCTCACCATCCCTCGCAAAAAAATGACGAAAACTGTACTCGACAAAGCAAAAACTTGTGAACCCACTCAGAACACGTTCAGCAAAATTTTTTGGGTCGGTCGCTGGTTACATGACACAAATCGAATCGAAAATTGTATTCTGTTCGTGTTGAGTGTGTCATGTAACCTCGGTATGTAGATCCATTGAAAAAAACGCAAGGCTGAATACGGCAAAAGCTTTACGCTCAACTAAGCGAGGGTTCACATTTTAACTAACGAAAATAATTTATGCAATCATAGTTTAAAAAATCCTGGGCATTTTTATAGTCCAGAAAGGTATGATTAGGATAAAACCTACACAATATCTTAAAGGAAGCTCTAAATAACTCGTACTATGAAGGTGTATTATCTTTACCCAATAAATAAGTCTCAATATTCCTCTAGGCTCAATCGAGGCAAATTATTTTCAAGAAATAATCCAAACATTCATACTTGGCTAGATTCTCTTTAATCATCCGATATCTCATTTAACTCCCCCCAAAAACAAAGTGTTTCGGTTGGATGACATTAATTTTGTGGAATTGAGAAGCTTCCTCTTCTCCATTTTGGCAAATACAACTGCGAAATTTAATCGTTAAAAAATCCAATCTTGGTTTTTATATAATTGATTGAAAAAAAATCCTTTTTAAGGGCGGACTGTGAATTTTTTAGAGAAAACGAAATCACTGAATTGATAAGACATTGGTCACGGACCGAGCTATTACAGACCCACCAATAAGATCCGGATAAAAAGGGTCAGAATTTTAATTTAAGAAATCTTAAAGATTGAAAACAACCTTTAAAGAAGCTCTTTCAAATTTCAATCAGAAGAATTTTTCTACGTTTTTAGTACAATATAAACTTTTCTTTTTTTCCAATGTGGTAGAGGGGGGTGTAGGAGGACGGAAGGAAGTATCTAGAAGTAGCCTAGTTGAACCGAGGATTGTAAATGAAAATTTTGAAAAAGGGGTTTTCAATTAAAAAAGGGAGAAGGTTCCTTTTTTTTAAACTTTTTGTTGGGGAAATAGCAATTTTTTTCATTTAATTGTGTTTTTATTATGTTTCCGCTTTAAAAAGTCCTTAAGTGAAAAATTTCAAATTGTTTGTTGTTGACTTAACTAATTAAAGGCAAATAAACTTTTGTCTTAATAAATTGATATTAAAGATTTTAAGTATGATAAAGCAGATCAAAAGAGAGACCTTCAGTCAAGATGAAGGTTTATTTGTCTCCAGGTGAACTTGACAGAAAATTCAAGTAGTAGTCAAGGTGAATAGGCTGCACCTTGACTACTTCTTGAGCTTTATTCAGTACTACAAGCGGAACCGGTCCTGGTACCGCTCAATTGCTTCCTTCGATGGCCGAGATCGTGACTACCTGTCATTCAGTTTGCAACCTTAACTACTGGTTCAACCTATCCTTCCAGCGGAGGTTTGGTTCTCCTCGTTGTTACATCCTTTCCTTTCGCAGCCTTGTTTATATGACATCTACGGCACGTTAGCGCTCATTGATCTGATGACTACAAAGTCTCCAGAGTTGTCCTTCGTCACACATGGCGCTGAATTGTTACGTAAGCCTTGTATCCAGATATTAGCTGTTTGGATTGGAACAGATTTGACAGACCTGATAAGCTTTTTGTGCTAGTAGTACTTTAACTTCATGTTTCTTTATATTGAGTATAGGATCAGTCTTAGATCATTCCGCAGATGAGGCCACAGTTGCAATGTAGGCAATAATTGGATTGACTCCATTGTACATCTTTATATGAAAATCCGCAGCCATAAGGGCCTTGATATTTCAGATATCATTGAACTGCTCCTACACTGTAATATGACATATGAATTATGCTCGATCGCTCAGGGTGGAAGAAACTCATCCTTCTTGGGATTTAAGAAACTTCTACTGCTTTACCGAGCCTGGCGTAACCAGACTGACCTCCAAAGTCTTGGCTGCAATGGGTAGGTGGACCTATGTTTTCATCACTGAAATTAAAGTCATTGAGACCTGCGCTTGGTTGAACCTAGATTTGAAAGGCGCCAACATTATAATCTTTTCGGGCACTGAAGGTGCCCTTAAAGTACTCTTAACGTGGAAGTTTTCTCTAAAATAGTTACAGGGTGTTTTCCGCCATGACAACGGAAACTTAAAGAATAGCAAAATTAAAATAAACTCACGACACCATTAATAAATATTTCCCCTATCCTGAAAATAACCCCAAACAAAAAATCACAAAGAAACAAACTCTTTATAAAATTTTACTCATCTGAAAACACCAATCCCTCCAACAGAAATGTCAGCTTCCAAAATACTAATACTTACCTAGACGGGAACACTATTCACAATGGATAGTAGGGATTCTAACTTTCCCACCAACTTCAATCAATCCATTGTGATGCTGAATTTTGAAAAATCGCTTCTTAGTGGACGTCCACGTCATTATAGGGATGCACTGTCAAAATTTCAGCACTTTAGCTCCAGCGGTTTGGGCTGTGCGTTGTCTGTCAATTAAGGTTTTGACATTTTTTAATTCCTTAACCTTTTTTTCGCGACCTTTTTTTTCGCGAAGTAGCCTATGCCCTTCTCCAAGGTCTAATCTATATCTGTTACAAAAGATATGACGGGTCCGCAAGGAAATATGGCGGGCCTGGACAGGATATTATACTGCTGTTGATTTTTTTTTAGTGGAACTTTAATTGTAGTAATAAAGATATAATTTCCCATGCTACATTCTTACGCCGTCTCAATATGTCTTTAGTGGAGCAAATGCCTCTTCACCTATGAGTTTAAAGCAGCTTTGCATCTTGTTCAGCCAGGTCAGGTCAGCCTATCAGTAATAAGTTGCATTCAAGGGGCAACAATGAATGTAGAATTTGTATATTACTGCCAGGACAATTGGCTGAAGGAGAAATTTACATCTATTAGAGGATAAATACACGAGGATGTATGCTACTGAAGCATACACGGGGAACTGACATAGTAGGTAGGCTAAGGGGAAGTACGCCAAATCCACTTTGGAGTTTTAGTTACGCCAAAAACTGGTGCTGTACGAAAAATTTGCTTATGGGGGGATAGGTTAGTTAGAGCAAAAACTGGTTATGTTTGAGTTGGGCAAAAGATGGTTCTGTGGGGAAAATTTTAGTATGAGCGAAAGGTGGTTTTGTTGCCACAGAACTTTGGCTGTTTTAGTAAGGGTCATCTTTACCTCGACCTGCCTACGGGTCATGCCAGTGAAGACCTTCTTTGCTGCTCTGTCTTCTGGCATACGCTCAACATGTCCAAACCATGTCGATATTGTATTCCCAGCATTCCCGATGCTTTCATTTGCATTCAGCAGCTCTCTTCTTTATATCATCTTCTTTTCTTTAAATCTTCGCTGCCTCTACCTATGGTACCTTCTTTTGTTCTACATATACCGGAGGAGGTTTTGGAACCACACTATCACGAGGACCGGATCTAAGAATTATACCTCATCTGATAGAGTGGCCCAGCTATATCACCCGGTACCGGCTGTATACTTTTGAAAGCATCTGAAAACAGTTTATAACGTTGGAACTCATTAACTTGCAATACTCTCCATTTTTGTTGCCCACAGTTTAAAACATTCCAATAGCATTCATGACCAACATCTTTTCTATACCACATCCAAATGAGTCCATCGTCTTCTAGCTGCAATCTAATTCAGATTAACCTTAAGACCATTAGCTTGAGTAAACACCAAGCCTTGCCTTCACCCTCTAAACCTAAAAAACACCATGCATTCACGGATTCACGAAACTCAAGGCTTCAGACCTGCACATCCACTTTCTAATTAGACCAATCCAATTTTCAAATGATAGAAAGCTGGCGAACAGAAAATGGATGTTTGCTGCTAATGGAGTCGGGGGAAATCCCGAAAATTAAACTCAATCTGAAAATAAATTGCGAAATGTTTACATACGATCATTGCACTAAAGCGCCTTCGCTACAATCCCCTTTATCCAATTGATTAAAGCCGTCTTTCCATGGGGATTTTAGATAAACGAATTGAGGAAATAGACGAACTTTTCGGACCAACAATACGGGGGGACTTATCAAATCGTATTAAGGCCAAATTGAGTTGGCGAGAGATTTAATTACTTTTATTTTGGGTTTTATTTTTTATATTCAAATTGAAATTGTTAAGATCTCCTTCCATGGATAAAGCCCCGGAAAAATGTCCCAGATTGTATCACTTGGACTTCGGGGGTTTGATTGTCTCTTTTTATATACGTTTGGGTTTAGCCTTTTTATGTGATAGCCTAAAAGTTGGGAAGCACCCTTTAGTGTTGTTTAATATGTAATGTTATGCCGTCAGTACGGTGGCAGACGATAGCTCAAAAGGATTGGGGAAAAGGGAAAGATATATTATTTAGGTGAGAATGGACGATGTTAAAAAAACAAACTGTAGACTTTACGATGGACATGGACATTTTGGGATGTGCTGTGTGATTTTAGTTATTGTAATGCCTTTAAATATTTATATCTTTTTAGAAACTCCAGGCTTTTTTTATAGGTGTTTTGTAGTTAAAGTGTATATTGTATATTGTAAATTCGGACACATCCGTCACATGTGTATATTTTCGTATCATAAAGGGATGAAGAAAAATAGTTCAAAGAAATTAACTAATTGATTTGGGTCAACATTTTACATGGTTAATGTTTTATGTTTTTCAAGTATTTCAAAGATTACCCTATTTTAATCAAAAATGAATGGAAATTTCATGATATTATGTGTAAGAATATTTTCCCATTTCTGGATGAGTCAAGGTTTATATTCAAGTGAAAGCATCCTGAAACATGTGAAATCATTGGATTACTTTTAAGGAATCCCCGCTTCAAATACAGAAACCGAATTGACAGCTACGTAGGCATAGCATTCCAAAAATTTTGATGTTTCTCGGAAACTACTTTCTCAGTGTCAGTCGTTACCAGCCTTCTAACAAAGACATAGGATGATTCCGAAAACAAGAGCTTCAAATACGAAACCTAGTGTGCCCTCTAACCCAGGCTGGCGTGACAATATATGGCTTCGAACCCCTGTTTAGTTACTGGTCACACTCCAACGCCAATTGTGACTAATTTCTATCTGAATCATACCCTTAATTTATTACTGCCTGATCGTCCAGTGCTATAAGAATTCCCTTTCAGGAAGCATCTTCTTCTTATTTAGTGAGGTATTGGGTCGAAAAGTACCCCGGCAACTTCACTACTGCACCCTTATCCTTACTAATATTATAAATGCGAAAGTAACTCTGTCTGTCTGTCTCTCTGTTACTCTTTCAGCAGTATAATATCCTGTCCAGGTCCGCCATATTACCTTGCGGACCCGGGGTAAAAATGTCATTGTGGCCCCTTTAAGCTATATACCAAAAGAACTTTTTGGGTGTCAATCTATTTTCGGGACAACCTTTGACCTGGGGCTCGGGGCAATTCGTTCCAGTTACCCCCATTGCGGTGGGCCTGTTCGAACTGCTCTCAGATCCTGTAGCATCCATTTTAATCCACTTCGGTCTATAACATTATTTAAATAGAACAATTTGACTGTGGAAGAATTAGTATTTTTGAACTCATTCAATGGGGAAAAGTTGTGAAAAGTAAAGTTAATCGCCTCAGCCTGCAAAAACCCTCAGACTCCTCCTAGGCTATCCTGGGTTCTCTATGAGTTCATAGATCTAAGCTTACAACTAGACATTGCTAAACCTTGAAATGTACCAAATGACGAACTAGTAGTACAAAAAATGACTCCAAAGCTTAGGGTCTAACACATAAAATTATTTTGTGGTAGAACCAAACAAAAACTTCTGAAATTACGTCTACTGTCTGCGAAGGACTATCGGATCCTGATCAACTAAAAGATGCATATGATGATGGAAGTCTAAACGTACAGATTGAATTATGTTCATCCACAACTAACTTACCCCCTTAAATGCTCTAGGGACTCCATATATTATCATGGGGTTTCGTGCCATATAAAACGTCTGCCCAGAATATTTTAACACTAAAACGAAAACGACTACATTATCCTTTGAACTTCTGTTGGCAAAAATAGCTGAGAGAATCCTTATCATAAACTGGAAACGCAACAAGAATATATTAAGCGCCCAACCGTCATATTTGGAAATATTTCGCCCGTAGACGAATATTGAATCAATACCGAATCACATAGAAAAAGGATCTGGACATCATCGGGGAAAACGCGAGAACAGTACGGACTAGAACTACTCACAGACGCAGTGCTACGTTTATTTTTGCAGCCAAGTGTGAGTAAAAATAAAATTATTTGTAGTAAAAGAAAAAACGTCCTGCACCTTGAAATTGGAAGAAAATTTCATAAAAATCAACAAGTCCTTGTGAGAGCTAACATTGCTTAAACTTTCTCCGATATGTTTCCCGAATACAAAGCAGCCACCAAGGCTTTGTCCGCCTATTTGCATATGTAGGAAAAAGCAGGAGTTCAAGGCTGGACGTATTCAAATGGATTTTTTTTATTGTACAATACCAACAAAAAAAACACATTTTCACTTGGCAGGATTGATTTTTTCTCCTTTAGCGGTCGGGCATTGAGAAGTCTAAGAAACGAAATTCCTTTTTATCCATCAGCTCAGCTCTGTCTGTCCGTTTCTTGTATCCCTTTTTATCGAAAATAGAGTTGAATATAAATGAGTTTTATTTTTCATAGAAAATTTTATGAAAGGATTTTCGGGTGTCTTCAATTTGTGAAAGTTTTTGAGGTATTTTATCTAACCTAAAACCCTTATATCAAATCAGCAGATAAAATATCCTGTTCGAGTGAATTTGTACCCCGGTGATAGATTGTTGTTAACATGATAACGTTTTCGGTTTTAGGTTTTATATATAGAAGAGCTAGGAAATTCGAAAGGAGTTTCAAGGAGTTTTATGATTTTATTTGTTACTACGATAGTACCAAATAAGGACATAAAACTGTTTTCTATCGTAGGGATGTTCGGTTCACTTCTAGCTGAAAACATGTCCTTGCAGTGCACTAAAATGTACGATGAATGCTATAATCCTTCGGATGCAGCGAACCACTGGACAAACTTCAACGAGAATAACATTTTTATTGGTCGATTGCATAGTTAGTTTCAACTTAGTCTCTAAGGGTTTTCGTATTAAGTTAAAGTGAACGGAATGTAACTAAATTCCGATGTTGAATTTTTTTGTTACAAAGTAATAAAGTTTTCCCTACATGCTTAAGATAAAATCCGATTCTAAGTTGATGATCCCTGCTCACAGAGCACTTAGTACAGAAGAGTCCCCGGGCAATGAAAAAGTAGCGTTCTTCGAAGTAGTTGAACGCGAACTTAATGCCCGCCTGATGTAAAAATCATACTGGGAAATCTGAACGCCAAAGTAGGCTAGGAGCCTGTTTACAGGCAATATGTTGGCACCCGCAGCTTGCAGGAAAACACTAATGACAATGGACAACGAATTTTAGAGATGGTCGTTGCAAGTACTAGATTTGGGCGTAAAGCCACCTGGGTATCTCCTGATGGATCCACTCACAACCTTTCGGGTCTGAATGAAGGTACCAAGGTGCCAACTTGGACTTCTATCACTATCTTGTTGGTATGGTGCTCCGAGATGTTGAAAAGCTTTGTATACGCTGAATCAGGACAGGCTCGAATCAACACAACACATCACAGGACAGGGTTCATGTTTCAGGGGAGACTTTTGCTTCAGAAGCATGAATCCTCGTGTATTTAGACTATAAAAAAATAAATAGTTTATTTAGACTATAAAATAGTGTATTTAGACTATAAAAAAATAAAAAAAAAAGTAAAGTAAAAAATAATTTTGAATTTAAAGTTTTCATTGTTGCAGCTACTTGTTTCAATGTAAAAAATAGTTCGAGTAAACTCCCATCTCTCTGGAGGAACGCCAACTTAACATTAATACCTAAGCCAGAGCGTTCGGATTACACCTCGACTAAATCTTCCAGGCTGGTAAGTCTCTCGTCTTTTGCTTGGAAGACAATGGAGAAAATAGTATATCGGGCGATAAGGGAAGCTTATTTTCAACGTTAACCACTAAGATCCTATCAGCATGAGTACCATACGGGCAAGCCCATTGAGGCAGCACTGCACAGTCTGGTGCTCAGACTGGAAAGCGAAGCTCTAAAGAAAGGAGCGCCCGGGAAGGCTGACGGCCTTCCTCGATATCGAGAGAGCCTTCGACAATACATCCTTTGATACTATAGCTTGGGCTCAAAGTAGACGCAGTCTAAGTTGACTGATAGATTGACTTAATTGACTCTTTGCTGAGAACTCGCAAACTAATGGTCTCTCATGTTGAGGGGTCTCTGGAGGGCACTATAGCAAAAGGTTGTCCACAGGGTGGAGTCTACACTTCTCTGGTGCCTTATTGTAGATGAGCTTCTAGGGCTGCTCAACGGCCGAAAAATTTTCTCCCAAAGTTACGCTGATGATGTCGTCATAGTAGTTACAGGTGAAAATGAAGGAGCCATGTCAAGGCGCCTGCAGCAGGTACTAGATCAGGTCTCTAGCTGGTGCGAGAGCGTTACCCTTGTCTGGGTCTCGGGTTATCGGGGGCTTAAAAGGCAACGGAAGTGCGGATGCCCTGGCTAAACAGGACTCTGATATTGCATTCATCGGTCCAGGTCCGCTCCTGGACTAGCCAACTCTAAGCCGTTCCTTCTTGTATGCTCGGAAACAAACTTATTTACTTAGTTCCTTTCATTGGTCCCGATTCCGAGCCCCTCGATTCTCTTTAGCATCCTCAAAATCTAGGCGCCCTGGTCTACGATATCAGCAGGTACAGCTACGAAAGACTCTTACCTCAACATCAATCTTATACTTTGTACCGACCCACGGGAGTTACGCCATGGTGCCTGTACATAAAAAAATAATTCTGAAAACCCTCCCTACTCTACCGAAACAACTGGTAGGGGGGTTATGCCGGCCACACGGCACGGTAAACGCTAGCTCGCCGGAAGGGGTCGTGGGGTGTGTGGCCGGGCCGACGACATCTGGTTCACCACTTACCTTTTCGTCGAAGAGAAATTCTCCTCACGTCCGACTACCTCAGCGTGGCCCCGCCACGAGCGACAGCTTCAGTTCCCTCCAAATTTCTAGAATCTGAAAGGAAATAAAAATCAACACCGCAGAGAGAACCCAGCAGAGGAAACCCTCCTCAACCATCCTGAAAAAATTTAGTATCTCAAATTAGCATATCATTAAAAGACCGGTTAGTTCCATATCAGATTCCAGGCTTAACAAGAATATATTTTCATGTATTTGATTTACAAAAAAAATTACAAAGAATTCCCAACGGGGCAGTTAAGGTGTTAGAATGTATATTGGAGGTGTAACACTATGACAACCAGTGTAATGGGGGAACCACAGAACTCAAACGGGTGAAAAGTGCCTGCGCACACACAATAAGAAAACTTAATACACGCGGACTAGAGGACAACGACGATTTGGCCAAAGCGTAGTGTCAAATATACCAATGTCAGCGTCAACCTGCTGCCGACTATGAAAACAAATACCACGAAAAAACTCCGACTAAAATTCAACACTCCTCGATGAGTACCATACCTTCCCACCAGGAACAAATAAAAAGTGTGTGCAACTAGACTGTGTATATATTCAAGCAAATGACAATATACAACGGGGGCCTCGGTAGCCTAGGGAGTAAGGCGTCTAGCTACTATCCGAGAGGTCCCGGGTTCGATTCCCGGCCAAGCCCCACGGTCCTTCGCCTTTTCCAATTTCCCACCTACATAACTTTCCTTCTTTCTTCTTCCCTCTTTACATTCCTGATTCCTCTTGTCATAGCCTTCCTTAGCCCTTCCCCGCTCCGCCAAAGCGCATGTCATCGGTTGGTTGATGAGATTCAACCCGTTTCAGGAGGCATAACACTCCAGCGAGCTGTTCTCGATGCCCCGATGCCAAAGTCGCAATAGTAATGGTTGGAAGTAGGTGGACTGAAAAATATCGCGGGTAGGTTGTGGCAGTTCCTTCCTTCCCCGACTAGAGCTGCTGTTCGACATTGCACTCTATATGAAGAAAATAGATTGTCGAAACAGTATAAAGGGCGTTTCCTGAGACTCTAGTCTTTCACATAAAAAAAATATATATATATATATAAATAACTGTATCAAAATAATTATGTTTGTACCACAAAAAAAAACCTGAAATCTATATATATTTAATAACAATCAAGGATAACTAAATAAAAACAACACGAGATGACATCTTGGTGACCTCTGATACCCAAACTGCTTCGGGGGCAGAATATGCCAAGCCCCTGGAATCCTCAACTAGTTTTCCTCCACCCGGAACTGCCTAAAAGGGTAGGAAAATTTTGGGTGTAATATACCTGAACGATACGACCATGCCATAAAGCCCCTTTCTCCAATATAAGCCAAATTTTTGTAGCGTGGCCCCACTTCGAAAATCTGACCATTTACAACTTCTGCATTCGGATTACATATTTGTCCGGACGCTATTACTTGCCTCGGCCATAGTTCCACTCTTCTTATATTAGCAATTGATATTTCTAAAGAGTTTATAGACACATATACTACGTTTATAAGCGGAGTTTCACTCCCGGATCTTCAATCCAAAGTAAAACTCCCGATGCGTTTATAACCAATGGGAGTGTAAATCCAAAATACTTTCTGGTTTGAGATGACAGCTCCAAGCTCAAATTCAAAATCATAGCAAAGACAAATATAAACCCAATGTTTAATTTTGTGTATTTAAAAATATCAATAAACAAAGAACAAAAACTATTGTAGCAAAATAAAACACCCAGCTTCTTCTTTACAAAGTTTTCCCCCTTCGGAAAAAAATTCTCACTCCCAGTCAGCGTTTATAAGCACAACATAAACCGGGATCGAAGTTTCACTCCAGCTTTTTCTTCGGGAGCGAAAATCCAAGTTCTGGATTTTCACTCCCGGTTTATAAGCGGTGTTTCACTCCGGATCGAAACTTCCATCCGGAGGGAAACTCCGCTTATAAACGTAGTAATATACACCAAATTCTCCTCTTTACTTTTTATTAACCGATTTTTTCTAAACAAATCAACTCTTTTATTCAGAGCAAAGTGAACATAAGATAACATTATTTCACAGACGGCACAAAATCGAGATGGGCGGATCAGGATTGAAGCAATCGCACGCACACATCATTAACTACTATTAAAACTTATTTAATTTTCCAATTAAAATGAAATATTAATCTTCCCGACAGAATAAAATAAGTTCAATCACGAAACAAACATTCCACAATATTTTATCAAAATGCGAAAACGAATTCCAACTAATAAAAATGGAATCTCTAAAGAATGATCCGCTCGCTATAGATTCTCCTCGGCACCCCAATTTTTTTCACCTTTTTCCTTTATTTTTTTTTTCCTCCCCTACTTGATTTACAAATTTTGTAAATTTTGTTCTCAGGTAAGTGATTTCATAGAAATTTTCCAAATTCCCGCGAGGGGGATTCAACCAACCGTTACAACTTGTAACATCAGGTTAGTCCGCTCTGCACATTCCCTGAGCTCCCTTTCTAGGCACGCTACAAATAAAGATCTCGTTGAAATGACGCCAAAGTCCTCGTAAGCCATCACAAGATACGTCACTGTAAAATCTAAGCATCATCTACTGAGTAATAGTATTTTTACTTAAAAAACATAAAGCATTTACAATTTTCCATAATTCATGTGAAAAAATGTCAAATTGACTTTTCAAATAAGTCTGAAAGCCTTCCCCTAAAGGGAAACATCCGTATATTCCCAAAAGTGTTTATTTTTCTAATAAAAATTCCAATATAGAAAGGGGCCCAAAATTTCCATTACTCAACCCCAGCTGGATCGCGCCATGATTGCAGAAGCCTCCAAGCCAAACAATTCAATTAGAGAGACTCGCTCAGTTGTAATTCAGACCTTGTTTATCAAATGAACAGTCAACATAAATATCTTAAGCTTAAATCAACATAGATTTTTATTGGGTGGGGGAAATCTGCTCCACAACCGAAACGACTTCCCTTCCGAATCCGTTGAAATCTGATACGAGCCAACTCCACCAGTTCCTAATATATAAAGGACGACGACAGGCTTGCGGTGGTTTTAGGCTGCTCGCACACTGCATCAGAATTTGTACGATTTTGTGCGAATTCTGATGAAATTGTATGTTATTTCATCGGAATTCGCACAAATTCGTACCAATTCTGATGCAGTGTGCGAGCAGCCTTAGGTAACTAAGTTGGACGTTAGAATTTTCAGAATAGAAGATGTGAGGTCAATGGAGGGGAGTGGGGACACAGGTAACCATCGTCTACGTTCGGCGTTCCTTATTTTTCATAGTAATCCTATAAAATCTGTTCAGACAAATCAACCTCAATGGAAACTCTAGCATGAAAATGCCGTCACAACCACAGATCTGTGCTCGGATTTTGTGGTCTCCATTGCGAGAGAGAGAGAGAGAGAAAATAACAACTGTCTTCAATTGAAATTAATTTTTAATGAAAGCGGATTTATCTTAGATTTTTCCTTCTTTATTTTAAAACCAAAAATTAATCCGAAAAACAAACAGCAGAAACACACGAAAGTTGTTAAAATACTGTGGAAATCCGTAATAGGACATTAGACACTGGAGAATAAGTTGCTAAACGACTATGGCCAAAAAAAGGCATTTGCAGTAAATTGCAGGAGATTCACTTTGTGTTGTGGTTGTAGCGATTAGATTTTATTTAAGTTTGTATGGCGAAGTAACAGTACCTACATTTAGATCAACTCAACACCTTTATTCTTGAAAAGGATACAAAATTCTGTGAAACGACATTTGCCACTTGGCTTTTTAAGGGGCATATGATGGCCCGCATACGGACACTCGATGACGGCCAAAAAATTTAAATGGCTGAGTGCTGAACTGCACACAAAGGCATACGACGGCAAAGTTGAACCAAAAAAAAATCAGCACCATGTACTGTACTGTCTTGATCATTTTCATTGTGTACAATCGTCTTTTGGATTATCATACTTAAAGTCGCCGTCGCCAGTCGTCTTTTTTAAAAAGCTACGGAATAATAATATAATATAATGAGGTTTTGAGGTGTCTTCATGAAGAAACTAAGGGGAATGTCCTAGGGCAGAGCTCAGTCGCCCCTACCTTGCTTTCGTAGATTATGAGAAAGCGTTCGACTCGGTCAATAGGAGCTTTATATGGCAGGCACTACGGCGACGTGGATTGCCTGATAAAATAATAGAATTGATAAAAGCCCTATTTAACAATTCCAAATGCAGAGTTCTCCATAATGGAAAATTATCCGACAGCTTTGAGGTGAGCTCAGGAGTACGACAAGCATGCCTACTTTCGCCATTACTATTTCTTATAGTAATAAATGACATCCTTGTCGGCGCTCTAGATAATAGAACAGGCGGCATACAGTGGGGTTTGGTAGACCGCCTTAAGGATCTCGACTACGCCGATGATATCTGTTTGCTGGCCCACAGACACCAGGACCTCAAAAACATGATTAACAATTTGGCAACAGAAAGTAGTCCAGCAGGCTTAAGGCTAAATCCGACTAAAACTAAAGAAATGGGGATAAATGCAAACACCATTGAACGACAGCGCTGAATAACCGTGACGTGGAACTGGTAAATTAATTCTGCTACCTCGGTAGCATTATTACCGAAAATGGTGGGGCAGAAGAAGACGTAAGTTCCAGAATAAATAAAGCACGAGGCGCATATGCATGCCTGTCCCGCATATGGAGATCAACGGAGATCTCAACTAACACTAAATTGCGGCTGTTCAACTCCAACGTTAAGGCAGTTCTTTTGTACGGTTGCGAAACATGGAAAGTCACCCAATTCATCACAGGGCGCCTACAAGTCTTCATCAACAGATGCCTTCGTCGTTTCCTAAAAATCCGCTGGCAAGATAGAATTTTAAACGAAGAACTATGGCGCCGTGCCGGCCAAGAAAGGATTGACGACCAAATCAGGCGAAGGAAATGGAATTGGGTTGGCCACACCTTGCGACGCGAAAACGAAAATCTAGCCAAACAGGCCCTTGACTGGAATCCGCAAGGTTCCCGTCGAGTAGGAAGACCTAGAACAACTTGGAGGAGAACCCTACTAGAAGAAGCCGCAACAACTGGGAGATCCTGGTCGGAGCTAAGAGCTGTCGCGCAAAACAGAGTCCGCTGGAGGGCAACTGTTTCCGCCCTATGTCCCATGAGGGATAAAAGGAGTTTAAAGAAGAAGAAGAAAGAAGAAGAGCTCAGTCGATATGCCCTTCATTTTCCACATTGACCTCGGTAGTCTAGAGATAAGGCACCTGGCTCCATCCCACAGGTCCCGGGTTTGAATCCTGGCAGCACCACGGTCCTTTGCCTTTCCACTTTCCGCATCTACATAACTTTCCTTCTGTCTACTTCATTTTTTACATTCCGGATTCCTCCAATCATAACTTTCCTTAGACCTCCCCCCAAGCGCTAGTCGAATCGGGGTTAAAAAGCTTAGGCTATACAGCTATAAATTCTTAATATATTCAGTTTTCATATGAAAACCTTGCTTGGGAATAGGCCTTCAACCACGTTCCTTCGTTGTCAGCGACTAAGACGAACCTTCAATGTTCTATGTTAGTAAATATATATGGAATAGTTTATTTATTGACTTTTCCTTTCATCCTCACGCTCTCCGCCGCCCCAGTACGACCTAATCTGACATATTTAGTTAACGGCGCCTGAATACTATCCCAGAGGTCCCGGGTTCGATTCCCGGCGGTGCCACGGTCCTAGCCTTTCCCAATTTCACACCTACATAACTTTCCTTCTTTCTTCTTCCCTCTTTGCATTTCTGATTCCTTCTGTCATAGCCTTCACTAGTTCTTCCCCGCTCCACCAAGCGCATGTCATCGGTTGGTTGATGAGATTCAACTCGTTTCAGGAGGCATAACACTCCAGCGAGTTGTTCTCGATGCCCCGATGTCAGAGTCGCAAAATGGTTGGGAGTAGGTGAAATAAAAAAAAATACCGCAGATAGGTTGTGACAGTTCTTTCCTTCACTTCTCTCTCTATCTTCCGACTAGAGCTGCTGTTCGACATATAAAAAAAAAAAAGAAAAAAAAATACATGGTGGACAGTACAAAGGGGCCTTCCCTAAGTCTCTAGTGTGTCACATAAAAAACAACCGTGCCTTGATTCTGTTCTTGCATCAGAAGTTAGAGCGTGATTCCTGCTTATTGTAGTCAGGCCAAAAAAAAAATTAAAAAAAAAAAAATAATAATAATAATCTACATCTATAAAAATCTCGTGTCACAGTGTTTGTTACCGTACTCCTCCGAAACGGGTTGACCAATTTGCATGAAATTTTTGGTGTATATTTGGTAGGTCTGAGAATAGGTCGTAGGCTATTTTTTATACCTTTAACCAAAAAAACAGCTGCAAAATCCAAACAAAAATGGTAATTTTAGGAATTTTCACTTCATTTTAGTTTCAATAGCTTCATGGCCTACCTATTGTTTGACAAATGTAAAATTGTCATTAAATTGAATCATTACATTTAATGAAAATTTCAAATTTACGCAGCTGTCAAACAATAGGTAGGCCATGACGCTATTGAAACTAAAATGATCCATGGCGGCCGTCTCAAGAGGGCGGTGTACCACTTTCTTCACAACCACCTCGACATGGGTATTAAATGAAAGGGTATGATAAGTAGAATACAATAAGCAATGTAGTATACAAAATATATCTTTAGATCCATGGCGGCCGTCTCAAGAGGGCGGGGTACCACTTTCTTCACAACCACCTCAACATGGGTATCAAATGAAAGGGTATATTAAGGAGAATACAATAAGCAATGTAGTATACAAAATATATCTTTAGATCCATGGCGGCCGTCTCAAGAGGGCGGGGTACCACTTTCTTCACAACCACCTCGACATGGGTATCAAATGAAAGGGTATGATAAGTAGAATACAATAAGCAATGTAGTATACAAAATATATCTTTAGATCCATGGCGGCTGTCTCAAGAGGGCGGGGTACCACTTTCTTCACAACCAACTCGACATGGGTATCAAATGAAGGGGTATGATAAGTAGAATACAATAAGCAATGTAGTATACAAAATATATCTTTAGATCCATGGCGGCCGTCTCAAGAGGCCGGATTACCACTTTCTTCACAACCACCTCAACATGGGTATCAAATGAAAGGGTATGTTAAGTAGAATATAATAAGCAATGTAGTATACAAAATATATCTTTAGATCCATGGCGGCCGTGTCAAGAGGGCGGGGTACCACTTTCTTCACAACCACCTCGACATGGGTATCAAATGAAAGGGTATGATAAGTAGAATACAATAAGCAATGTAGTATACAAAATATATCTTTAGATCCATGGCGGCCGTCTCAAGAGGCCGGATTACCACTTTCTTCACAACCACCTCAACATGGGTATCAAATGAAAGGGTATGTTAAGTAGAATATAATAAGCAATGTAGTATACAAAATATATCTTTAGATCCATGGCGGCCGTCTCAAGAGGGCGGGGTACCACTTTCTTCACAACCACCTCGACATGGGTATCAAATGAAAGGGTATGATAAGTAGAATACAATAAGCAATGTAGTATACAAAATATATCTTTAAATCCATGGCGGCCGTCTCAAGAGGCCGGATTACCACTTTCTTCACAACCACCTCAACATGGGTATCAAATGAAAGGGTATGTTAAGTAGAATACAATAAGCAATGTAGTATACAAAATATATCTATAGATCCATGGCGGCCGTCTCAAGAGGGCGGGGTACCACTTTCTTCACAACCACCTCGACATGGGTATCAAATGAAAGGGTATGATAAGTAGAATACAATAAGCAATGTAGTATACAAAATATATCTTTAGATCCATGGCGGCCGTCTCAAGAGGCCGGATTACCATTTTCTTCACAACCACCTCAACATGGGTATCAAATGAAAGGGTATGTTAAGTACAATACAATAAGCAATGTAGTATACAAAATATATCTTTAGATCCATGGCGGCCGTCTCAAGAGGGCGGGGTACCACTTTCTTCACAACCACCTCGACATGGGTATCGAATGAAAGGGTATGATAAGTAGAATACAATAAGCAATGTAGTATACAAAATATATCTTTAGATCCATGGCGGCCGTCTCAAGAGGCCGAATTACCACTTTCTTCACAACCACCTCAACATGGGTATCAAATGAAAGGGTATGATAAGTAGAATACAATAAGCAATGTAGTATACAAAATATATCTTTAGATCCATGGCGGCCGTCTAAAGAGGCCGGATTACCACTTTCTTCACAACCCCCTCAACATGGGTATCAAATTGAAGGGTATGATAAGTAGAATACAATAAGCAATGTAGTAGACTCAATATACCGATTCATGGCGGCCGACGCAAGACCCATGTTCTTTGAGGCATTTCATCTGTGTAAAATTCATATCTCGAAAAATATTAAGTCAGTGGATGGTTTTTATTGTTTACTATTGACTTATGGGTGCAGCGTAGGCGCACCGGGTCCCAGCTAGTAAATAAATGAATTAAAGAAAAAAAAAACAAAAAAATACAATAAAATAAGAAATGAATTAAATAAAATAAAATAACAATATTGTTATTATTAACAATGATAAACTCCTTAATAAACAAAGAAATAAAATTTTTATTTAATATGATTTACAAAATGAGCAGTTAGAACCCTCCGGTGTGGCCCTCGGGAAGAATGGATGACTCCTCCTAAGGTAAGTGTCTTTCATCAGGTATTAATTGGTATATGTGGTTTCCCCCTATGATGACCTGCGAACTTTGACCAACCCTCTTTTCTTCCCCTTTTTTCTGCCCTTCTCGATGGCCCGGTACGGTTTTTTTTTCTCTTTCGTCCCCCTAATCGCTCCCTTTTTATTTTCTTGAGGCACGAGTTTCTCTGTTCATAACTGTCACTCCATCTGCATCCCTGCACTACGAACCCCACCCCATCCGGCGAGCCAGCTTGTGCACCGCACGTCGTGCCGACCAGCAGTGCAGCGGGTGTATCTATTTTCGGCGATGTTCCTCCGGCGGATGAACCGTCCCAGCCACCCTTCTTCGATTAGTCCCCCTTCCCCTAAAATTTTTTTTGTAATAATCGTCTTTTGGTCTGGTCAGGCTATCTCTCTTCTTCGTGCCCCGACACAACCCTACCCCGACAGTTACAAGTCTTTCTAGTCTTGGCGCATGATGTTAAAAACTTCCACCTGGAAGCTTCCTATTTGGTAGTTTGGTCAATCCATCTTCCTTCTCGTTATTCTCGATGTTACCACCCAGCCAATAAAAAGAGCTCTTTTTGACAGATTTCGATCAGCTGCGACTGTGCGCCTAGAGCCTTGGTAGTCACTTGACTATCCTGCAACTTCCCAGTGGGAAAAATTGGGAGCGCTGCTCAGGGGAGCTTATTTGGAGCGCTGTTTTCATAAATTTCATAGAAAGAAGACAACGGGCGATTATCTTTGTGACCACATAGAGTGACTTTAGAACATTCAATGGATCAGCTCTCGTTCGATACGGAGGACAAGCAGCTTTGGAAGTGGCTAAAGTTTAGTTGGGGGACTACTGACCAAAACAAAAAAGGAAAATACAGGTCCGCTTATTTTGTACTGGAACTGCTATTGCGTAAAAAAAATTTGAAACAAATCAAAAATGTTCATTAATAAAAGTGTTCGATTTGTAAAAGAATGCCCCATTTAGAATTGGTTAAATGAAATGAACGAACTATATATTACATGAATTTAACATGGGTAACTACTATATGTACAGACTAAAAAAGTGAATGATAAAACTAACAAAATGACTGCAAACAAACTTGTCCCTTTTACCATCTACTCTCCAAAATTTAAAATAATTAAAGTTGTGTTTTTCTCATACTGGGTTGGGAATTGTTCATTTGTTTAATTAAGATAAAAGAAGGTGCAAAAAAAGCCTCAGTGGTTATAGAGGTTTTTTGTATCTCCCGGTAAAATCATGATAAAATAACATTGTGGGTGAAGTATAATTCTGAATCAGAACAGTAACAGACACAGACTCTGACCTTTTTTCCCTGTCCTCTTTACCAGCTTTGTACATACTTACATATTCGTGTTATATCTAAGCAACAAACATCCTGAATAAAAATACAACAACGTAATCTGTTTCTCTTCATCCTAATTTTATCCTAACGACAGCACACCATTTTAATGTACACGTGGCAGACATGTTTTTATTACCGACAATTAATTAAGGAGAATCCCTAAAAACTGCTTGCTTTGATGTAATATCATCGTCGTCGGTTGCTGCTTTTGTTTGGTGTCTACTATTGTTATATGTATGCGGCTGTTTTCTGCGTGATAATACCATCCATGAATAAATCTTGTTTAAAGTGTTTTTCAGTATTTTTTTAGTTACTACTACTGCTTATCTTCAGAAATTGTTTGTTTTCTTAAAAATATAACACTATTGTTTTTTACCTTAATATTAAAGTTTACGTTAAGGCAATTGAGTGTGAGCTTTCAAACATAGCATTTGGTTGCAAGTGGTTGGACATACCAAAGTCTTCCAACATCTATTAAGTGCACGATTGTACAAAATGCCGTGAAAATAAAATTTTTCAATATTTATACTAAATTTGCATGAAATTTAAATTTCTTATTTAAGCCAAAAAAACAGAGAAATTCAATTTATTATTCTTGACAACAAGAAAACTCAATTAGAGATGGAAGGAGCGAAAACATTCGATGGAGAATAAAAATTGTGTTCGATCGAAAAACAAATTTTTTCTCGGGTGAAAGTCGTTTGTAACAAAATCGAGAACAAAAGGGAAAATTCTTTTCTTTTCGACTCTATGCATTTGTATACAATTGAATAGACTGAAGCTCGAAAACAACAAAAGAGGAATTCGGTTGCTTTTGTCGAACTCACATTTTCAAAAGTTGCCTTTGCTTCGATGGAATTCACATAATCGTCCTTGCCACAAATGGAATCTAGACACACATAATTGGAAGTCAGCTACAGTAAAAAGCCAGAAGTGCTTAAGTGCAAATTTGACGATTTTGAGTTTATTGCATTTTTGTATTCAGTATTTTATTCTTAATCATTGGTATAATTCTTGTCTTAAACTGAGCTGTGGTTGCTGAGCTATTGGAGCGACAAAAGTGGTTTTGTGCACAATTCTGTATCTAAAAGAATCTTTGAAGGCGATTATCTC
Organism: Thereva unica; assembly: GCA_949987705.1. Classification (NCBI taxonomy): domain Eukaryota; kingdom Metazoa; phylum Arthropoda; class Insecta; order Diptera; family Therevidae; genus Thereva; species Thereva unica. Next base: position 149,799,017 of record OX465282.1, read on the forward strand.
GAAACACATATTTTGCACTTAGACACTTCTGGCTGTGTACTGTAGAGATATGTGTATGTATATGGGGCTTTTGGTGAGGGTGGTTAGATGGTGGTGGCAGCCTTGAAATTCCTTTTCCGACATTAGAGAATCAATTGTTTTATTGTCTTTTGATGGCTAAGGAAATGCGGACTACATTCTACGAGACCTATTTCCTCTTCCGGATAAATGCTCGCAATGAACGAATTGATTCAGCTTCAAAGCATATGGCCTTAAGCAGATTTTTGTTTTGTTTCATTTTTTCGACTTTAGAATGCAAATGTATTTGCTTAAAAGATTAGAAAGCATGCCCTAATGTAAAAGCATTTTTGAAAAGAGGATTTAAACTGATTCAATGGGTGGAAAATTTCATAGTTAGGAGAACTTCATCAAAGAATCTTTACAATTTCATGTATCTTAGTATGTTTTTCATTTTAATTCATCTCAGAGAAGTATTATGGCATTGCAATACAAAGGAATCATCCTTTTATGAAATTACATTGATTTTACAATACTTATTCGTAGGCTTGTTAGCTACAAACTTGTCTTTTGAAATTCACTGATATAGCAGCGAAAACTCTGAAAAAGTTAATCAAAAGAAAATTCTGAAAACAAATCTGAACATAGTAAAAAATAGCAATGATGAAAGTTCTGGTAATAAAGGACTTGAAATATACATAAGGCAAGTACTTTTGAAATTATAACAGAGACTGTAATATTTACATACGTGTCATTTAGATTAACGATAATCATTCCGCCGCTTCAAGTGATCGATCCGTACTCATCGGTTTAACAATTCCTCGTGGAATTATTTTCCATTCCTTCAACTGGGGGTTGCAACCTAAAATGCTTAGGTTGCAAATACCACGTGAAGCGCAAGCAATTTTTCGCTGGAATCCGTTGGGCACGCAATCTTAACTGTCTAGACTTTTCAGGGGGTGGAGATGAAGCCCCTCATTGCTTCAACTGGGCCCCATGTGGATTGTCTTATAGGACTCGTCTTGACCCATCCCGAGTGGAAAAATGATGTTAAACAATTTGAGAATTTCGACATGGATAGGCGAGTAATATCTGTGGCTGTGTCGAAAGTATTATATTTTTAAATGCGAGTGTCGATTTTCCAAGCGGTCCTCCAACTGAGTAATAATCGAGTCCAATGCTGCTTGACCTCCACAATCGAAGGAGAAACGGTCTATTGAGTATGCTTCTTCTTCGATGGTTCTACAGCCCAATTCGACCCTTGGCCTCCATCAGCTTCTTCCTCCAGACGTCTCTCTACTCCGTAGCTTGTCTCCAGTTTCTTGTATTGAGCAGTTTTGCTGCATTGCCTAATATTGTCTTCCCCTCTTGACCGTGATTTGCCAACTAGTCTTTTGCCATCTGGTAGTAGATACAGCACTTTTTTGGTATCAAAGTCATCCATCTTTGGACATGACCGGCCCAACGTAAACGCAGTAGCTTGACATGTGCTGATAGTTTGCACTCTTTGTTTAAGTTATACAATTCATGATTTTTGAATATTATCCATGCATTGTCTTCATTGATTGGGCCGTATATCCTTCGGAGAATCGGCCTCTCATTATCCATCTTGTGTGCGGATTTTTGCGAGCTACTCCATGCTTCACAATCATACATAACTACTGTATGTTAGATCGTTTTGTAGATTCTTGTTTTGGTTTTTTTGCGGATTTCATTACTGGCAGTAGTGAGAAGTATGTTCTATTTGCGGCGTTTCTTCTTTTTTGGACTGTGGACTCCAGATAGTTAAATTGGTTTACCCGATCAAAGTAAAATTCTCCCCAGGTTGTGTTGCGGTTTCTTCTTCTTCTTTCCACCCTCGACTGAATTACAATCCGGTACGCCTCGCTGCACCCATAAACCAATAGTAGCCAATAAACACCAATCATTGACTTGGTATTCTTCCAGATATGAATTTTATTCAGAAGTTCCTCAAAGAACGGGTACATGGGTCTTGAGACGGTCGCCATGGATCTAACAGTATATTGAGTATACTATATTGCTTATTGTATTCTACTTATCATACCATTTCAATTGATACCCATGTCGAGTAGGTTGTGAAGAAAGTGAAAATTCCCCCCTTTTGAGACGGCCGCCATGGATCTAACGGTATATTAAATACACTATATTGCTTATTGTATTTCAGTTTAGTTTCAATAGCGTCATGTCTTACCTATTATTTGACAGCTGCGTAAATTTAAAATTGTCACTAAATGGAATGATTCAATTTAATGACAATTTTACATTTAGGAAGCTTCAAACATAGGTAGGCCATGAAGCTTTTGAAACTAAACTGAAGTGAAAATTCTCAAAATTACCTTTTTTTTTTCAGATTTTTCATCTGTTTTGGTTGAGGGAATAAAAAATAGCCTACGACCTATTCTCAGACCTACCAAATATACACAAAAAATTTCATACAAATCGGTCATCCCGTTTCGGAGGAGTTCGGTAACAAGCACTGTGACACGAGATTTTTATAGATATAGATATATATGTAGAAAATGTTATTTGAGAAAAGCAACGCTAGATTTACGAGAATTAAGTAAATCTTCCACTTTTTTAATTTACTTGATAAATGACGAAGTAATTCACTGAAAAAAACGACTGTTCCAATTTAAAATTGTAATGAATTCACATCACCACCACGTCCAACACCTCCGTACCGTACCTGACAAGGAAAGTAACGTCCATCACCAATGAACCTGGCTGAAAATTAATCAAGGTATCACCACATAATGGATGAGCACTGAAGCATACGACCATAGGACACTTTGTCCTCCGTTCAATCACATTATGGGCTGACCACATTTGGCCGCCCCGGTTAATGCATCTCGGCCTTCATTAGTCGAACGAGCAAAAGCTTGTACGGCGGCGCGCAATTACTACATATCATCATTAATTACGTGAAATAATGAAAACTTTCAACGTTTTATTTATCTAATAACTCTCTGCTAATAAGATATGCGAGAAAGGGCATCCGCAGCGGCAGGATTTGCAAATTGCGTAAGGGCCATTCCCGGTGCTGCTCCATATACATCCATCCAGTCGCCGGGGCCGTCGTCGTCCTATGCTGCTTGCTCTCGGCTCATATAAAATCTGACGTGCAGATCATCAATTAAGCCCCTAAAAGCCCTTTGTGCGAAATCCAGAGATACCATTTAGTTAATTTCTGCTGTTAAGTAATGGCCACGGAACTGTCTTGGATTGTTCTTTTCCCCAGGATGACCATATTAATTAAATGGGCATAGAGAGTGCTTTGCACGAGCATCTTCCACCAGGCCAGCTTAAGGTGCCTTATGCCTCGCCCCATTAATGCCGCTCGGAGCCCTTATTTCGCAATCAACTTGGGTAATATTTAAAGATTTTTTTTGTTGCTGTTTGCGAAATGGCTTAAATTTCCAAAATTCAAGCCGCCATTAAGGGAATTTCAAACGGATTAAACGTTTTAACCTTAAAAATGAACGTAATTAAGGCGGGATTAAATTTTTCAGCGGGCTAAATTTCCCGAAAAGGACTCATTAATACTTTATACTTGCTTTTTGCGATTGTAATGCGTCTGTATTATTTTTGAACGACGATGAATTGAAAAGCTAAGAAACTCTGAGTTTCTAGGGCAATTACCTAGATTTAATTTTACTCATTTATTTTCTAGAAATTTTCTTACACTAGAGAGGACAAATGCAGTCGCCTACGCGGAATGGTCCCCGGAAAGTTTGTTTTCACAATCAATGAAAAAAGCTAGCGAGTGGCTTAAGCGTTATGGGTTTCAGTTGAAACAAAAATAGACAGAACTACAGAACTGATGCTTTTCAAACAATATATCGTCGATTTCTATCTAACTACGTTATGTATAATTAATGGATGGGATGGTAGAAGGGTCATTTGACTACATATTATCCAAACTCAATTTCAGAAAAACGTTCTGTACCCAGATCACTTGCGGTAGTTTGAAAATATTGATTGTTTGTAGCGAGCTATTAAATAGTTATGGACTACTATCTACAACTGCCAAATATAAACTGACAAATGGCAATTAGAACGGAATTAAATATATATCTCATATCTCTAAGATTCTTGGTAGATCACTAAGATTCTTGGTAGCTTCAGTTTTGACACTGGATAAAAATGCGGAAACACGCCACGAATGTCATAAGAATGTCAGATATATATCAGCCCAATGGAAAGGTGTTCAATTCCTAGTCCCTTTTGAGCAAGCTTTTAGGTTTAAATTCAGTTGGGCGAACTGAGGTCTGATTTCAGCCGTGATTCCAATGCAGAAATTTTTTCAATTTTTTCGCTCTGTTCCGGTCCGCTCCGTACCATTGAAACCACCTTTCCGAACTGCCATATACCTTCAAAGGAAACTTCGAATTTTAACTTCGACAGCTTAGCGGATCGGAACGGAGCGGATACCTTGGGATCCCGGCTTTATTCTCAGTTCAATATGTTGAGTTATATGGGAACTGACGTCTGAACTAATTTTGATGAGTTTCCTTTCTAGGCATTCAATCAAGGTAGTAATGAATGGTGTCGAATCCAAACACCACACCACAGTACTCCACAGTTCTTCAATGTTATTTTCGTCGGAAACATCTAGCTTGCTTAAGGTTTGTTGTAGTTTCCCAGCAAATTCTCGCCTTTAAATGCTCTACCGCAGAAGGTATACGTTGAATCGTCTACGGTTTATGGCATCGCGTTTGACGTTTCTGATTGCGGCGATTTTGAGACGAATAGGTGCTACTATCAAATGGTGGTCACTTGCAGTGTCTGCTACCCTAAAGCTCCTGACATTCTCTAGAATAGCTTTCCATCTGCGGCTGATGGCCGCGTGATCTATCTGGTTTCTCGTTTTACCTTCGGGTGATACCCAGGTCTCCTTGTGTATCTTCTTGTGACAAAAGTAAGTTCCGCCTACTATGACCTATTATGAGTTGGTGGGAGCTACAAACGTTAACGAAAGGCTCACCGTTGCTGTTGGTGACCTGGCCTATGCCTTGATTTCTAATTGTGTGTTCAAGGTCGGTGTTGTTGGGGCCGATCTGTGCGTTTAGATCATCCATTAAAACAATGATGTCACCCCTTGGAGTAGAGCAAAAAACCTCATTCAGTCGCATATAGAACTCTTCCTTGTTGTCGTCATCTGCGTCTTCAGTTGGAGCGTAGCACTGCACTAGCGTAGTATTCCTTAGTCTGGTATGCAGCCGCACGATGTCCTCTCAGAAACTGGTGACCAGCTACTGAGGCTGCACCTGGCTTCTTTAGTGAGTATTACTCCAACGCCATTCCTATGGCTTTCAGCTTCATTTATACCAGAATATATTCTAGATATATTTCCCCGGAATTGGGTTGGCCACACCTTGCGACGCGAAGACGAAAATCTAGCCAAACAGGCCCTTGACTGGAATCCGCAAGGATCCCGTCGAGGCGGAAGACCTTGAACAACGTGGAGGAGAACCCTACTAGCAGAAGCCGTAACAACTGGGAAATCCTGGTCGGAGCTGAGAGCTGTCGCGCGAAACAGAGTCCGCTGGAGGGCAACTGTTTCCGCCCTTTGTCCCATGAGGGATTAAAGGAGCGCAATGATGATATTCCCCCGCGTCGGGCCATCTGGTCTCGCTGAGTCCCATGGCCTCGATTTCATCTAGTCGTCCCTCAGCCATCAGTGTTCTCACATTCCATGATCCGATTCGTGTCCTTGTTCGAAAAGCAAAGGTCGTCGTCGTGTTGTCCATCCGGTTCCGAGGCATTGTTTGCCAATTCGTAGCAATGGTATTTTTTATGGAAGCGGGCTGCTAACCCTCAGCCCAACCGACTTAAAACTCTATTTTATGGCGCAGAGAATTTGACATTCGCCCGTCTCCCGTTAGCTCCTTCCGAAGAAATACCCCAGAGGGCACCACGGGGAGGTGGTACTAAGGACTTGCTAACAGAGCTGCTAGGTGTTGGTCTGCAGTGACTCTTCTCGAGTTTTGACAGAAGTGACAAATCGACAAATAGATTGACTCTTGGCGGAGCACCATTGAAAAATAAACTTTTCCAAATTCCACTGCAAATTATAACTTTGCTTGTAGCTCTCTCTCTCCATTATTCGTCACTAATTATATTTTTTAAGAAATTTTGCGAAGATATCTTTTTTCGATAATATTAAACATATTTCTCTCTTTCTTCATTTCAGATAAATAAAAAATCATAAAATGACAACGCAACGCTAACAGTCCATCAGAAAAAATGCAAGATGTTTACAGAGACACTGAACATAAGCAACGTTGGAAACATTTCCGAAGAGGGTTGCCCCAAGCAAGTTCCGGTTCTACATCCAAGCCTGATTGGGGTCCATTTGGCCGTGCCAGAATGGGAGGCATTCTTGACGGCAATTGTGCTATCAGCAATAATAATGATGACCATAATTGGAAATGTTCTGGTTATACTAAGTGTTTTCACCTACAAGCCATTAAGGATAGTTCAGAATTTTTTTATAGTATCCCTAGCCGTAGCAGATTTAACCGTAGCTGTTCTAGTGTTACCATTTAATGTTGCTTACTCAATACTCGGCCGTTGGGAGTTTGGTATACATTTATGTAAAATGTGGCTAACCTGTGATGTGATGTGTTGCACATCATCGATATTAAACTTATGTGCTATAGCGCTAGATAGGTATTGGGCCATCACGGATCCGATTAATTACGCACAGAAAAGGACAGTGGGTCGTGTGCTCCTGCTGATAGCCGGTGTTTGGGTATTATCATTGATTATTAGTTCACCACCATTAATTGGCTGGAATGATTGGCCAGATGAATGGTCTAGCGATTATCCATGCCAATTAACGTCCAATCAGGGCTATGTTATATATTCATCGTTAGGTTCCTTTTATATACCACTTATTATAATGACAATTGTGTACATCGAAATTTATGTTGCTACAAGACGGCGATTACGTGAACGTGCCCGTGCATCAAGAATTAATGCTATAACACTGAAAAGTACCTGCGGTAAGGATACGCCAACGACACAGCAGGATCAGGACTCTGTCAGCAGTGAAACAAATCACAACGAACATCCCAATAGGATAGATAGTACATGTGATGAGAAATCTTCGAAAAAGAAATCCCGACGTCCAAAGATTAAGGATTCCCTTAGGCAGGAAAGGACTAAGCAAAATTCTGAAAGGCTACTGCAGCCCACCGCTAGAGAAGAATCTGTTACTGATAATCCAGAAAATTCATCTGAAAGCACGCGGGCTAATGGCGACGGCATTACAAATTGCGGCGACAGAGGCTCAAAGGCCTTAGGTAAATCCTCTAGCAGAACGTCCCTTAAAAAAGCATCGGGCGTCTATCAGTTTATTGAGGAAAAGCAAAAAATATCCTTATCCAAGGAGCGTAGGGCAGCACGTACCCTTGGCATTATTATGGGCGTTTTTGTCGTTTGCTGGCTGCCCTTCTTTTTAATGTATGTCATTTTACCCTTTTGTCCGACATGCTGCCCAACTGACAAACTCATAAACTTTATTACGTGGCTGGGCTACATCAATTCCGGACTGAACCCGGTCATATATACGATATTCAACCTCGACTACAGGCGGGCTTTTAAAAAGCTTCTCGGCATTAAGTACTAACCAAGGGAACAATTATTAAGTTATAGTAGTCGGAAACTTTTTAATTGAGTGCCGCCATGCCACTTTGATAGTTTCCTTAGACCCCCCCGGCAAACGTCCTGGCATATATGGATGTGTTTGTATATAGGCAAAAAAACACATATATATAAATATATATACTTTATACTAAGTGAGTGTGCGTGTTTTGTGCCCTGTGTAGAAAATTTTTACTATGTTAAAAAAAATAAAAAAATATAACACACACCAAATAAAAATTAAATGTAATATGACGTCATGGGGCATCCTTTTGTAACGGCTGTAAGAGTTACGTAGGACATTTTTTTACTTGTAAATTATATTCTAGTGTAAGTTTAAGATTGTTATTACGTCAATTATTGGATTATTCGTTTAATAAATTATTTATGCTTTTTTGTTTAATGATTTTAATTTGTTTTTTTTTTATTTTTTTATTTATTTCATTACTGAATATTCCTTTGGTCAAGTGCTGTTTAATTATGGTTAAACAACAATGATTGTTTGTGTTCAACACGATTTTTGTTGATAGAGCGATGATACAAATATTGTAGCTGTGCTTTTTGTTTAATTTAAAAAGTTTTGCGATATTTACTTTGCTGTAGTTTTTTTAATATAAAAATATTTTTTTCGAAATAAAATACTAACTGGTAGTGGCAATACAATTTGGAGAATAAAAAACTGGGGGTAAGTTTAAAAACAAATCCAATTTTGCGACAAAAAAAGGGCTTACATTAAAGGACATATCTGATGTGGTAGCGATAACCAACGTAGCAGTGATATACCTAGGTGGCGATGCCATGCTAGGTTAAAAAAAGGTGTATTCTCTCTATCAATTTTACGAAATTGTTGCAGTCAATCAGTGCAGTGCCTTTTCTTTTCTTCTAGCAGTTTCTTCAATTCCCTGGTCAAAGCACAGCATTCTGCTCTAAGACAACCTTGCTTTTATTGTTGATGGTTCTTCCATTTCATATTGAATATTCTTCTTTCTATCTTGCATTGTGATATGGTTTGTTTACAAAAATTCGTAATTTAAAATCCCACCGGTGCCACCTTTTATATGTGTGATAATGTTTGTATTTCACAAATAACTGGTGGCAGCGGTGGGATTTAAAGATAGAAATTTTTGGTAGTGATTATTTTATTTTATTTTATTTATTGCCAAACAAGGCATTTAACAAAAACAATTACAAATTAGATAAAAAAATACGCAATAACAGCGTTTAAGTATTCAATTTTGTTAATTGAGAGAGAGAAACAGGTCGCGTCGGTATTGAACATAATGCAGCAGCTATTAAGGGGCTCATTTCCAGCATATTCAGTGCGATTCGGGTGCTCTTAATGTAGTTTGGAAATTTTTGTTTGTCGAGTATCGTTAAAATTTATGGTGTCCGACAAGAACTGCATCGTGAGATTATTGTTCAGGACATCCAGGGTAAAACAAGATATGAGTAATTTCCGCCCAAGGGATAGAGGCAAGAGATCAAGGAGCCTGTCCTTATAGTGAGGAAGGTTGTGAAAATCCGAAGGATTATAGAGGCTCCTAGGCGCGAAAAGAAGGAACTTCTTTTGGGCAGATTCTATTCGATTTACACTAATTTGTAATATAGGATCCCAGATCTGGTACTCATATTCCTTATAGCACTATAAATATTTAAATTATCGGCGTAAGATGTAGATGCGGAATGTCATTTTTGTCAAATAGATCGGATGTTACCCAATCCATATCTATGTTAATAGTTTCATAAATAAAATGAGGTGTTCTACTCGATCAAATGCCTTGCTGAAATCAGTGTAGACAGCATCAAACTGGTGATCTTGTTCCATAGCGCATAGCAGTCCGGAGGTCAGTATCATAAGATTGGATGTGGTGGAACGGCCTTTTCTGAAACCATAATGCTGATCGTTTAGGTTCGGAACAATTATAGGGCAATCTTGTCATAGATAAGTTTTTCAAATAGTTAAGGGATAACATATATGTACGATAGCAACGCCCCTATAGTTGTCGATCGCATGTTTATCACCTGATTTAAACAATGGTGTGAGGTAAGATTTCTTCCATACCGAGAGAGCTGTAGCGCCAATTATGATGATGAAGTTGATGGAAAGCGTTTTTATTCCCTCCATGAATTTTTTTTAAATTGATGTAGTTCGCATCTACTGTAAAAGTAATGTTGTATATTTTCTTTCTTCTAATAGTTCCAGCTCTGGGTTCTGGGTTCGCGTTCTTTGCTTCTATTGATGATGATTTTTCCATTTTATATTGAATACTGTTGTGTCTATCTCCAGAGTAATGTGGATCGGTTGCAATAATTCTTATCGTAAGATTCCACCGCTGCCACCAGTTTTTTGTGTAGTAACCTTCGTAACCTATTAATAAAAAGGAAGGAAATGCTATCCTTCTGGTATAGGTAACTAAGACCACGTTGTTATTACTAGGTATGATGATGTGATAACAAAATATGTATATGCATATCCCACGATTCAAATAAAAGTAATCAGTCCTACAATGAAAAACAATGAATAAAAGCGGAATCTACTACTTTATACATTTTAACTGCTGAAATTAATACTTTTAATTTTTTTAAATTTGATAAATTTTTAGAAAATTTGGAAATAAAAGGCGATAGAATTGACCCCTGGGGAACACCTGGCGAAATGGCGTAGGGTTAAGAATCAACGTGCTCGTCAGGAAAGGAGTAATGGAACACTTACTTGTTTTCCGTCTGTTTTTCTTTGTGAGGGACTAGTTTTGGGTTTCAGATTTTCGGTTTTTTTAGAGGACTGACGATAACATACGCCCGCCTTTCACACTAACCCAGTCCAGACTCTCATACTCGAATAATCTTACACAATGAAAGTTTTCAAGTGAAAAAAAATCATTTCAAAGCTTTTGATCCTTATTATCCACTCCTTGCGGAAATGATACCACGATGGATAACAATAGCGAATTTTACTTTTTTGTTGTTGATTTTTTACAAATTCTTCTATTTCTTTCGCATCGCATAACCAATAACGAAACGAAATTGTAGGATAGAAGCAGTAGCTAAAAATCACAGCAAATATCACACTCTTAATATAATGCGTATTTATTGTTGTTCTTGCTGCTTTGGCCAATGTGTGGCATTTTATCTTCCTTGACAACTTCTCATTTCATATCTTTTCCATTATCTAAGAATGAGAAGAAAAAACACTCACGTGATTCCGAGAAGGACTATACGGTGAAATCTCTTACACACATTGATCATAAACTTTTGTTAAAGGGAAAAATAAATTCAGGACCTCAATAAACGCGCTCCACTTGACCTTACGTCATGTCAAACACAATACGATATATGCCTGTCTTCCCTTCTACATAAAATACACATGCATACATACATACATATATACAATAAATCCTTGGCATTCATAAGGATGCATATAGTATCAATATGTGGAATCATGTACCACACAAATAAATGTCTGACAAGGACCAGCAAAAAAATTGTATATGAGCATAAAAATTGACTCTTGTAAGGTATTCCATTTCGTCGTAACGAAAACGAGAGCATTGATTCAGTAGCCTTAATGTTTTTCAACCATATGAATAATGCTTACGAGAAATTACCCCATTCATAAGGGACAGTTTTTACGTAAATGGGTAAAGGATACATCAATGGGGTGTGCGTAGGTAGCTATAAGAGAGATAACTTATCTTGATTTATGTTTGGATATTTTACAACAATTGAAATGGCGGAGGTCAGGCCGAGAATGGAAAAAATGTTAAATGCCATCTTTTAGGGTGGAGGAAAAGAGCGAAAAACGCTGATCATATCTTCGCGGTAATAAAATTTGATGGAGACGAAAAAAAGGGTTGAAGTGGATGCGAATGTTCTTGACAATTACCTATGAAAATTGAGTTTTCCCAAATGTTGTGTCTTTAATGAAATATGATATGAAAAATTTGAAGGAGTACAAGGAAGTAAACTTTAATGGATCATTATAGACGGTGCCGAATGCAGCCTTACGCAGATGATTTTGATATTCACAATGGCGCAGATATGCTGTTGTAGCAAGTTGGGCGCCATTATACTTGATCATGACCTCCATGAGTCAGAAGCCCTATAGAAGCATTCGCACACATAAAAGAATCGAGAAAATATCCCTGCCCTAATCAACCTAAACAAACGTAAGGGGGTTATGCCGGCCACACGGTAATGCTAGCTCGCCGGAAGGGGTCGTAGGATGTATGGCCGGGCCTACGCAGCCATGGTTCACCACTTACCTGTATGTAGGTTTAACATCCGCTTCAAGACCCTCGATGCCTTAATTTGACCCGCATCGGGCTAAATTGTGGATACCTGGGCAAGGATGATTCTGCAACAACCACGACAAGAGAACCCTGGAGGGAAGCCTGCCCAGCCATCCAGGAAAAATCTAACTGACGACGGCTCATATCACGTACAAATTCGAAAACTGTAAGAGAAAAACCCGCCCTGGCGCCAATACGTGTTCTTTTAATACCCAATAATCTTTCATTAACAAAAAAAAGTTGCAACCGCAATCAACTTAACAACTTAAAAACAGCCACATTCTGTATGGCTATTCTACCAACTACGTCTGTTAAGACTGCTACAGATAACTCATGTTCCGACCTCTGCTCTATGGTAACACCACTACTTCGCGACTCCTGAACGAAAGTACTTACATACTCCAGAAACCTCGCGTATGTGGCGTGTTTGTATGGAAAAATGTCTAAATACTCGTAATTCAACTCAGTAATAAAACCAAAACGTATATGTTATTTGATTAACCCAATAACTGTTGAGAACTTCGCTTTGTATTTCCACTGACAGCTTCCTACAGATTCGCCTGTCCGCTTGGCGAAGGATCTGGGGTTTAGTTTGTCCCTCGGAGACGTTACTCGGCCAAACGCTCTCCAGCAACGTCCTTCTAGAACCTGTGAGGATCTGGGTCGTCCTTCGGGAATCCGAACCTGAAAACCAAAACGGGGTGTACCTCTGTGGGTACAATATAAAAGCTGACCAAAAGCAAGCAAGTAAGCTTGTCGACTCAATCGTGTGAGGGTCCAGGTTCTGAGAGCCAGTGCTCTAGAGATAGAATCATAGCCAGTGCTAGCGAAAGCACCTTCGATGCCAAGGAACGCATATGAAGCAGTTTCTTTAGCGAGGAAGGCTTCTCCGATTTTACTGACCAGGTGGTGTAAAGCAACCTCTATTGATTTACCCTTAAGCCGGGAATACACATGCCAGTAAAACGGGTAAGTAGCTTGCATGCGTGAAATTAAAATATGCCAATAGATGGTACAGCGGTGATAAGTTTTCACTTGCCAGTTACCTACAGGCATATAACCTTGACTGTATCTAGCGAATGAAAATTTATCACCGCTGTACCATCTATTGGCATATTTCATGTTCACGCATGCCAGCTACTTACCCGTTTTACTGGCATGTATATTCCCGGCTTTAGAGTAAGCGAACTGGTTCGGTTTCAAAAGAAAAGAGGTTAAGCTGATAGGTCTGTACGATTTAGGCAACTCCAGGGGTCTGTTGGTCTGTTTCGGGATAAAAACCACCACGACTTTCCCCCAGATGGTTGGAATCTATCCCCAGTTGAAGCTGGCTCTAAAGAGGCAGACCAGGTTGTCGAGAATCAGATCAAGTCACTTATGAAGAATTGCCTGAAAAATTCCATTTCCTCCCGGAGACTTATAGGGTTGAAAAGGGGCCACTGCCCATTTAACCTTGTCACGGCCGAAGATGTTCCCAAAAAGACTCCGGGAATAACAGTCTGTGATGGTCCTATGGCTATACCATACCAAGCATCCAATGGAAAGGGTCTGGACTATTGACCTTGGAAAAAATTACTTTTAACTTAGGCGGACTCCTGAAACATGCGATCTTGTCCTATGATGAAAAATTTCTATTGTCAGTATTTCCGTACATCCCAGAGTTCAAACATAAGGTTCATTGTCATCTTCTATATCCAAATCTCTTCAAGCTTACTACTGATACATTGCACTATAACCTGAAAGACATGACGGACTGGTAGTATAAAGAATGATTCCTGAGCTTTATTTTTTCATATAAAAAACAGTGAACAATGGATACCTACCGTAGGCACGAATGAAGCTTTCAGAATTTCTATTATCATTTCTTATGTAATATCCTCCGAGTACAAATTGCTGGATTTCATAATATTATAATAATAAGACGACAACAAGGAACACAAAAATATTACGGCATACATTGGAGATCCGGAACCACCGAAATTAATATTCTTCATTTTCCTTGCAGGATAACAGACCAATCCGCGATTTTCAATGCGTAATATGCAAAACAGCAGCTGAACGTAATCCTGGGACAAACAACAGGACAGGACAACACAATGAAAAAGGAAAAACTGAAAAAGCAAATCCACCATCTCCTTTTTATCATTGAAGTAGACTTTAGTTTGATTAGGACATAGCTTCTTCGGTTGAGGGTTGGAGTTTTTGTAAAATTATTGTAAAAAGGACGAAAATTTCCTGGGGAGTAAAATCTTCAATCAGAATAAAGGCTCGGGCACACAGAAAGCGGTCTGTCGCGGCGGGCAGCGATCTACGACCGAGGCGGTCTGGCGGTCTAGTTGTATTACACAACTTAGCATCAGCTCGGTCAAACAGCAGGCGGTCTGCCGCCGCCTGCTAGACTTTGTAGCGACGACAAGCGATCCGGTTGTGCAAAATTACAAATTTTAGCAAGACCGCCTTGCCGCTTTCAGACAAGATGAAGAAAATGAGGTCACATAGTGAAGCCAAAGAAAATATTTCTACAGGTTCAGAAGTTGACAAAGTGATTACCTTTTTACAAAGCAATAAATCACAGGAAAAAAATATTGACGGGGTGGATCACTTGTTCCTGAGTTACGCTGCAACTTTTAAAACACTCCGGCCAACGACTCAATCAATATTAAAGTTAAAACTGGCTAGTCTCTTCTCAGAAACCGAACTGAATTAGCTTAATGAACAAGTGGTATCACAAACAACATCTGCATCAAGTTCAAATGTATTGGAAACACAGGGTTTCACAAGTTATAACTACCCTGAAGAAACATTGGATTTTAGTATGGGATCACATTCAACTATAAATAGTGGCAATGCATTCCTTTCTGGCCGTGGTGTACTGCAAAATTTTAATTCTAATAATAATTAATAACGATTTTTAAGTTTGTAATTTCCTTCATCTTTTGTTTGTTTTTAATATATGTTTCATAACTTACCTTAAACATATGGCTAGTCTTTGCCAGTCTTTGGTTTTCTCCAGTTCGTAGTACACTTATTAATCCTGCATTTTATCAAATCATGCAATTCCTCGAAACATTCTCGAGACATACGAAAATACTTGAAAAATCTATCTTCATGTGACTCCAATTCTATACATAAGCGGTGGTATTCCCCTAATTGTTCTCTCTTCTTATTAATTTCATGGACCCAACATCGTCTTTTCTTCTTTTTGCCTTGCAAAGCTAATAACAGAAGGAGGAGTTCTTCGTCCGAGGCCATACTCAATAGACACATGTAAATAAATAAGAAAATTCACTACTATTTCCCTCGAAGAACGCGACCAGACTGGACCGCTCACACAAAAATATCGCGTTCTATGTGTAGCCCCATATCGCAGACCGCCGCGATGACCGCTGGATCGCTGCCCGCCGCGACAGACCGCTTTCTGTGTGCCCGAGCCTTAACACCCTTATTCGTCGTTGATTATATGTAGTCGTTGTCGTTGCCTACGTCGTAATGCCACTTAAGGATTAAATTATTCGTTTCGAAAATTTTTCCCATGGCACACTCTCTCGCACGAGTAGTTGGAAGTTATTTGACGTGTGGTTGTCAAGGGGTTTATTTGCTTTTAAAATTAATGAAATCTTCTAACCCACTTGCCACTATAGTAACAAAAACCTGCCCTTGGGGGTTTTATAACCGGTGGGTGCAAAAAAATATATACAGAAAAGAAAATTTTATGAGCTATGAAAATTTTGCTTTTTTTTTCGTAGCTGGGCAGTTTTATGAAGCTCTTCAAACATATACAACGTAATCAATGCGCCTTCAACAACACAAAAGCATTTAAAAAAAAAACAACCTTATCAAGAAAAGGTAAATTTATGAATGCATACATATATGTACCTGCTCTGTACCTGAGATTTTACTACCGGCGAAAGTTAGTTAGGTATAAACACATATACGCTATAATATATTTTTTTATGAATCCCTGCAATGAAGTTGAAAAGTTCATTTCGATTTTTTTTGCTTTTACGACTATATTATATAAAACTATGTTTGGCTTTGTGGAAATCTGTAGTATATAAACATTTTATGACACACTATTGTGCTCCAGGATAACATTGATAGCGAGGGTGATAAAATTCAGAGATTTAATAGATTGCTTTAGTAATGCATTAAACACTTTATACTCTGGGGAGGATGTATAGAAGCACGTAGAAAAGTTATTATTATTTTTTTTTTTTGGTTTTTGTGCTTTAGTATCGGAACTGCAGATGCCACAACACTATACACGAGATGAAGCACCTGGTACCTTAATAAGGAAAGGTGTCGAGATGGACTTATATTCACTAAAAATATGATACTGGGTTATAAAGGAAAAATAAATGAAATAAGGTTAGGAGGGAATCCGTGAAAGCAATCAAGAATGTAATAGGAAATGTTTTACTTTCAGAAGGTGGTAGTAATGCATAGAATAGCAACCAATAAAAAGTCAAGTCAATTATATTGATAGATTGTAGAGAGACCTCGTACTAGTCAAAAGGAGCAAAATAAAAGAGGTGTTATTAAAGGGGCGAAAATAAAAGGAGCGACAGATCAAATAACTAAAACTAATGGAAATAAACATGAATTAAGGATATTGATTAAAAAACAATAAATATTATTTATTTATTTATATTTATTGATTTATTTTATACATAAGTAAACGGAAGTACACAAGACTTACATCTTTTAGAGTACAATTATAATTTGAATTTTAATCGAGAGAAGACAAAAAGAAAAATACTTAACCTAAGCACAGACTTAAATATCTGTAATACAGATGTTCCGCTTCATACAAAATTTTGTCACCAGAAAATTTTCTAGTGGGATTTATTAATCGTCCCATCGCGAAGCTTTGGTCTACACATTCCACATAAGCTCTCCGCGCATTTCCCCAAGTTCTCTGTTGATAGACAAAGGAAGAGGCGAAGGGCAGAGTGGCTTCGGAACTTCATTCCACACGGACGAAATGTACTTTTTCGCCTTCTCCACCCCTCACTTACTTTGCCCTTTCAGACAGGCAACAGACGACACAATTTTGTGTGAATGGCCAAGCGCCGTGCGCAGGATGTTTTTTTAATTTCCATTGCGGCAGGTCATGATTTTGTTTTTTTTTCTTGTTTTCAGGCATACGTATGTTCTCGGAAGAAATGAAATATTCTTTTTAGGCAACTTTTCGTGTTCAAGGCTATTTCGCTACATTTCAGGTGCGCGGAAAATAATCGATTTGAATTCTATTTGATTAGCCAAGGGGTCAGGCGCAGTGCACCGCAGGATGGAGTTTTTTTAAATTCCAATTTTTGTATGGGGAACTTTTGAATTGTGGCAGGTCACGATTTTGTTTTTTACTTGTATACAGGCATATATTTCTCCGATGAAATTTTCGCATTTCCTGGCCATTGATAGTTGCTCCCGGCCGAATATTTCAGGTGCGGAACACGATCTGTTATTGGGTGAACTTAATTTGTGTACCGGTCGGTGGAAGTCGATCGCTCGGTTTTAAAATGATACATATTCGCATTTTCTTCCGTAAACAAGAATAAGAATTCAATTACCACTAATTGTTTCTTACAAATTTTCAATGTCATAAAAAATGCATAGGGAAAAAGACATTCACTAATTGTTATTCATAAATGTCAATTTTGGTACGTCCAGGAGCGATAAAAAAAAGTTGAAATAAATCTACCCAGCGATTTCTCGAAGCTATAATTAAGAGAAAAATCGTAGGAATTCAATGAATGTGTTTTGGATAAAATTGGTCCAGGGCAACAGGTGGTAAAAAGCTAATAATAGTAGCGAAAACACGTTTTTCCACGTTTTGGGTACGAAAAAAATGTTGTTTTGGAAAACAAAAAATACTACATAATAGTGCTTAAAAAACGAAAATTAGGAGTTTTGGACCATTGAAATCGGTCTACAGGTGTTTGCAGAAAAATTTAAAAACCATTAAAAATGGCCGTTTTTTGTCATTTAATTATAGGGAGTGTAGTAATTATCATAGGACCTTGTGTCAGGGCTTAAATTGTGGCCACTGATGGTGCCTACCTACAATAAAAATTTCATGAAAAAATAATGGTAACTTTTCGAGTAAATATCAAAAATGTAAAAACACCTGTTTCACAGAAAAAAGTTGAACAAGGCCAACAGTGGTCCTAGAAATTTTTTGATGAACCCAATTTATTCCCAAAGAGTTGCTCTACAACCCCATTTTCATGAAATGTATGTAAGGTTTGATTTAACACCTTGAAAAGAAGAAGATTGTATGTATTATAAAAAAGGGAAAGAGTATATTTATTTACTTTTTACTAATATTTATGTTTCTATTTATAATAATTAATCAACATAATTTACAAATTAATATATTTTTCTAATTTTTTAGTATTTATAATTTATTGCAAATTATTAGGTACCTACTATGTAGAATTAAAATATTATAAATTGAATTGAATTAATGTCTACAAGGTACTTCTTGGGATATTTGGCATATCGAGTTAAATGTGAAATGTGTAGGATTATAATCATTAAGCCAGAAGAAATTTTAATTCATGTCCTTCAGAGCTCTTTATCCACTATAACTATATTAACGGAAGGGACTTTGGAAGTTTATGTGCTCCGTCGGATGTATTTTTTGATGTATGCAAAATACAAATAAAAGTTTCTGAAACAATTTTCAACAATAATATGGATATCCTGAATATAAGGAAGACAATCTACCGAAAGCATTCGATGTATCAGAGAAAGCCCACAACAATCCTGGTTCGACGAGGAACATCTGTGTTATAGCCACCGGGTAACTATAATGAATTTGCTTTAACAGTAATGCTAAGAAAACACTGCACTTGGGCATGTCGAATGAGAAAGAGCAACAAAGGAAAAATTCGAAACCTGACCCATCAATAGATTAATTAAAATAACCTCGACGGAAATCACCTAAATATATTGCAAATAAATTAAGGTGAATATTAGAATCGAGGCTCCAGCCGACTCGCAAAAAATTCCACTCATCTATCACATACAGGAAATAAACCTAGCCTATTGGGAGTCAGTCCCAGGTCTAAGACAGGCTAAAGATCTTATAAGACCCTTTGCCTTAAGGGGCACTATTACTCTAAACAGAGCGGACCTAAGGCTGCTGGTGGGCTATCTCACTGGCCATGTAGGACTGCGGTACCATCTCCACAACCTAGGACTGTCTCAAGAGACAGAATGCCGACTCTGCTTGGAAGGCGATGAAACTTCCACACATATTCTTTGTGAATGTCCTGCTCTGATCTGGCTTAGAAGAAGAACGTTTATTAGAGAGTTCTTGAGCCCTGCCCAAGTCCGGTCTTCATCAACTAAAGACCTTCTTGCCTTCATTCGGAAGGCCGATAGTCTGTTCCGCTAGTGGGGTACGTACACAATAGGCCTAACTTGGCCGCAGTGTTCACCATATGGGTTGCCCCCTCATTCCTTATAATAATAATAATAATAATAATAATAATCACATACAGGAAGAAGAAGAAGCTATTATACAAGCTATATACAATGTACTGCGTATTATATACTATGTTCTGAAAAAATTAAAAACTAGATTTGGAAATGTCGAATGATAAAGATCAGAGCACGACGAGGAATGAAACAACGATTGATGCTGTATTTACGAGACTTTTGAACAATTTGACTTTATGGGTATAGATATTGTCCCTTCCAAGTAGGGTTGGCGTGAGGCTCATAACTCACCCGGAAAAAGAAGAATTATTACGGAACGAGCAGCATTTGTGTCGTTCAATCTAGGAGTGGTGTAACCCTGTATTTTAGGGTATTGGAGGTTGATTTGCCGGGTCAACCTCTAGTGTTTTGAAGTGTGGAGTAACACCGCATTTGCAGTGAGCGACATATTTGTTACAAAAGGTCAGAAGCGGAACGCGTTGGATTGATTGAGGGAGGGCGGGTGGAACTAACTCTGCAGCCACCTCCTCGTTGTGAGTTCTGGGTTCTTTTGCGTTGGTTTTGGCTTGGTTTTGGCTAGTCTTGTATTGCGGGAAAAAAGTTGCCGTGTAGGCAGGAGGTTTCTAATTTCAGTGGAACAGTTGCTATGGTAATAGCGGTAAAATTCTCTGAGTGCAGCTACATTCTTTCGGTGGCTTAAAGGATCGAAGGAAGAGCAAAGGGTGCAAACGCCAATGAGTTTGATGGCGCGATATACCTAGTCCAGCCAAGCCTAGGTGGTTTTTGGGGCGCCCCCCCCAAATATATGAGTTGTATTCAAAGCGGGGCCGAATGTAGGACTTGTATATGTATATGAGGAAGAGCCAGTGAGCCTTGGTTGTCAACCAAGTTTGTCGTGTGTATGTTGTCAACCAAGTTTGTCGTATGTATGATCTACGCCTACCCTGGACGAACATGAAATGAGAATTGCTGAAACAGCGCCCCCAAAAATCCAGTTCAGCCAAACGCCAAAGGGAAGAAAGGCACCCGGACAACCTATGAAGAGATCTAAAGACGAAATAGAGATGGACTTACGTGCCTTACTACGTGGATTACTAAAGCCTGAACTAAATATGACGTGCCGTACCGCAACCGTACGTGCCCTAGCGTACGAACTAGGGAATCCAATCCCGCATCAAAATCTCAATCCCGCAATCCCGCGGGATCGAGGTCAACAATCCCGCGGATCCGCGGTATTTGCGGGACTACAAAACAATTCGTAGATTTTGTTCTAAAAGGTTATGTTCATTAATTCATGAAGTATTATATAAAATAAAAGCGTAACAAACTACAGTCAAACAAGACCAATTCTAAACTACGCTGGAATTTTCTTACATAGAAAATAAATTTTAATTTCGAACTTGCTCTCCATCAGAGCTTATGCTAGTTTAGAAATGGCCTGAATACTTTGTTTGACAGACTCAGTTATTCGTTTGAAATACATTTGCCGCGAGGATAATCCCCTTACTACTAAGTTTCCATATAGAGTTTACGATGGGTTTTCTCAAAGTAGAAACGGAGGTTGAGTAAAGTTTCTTTAACCAGTCCAGTTCACCCAAGTTTTGCATATGTGTGCGATTGAGTCTCCGTTATTGCATATATTCCAAAGGCGACGCAATGTCATATTACTTATCTGACACTTTCGCCCAGAGCCGTCATGGAAATGCTGTCTTTTTCCCTATGCACTTTTTATGACATTAAAAATTTGTAAGAAACAATATGTGGTAATTTAATTCTTATCCTTGTTTACGGAAGAAAATGCGAATATGTATCATTTGAAAACCGAGTGATCGACTTCCACCGACCGGTACACAAATTAAGTTCACCCAATAACAGATCGTGTTCCGCGCACCTGAAATATTCGGCCGGGAGCAACTATCAATGGCCAGGAAATGCGAAAATTTCATCGGAGAAATACATACATATATGCCTGTATACAAGAAAAAAACAAAATCATGACCTGCCACAATTCAAAAGTTCCCCATACAAAAATTGGAATTTAAAAAAACTCCATCCTGCGGTGCACTGCGCCTGACCCCTTGGCTAATCAAATAGAATTCAAATCGATTATTTTCCGCGCACCTGAAATGTAGCGAAATAGCCTTGAACACGAAAAGTTGCCTAAAAAGAATATTTCATTTCTTCCGAGAACATACGTATGCCTGAAAACAAGAAAAAAAAACAAAATCATGACCTGCCGCAATGGAAATTAAAAAAACATCATCCTGCGCACGGCGCTTGGCCATTCACACAAAATTGTGTCGTCTGTTGCCTGTCTGAAAGGGCAAAGTAAGTGAGGGGTGGAGAAGGCGAAAAAGTACATTTCGTCCGTGTGGAATGAAGTTCCGAAGCCACTCTGCCCTTCGCCTCTTCCTTTGTCTATCAACAGAGAACTTGGGGAAATGCGCGGAGAGCTTATGTGGAATGTGTAGACTAAAGCTTCGCGATAGGATTTATACCCAGCAAATTTGCTGGTGACAAAATTTTGTATGAAGCGGAACATCTGTATTACAGATATTTAAGTCTGTGACCTAAGCTTACAAACTCAACATACTAGAGTTATGGCTATCAGAAAGTAGAAGAGGGAAGAGAAAACTAAGTAGTAGAAGGAAGAGAAAGCTAAAGAGAAGAGGTGGTTAGAAGAAGAGAAGCTTGTTTCCTGAAAATGGTGACTGTGCTAATTCTTTGTAAAGAAGAGGGAAGATTATTCCAGAGTCTAATCGCATGCCCAAAAAAAGGAACGACTACCAATTCGAGACGGATGAGATGGAATAAGGAATTTAAGTGATCTCAAGGTTTGCAAAGGTAGATGATTCATGATCTGGCCATCTCAAGTGGAAGATAAAGAGTAAGCAATCATTGAATGCAACATTAAAGGCCCCCATACACGGTCAAATTGGATGTACATCGAAGTGCGGATGTACAACCAAAACTATCGATTGTGGGCCGGTCGGCCGATCAAAATACATTAGGCTTATGGGTTTGATGAAAATCTGGATGTACATCCAATTTGACCGTGTATGGGGGCCTTTAGTCGTTCACGGCAGAATGAATAACACACAATGTAAACAAGTGCGCCATAAAGGAAATGCGGCAGAATGAGAGATTTTACAAGCTTTGAACGCATAGTGGGTGATGGGAGACTGTATAGTTGTTTTCAAACCTCGTGACATCCCGCGCATGTTTCCCAGCTAAGCTCTTAAAAATGTTTAAAAGTTCAGACAAAAGCTTCAGTTAACTCCTCCTATCAAATCACTTGTTGCCATGTAATCAGTCGCGACTGCGTATTGCTACCGGGAGGTGTATCTTTCTGGGACCAATGATTATTTAAAAAATTTACAAATTATGACTGAAAAACACCCGTTTTTATATATTTTTTTTATTTTAAGGTTATTATATTTTACACATATGCTACAGAAATAATTTGTAGTAATTTCTCCTAAAAAATACGAAATTTGTGTTTTTATTACTTTGATTACTAGATTGTTGACATTTCCTGCCAGTCGCATACGCGCTTCTGCCCGGGGAGGTTGTGTTGCTTGCGACTGCGGGGAACTGTCGTTTTATGAATGAAAACGCTCATTTATTCAAAGGAATTTTTTTCAGCATTTTTTTAAAATTATTTTAAATTTAGAAATGAGGAATATTTCGCATAATTAAAGTGAAATTATGCTTATTATGTTGAATAAACTGCCTTTGTTGAGCAGGGGCTTTACATGTATTTAAAAGCTCTGCTCAACACATAGAAAGATAAATTAACTTTATTCATTCGGCATGCGCGCATCCCTTCCCAAATTATTTTGTTGAGTTTTTTCAGTGTTTGTTGCCGTTTTAACTAAAAAGAGGGGAAATGATAGAATTATTTATAAAATTTGGCAACGAGGTGCGCAGAACTGCTCAAATTTTTTGTGTCACGGGGTTTGAAAAATTCTATAATAAAACCAGAGCTTACGTAATGTCCCATACATTACGGAGGCCTCGGTAGTCTTTTTTTTTTATGTGACACACTAGAGACTTAGGGAAGGCCCCTTTGTACTGTCGACCATATATGTCTAGGGTAAGGCGCCTGACTGCTGTCCCAGAGGTCCCGGGTTCGTATCCCGGCCAGCCCCACGATCCTTCGCCTTTCCCACCTACAAAACTTCCCTTCTGTCTTCTTCCCTCTTTACATTCCTCCTGTCATAGCCTTCCCTAGCCCGTCCCCGCTCCACCAAGCACATGCAGGTCAGTTTAGCATTAACAGCAATGTCAAGAATATGGGCCCGATCGACAATAGGAAGAGGAATGTTATCCAGACAAATGAGTGGAATTTTGTCGGGGAGTGTAGGATGACGACTAAGCACAAGTACTTGTGATTTTTTAGGGTTTAATTTAAGGTAGTTGAGAGCCCTCCATGGAGAGAGCGCTATTCAGGTCAGAAATACAAAAATCAATCTGGCAAGAAGGGCAAGAGGTATACAGTTGGAGATCATCAGCACATAGATGAAAGGAACAGTGATAGTAAAAGGTAGATCATTGATATATAATGAAAATAGTAGGGGACCAAGAATTGAACCTTGTGAAACACCAGAATGTACCGTAGAAAAGAGGAGATACCATGACGATGACGTTATGACGAACATATTGAATACGGTTAGATAGCAAAGAAAAGAAAAACCGTGCAGAATAAGAAGAGAAATGTTAGCGCTGACATAGTTTGGAAAGTTGGATCGCGTGCACCACCGAGTCGAAGGCTATCGAGAAAGAAATCAAGAAGCACTAATATAGCAACGTCGCCTTTATCAAGTGCAGAACGAATGTCAGTTGTCACCTTTAGGATAGCGGTTTCACAACTATGATTTTTATGGAAACCAGATTGATATTTAGAAATAAAGCTATTAGATTCAAAAACAGCAATAGTTCACTGCCCTGGCACCATCCGGAGCCTGCAAGTATTTTTCAATTTTTCAAACTGAGGTACTGGGGATCCTGATCGCCTGGAAGATAGTGAACGTAGAACACACACACGGATGTAGCATTGGAATTTTTATAGATAGCCAAACCTTCACTCTCACGCTCTAGACTGGATTTTGATGCGCTTCAAGTTAGTTCGTCTGGATTCCTGGATATATGGATGGGAACGAAAACGCGAGCTGCAAGAGGGAGAGTGACCTTCATCAGACCTTCACTAATAACTCTGGACGTTGGTGGGTTGAAACCATGACTTTTACAGTTTTAGATAGGTGGAAGTATTCTGCGTAGATTGCTGCCTTATTCATGAAAATATCTAATAGGGTTACAAAAATACAGGGTAATATGTAAACCTCTACCCCAAAAAGTTTCAAAACGCCCTAGCTGCTAAACCGTTACGATTTCCCCCCTCCCCACCCATACGACTTTTTGTTCGTCTATCCAAGATCTCTCCACAGCCAGGCGTTTCGACATTTTCACTGATATACCCTGTGCATAGAGTGACATTTTGAGAGATTGAAAAATTTTAAATTTTCAAAACACTCCCAAATATGTTAGAGAATCATGGATTAAATGCATTGAGCTTGTTGGAGCTTGATGGTAGATTGCAAAATTCTTTAATATTGCCTGGTCTAGCAATTTCGCGTTCCTGCTAGTATGCGACTATCTATTGAAATTCATGCCATCCTTTAAGGTGTAATTAAATTTGACAGTAAAAATAAATTTTTTAATTGGGCCCAGAACTTTTCCAGGACTGTCGCTGACACAAAAAACACCGATATTAAAAAAAATATCTGCTGCGAATCAGAATATTATTGTAAAATAAACCGATATTAAACGCTTTAAAATTGGGTTAATTGATTTTATTCATCGCAAATTGAGCAGAAGTTTTCTCATTTCATATTCAGAGTTTCCGTTTTATATATTTATCTATAAATAATAATTAATATCAGTTTAAACCGTTGATTAAATTATAAATATATTGGCTCTGGCCTGATGATTGTGGTAAAAATTTAATAGCTTTTAATCTGCATATATTTATCATATGTTTCCTGAATTTGTTTAAAAGAAGTGAAAATTAAAGGGATGAATCTAAACAAACGAACTAAAAAGTAGTGAAAAAATGACTGGTGTGAAAAAGGACAGCATCTTAGGAGATGAAACAAATGGTGGCTAGAGTAAAAGGAGTTAATCTTCAATTTCGCTCCAGATTTGAGCACAAAATTTTCTACTAAAATGCATATAATATAAAATTAACATCACACTAACGCCCCTAAAAAGTGCTATTTACAAAACAACAAACACCAAATTCTCGGCAACATTCCAACTATGTAAAGCACCCCCAAAAACCCACTTTCCCCCATAAAAGGTATCACACTACTCTCTAAGCACTGTTATAACAATAAAACTAATTACTTCACGTTAACAACTATCCTGAGAATGTGGAAAATTACTTTACAAATTGGCATAAGCACGAAACGTTTTGCGGTGACAAAAGGAAAAAAAGTCGATTTGTAGCTTGAAGGAGCAATTTGTGAACTTTGCCACAAAGCACAACAACAACGACCAAAAATATGGAAGGAGCACGTAAAATAGGACTCGAAACTCGAAGTTTTGCCAGAGCCACAATTAGTCCACATCTTACTTTACTACAACCACAAAGTTTCAACCGAAACCGCGTCTAGGGATTGCCATATATAGTTAGTTAATAGAACTCCCAAAAAGGATTCGAAATTGTGGAAAGAGTTTTCCACCGGAGCTTAGCACACACACAGGATTGCAGGACACAGACGGTGCACCGGCAGCGAAGTCGAAGTTTGAGCCTTTAATCAGGAAATCCTTTACAGCGTAGAACACTATTTCCTGTCGGAATCGGAACGAATTTTCTCCTGGCGCAAATTGCGAAGCTATGGAAGTATGTAAATACACAATCCTTGAAGTGTAACCAGATGGGGACCATGACGCTCCCTTGGAGTTAGTTTGTTGCGCGATTTCATCTTGACCCGGTTTAAATTTCTTTTTTCCCTTTATTATTAATTTTGTAGTTCAATCTGTGTACAGTGCCGCCATCTCGCGCGTCCGCCATAATGGATTGGCGGCTGAAGTGTAAATGGGACTTGAAGTGCTTTTCATATTTAATTTAATTCATTGTTGGTGTGTGCTGCGCTCAAACTGCTCAACAACACAAATTGCATTTGTCTTGAAGCATTCCAATTTCAATTATTCTCAGAGTCGTGGCTCCCCCTATACAGCCAGCGCTGGTGGTGTACTCGTATATCTAGAAAAACGTCCATTCAAAGGACGTGCCAAAGTAATTGAATATTCGTGCCAAGTGGTTATTACAAGTTTGCTTAATTCTTTGATGATAATGTGATCTTAATTGGATTTTCTGATTGAGGATGGGGGTGGTAAGGGAGGACGAGCACCATCAGAAAGAACGAGGAGGGCTGCTGGGTCCGAATGAATTTCATTAATGCTCTGCCCTTTTGCAACTTTGCTCCTCGTATCAGGGAATCTTTAATTGGCATTGGACTAACTATTTAGGAACGATATAATTGCTCAAAAACTTTCCCGAAAATTCTGTCCACGTGATTGGGGTTAAGATTAAGTTTCTCCTGGATCATTATAAACCATAACGAACTTCTCTGGCTATCAACAAGGGCATCGAAGGAACGAAGGGCCCAAAGGACTACTTAAACGTTACATATAAAGGAAATTGATACTAATTGCGAGTAAATATCGTTCTTTATTCTGTGAAAACGATAGTTTGATTGTATCCAGCAGAATAAAGGAGGGTTTATCTTTCGTACATGGCCAACGTCTGATATTAATTCTCATCCCTACAGCCATAATCTCGATACGCAGTGCTTGTTCCAACCTTTTCCTTCAATAAAATTTGATAGCACAAATAAGTTACCTTTTCTATTCTCTATTTTCTATATTGGAAGTTTCTTTTCTGTTATATGCGAAAGAATTGAATTTCTTTTTACGAGAATTCACGACATGCTCTATGGAGACAATGTGCAACATTTTGTTATTTTGTTCCCGCTCTTTATAAAACAAAGGACCTTAATCCTTTTGATGCAGATACGTTTGAAAGGTGAAAGCAAGTCGAGTGTAATAAATTAGATTCTCTGTTCACACTACTGTGTCTAGTTTTTTCCTAGAAATGAAATATTTCGTTTGTGTTGAGAAGATCTACAAACAACACAACTATTAATTCTGGTGCATAGATGCTATTTTCATCTGTAGCTTCTCTATTCCATGGAAAAATGTTTTATGCCCGGAAATTGAGAACTTTTATGGTTTTTGTGCATGCTCCATTACAGTTGCTTTTAACTCTTTCTGCTTTTTGGTTTTGTAGCAATACATCAGAATAAAACTACTAATGGACCATGATATCCGGAAGCACAATATTGTTGCTTTAGTATCCAGTAATAAAACTTCAGGTATGAGGAAAGTTTCTCTAAATTGAATTGTTCTTGTTGAGCAGGATTCAATTTGAAGTATTGTATGGAGTAACAAGCTAGTGGACTTATGAAACATATTATGGAAAATGTGTGTTCAGTCACTTCCAAGGCCTTTGAAAGTGAGCGAGTCTCTAGCGAGAATTTTAAATATTAAAAAATTGTCTTAACTTACGAAGTTCGGAGTTTTCAGGTGAAGCTTAGCTGGAGTTTAAATAAAATCGTCTTTAAGCCTTAAAGTTAAACTCGGTGGGTATAGCGAATATTTTTTTTCATCCCCGATTACTTCCTATTAATGACATTAATACCGTCGATATAAAGCTTATTATCGAGCAACCAAATTCTTGTGGTAAATGGCTAGACCTTATCTCCACCAATTCATACGAGGAGATGAATCTACCCGTTTCCGACCAGGATAACCTTTTCACTAACTCCGCATGGATACTCGAGGATAAAAGATGGAGGGAATATTTTAATGAACTACTGAATAGAGGCGACGAAGATGAGAGTGAAATTGATGTGAACCAACTCAATAGAAACGCACCAGCCAATAGCGATAGTGATACTGGTGCTCCTAATGAAAGTGAGGTGCTTACAATGGCCGACGTACAAGAAGCTATGACGAATCTCAAAAATAATAAAGCCCCAGGAAAATATAGCATAGCAATTAAAATGGGGAAATATGGGGGCCAAAAATTAAGGAATGGATTACATAAGCTTATAGAATCGATCTGGCGTCACAAAAAGATCCCACTTGAATGGACCGAAGGTGTGATATGCCCCCTGCATAAAAAAGGAGATCAACTCGTATGTGAGAACTATCGTCGCTCCTCAACTCAGCGTATAAAATACTGTCCACTATTTTGTACAAAAAACTTCTACCCATCGCAGAAGGCATAATAGGTAGTTATCAATCTGGCTTTAGGCCAGTAGGTCCATTACAAACTATATTTCCACTTTAAGAAGAATTTTGGAAAAATCATGGGAGTTCAACATCAATATTCAGGAACTGTTTATAGACTTCAAGCAAGCATATGACAGCGTCAAGTGTGAAGAGCTATTTAAAGCTATGGAGTGCTTCCGATTACCAAAACAGCTTATCGAAGTAATAAAAGCTACAATCGAGGAGTCTGATGCAGAGTAAGAGTTGAAACGAGACCTCTCAGAAAGTTTCACATCACAGAGAGGCCTGAGTGCGTACATAGTGTTGGAGAAGGTGGTAAGAGATTCTGAAGTAGAAATGACGGGATCTATCTTTAACAACACAGACAATGTCTTATGCTGATGACGTCGTCGCTCTATTAGTCTTTTGCGAGTTTGAAAGAAGCCTTCATCAAATTGGAAACAGCTGCAAAAAGAATTTGATTACTCATCAACGAATCAAAAACCAAGTATCTTTGCACTTCAAAAAGATAAACAAACCTAAGGCAAAACATGAAATGAGGGGTACATAATTGTAAGACATTAGCCAGGAACCGAAAGGCATGGAGAGAAATGCTGGAGGAAGCCAAGGCCAATAATAAACGAGCGATTGCAAGGAAGGAATTCTATCTAATGAAATCGAAGTAACTTCTGGCGTTTCTCGAGGCAGTCATCTTGATCCTCTTCTTTTCAATATCTTCATCTCTGATCCGATAATTTCTTCAACTTTTTAGGTTCACGATAGTCGACGACAAAAAATATGGGAAAAAATAATGGTACCGCTGCAATAACATTGTTTCTATTCAATGAAATCCATTTTGGCTGATGTTTGGTGTATCTCCATTCAACCATCATTTCCCTCTGATTTGTATTAGTTTGATTCGACCTAGAATAATAATGTTAAACTTTAAATAAATATAAGGAGTTTTTTCACCTTATGACACTTTTTATGTCGAATCACATCAATATGTGATTGTGGAAAAATTCGATTAGTAGATCCCCATTCTAGGCATCATCGGTTTATCAATTACGTCTGCATTTGCTTTGGTATTGAAACCACCCATATGTTTAACAATGATATTTTTCCTGATTTCTCTTAGGCTCTTATCTAATAAATTATACAAGTCTCCTTTGTCCTGATCATCTATAGTTTTATTAAATACATAACCTTCTGAAATGAGGACCAGTGTTGTTTAGACGTTCAATAATTTTCACTCAATGGTTTCGTCGGTGCATAATATTATTTGATACAACCTCCTAAAAATAAAAATATTAGTTCCATACATATAATATTATAGTATATGAATGAAATATGGAAATGAGACTTAGAAAAATGCCACCACTAATTGCCAGTAAACAATAATAACAATAGTAATTTCTTTAGTCATAACATTAAGCTTAAAATTTTGTTCCATTTAAGAAATACTCACATTATGAATATAGTCTTTAAACAGCAAAGAATTTAAAAATAGAATTTATTTATATTTTTGTGTATATTTTTTTGTTTTATTAATTAGTTAAAGAAAAATATTGGACCCAAAAATAAATATATCTAAATATAAATATATTAATTCATGAAAAGACTGCACGAAAAAAGAAAGACTGAAAGAGTATAAAAAATGGTTTAAAACTAAAAATTATTTTGCCAAATAAAAAAAAAGAATTTAGTTAGAATCATGCTCAAAAACACACCCAAAATATTAAAAATAATAATTTTAGTTATGCTCAAATTATTATTAATTCAAAATAAAATTTTGTTAAAATATAAACAAAAAATAAAATTGTTTTTGTTTAAAAATTTGTAATCCCCAACCAAAACAGCATTTTACCAAAGGATAACAAAAAAAACCTACTAAAAACAAAAATTTGTAAAACCCAAAAAATACCAATTACATACCAAAAAAAAAGTCTGTGTTATATTTAGAGCCCAAAATATAACGCAGAAAACATATTTATAAATATAGTTAAAAAAAAGGTTGATTTAATAAACAAACAAAAAAAAAACAGAAAAGAAAATTTAGTAATAAAAAATATTGAATAGTTATAAACTAAGTAATGAAAAAAAAACTGTGCTTGTGAAAATCTCTAAAATTAAGTTCATTAACTAGGATTGTTTTAAGTCAACTAAAAAAAATGTATTTATTAAATATTGTTGTAAAATAAGAGAATCCTGTTGGCTATGAATAAAAAAAATGTTTATACGATAAAAAAAATTGTTATTGGAAATGTTCATACAAAAAAAAGATAAACATTTATGTAAGAAAAAAATGAAATAAATTAATAAAATAGAAAATATCATACTTTAGAAAATTATTGAAAATTATATTGATAATTTCAAAATAAAGTTAAAATGAACAATAAGTATTTTCTTTTTATTATTATTAAAATTTTCCTACCATGATTTCAGCTATATTAATAAATGAAATTTTCTGTATGCATGTATATGTATGTGTGCGCTACAGCGGACTCACCAGCCATCGCAGAACTTCGAAATTTTGCATGAAGGTCCGTGGGGGTCTTCCATGAAACACCTCGAAGGCTGATTTTCAAAATTCATGGCCGCCGAAAAATGGCCGAAATTCAAAATGGCCACCCAAGTATGAATTTGCAAATTGTGGTCCGATTTCAATGAAAGTTGGTATCCAGAGGTTTTTAAAGTCGTTAATAACGAATTTGTGGTCAAAACCTTCAAATTCAAAATGGCCGCGCCACTAAGGCCGACGAATTTGCCAAATATGTTCCGATTCCAATTAAAATCGGTATCTGGTGTGTTTTGAGGTAGCAAATAACGAATTTATGATCAGAACTTATAAATTCAAAATGGCCGCGCCAATATGGCCGATGAGTTTGCCAATGGCGGGCAAATTTTTTCAATTGTACTGCGATTGCCAATATGGCCGACGAATTTGCAAATTGTGTTCCGATTTCAAGGGGTTTTTAAGGTTGCAAATAACGAATTTATGATCAAAACTTATAAATTCAAAAGGATAATTCATATTTTGGTACCCACCTCCAATACCTATGTGTAATACGTCGTTGGATAGGTATTTTTAAGCTGAATATAAGTTACTATGGCGCCTAGTTTAAAATCTTGAAATCATTTTGAGTAATACGGTCAAAACTGTACAAAGATAGAGTTTTACATATATCACCCCGTATTTTTGTAGCCGCATAACCTCTTTCCATGGATAAGGTGAACGCATAATGTTTTCACCTATCTATGATAGCAAAATTGATGATTTTATCTTACCAATTCTTGGAGTTATGAGTCGTCAAAGTCGAACTTTGGGGTTTTTTTAACGAAAATGTCAAGTTTGATTACCACTTGCTTCACTTTTTTTATGAGCTCGGAAATACCAACTGTGGAAGGCTGTTCCACGGTCAAGTAGCTCTAAGTGTGCTCGAAAGTAGGGCTGCAGGTTATGAGAGTACACCAATCAAGCTAGACTGTACTATGTGAAAATATTACTGTGCAGGCTGGTAATGGTAGATTGATGAAACAATTTCTGCACCTTGCCTAGCCATTCTAAGGCAATTTTGAAGCCCCGAACTGGGAAGGCTTAGACTTAGTGGAGTCAGATAAGCATCATTTTAGTGAAAAGGGCATTGTTTCCAGTCTCAAACAATTTTTTTGGAACATTTTAGTTAGCAGCCGCCGCTACGTAAGTTATCGGCCATTTTATGAAAAATTTACCATTTTGGTCGTTCTTTCTAAATAAAGAGGCGTATATCTGGGTATATGTAGGTCCGAAAAAAACGAAAAAAATAGAGGCTGTTCGTTTTGATATTGGCTATCAGCGGTTACAATATGAAATTTTCATCAAAAAAAAAAAACTTTAAATATTGCTAAAATTAGTTTTTAACTTATAGAGAAGTTATTGTAATCGAATCAAAATCTAAATTTTCGACGTATTTTCAGTTTTCAAGGTCCCAATATCATTTTAAACAAAAATCTGAAAAGTATGTGTTGCGTGTGCGTACGTGTGTGGTCATTTTTTCCTGAACGATATAGCGCGAACCAAAAAACATAACGACTTAGTTGAGGTGTCGTTCGAAGCGTTTTAAGGAAATATGATCTGAAAAGATTTTTATAAAATTTAGTCGAGCCGTTTTTGGTTTAAACGACATAAGTGATTTTTGTATCTGCACAATATCTCGCGAACCATAAAATATATTGACTTAGTTGGGGTGCCGTTCGAAGAGTATTAACGAATATACGATCTGTAAAGATTTTCATAAAATTCGGTCGAACGGTTTTTTGTTTTGTTCAAACGGCGTTCATGATTTTTGTACCTGCACGATACCGCGCAAACCAAAAACTATATCGACTTCTTTGAGGTGCCGAAAGAAGAATATTAACGAAAAAATGCTCTGAAAATTTTTTTAGAAAATTCGGTCGGGCCTTTTTTTTGTTTAAATGAAAAAACTTCGGCTAAGTAGTGTCAGAAAGACCTTAAATTGATGTGTTGCTAATATCTAATAAACTCGATTGAAAGAAACACGTTCTAAACGGAGTAATCTTTTTTGGATTCTGCACAGTGATAGCCTTCCGACAAAACATCACTTGTCAAAATTCGACCCTCTTTAAAAATCGTGCGAAATGACGTTACCCTTTACGCTGACGTTATATTCGTTCATCGGCTTATGAATAGCAAGGTGGACTCCGGTTTCTTAAGAAGCCGCACGTCATTTAGAGCGAATAACTACAGCCTGAGAGGTTAAAAAGAAAAAAACAAAGCTTCTCGACGGCGGCTGGTTGTTCCAAATTTCCTATTATGCTTGTGGAGGTTGGGCTGACGGTGTCGTTCAAGTCGAGTACTGGCGCAAATAATTTAGGCGGCTCATTTTTCCGCAACTGCTCATATACTTGGCTTGGACGAATGAAGGCAGTGGAAACAAGATTCCTTCGAGCTTACGTGCAGCCTGGAAGATGTCGCTGTCAGAGGCAGAGCCCAAGTTCAAAATGTTCAAGGTAATAGTTCCGTGCTAGCGACTTTTTCGTAAGAACTCGAGCTGCTCGTTGGTTGACGGGAATTTAATAATCAGCAATGAGCTTGCCTTTCTCACCTGAGATTCAAGCCGTCGGCGCTGTAGTGGTCGAAATACATTAACATAAGGCGTCAGTTAATGCCCAATGCTGGAGGCGAGTTGATTTAAAATCTGACTCGGCTTGTCGTAGTCAGTGGTAAGAGTACCTCGAATGACCACATCTTTGAGCCTCGATTGACGACGTAGGCCCTCTAGCTCATTGGATAATATCGCCACATCATGCTGTACGGACTCGAAATCTTCTTCCTATCCACTTTTACTTGCCTATCGACGGAATTGGAAACTTCTTCAATGTGCGTAGGTTTGCGAGTCTCGAGCTACTTCAGACTTACCCTGACACCTGATATTGATGTAAGTCAGCTTCCAACTTAACCTACGTTTAACTTAGTGCCAGATTATCCAATCAATTATTTTGGAGTTTTCTTTTGAAACAGGATATCAAAGAGGTACGATGACGACATGCAAATGTGGATGAATGGACTGTTTAAATGGAATTTACATCGAAAGGCAGAGAATTTTACAGAAATGTTTTAACTCAGAAAATTTGTGTTTTTTGAATGTGTATTTTACCAATGTGATTTTTTTCACACATATATCATATTAATGGAGCGTGATGTCAAAAAAAGAGGCACTAATAAATTAATTGAGTTTAAAAGGTATTATATGTCCTGCCTACGTTGGATTTCAAAGTGTTAAAATTTTTATTAGCCTTTTAATTTTTTATATTCACAAATAGAAAAGGAAAATTTTGATTTCGTACAACATCAAAACGTTTTGTATAAATAAATGGAATGAAATCTCCCATGAGTACAAACGTTTCTAGTATAATAACTTCTCCTACAAAGAAATTTTTAATTCCTTTGATGCATTCTTCTTCTATTGAAAATCCTTGAGAATAAAAAAAATTAAAGAATTCCATTCACCATGAATAAAGTAAGACTGAAGTAAAAGTAAAATATTAAAATCCCCTGAATAGTTCTCAAACCGCGAGCGAAACTCCATAAATTTTCTATTTAGCCTTAAAACATTTCCATTAACTCCCAAACTCCTTTTTTTTGTTCTTATCCTTTCAACCATAATGTAATGGCGAAACTTAAAAAGTTACTTAGTAGCGTTCCCGTCAGGTTTGTGTTGAAATAGATAAGGAAAAAAACGAGCGGAAATAATTACCTTGAGGTTCATTTATTTTAAGCTTTCAACATTTCGCCGTGGAAGGAGAGTGCTAAAATGTTCCTTTCACTTTACTACAGCAAATCCTCATCGAAATGCAACGAAGATGAATTCACTTTCTGCCACAGAGATAGAAAAGGAAAATTCGTGCGGAAATATGCACCACTGAATTTTCCTACTTCAGCTGCAGAGATTCCGTGGCGCGTTCCTTTGAGATTCTACAGATGCACGTAATGCAGTTTTCGGTGCAATCAGGCATTTCAGCACAAGTGCCAGGCAGTTGTACCTTTGGAGCATTTAAAATGATAGTGAAGCTTAAACGAAAGTTTCCGATGGTAGTTTTCGAAAAAAAATCCCTTAAACTGATTATGACTCGAATTTCGGTTCATCGGAGCAGGAACGATTTTTAATGTAAGTTAAATAGTTCTTCTGAGATTTATAAAAGGTGATTTTGGGAATTTCTGTTAATATTTAAGAGGAATAAACGCTTAAGCTTATGTCATGGAAAGGTAGTCAGTTATCAGAGGAATCAGTGCGATCATAACCCCCGAGCCTTGATCACTAAGTAATCGGCCTAAAACGGACGATCACTTAGTACGATCGTAAGATGAAATTTCAATCTCCCCCATCATCATATTTTAATGGGCCTCCATAGCACCGGCACGAAAACCTAAAAATTCGCCTGCCAGAGGTATAATAAATGCATCGGCATATACTATTCCAAACGCGAGTCTGGTTTTAGAAAGCAGTTCCCCTACTAAGCACTAACCGCGTCCAATGCTGCTTGACCCAAAAAGTTAAAACCTTGCTTTCTGAAGGTCCAGCAGCAGCAGTAAGCTAGGAACTGAAACTGAAGTATGCAGCGCTCTAAAATAAAATGAATGGACTTATTCTTAGCGCAGAGTTTAATGCCGGATTCACACGTTTACCAAGGCTTGGCAAGCGTTCGCAAATTCAAACGTGTGAATAAGGCATTTGGTTTGACTTGTGTAAGCCTGGAAACGCTTGTGGCCTATCCGGTCGAGTGTCCGTTTTTTGGCACAAAGCAAAGGAAGTCCTTTCGGCTCATCCTCACCATCTACAGCCCTTATTTTCACGCACACGTTAGTTTAAAAATTCGTTCTTTTCGAGAATAATTCGATTGTGGAACTCCTCCTCCCACAGTCAGTATTCCAGAACTCATACAACATCCACGAGTTCAAACGCAAGGTTCATCTCCATCTCCTCATGCACCCTCATACTCCCTTTAATCTCTATCCTTCGAGCTAAGCTTGCTAACAAACATCTGACCATGACGTGTACGACATGACGGACTGGCAGTACAAAGGGTGACACCTGAGCTTAGACTTACTCATAAAAAAAGCAAGTGCTTTCAATTTGCGAACGCTTGCCAAGTCTTGACAAACCTGTGGATCCGACATAAAAAGTCGGTGCCGCTGGGTCTTAAACTTCATTCACGATCTGTTTCCATTCTTGACCATTTTTGGCGACGGCTCGAGCCTCGGTAACTGATAATCATTGATTCTTTAAGTCGCCCTCGATATTCTTTAGCCAAGTTTTCTTCGGTGCCGATCGCTGAATTCTACAGTCGGCCGGACGATCACGCCAGAGAAGTTTACATGGCCAGCGGTTATCATCCATTCGGCAAACATGTCCACGTGGACGTTTTTGTATTTCTTCTTCGATCAGTGTCTGCTGATCGCATCTTTGTCTAACTGTCTCGTTTCGTAGACTATCGGGAGTGGGACACCGAGAATCCGACTCAAACATCGCATTTGGAAGACCTCAAGCTTGTTGACGTCCGGCTTGAGCAGTGTCCACGTTTCCAATCCATAAAGAAGAATCGGAAGGATCAACGTTCAGTAAAAGGGTACTTTCGTTTTGATGGTAAGTAGGGTTGCCAACTTTTTTTGAGAAAAATAACGTAACTTGTCTTGGAAAGAGGAAAATAAAAAGTATTTGAAAAATAATAAAGTATTTTCAAAATTTTTTTTTTGTTTAACTCATTTTCTATTAACATTCATATTCAGTTATATATTAGTGTAAGTATTTTCATACTCAATTTCTTTTAAAAACATATTTTTTGCGTTTTTGGTGCAAGTTATCAATTTTTCGTTTTTTGGAAAGCTTGATAGCTCATACAACAATCTAAATCTAGATTTAAATAAATGGATAGCGCATTTTTTATTAAATTCAAAGACGATCTGTTTCTCTCTTCCCGCCACTTTAAATTCATCACAGAGAAAACTCTTTCAGTGAATGCTGAAGTGGCGGGAATCTATCACTATCAGAATCAGAATGACTCGCCATTTAAGACAATATACAAGAAAATTAATACATACATATTTAAAATCAAACCAGACATCAAAAATGTGAAGGAACCGATATCAAAAAATCTGTCATCTGCATTTGACGGTCCTGCCATCTTCCTTTTTGTTAAGTAATAATTAGTTGAAGCGTGTGACTTCTATTCTGTTTTTTCATAATAGGCGCTAGTAAATCGTTAGAAATTAACGAATATAACGTGTTAAGTTCCATGCGTAATAAAGACTCATAAAAAAGTATTTTCGCATACTTTATAATTATGTAAAAGTATAAAGTATATCGACCTAAAATAAAGTATAATACTTTATTATAAAGTATGGTTGGCAACCCTAATGGTAAGTAATATTTGTTCGTTTCCATACGCACAACTTGAGCGAGGCATATGATGCTGTTGCCTGGTCGTCGATGCCACTTTCGCGGGCATTTTTTTTTATATGATAGTCTAAGCTTAGGTGTCATCCTTTGTACTACTAGTCCGTCATGTCGTACACGTCATGGTGCAATGTCTAGTAGTAAGCTTAGCTCGAAGGATAGAGAGAAAGATAGGATAGATTAGGGGGAGTAGGGTGAGTGTTGGAGGAGATGGTGGTGAACCATGCGCTTGAACTCATGGGTGTTGTATGAGTTCGGGAATATTGACTGAGGTAAGTTGTTCCACAGTCGCGTTGTTCTTGCTATAAACGAATTTCTAAATCGGAGTGTGCGCGAAGATAAGGGCTGTAGACTATAAGGGTGAGCCGAGCGGGCAAGTCTAGTGTTGCGCGAGAAAAGTTGCCGTGGAGGCATGAGGTAAATGTCGTATAACATTTCCGTTGCTTCGGCATCCGTGTCGGCGAACATCAACTCGATTTCGAAGTTGTTGCCGTCGAACTCCGCTTAGTCGATCGAATGCTTCACGCATAATCGCGTCGATCACAACGTTGAAGAGAAGTAGCGATTCAACGTATGCCTGTCGGACATCCGTTTGAGCAGGGTACTCCAGGGATTTTTTGATGTTGTCGTTTCTTGGTGTTGTTTTGCTGCCTAACCACCGCGTCTTGTCTGGTACAGCATCCGGTACGCGTGCCTCAATGCCGTTTCTTCCATGTCGGGCGCAACGTTATTCCAGTATGCTTCCCGTTCCAATTTCATTTTCTGTCGAACTTCTGTGTCCAATCGTCGCTCGAAATCTACGTGTTTCATTTGATCGACGAGGTCCAGAAAGCTGTCTGAGATCCATGGCTGCGTTCGTTTATAGATGTGTGAACATAACTTCACTGCACACCCCACAATGGACTGCGATAAATGCCTTTCTTCTACATCGATACCGCCCGTAGGCACGCCCAATTCTTCTTGGA
Source organism: Thereva unica (assembly GCA_949987705.1). Taxonomy (NCBI): domain Eukaryota; kingdom Metazoa; phylum Arthropoda; class Insecta; order Diptera; family Therevidae; genus Thereva; species Thereva unica. The sequence continues at coordinate 149,837,675 of OX465282.1, forward strand.
TGGCAGTGGCAACGTTTTCTTCGCTCTTTGTAATCGCATCTATAATTTCGCTCGCATAAGAGAATAGTCCGATCCGTAATCGGGCCCACGCATTGAACGTATGCCTTTGAGCATCGATCGAAATCTTGCGTTGATCAAAACGTAGTCTAATATATCCGAGTTAGTTGCCTGATGGATTTCGCCAGGTGAGTTGGTGTTTGAGTGGATGGCGGAAGATGCTGTTGCCAGCTAAATCAATTTGGGGTCAACCCATAAAGCATTTCAGAACCCTTGAATCCACCATTACATGGCCATTCCATACTGGCTGCATTGTTCGATCAACACTCTAATTGTTTATGTTACGTCACTGTGGAGTTCCCTTTTGTTTTAATTTATGTTTTTCTGGTGTGCCATAGTATAATAAGTGGGTTTCCTTTTTTCGTTCCTATTTCGAAGGTGTAAAGCTAAACACTCTTTTCAAAACACCTAGAATCTCTTTCAACATTATCAAGAACATAAAACACTCCACCAACTACACTCTTCTACCACACCACTAAAACTAAAACCATACCCACTGAACCAACTAAAACCAGCCATCCATAGCAAGCAGGATTCCCTCATGGTCCATTTATCGAGTAGCCACAAACGTATTTACTCTTTTGCATATAAAATTCATGAACCGAATCGATTTCTCCTACAAACGAATCTCCTTCGATTCCTGTTAATCCTTTTCCTTCGTTTCCACTGTTTGTTGACATACGTGACACAACATGACGTAAACCAGTGATTCGGTGAGTTTTTGTTTCAACATAAAAGAAAATCAAATTCAAACTTTTTCTACCTTTACCATCAACATCACGAGGGATGAGTGAAATTAGTTACGACGACATGAGGACTGGAGGAGCTCTTGAAGGTAAAAAAAACATGTTCGTAACGTAATATTAACTCAACTCAACCCAACTTTCATCATATATTACTTTTCTCAACTAAATTTTTTATTAAGGCGCTTGCAAAAGAAGTCTACAATACGGTTTTTTGTTGTTGTTGTTGGTTAGCAAGTTTATGAATGGTAATAAATCATCCGTTTCAGCCCTTCATCCTTTTCCAATTAGTAGTGATAAGGTTAAGGAGGTTGGAGCACAGCTGCAGGAGATGGTTTTCGGCTCGATGCCTAATAATATAAGATAATTTATGGTATGGCCACAGAAACTGCTATTTTTATAGCACTTTAAGTCTGAACGTGATAAAGTTATGGATTTGGTTTTTAGGGGGATGTTAGCGAGATTTTATGAATTGTTGGGGTTAATCTTACGTTGGCAGTGGTTTTGTGGAGATATGACATGGTGGTAAAAGATTCTGGGGGTTTGCTTTTGAAACCTACGAGGGAATGGAAACCTTCCAGAGTCGATTTCGTACATTATCCTTCGAATGCGCAATGTCTACTTTTTAGATCGAAACATCCCTTCGATTAACATTGCGAGGTCCTAAGGTCGAAGGTATAACGGCTACCTTTTACATTACAATTCACTCCAATCTGAAGGCATATGAGATACTTTTTGCAAGTAGCCATATCCCTAATCGGGGAACCATGGCCAGAGTTAAACTCAAGCTCGTTATTAGTTAGGAGATCCTGTCTCTACCGAGAGCGCGTTCCTGGATCCCAGCGGAATCAGCCAAGCCTCTGACTATTCTTAATATTATTCGGTTCAGTAACCCCTTCCTCTGTCATGTGTGCAACAACCCACAAAAAATTTACTAATAGAAGGATGTTAAATTTAAAAGCTCCCTCTTTGGACGGCAAAGAAATTGTTTTCTCAAAGGAAAAATAAATATCTAAATATCTAGGCGTAATCTTGGATCAAAAGCTCTCCTGGATATCCCAAATTGCAATTACATCTCTCCACGTTTGTCGCCAATTTGAAGGAAAAACCTGGGGCCTCAAACTTAGGTTAATGTTTCGACTATATACGACGTTCATAAGGCCCATGGGCAATTATGCATCGATCGCATGGTGGGCCAAGACCAAACAAAAGGGTGCTATGATTAAGCTGGCCAGGGTGCAAAGACTGGCCTCTCTTGGTATCACAGGGGCGAAAAGCCGACTGCGGCTATGGAGGCCCTACTTAACCTCCCTCCGCTACACCTAGTAGTCGTAGGCTCTGGCGAGGGCGCTGCGTCTACGGGAGCTTTCCCCTTTAAGCCAGGAGACCTTCTGGATCATTTATCGATCCTCAAGGATCTGAACCTGGAGCCAATGATATCTTTGTCCGATACCATTCCTGCCACTCTTGGCTTTGACAAACCGTTTACGACGATTATTCAAAGTAGGTCAGAGTGGCAACATGGCAGGCCTCTCTTTAGTGGAAGCACAGCCTTTTGGTATACGGACGGTTCCAAAATTGATAAAGGGGTAGGGCTGGGTGTTTATGGCCCAAGGAGCAAAATATCCATGGCTCTGGGAACTACTCCCGCTGTTTTTCAGGCTGATGTACTCGCCATCCAGCTGTGTGCTCAGAGTTGTATTTATAGAGCTCTAAATAGCTCTAACATTGTTATTTTCTCGGGCAGGCAAGCTGCATTGCTGGCCATTAAATCTAACAGGGTGTCATCAAAGGCTGTCCTGGATTGTCTCCAATATTTGAAATTCCTCAGCAGGAACAACAGTGTCACCCTGATGTGGATTCCGGGCCACGAAGGTCACATTGATAATGCAATTGCCGACAGCCTGGTTAGAGTAGGGGTAAGCTCATCACCTATCGGTCCGGAACCTTGCTGTAGCTTAGCAAGTTGTTACGTAAAAACGGCCATAACAAATTGGGTCGGCCAGCTTTATCTTCATAGCTGGATAAAGACCCAGGATGCTCGTCAAGCTAAAAGATTCATCCAAATTGATAAAGCTAAAGCGGGCAAACTTTTAAATCTCAAGAGGTGAAAGCTAAAAATAATAACAGAGCTCCTGACGGGCCACTGTTCGCTGAACTACCAACTAAACAAAATAGGTCTGGTGGGCAATTCTGGCTGTCGGTTCTGCGGGCCAGCTCCCGAAACTGCGGAGCACTTGCTGTGCGACTATGAGGCTACAGCGAGGAAGAGATTGAGCCTCCTCCATCGTGACCACCCTACTTCCAGGGAGATTTGTGACAGAAACCCTAAATCAGTTTTAGGCTATCTTAGAAGCCTTGACCTTAATGGTTTTTAATGACGGGGATGGCACAATAGACCAAACAAAATAGGTCGCAGTGCCTGCAAAGGCGTTCCTCAACAAGAAATAAAATTCAAACCCGTCAACGTAGAAGATAACGAAACTGGAGGATCAACATTAGAAAGGACGACCTTTGGCGATATCTGGTGGCGTCATAAGTTATGGTTTGTCTTCCATAACTCTGAGGCCGAAGGTAAGCCAAGAACCTGTTTAATTGTTAATAATGACCTTAATAACAATATCATCAGCGTGATGCACCCAGAAAGGAGCGGCGATAGAATCCTCCTCGTGCCTCTTTCAACCCGTCTGACTTCTTCCGAAAGCCCCAGACCAGACTTGATGACCCAAAAAGAAGCTACTCAAAACAAATTTCGGCGTATTACTATTGGACTATTATTTCCATCAAAAATAGAACTTTAGAAGAAAAACTTATAGATTTTTATACTAAGTCATACACCCCCCTCCCACCATTGCAGAAAGCTACCTACACTACTGCATCATACTAAATTTAATATCGAGTTCTTGGTACTACACATTACAATAAAAACTACAATACCATCGCCTAAATTTTCACGTAATTCACCAATTTTCCCTGTTATTCACCTGCGCCCAGAAATAGCAAATGTTTGTACAAACATCAATCAAACTTCTGATGAAAAATGATTCCATGCCACAATGTACCTTAAGCCATAGTCGTCCTATGAAAAACGGGGAGTAAATGTAATTATTTCCCTGTAAGTAATCAGCGTCAAAAATCTATGAAAATTCAAATTAAATTTCATGAATCGCTATCAAAGCGATCCATGGATAATAGGTGATAAATCGATTGTTGGGGAAGTTCACTATATGTATTATCTGAAAATGAAATCACTTAAACCGCTCGAATTGGGTTGAACACTTGAGCGAAGCAAGCATGAACATCCCCAACACTAAATAATAATGCAAAATCAAGTGCAAGCAAATCTATTGTTCCTAGGAAATTAACAATTTTCAGCTGCGGTTTTGTTGGTGTGCATCGATGTTTTGTAATCGGAGTTAATTGTAATATGAACCGGAGCATGTAATTGAGTAAATTATGAACACAATTTATTGTTGACGGGGTGTCTCTTTACTGGGTGAAATTAAGTCCTTAAACAGAGGAGAGCTAGATAATTGGATTTTAAACTGCTTGGTGGACTTGTGGGGTATCTTTAAGGTGAAAGTTAATTAGTGTTAGGTTTAATTTAAGATTTTGTCAATTACAAGTTATTTGCGACTATTTAATAAATGGTAAACTCTAGTAACGTTCAACTGAAACAAATTAAGTCCAGCCACAAATTCTTAGAGAAATATAAAATCTATACAATACTATTTTTGGTGCAATATCGTGAATCCAAGATTAGCTTTATCCTAAATCCGAGATATTTCTAATATGCTGGCTGAAACATCAACCAGGGTAAGTATGAGAATTTTCTGGTATGGTAATGCTTTTCGAACATTTGCGCAAGCCTGTTTATGTGTAAGCGGTTGAAAGGTACAGAGTGGATTGTTTATAGCGAATTTGAATTTTTGCGAATAAGCATAAATCGCAAATGGAAATTAATGTTAATGCTAAAATAATAAATAGGGATTATCCTTGTTGATGCTTACTGCCCTGTAGCAGAAAGAAGCTGTCTCTAAATCTCCATCTTTAAATGGTGACCATTAAGTTTTTAAAGGGGAAATATCGGGACGTAATCCTAGATAGCAAGCTCTCTTTGTATTCTCTTCTTACTAAAATGAAAATTACCACTACCAAAGCATCGAGCCGGAGGTTATGGATTTCCTCTAAAGACTTTAGTGAGACTGAATCTACTCTATTGTGGTGGTGGTGTTCAACTAGTACAAAACAGAAAAGTACAGAAGCCAGCGTATTCAGATGCAGCAAAAACCCTGCCCTACTGCCATTCTAGGCGCTATCTTACCCCTGTCCTGCGTATACAATAGTGAAAACAGTATACTCTCCGGTTCATAGCGGCTGAAGGCAGGCCGTTCAAAAAAGGTGCAAATGTCTCAAAGAGCTCGACGTCAATAAATCCACTGGCCCCGACAATATTCCCCCTATGGTACTCAAGAAATGTGCCTCACTTCTGGCTGAACCTCTGCGCAAACTTTTCGCCCTGCCATATTTCTCCGGAGTTTATCCCAACTCTTGGAAACTAGCTCATGTTCAGCCCATTCCCAAAAAAGTTGAAGCCAGCGACCCTTTAAACTACCTCCCAATAAAAATTACTCCTGTTCTCTCCAAAATCACAGAGGCAATAATCAATAGAAGGCTGATGAAATATCTGGAATCCAACCAAATTTTACACGACAGGCAGTACGGTTTTAGGTCGAAAAGGTCTACTGGCGACCTTCTTGTGTGTCTGACTGAGGCTCTCAGCCAAAACAGCCCATCGATTCGGTGAATCTGGTTTGGTTGCTCTAGATATTTCCAAGGCTTTCGACAGAGTCGCGGGAAACCACGCTCTGTTATCTAAACTAATCTAAGCTATTGGTATCGACTCAGGTCTAAGAAACTGGTTTGAGAGTTTTCTTTCCAGTCGTTTAATCAAAGTATTATTGGATGACGTCGTATCCAACCCTCATTCTATCTCGGCCGGCGTTCCCTAAGGCTCGATTCTCTCACCTGCCATCTTTCTTATATTCATTAATGATCTGCTCCCCGCCAACCCACTAAACAGTTTCGCCGATGATGGTGCTCTGGGTTACTCCCAGACCTTCGATAAGATAAGACGTGCCAGACCTTGTCTCGTAGACCTTGCATCTATATCCAATTATATTAACGGGGACATTGAACTCATTCTTGCTTGGGGTCTCAAGAATCGTGTCGAATTTAATGCTAGCGAAACAAAATACTGTCTTATATCTCCAAAAACCTGTATCGCCCGTCCCTCTATCTCAGTTATGGCAAAAAGAATGCGATGTAATAATCACATATTCCAAATCGCCAAACAAGCTTACCAATGCCTGGGATACCACAAGAGATGCAAGTTTCTCCTTCAGCCAACTGCCCTAGCTGCAATCTACAAGTCCTACATTCGGCCCCTCCTTGAATACAACTCGTATATCTGGGCGGGCGCCCCAAAAACCACCTTGGCTTGGCTGGACAAGGTGCAAAACCGCGCCAACCAACTCATTGGCGATAGCACCCTTTGATCTTCCATCGACCCTTTAAGCCACCGTAGGAATGTAGCAGCCCTTAGTAAATTTTACCGATATTATTAGCGACTGTTCCACTGAAACGACTGTTCCACAAACCTCCTGCCTACACGGCTTTTTTTCCGCAACACCAGACTAGTCAACTAAGTTCACCCCCCCCCCCCCCCCTCACGCTACAGACCTCCTCTTCGCGCACATTACGTTTTAGTAATTCGTTTATAAATTGAACAACTCGTTTGTAGAACTGCCTTCCGAAGCCGGTGTTTCCGAACTCATATAAAATCTCCGAGTTCAAACGCAAGGTTTATCGACATCTACTCGGGGAATGCAAATGCAAAAATGGACCACAATCTTGTAACCGCCATCTTGATTTTTTTACAGAATGGTCTGTTTGCACCGTCAAGCAAAATATGCAAAACTGAATCGAACCCACACTGAGGGGGTTGTGAAGAAAAAGGCAATTGGCCGCTATTTTGAACGGCCATCTTGATTCTGTTCCAGTCGGATTACATTGTCAGGCGAACTATGCATATGTGCAAAATTTGAAGATGATGGGCTATACTTTCTACTTTTTAGACTATAACATGTCTTCTGCCATTTTGTGTTGGCCGCCATTTGGAATTTCGAATGACGCTACCCCGCTAATTGTATTGTACAATGTCCTTTAATTGAATACCCATGCTGGCGGTCGGGGAAGACAAATTCAAAAATCGGCCGCCTTTTTGCAACCGCCATTTGTATTATTTTACAAAACGGTCACATTGCTTTGTCCAGCAAACTACACATATATGCAAAATTTGAAGTTAATCGGTTATATTTTTTACATTTTAGCCTTCCGCCATTTTGTGTTGGCCGCCATTTTGAATTTGGAAATACGCTACACTACAAATTGTATTCTACGTGTTGATACCCATGTCAGGGATCTGGGAACACAAATGCAAAAATCGGCCGCCATCTTTGAACCGCTACTTTAATTGTCAGATCAGATTGCATTTTCGAGCGAGTTATGTATGGAAATGTACAAAATTTGAAGTTGATCGGTTGTGGGTCAAAAGTTAAAGGTTTATTTTGTTAGCGATTTTCGTTGACGGTTTTTTTTGTTAACGCTTTATTTTTACTTCCCATTTATTTTTCATACTGTACTCTATATATGAAACGATTCTTAGTAAACTCCAATAATTGAAAAAGTTCTTCCATATTTGTTTTGTCCTGCGTTTATATGAATTTCTAAACTAGGGTGTGTCAAGGACTACCTTGTTGCCTTAAATAATATCCGATAATATCCTAAAATACAATGTCACCTTGAGCCTTTTCTGGCTTCAACATAACTTAGTAATTGATGTTTTAATAGGTACCCATTGAAATGGCTTGGCGTAAAATTACGACACAGAATTTTGATTATTTTGTGCAAAAAAATAAATCTTGCCGCCCCTCCATTTTCCCTACCATAGACGAAAATCGTTCTGTAATGTAATCTGTTTTTCTGTAATCGAATTGCCGTAGAATTATGCAGGGAATTTATTTATAAACACAAATGTATTTTTTCGTTCCATGGATTTATGAATGTATGTTATGTATGTAAGAAAGCAAAAGAAAATGTTTTTTTTGTTCACCTTAAATTATTGAATATTCGAAAGGGGCCTGAATTTTTGCCAAAGCCTTTTGGGCTGATAAAGGAAGAACGAACGCAAGAAAAAGACGCTGAAATATTTCGAAGGATCTTATAAACATTGCAAAATACTTTTGCTACAGGCGGCATTGAAAAAGTTGAGACTTATACTCCATCCCCTCATCCCCTAAATGTAGGTATATGACTTTTTGGCGACAGTTCTGAACACTCTCCGGGGTGTTGTATATCAGGTTCATTGAGCTATACCAAAACCCTTTATATCAAAAAGAATTTACGCTTTTTTTGACTAACAGAAAACGTGACGGAGTTTTTGTAGTTGATGCAATATTGCGATATTATTTAGATTTTTGTGTGTTTTTTTTTCGTTTATGCTTGAGGGGATTTTTGTCTAGCATGTTATGGTTGGGGCTGGTGGAGGGAAAATGAATACGTATAGAACAGATAGCTTAAGGCCTTTTGAATATGTTTTTCTGCTCTACAAAAATGGGGAAAGTTTTAAAATATCAAATATGAACATTTTTATGGTTTTTTTAATATATCTTCTCTTTGGGGGTATGAATTTTACTGAATAAGGTCGTATATGCTTCGTTTATGCCGGAATCACTCTGGAAATACAAAGTATTTCCGGTATAAATGCGGAAATAGCAGACCAATGGGAAGTTGATATCTAATTTAAATTTGTTAAAGAATACCAAACCTTAAATAGTTTAATTTGGAGTTGTACAAAGCTTGCACTGTAAGTATTATAATTCACACCAGTGGCGTACCTAGAGAGAAGAAGACTTTTTCGCTCTTTTCTCTATTTTGAGGAGAAACTATACATTTTGGTCAAAATATAATAAGAGCAAAGTTATAGAGCATAAAATACACCCCTGAGTAAAAATAAAAAATCGCCTTACAAAGGGCAAACGCCGGCCGCTTGGCTTTTTAGAGGGCTTAGAATGGCCGTTGAGTTGTTAACCATTTTTAACGAGAGCAGATACGGCCGGGACAAGGACAGTTGATCAAAAAATTTAAATGGCCGAGTACTGAGTTGTAGCCACGGCCCACGACGGGCATATAAAGGTCAAGAGCATAGCATTTTAGTTGTGAACAATCGCCCTTTGGATTATAATATTAAAGACTCCGATACACAAGAGAAACAAGCTCGCCAATCGTCAATGGCGACTCGAAGATGGCGGCCGAATTTTACAATTATATTTCCGAAAACCCGACATGGATATCAAATGAAAGGGTATTACGAGTAGAATACAATTAGCTATGTGGCACCATTCCAAACTCAAAATGGCGGCCAACACAAGATGGCGAAAGACAGAATAGAATAAAAAGTAGAAAATATAAACTATTAACTTGACATTTTGCACATTTGCAAAACTATTTCGGACCGTTTTGTAACAAAAATCAAGATGGCGGTTCCCAGATGGCGGTAGAATTTTGCAATTGTGTTTCGTGATCGCCTACAAGGGTATCAAATGAAAGGGTGTGACAAGTAGAAAACTATTAGCTGTGTGGCGTCATTCCAAAATCAAAATGGCGGCAAACACAAAATGGCGGCCAACACAAAACAGAGAATAGCCTTTTACATGCCAGTCGGTATGGGTATCAAATGAAAATGTGTGAGAAGCAGAATACTATAAGCTGTGTAGCGTCATTCCAAATTCAAAATGGTGGTCAACAAAAAATGGCGGATTACCTTTTTCTTTACAAACTACTCAATATGGGAAAATGCAGTCGATCAAATGAAAGTGAATGACGAGTATAGTACAGTAAGCTATGGGGCGTCATTTTAAATCAAATATGGCGGTCAGCACAAAATTGCGGAAGACATAATAGACTAAAAGTAGAAAATAAAAATCTAGTTTAAAAACACTATGTTTTTATTTTAAAATGAATGAAGTAAAAAATAATTTTGAATGTAGAGTTTTTATTGCTCCAGCCAGTATATGAAAACAACATACATTTTGAAATGTAAAAAAGCGTTGAGCGCTAAATAAGTGTTAATGCAATAAGATAGGCAAAGATAGGTACTCGATTTTTTCGGGCACCGAATTCTTCCTTTTTGGGGTGCACGGTGGGTGCCAAATTTGAAAAGCGTTACAATGCACGCGGGTTTTGAAGCCAAAACCTCCAGGAACTCCGCTAAATTCCTTCTTAGTAAATAAGAATATCCCATAAAAGCTACAATAAAGTATCAATACATTCCGTTAACAACATCAACATTTTTAGTGAAAATTGTATCAAAGCGCAATGCCTTAAATTGTCTACTCTAAACCACCATAGAGCAACATCAGCTTAAGATATTGAATCAATTAGACATGCTAAAAAATTATCGTATCGAAATAAAAATGTAACCTAACAAGAAATGTGTGACTTGAGTACCTAATACTACAACATTAATGTATGCTGCTGCTCCAATGGCCTCGATATAATGTACATCCCATACATCAGCAAAATTAGATCAAGACGAGAACTGGAACTTTTCATTGAGCAGGAGCAAAACCAGTTATTGACTTTCCTCTAAAACACAAAAAAAAATGGCGCAAAATTGAATCAGAACGTGCATGCCTTAAAAGCACTAAAGATGAAGCTGTTGAATAGATTCTGCTGAATTGAGAAATATACTTACGAGGAGCACAATTTAAGTCAATTTTGCGGCTGCCGCAACGGAGACAACTGAAATGTGGCAGCTTTAAATTAAGTTAGCGTGACATTTGTTAGAACTACGAATATTGACGGAAAAGATGCGGTTTACTTACTTATTTACTAGGAAAAATGGAGATACTATAATCAAGAAAAATGGTCTATGAATTTCGAGATTGCAGCGGAAGTTTGGTGCAAAATTGAATTATACAAAACCAACAATCCAAGCAGAAAACTTTAGGAGATCGTTTTATTTTCCACGTCAAATCATAATCGCATTTAATGGATATTTGTCTTCAAATGTTTATCTACTCCTAACGAAGGAGGGCAAAATCTTGGGATGCATAGTTCCATGAGCGTTATCAGCATAAACTGTAGACCAATTCATTTAATTGATTTTCCAGTTGCAAGTATCATCATATGAAATGGATATCTAAGGTGAAGTATCTAGTTCACCATCAGTTGTCTTCACGGTGGTTTATAGAGAAATCCCTCGAAGATTTGAGTTCTAGAAATTAAATACACTGGTTAAAACGAATCCTATTTGCATTATTGGGCTGACGAGCAACTTTAGTACAACACAATCTTCCGGGAAGGCTTAGATAGTCAGACCTAGGCGTAATAGTACTAAACTCTCGCAATTAAAACCTATTAACTGAGAATCACAGACACTGAGAGTCTTCCCCAACCATCGCATTTGGAAGATTTCGAGCTTGTTGACATCCGCTTTGAGCAGTGTCCACGTTTCCGATCCTTAAAGAAGAATCGGAAGGATCAACGTTCGGTAAAAGCGTACTTTCGTTCTGATGGCAATATTTGTTCGTTTCCATATGCACCACTTGAGTGAAACGAATGTTGCTGTTGCCTGGTCGATCGGAACCCGTTCGATTTGGGTTCCGTCAAGGTAAACGCTGGCCCTCGATCAGTCCATGTGATCACTTTGGTCTTTTCCGCAACTAGGCGATGCAGGAAATATCGTATAAGATGTCCGTTGCTTCGGCATCCGTGTCGGCGAAGACGGCGCTATCGTCACATCAAATCGATTACGAAGGCTACTCCACGTCGTCCATCGTATAATACACGCATAATCGCGTCGATCACAACATTGAAGAGAAGTGGCGAAGCGAAGACTCCTTGTCGGACACAAACAGGATTTCGTCGGATAAGTCGCTTCGAATACGAACGCTGCTGTTGAGCCATCGTACGACCCTTGGAGAAGTTGATGATCTTCAATGGTACGTATTCGGTTTCCAAGGCTCTCCACAAGCTGTTCCAATCATTGGAGTCGATAGTGGATTAGAAACCGGTGAAAACGATGACAGTTCGTTTGACGCAACGAATTATTTCTTCCATTACTGACGGAGAGCGAATATTTGATCAATGCATCCTCGATGTGGTCTAAATCCCGCTTGTTCTTTCCGGTTCATTTGCTCTTGATAATTCTGTAGGATAGTTCCTTGTGACTTTTTAAGAAAACAATTTCGGAATCCAAAAAAAAGACATGGCCGCCGGAGATATCGCGTTTTTTCTGATTTTTCCATGTATCTCGGTCTCTATAGGTTTGACTCATGCTAAGATATTCACGATACAGAGTAAAAGAGAGTGAACGGAATCGGTTATAGCAATTGATAAATGAATTGAGACTCGGAGAGTCTCTAGGTTTTACAGAGTATGTATATTCTTCTGATTTTTCAAATACTTAAGTTTATTATTGAACCAAGGCGGTTATCGTCATCCAACTCATTTGCGGAAAGTAAGTGGTTAAAATCAACCATGGCAAGTTTAGATGATAGCTCACTAAAGTTAGCCTTTTTAAAGTTAAAGGGATGGGTTACCACCACCGGACAAGGAGTATTCTCTGAATTGTAGCAATAGTTAAGCAAGAGACGAGGGTGGTAATTGTCAACAGTCGTCATGGCTATTGGACTGTGTTCAACAGTCATGTTGACTGACTCAGTAAGGAATATAAAATCCAACTGCCTTCCTAATACATTAGTCACACCGCTCATTTGATTCAAGCCAAGTGAGAATAAGGAATCGAGAAAGCAGGATTCCTTAGAATTAAGGTAGGGAAGGTAGTTATCGTCAACTTCGACATATACCCACTGAATATTGGGTAAATTCAAATCACCTAGAAGAAGTAGCTCCTCACTTGTATTCATCACAGTCGGAATGTGAATAGAAGAGAATATCATAGAGGTTATTACTTCCATCGTCAAGTGTGCTTAACATATCTGGTGGGATATAGCAGCACAGCAGGAAGAGATTCGTTTTAGAAAGGGAGATTTTGAGAGCAACAAGCTCGACGCCAAGGTGGTTGGAGAAATTAGGAAGCGAAATTGGGGTACAATTAAGATGGCTTCTACAAACAACAAGGACGCCACCCCACGAGCTTCTGAGTCATTGTGACGATCCCTCCGAAAGACTTGGTAGGAGGATTCGAAAAGTTCAGCATCGAGAATGCCCACACGGAGACAGGTTTCAGTGAATGCTATGACATCAAGACCACTATAAATCGATACCTGAAGTATGTCTTTAGTTTTTGACCTGGCCCCCTTACATTCTGGCAATAGAGAGGAAGCGCCTCGATTTTTTTATATCTGAGGAACATCCAAAGTTGAAGTTGAAGCGTTTACGTGATGAGATCGATTACGGGTACGCGGAACGAAACGCTTGGTAAAGGCCCAGAAACTAGGGTCTAAGGGAATCTCGACAGTAACAGGCGGTGCAGACAAAATAAAAGATGCAACTGGCTTGAAAGTTCAATGTGATTATTTGGTAAATAGACATAGAAATAGAAAAAAAATTCGAAAGCAGAAAGAAACCTTGTTAACTCTTTTACAATGAACTGTTTATAGACTCCGTCTTAGTTTCTAGAGAGAAACTCTCGATGAAGACATTTAGAGGCCTCGGTGCCGTAACCAGAGGGGTGCAAGGCTCAAGAGGAACTATATGTAGCTTCGGTACCCGGTGGACCATCCACTATGAGAGGCAGAGAGATTCCTACCAAAAGCCAGCCAGTGTCGAAAGCCTCCCAAATAGCTTTTATGCGGGAAGGCGGTGTTTGTTTCTTCTCTCACGCAGTGTAGCTTTTGCCGCGCCTCAAAATAATAATGTTATCTGCCCAATAAAAGCCGCAATTTCTTTTGTAGTAATGTCAAATGAATAAGACAAAAATAAAATGCATAAATGGTCATAATGAAAAGATTTCTCGGCTTTAAATTTCCATTTCAATTTGCATAAACATCTTTGATAAATAAGTTTTCATCATCATCAGAGATTTTTTCAACCAATTTACCTAAGAATTTCAATATTTTTCCAATATCAAATTGCAATTTTTTCATGCAGCAGGTGTGCATCATGAAAAAATATATACCACAGAAGACTTCCTGACGAAATTGGGATTTCAAGCAATAAACTACTATACATTTTAGGTTGGATTTTTGCATAAGACCGCATATGGTTAACCCTGCAGATGATGTCACCTCCAACCATAAACTACCCGTGAAAAGTTTTTTTTTTTTTGGTGTCTGAATTTGTATGTATAAACTTTTATAGTATAAAAGTAAAATAGGATAAAATTGGATCACGTCCCAATCCCCGGATCTATCTTCTTATCCGTCGGGACGGGGGATGTGGAGAGATTAATGGTCTATGTCTATGGTCACACTGTCGCAGTCACACTATTGGAAACATAACCAACAAAAATTTCGTTTTAAATAAAAGGAATTCGTTCTTGTATTTGTCGTTCGTCCTTTTTTATGTATGTATATGTGTATGGGGATGTGCATATGTTATTTAAACGAAAGTTTAACCAAGCATAACACTTTCATCCCCTACCGATGTTGTTCGTTACTTAATATTTGCCGGATCAATTTGTTGTGTCAGTTGCTATTTTCTTTAGAAAATCTGCAAAAAGGAGCTGCTCGTTGGATGCTGAAAGGACGTGCAAACAAGTTCAATGTGATTATTTGGTAAATAGACATAGAAATAGAAAAAAAATTCGAAAGCAGAAAGAATAAACGCTGCCACTAAATACGAATAAATAAGAGGGGGATGGTTTTCCCGTGGAAAATTCCTGATTGATTGCATTTTATATATAACATATGTATATACCACATAATAATATAAAAAAAAATCAAATCCCCACCCTAATCGTTTGTTCATACTCGTACTACCATCGCGTTCGCTTTTGGGATTTCCAATGGAGGAAGAATAAATAGAGATAACATGCCGCTGTCACACCCAGCAAACAAATTGATTTAAGACTTCCAGAAGGGGTTAACTTGAGTTTCCCATCAAATTGAAAATTCCGGTATGTAAGCAGACACGAGTTTCTACTTTCCGCCAGGGATGAAGAGAAGATATGACAACAACGTCTATACATATATATACACAAACGTATGCTAAAGAGACATCTTAAATCCATATTTGGTTTCGTTCAACGAGCTTACGGGGCTCACCCACAACATAGCCCCACAACAGAGCGCGCTACTATTTGTACCCCTACGAAATATGGTAGCGACCTCGCTATACCAGCAAAATCCTCACTAGAATGGCTGCAGGTTGACCCAGATACTTAAGCAGGAAGTCACCGGGTGTAATATAAACGTCCAAAACTGTCGCATCTAGTCAATATAAAGAAAATCCCTGGCATAGGGATGCTAGCCGGGGTCCTTAAAGTATTGTTGGGTAGCTGTTAAATAATTCATAGTTGGGCCCCATTTGTTTTCTGAGGGGCCACTAGAAACTGCTCCTTCCCTGTTGCGAATCTCTTCATATTTTTTTGGTTTATATTATTATACTTAATAAATTATTCTGGAATTCTGAAACAACAACAACAAAAACAACAACACTGTTTTACTTACAGGACAGAAAATGCGGCTTTAGGCAAAATATAATAATATAAGTCATGAGTCAGGGATTTTTATGAGCTGTGTGTGTGGCTGGCTCCTGTGTTTCACTTGAGATAAATTAATGAGATTTATGTTAGTTGAAAAAGAGCCCATTTTATTCATAAAATAAAATTATATATGCCAAGTCACTTCAATTCTCTTGAAAGTGAAAAGTTTACCTATTTTCGGTTTTTACGCTTTAACCCCAGACACACAGGATACGGCTTTTGTTCATAAATAGAATTATGAAATACAAAAGGCAACAATCGCGGCAGGGGTTAATGCAAATTATTCGTAAAACATCGTCGCTTTTCTTTCAGTGTATAGAAATAAGCATAAATTTTAACTTTCAATAAACTTTTTTAAGAAGTATTTTTAGATGTTGTTAACTC
The DNA here is from genome assembly GCA_949987705.1 of Thereva unica. Classification (NCBI taxonomy): domain Eukaryota; kingdom Metazoa; phylum Arthropoda; class Insecta; order Diptera; family Therevidae; genus Thereva; species Thereva unica. The sequence continues at coordinate 149,853,593 of OX465282.1, forward strand.
TGGGGTTTGGACGAGTTTGTCTGGGTTTGATGTTTAACGAAATTAATTAATTGGAAGGGGGTAATATGATCATACTTGCTGAGTATGTTAAAAAGTTTCAGTTAATCTAAACGCATGTTAAATGCCAGATAAAACTTTTGAAATTGAGTAATTTATAGCCAACGTTCACAATGTAAATTGGCCAAATTATGATTCTGGCAAGAACGCTGAACTCTTTGCAGACACTCATAATGTGTACCAAATTGTAAATCATCCTACCATTGTATAGCAAAGCGTAAATCTCCTTGAACTCTTCGTTACTTCTCAAAACCACGGTAGTCGGTCAAAGTTGATTTGCTTCTCAAAAACTCAGACGCATTTTTTTCATTTTAAACCTTCTGAATTCAATCAAACCTTCTAAATTCATTCAAACCTTCTCAACCTCTCACCCCACAGACCCAGCTTCTAGTAGAGTTGTCGATAATTATGTAAAAGCCAACTGAATGGGACTTCTTGACTGGGCTCTATAGGCTGTATCAGATCCAAAGCAGCGCAACAAAAATATCAGCAGCAAACTGTTTCTATTGGTCAAAGCGGGTCATATGACCACAGAAGCAGCACTGAATGCTGCCGCTGCTTTTTCATTCCTAATCCTAATTTTGCTGCCCATCAAGGCAGCTTTTTTGACATTTCAGTTTTTTATTTAAGACGAAAAAGCGTTTGCTGCCTGCTGCTGCTACAACGAATCTGATACAAGAAGCAGCATGCTGCCTCTTCCGCTGCTGCTGTCGCTGCTCAGAAATTTGATCTGATACAGCCTTATGTATCCGGGGACGCGTGATGTTGGAAAAGAACCTTAAGGCGGGCCGCACATTTGTGCGACATTTATTGCAATGAGATAAATGCCGCAATGCGGTAATTACTGCAACGCAACAAATATCGCATGATCCCATTTGAAAAGCACGCAGAGCGCTGTTGCTGCCGCACATCAATGCTACCAATCGAAATATTGCATTGCAACATGAAGGAGATATCGCAAAGAGATAGAAACGTCTTCCTTCATTGCAATATTTACAGCATGTTGCATTGCGATTTTGAGGTTTGACTTGATCGGAAGCGTTTATTGAAAAATTCAAAAATGAATTAAAAAAAAATAAAAGGTTTCTTTAAAAAATACCAAATTACAGGCATTTTATCTTAACTAGAACTCATTTTGTTAAACTTGCTTATATTTACAGCATCATACCTTGCGGTAAATGTCGCATAAATATACGGTTTCAAATCTCAGTGCAGTAATTACCGCATTGCGGAATTTATCTTAATGCAATAAATGTCGCACAAGTGTGCGGCCCGGCCCGCCTAAGTGTTGGATGATGTACGAGTTTGGAATTTCCGACTGCGGGAAATTGTTCCACAGCCGATTTGTTCTTCATATTTATAAACGAACTTCTTTGTGAGAGTGAGCCGAGCGGGCTACTCTTGTGGCTCAAAGGGTCTATCAAGACGAGAAAGGTGCCACCACCGGTGAGTTTTATGAAACAGTTTTACAATTTGTGCAGCCACGTTAACGCTTCATTCGAATGTTGGCTTCCAACCGACAACAGTGTCCAAAAATGACACGAAATGTGTCCAAACATGAACGTTGGACGCTTGACATTGGACACTCGTAGTTCCAGCATCGGCTACACGATGCGTCCTACCATCATCGTCCAACATTGGCGAGTATTCATCATATAGAACCGGTTTAAACCGTTTCACGATTCGCCAGCCCTTATAAATAATGAGCTCTAATCAAAGCGGAGCCGAATATAGGAGTTGTATATTGTAGTATTGCCGGCTGTAGGAAGAAGAAATTTGTATCTCTTAAGAAACCCTAGGGGTTGAGATACTTCTTTGGCGATTTGGAACTTATGATCATTCCATCGAAGGTCCTCAGATAAAGTTATACACAAGTTGTTAGGACATGGGTCTACTGTTATATCGCACTGTCCATTGAAAACAGAAAGAATATCAGTGCCGGTTTTATTTTATAGTGATGTGGCAGTACTTCGTTTTGGAGACGTGGAATTCGACACGATTTTTGCGCCCCTCTCAACATTTACTATTCAAAGAGGTGGACATGAGCTCTTGCACAAGGAGACAAACCGTAAAACAAACGCGGAGAATCTTAATCAGTGAAGTGGGTTGGTAAGGATAGAGAGCAGATCATTTATGAAGATCATGAAAAAAGCGAATGATAAAATGGACCCTTGGGGAACACCAGCCTAGATGGTATGGATTTAGAAGCGACGCCATCCAATACTACCTAAATCAAACGGCCAGAAAAGAACTTTCAATCTATACTTAGGTGTCATACTCGGTCAAAAACTTTGGATAGAAACTCACCAAAACGACGGATGATGGAGATGCCTATAAATCGGCCTTGTATTTGCGCTGTCTGTTATCACCTCTTGCATATAAACCACACTCAACAATACATTTTTTTGGCTCAAATTTGCCGGCGTATGCCCGTGTTTACAGCTCACTACTCGGCCTTTTAAATCTTTTGGATAAGTTTGGGCGTAGTTGTTAAAAAGCCGTTGTTCATCCGTTTTAAGGCCATCTTTTATTTGTACATGGGTAGAAAAAACAAAATTTTGGCTTTGATACTACTCATAACTATGGAAGTTGGTAGGGTCGAACTTTCTCTTTTACAGTTTTAGATATGTAGGTCAGAATTTGCTGTATTCATGATCATAAGGTTACAAACATACAGAGTGATATGCAAAAATCTAATCAAATATTTTAAAACGTCCTAGCGGCTAAACCATTACGGTTCCCACAAACGATTTTTTGTTCGCCTAACTAAAACCTATCAACAGCCGGCCACTTTGTAAACTTATTATATACCAAGATAATTGCCCGATTTCTTCGTTATATACAACTTTTTAAAGCTCTAATTCAAAACTAAAGAAAGCAATAGTGTAACAAGTTGTGACCATAATGTGATTTATTTGGAATTTCCTGTACGTCGTAGAGAAATGGTTCTTGAGCTGAATATGTCTCACATGCCCGTTCACAAAGTATTACATAAAACGTTTTATTCAAGAAAACTTTTATTCTTTTCCAAAAGTTTTCAAAAATTTGATGAAGAAATAATGATTTCACAACTTCCTACAACCCAGATGTCTTGAAGCCCATAATGATGTTGAAATGTGGGTTTAGCAAGACACGTTTTGTTGAATGTTGCTTTAAAAGTTCACAAAAACCCTGAAAACCCACTACAAAAAGCCCGCTCTACTCTGCTTAATATTTTCTTTGATTATTGTAGCATGATATATTAAGAATTCCTTCTATCCAACATTATATAAAAGAATATTAAATATACATACATCGCCCCCTTGTGACATTCATTTTAGGTTTAAACTTAAAAACATTTCCACCTACCTACCTACCAGCCACGCAACAAAAAAAGGGTTTCGGGTAAAATTATAATTTTCTTTGAATTCCATTTAAAAGTTATAAAAGTAGTTTCGACTGACATAAGCCTTTCGTTTCTCAGAATATTTTGATATCCTTTTCTCTTATTCATTTCATAACAATTCCCTGCGGCAGAGAAAGTTTGGATCAGTTTTCACGTTAATATACATATACATATAAACCCTTTTCATAACAAAACATGGGTAGGATGCAGTTATGATACACGTATGGTATATACTCAGCTATTTTGTTTTCTTTGTCACATTTAACTGAAATTGGGTAAAACTTAAATTGGAAGGCTTCATACATAGTTTGTCAAAATATCAGAATTCTCAACAGATTGAGGTAAGTTGGGACATACTTATGAGTATGTCAATGTGCCTTAGTCAGGTATTCGTCAAATGGCAGAGATTATATTTCTGCATTTAAAATAAAAATCTCACTAACAAATGTGAATGACATTTTTAGCTGCTAGGATTTCTTATCTTCATTATACTTTTCAGCTTATGATTGAAAATCATAACCATGTCCGAACCATCGTGGTCTGTCCAATTTCATGACTACAACTATATTTATTTATGTGTAACTATATTTCTTCTAGTTACTGCTTATGGACATTCACGAAAGCCATTGAACAGGATCTAGCCTTTGCCTATTATGTATTTTCGAGCCCATGCCATTCAGTTTGTCGTCCTTAAGATTTAAGCGTCCTGGTCTACGACATGCTTCCAGCGTGTCTTGTCCATCGCTCCTACCGAGCTTCATTTTCTTCGCGATATCTCACAATAACACACTTTTCCCTTCCTCACATAAAGGAACAATTCTGCAAAGGACCTTCATGTCAACCATCAACTTTAATTAAAAATCGGTCTGGAGAAAACCCGCCCTGGTACTAAGACGTTTTCTTTCTTACAATTACCTTTCACGGTTCATATCACGTACACCAGATAAAAGGGTGAGGTGCGGAAAAACAATCAATTAAGGCCACACACACACAATCAAAAATCTAAGTGAACCCGAACAGAAAAAAAAATTTATAAATCAGGAATGAACCAGCAAACAAGTCAACTATCACAACTACTATTTTTGCTTTAAGCAAAGTGCACGTTTTTATAGCAATAAATATGAGAAAAATAAATTTTCTGCCACTTAATTAAGGTACTCTCAAGTCAATATTTTATTGTAGGTGTAATGAATTTTTAAAACCTTAAGATAGAATAATCTTGTAGGATTCCTGACGGGTGTTTATTGGCTCCTTCAGTACTCCGATACGGCGACTCTAGCAGCCTTGATGGTGACAAGCTAAGTTCAAGTAGTACCGCTCATCTCACAAATGAGCCCTTCAGGCAAATCTGGACCCAGAGCCGCGCTATGGGGACTAGCAAACTATGCGGACTGTTATCTAACCAATTCTAGTCTCCCAACTATCACGAAGTACTAACACTTTGAAATATGAAATTCCTGGGATTCGGTGCCTTAGTTCTTACAGATGGGTAATAATCACAACTCTTAACCTTGGGTCATACCGAGACCAATTGTTTCCTTCAGGTGACTGGGGGCAGGACTACTTCTGCCCTAGTGTTCTGTTCGGTTACGTCTGGTTCATCCAGGTGATAGGGGGTTTACAGCTTCGACCTCAATCCTTCCTACCTGTAGGGTGCACTACAAAAAGTAACAAAACAGCTGTTTGTTAGGTTTTGGATACGCGAACATAAAATCGTATGGGTGTGGTCGAGGGAATCGTAAAGATTTAGCCGCTAAGGCGTTATGAAATTTTTTTGGTAGAGGTTTACATATCACCCTATATTTTTGTAACCCTATGAGATATTTACAGGAATAAGGTAGCAATCGAGCAGCAGGAACACCGCTTATCAGGCCCACGCCCCAATTTTAGATAGACATCGACGGCGAGCCGCACTCACACCATAGTGTCAGAATCTTACTAAATAATCTCACCACCAACCCTTTTTAACGACGTTTGAGTCAAACCCGCACAAGCCTACACACAACAAACTTGGTTCACAACCAAGTTGACATCATGAAATATACTTAAGCGGCCTACAGACGACAAACTTGATTGACAACCAAGTTGGCATCATAAAATGTACAGACACTCCAACTCGATTGCCAACTTTCGTTCAAACATCATTTTCGTTTAAAATTTCATGGTGTTAACTGGGAAGTTAATTTAGCATTTTAATTCGATATTATTTTTAAAAAAATGAGTGTTGAATTATTTACATGTATAATTATTGATGAGTGCTTAGAAGATGAAATAAAAGTAGTTAAAGAAAGAGAATATGGTGTAAAGACTAGCATATGAAGAGACTGCATTTTTCCCATATAAATCTGATGACTGAACTTTCGATAAGTGCACCAGAAGACCTTAAAAAACTTTTTGCGTATGGACAACCAGACATACGAATTTTTATTAAATGAAGTCAAGCCTTTCATTGAAAAACAAGATACGCTATTGAGAGATGCGATTTCTGCAAATGATAGATTATCGACGAGATTCCGTTTTCTAGCTAGCGGGCAATGCTTCCAGAATCTTACATTTTTGACAGCCATCTCTCCTCAAAGCGTTCAAATCTTTATATTTTTCAAGAAGTTTTTCCCAAGCCACTTATTTTAAATATTTGTCTTTAAAAATATTCGATTTTACTTTCCATAGCTCCGGTAATTGTTTATATATTTGGAAAAACTCTTTCCAAAATTCCTTATTTTCTGTCATTTTCATTTTTCAATTATCAACGAATCCACGAAGTGCATAGTACAAAAAATTATTTTAAATAATTTTTGCCTTCTAAGTTCACAACACTACTCCAAACATACAACATGGTTGCCAACTTCTACTGAAAATCAAAAATTTTTGATTTCATTCCAACCGCTTGACCAACTTCAATTTAAAGTTGTCAACCAAACCACACACTTTCAATTCTAACACCAACATCAAATGTTGCCAACTTTGTTGGCAACCAAGTTTGTCGTGTGTAGGCCGCTTTACACTCCAACTAGATTGCCAACATCTGTGCAAACATCCACGAAGTGCACCGTTCAAATTACTATTTCAAAGGAGTTTCGCTGGCTAAGTTTTCAATACCGCTACAAACATACAACATGGTTGCTAACTTCTACTAGAAATCAAAATTTTTTGATTTCATACCAACCGTTTGACCAACTTCAATTTTAAGTTGTCAACCAATCCACACGCTTTCAATTCTGACACTAACAATAAATGTTGGAAACTTTGTTTGCAACCAAGTTTGTCGTGTGTAGGCTGCTTAAGGTATTAATTCGGCCTAGCGTCACAAACGTGATCCTTAATAGGACCCTTCGAAGGAGTGCTCACTAGAATTGAACAGTGGGACCGACGGTTCAGCGACTATTCGTCTGTACTTTCTTTGTGAGAAAGGTGGTTTAGACGAAGCTCACTACCCAATACACTGCATGAAGTGCGTCTGAAGGTAACAGCATTCTGCCGATAAGTTTATGGCACCTGTGCTGAAAGTCGAGTCGTGATTCGTGACAAGTTTTTTGCGTTGAAAAAAGTGACATTTCAGTCGTATTGCGACTTTCAGCATAGGGGGGCTAAACTCGAACTTTACACTTCAACTTTAGGCCACTATGCTGAAAATGTATATCCTGACCCTTCCCTGTATATCCTGACCCTCTCTACTACTAGTAATAGTACATGATAGAGCTAGTTACCACGTTAAATTCAGATAATAATATTGTTCATTGCATTATTACGTATTTTGTCTGGGATATCAGAAGTGATCCCAATAAGTTTAAAGCTGAAACAGAAACAATATTATAGATTTCAGGTTACTACTACTAAAAAAACAATTATAAGTTACTAAAGCAAATCAATTCTTACATTCCCAAGGCGTCTCCTTGACAATTTTACCAAAACGAGAAAATAGACATTATCATACCAAATAAAGATTCCACCTTTTTTTAATACAGTAACTACTAGTTACCATGTTGCGCTTTATAAACATTTCGCCCAACTAATAACTCATCAAATATCTTAAATTACTTTTTAATACTTTTCTTAACATTTATCTGAAGCTGAAAAAAATCCTTCCAAATTTTCTATTATCATCCTCTTGACAGTTTGCTGCACAAAGAAAATGTTCCTCTTATCAAGAAGAAGACAGCGAGAAAATTAGAGTTTGCATAATCTTTCAATAAAATTGAACGTGATCAAAAAATTTGTTTAAAATAGATAATACAATGAAAGTTGCATTTTTAGTTGGCAAATTATCGGTGAATTCAGTTATCCGCAGGTCAGTAGTTAGTTCTATACACGGAGAACTCTCACAGCAATGGATAAAACCGACTAACCTAAGTCTCTCCTGGTATGGGGCATGGACAACCCGGCGCTGCTATTCCGAAAAGAAAGTCTTTGAGCGAGTGAAGCCCCACTGCAATGTAGGCACAATAGGACATGTTGATCACGGGAAAACTACATTAACAGCTGCCATTACACGTGTGCTTGCTGATAAGAAACTTGCAGAAAGTAAGAAATATAACGACATCGACAATGCCCCGGAGGAGAAGGCCAGAGGAATCACAATTAACGTAGCCCACGTTGAATACCAAACAGAGAAGCGACATTATGGCCATACCGACTGTCCAGGACACGCTGATTACATTAAGAACATGATAACTGGAACTGCTCAGATGGATGGTGCTATTTTGGTGGTTGCAGCTACTGACGGAGTAATGCCACAGACCCGAGAACATTTGCTACTGGCAAAGCAAATTGGCATTAACCATATCGTTATTTTTATCAATAAAGTCGATGCTGCAGATCAAGAAATGGTCGAGTTAGTAGAGATGGAAATTCGTGAGTTAATGACAGAAATGGGCTATGATGGTACTAAAGTGCCTGTTATAAAGGGCTCTGCACTTTGTGCCCTAGAAGGAAAAAATCCTGAAGTCGGAGCAACAGCTATTGTGGAACTGCTCGAAAAAGTCGATGAATTCATTCCAACTCCAACGCGCGACCTGGACAAACCCTTCCTGCTACCAGTAGAAAATGTTTACAGCATTCCTGGACGTGGTACTGTTGTCACCGGCAGACTTGAAAGAGGAATTGTAAAGAAGGGAGCCGAATGTGAATTTGTGGGCTACAATAAAGTTATTAAATCGACAGTTACTGGAGTGGAAATGTTCCATCAAATTTTAGAGGAGGCACAAGCAGGAGATCAACTTGGCGCTCTTGTACGGGGTGTTAAAAGAGACGAAATCAAACGAGGCATGGTTATGTGCAAGCCAGGAACTGTTAAGGCTTGCGATCAGGTGGAAGCGCAGGTATACATTTTAAGTAAAGACGAAGGCGGCCGACATAAACCATTCACGAGCTTCATACAATTGCAAATGTTTTCACGGACTTGGGACTGCGCAACTCAAGTTTCGATTCCCGACAAGGAAATGGTAATGCCAGGCGAAGATGCTAAACTTATTCTGAAATTGATCCGTCCTATGGTACTCGAGATGGGACAAAGATTTACTTTGAGAGATGGGCATTTAACTCTAGGAACTGGAGTCGTTACCAAGGTTTTAGCAACACTGTCTGAGTCGGAACGTTTGTCTCTGACGGAAGGGAAGAAATCGCGCGAGAAGAAAATGCAGAAGGCTTAGAATGTTCGTGGAATGGTGAATTAAAATTGTATCTTTTGTTTTTTTTTTATTAAATAAAGTTAACCTATAATTTAGAAAATTTGTATGCGTTTTGTTTTATAATTGCTGGTTCTTTTAAAGCACAGACATTCTGCAATTTTTATGTTTACTTGACCCGTTTTTTCTCTCCTTGGCCCACGCTGGTAGACGTTTTTAACTTGAAGGTTGTTGTAAACATATATGTACAAGACTCCTATGATTGCTCAATGGATGTAAACGGCAACAAATGTCCTCATTTTCGATAAGTTTGAAGGTGCGGGTTTGCACATTAAAATACAGGACATACTTATATACGTTCATCGCGTCGGGGTGGACGATCCACCGTTCTGCCCAGAATGTCCGGACGATAAAATGCCCGAAGTTTAAGCAAGGCTATGTTGGAAACAAGGGCGGAGGACAGATAACAGATAAGAGCATCCTGGACCAGGTGATGAGGTCGGATGTGTGAAGAAAGGTGGACCAGAAGCTTAAGCAATACAAAGCATAAAGAAACAGGGAAAGGCTCAGCGAAGTGCATAGCAGCTAGATAACTCCTCGATTCACGATTCGTTTCCATTCTTGACGATTTTTGGCGACGTCCTGAGCGTCGGTAACTGATAATCGTTGGTTCTTTAGGTCGCCTTCGATATTGTTTAGCCAGGTTTTCTTCGGTGCTGGTCGCTGAATTCTCCAGTCTGCGGGGGAAACTCGTCAAAGAAGTTTACGTGGCAAGCGGTTATTATCTATTCAGCAAATATGTCCGAAACTCTCGAGCTCGTTGACGTCCGGCTTGAGCAGTGATTCATAAAGAAGAATCGGAATGGTCAACTTTCAGTAAAGGCGTTCTTTTGTGTTGATGGAAATATTTGTTCGGATAGGTGAACACAACTCCATTGCATACCGCATACCTCACAATGGACTCTGAAAATTGCCTTTCTTCTACATCGATATCGTCCGGTATTGCTAGCGCCGTGAACCTGTTGGATAATGCCATTTGAAACCCTTGCCCCATGGCCAAATCTCGTAAGCACGCCCAATTCTTCTTGGCTGGTGGTGCCGCCGTTTTGTTCCCTCTTTGTAATCGCATCTGCAATTTGGCTGGAACAACATCATGGTCCGATCCGCAATCGGGCCCTCGCATTGCACGTACGTCTTTGAGCGTCGATCGGAATCTTGATCAAAACGTAGTCTAACATCGACGAGACGTTGTTGGATGGATTTCGCAGGATGTTCACCCGTCGTTCCTTCTCAGCCGGTTCGATCTGCTCTTGAATGTGCATTGAAGTCCCCAGCGAGTACGATTAATTCGGTTCGAGGTATCGTATCCAGCGTCTGTTGAAGCTTATCGTAAAATTGGTCCTCGTACGCGGCCGGGCTGGTCTCGGTTGGCGCATAAACGGATACGATATTGATCTTGATCGTTCCACCGATGGTTTTAACCGCCAAATGTTCGGATAACGCTGCTAGCAGCCCGTCGATCGACCATAAACCCGATGCCGGTCTTTCGTTTTTCACCACTGGAGTAATAAAACGTTATCGTTTCGTCGATTGTTGGCGGGACGATCTTCATTGTCCCGGATCCGGTAAGTCGTAGTTCCTATAGCGCAGCACTGATATTTTGCTTTTCGATAATTCCATTGCTTTGATTTCCTTTTGACCGACATGATGTCCTGTTCGTACATTCCACGCGGAGAATTGAATTTCCATTTACGATGTGACTAATTTGAGTGTTCGGCCAATAACCCACTTCTCACCAACTTCCCTGGTACCCAGGGCAGGCGTATCGTCTGCCCCGGATGCAGTAGCATTATTTTGTAAATAGTTAGTTCGTATATCCATGCGATTTCTTCGGTTTCCCGATTTTGGTCAATTCGGCAGGTCGACCACCCTCCTTCTGTCATACCCTGGACTTGGGACCAGACCACGGCGGAATTGGGGCAATGAGACCAAATCCAAATTAGTGTAGAGGTACTACTGGATAACTCTCAATCGGATCACTTTTATGTTAGTTGCGAGTCATCAGGATTTCATGGCTAAAGAAAAGGTGGACGTTTTAGACAGACAGGACACTCGCACTATTGGCTCCAATGTGTTGAAGTCACAACTAAAACAAATCTTCTAGATGATAATTGAATTGCTACCTCACGAACCTGTTGCGTAATTTATTTTTATGAAAACTCTCTCTTGTTTCGTAATTAATTTAAATTTCATAAAATACCCAAGTCCAATAAGAGCAAGCTCGTAATCTGTACTCATCTCTGTGAATAATCAGTTACCCAGCTACATCATACATTTCCAAAAAAAGTGTCTACAGAGTCCTTAATAACTGAAACCTGTCTTCGTCCATTTGCCCACATAAATTTTTCTCTAATCCCTTCACGGTGTGTAGCATAATGCCTTAAAGCCTATACGGCTATAATCTATTCAACATAATCTCGCAGTAATACGACATGATAAGATCACCGCACATAAAATCCTTTTTGATAAACAATTCCTCATTACCATTTTCGTTATTACGTTCCAGGGTTGCGTTTAAAATCTATGTGGGCGTCATGTGCTCATTGATAGTAGTTATTTAGTGAAACGAAAATGTCTTATATGGTATAAACCTACTTATATTTATGCGGTAATATTTTTGGTACAAGAACTACAATGGAAAGGCCGAAAAGGCACTCTAACGGAACAGCTTTTTCGGCCAGGGGAATCCATTAGAAGCCTTAAAACTAAATCACCTTAAAATAAGGTCAGGTAATTTGAAACGGGCAGGACATAATCCATAATGAATCTTTTAAAGGATTTTAGTGAAAGTTTCCTGGATTTTCTTGGTAAGGGTTCCATTTTCTAAACAACCAACGTTCATAACAACATGAAAAACAAGATTTTATCATTTTTAATGAAAAGCCGATCTTTTGATGAGAGAGACGACAGAACCATTCTGGCACAGATGAGCAGCATTCAATGTGTTTATGTGCACAGGAAGCTTTATTTTTAAACTTAATCCATGGCAATGATGCCTAGGTAACTATAAGGTAACCATGGGGATTTTATAACCTTTGGTCTTTTTCAGTCCGCCTGTCATGGGGGAATTGCGTTAAGTTGTTTTAAGGTTGCTTTCTGTTTTATTTTTATCAAGGTTGTTGTAAATTTAATTAGTATTGTGGATACCTTTAACGTCCAACGAAATTCGTTGGGTGGAATTAATTTTTGTGTATTGCTAAAATATTTATTGGGAAAGAAAACTGAAAAAGACGTAATAATTTTGGCTTCTGAGGAATTTATAATTAAAAGATCCCTCTGAAATGTACCAATTTCTGTTTTCACATAACAGAAGAGTACACTCATAAAAAAATCCGCTTAAAAATATCGTTTCTAAGGAACATTAGATGTACGGCTTTGTAATTGAATGACTAAAAAATAAGCAATTTATTTTTAAACCATTTTCAATACTTTAATGATAAGCCTCTTCCAGTAAGCCCAAGCCCGGTGGTGTCAAAATACTTGCCAGACTTGACCGAAAAGAACAAACTAACTACTGGAAATTCCGGGAGGAGCTGCAATTTCCTGAAACTGTAGGACGTAGAAAACAATTCCCCGTCAAAAAACAGCTGATACAAGGTTTGCAAAATTCGTGATGTTTGTAATGGAGCACTGACATAAGTAGTGATCTGCTAAGGCGTACTCATATTTTCTTTGGTGTTAGATGAGCCCTTATATAACCCGCTACAAAAGAAGGCAGATGGTAAGGTGTACGTGTAATCCAGAATTAGACCCAAAGAAGTGAGAATTTGCCCGATGACTCATTTCGTATTTTTGTAATACATACTTTCGTGCTTACATATGTAGCTACTCTAAGGGAAGTAAAAAAGTAAGGCCTTACCTCCTATGACATCGTGTTGAAAGTGGCACAATTAGAATATGATTAGGTATAGATATGTGACGTCATATCAAATCCAAAATGTCGGTCACGACAAAATGACGGATTACCTTTTTCTTTTCATCCCCCCGACATGGGTACCAATGAAAGAGTATGACAAATAGAATACAGTAAGCTAGGTATCATCCTTTTAAATCCAATATGGCGGCCACCACAAAATGGCGCATTACTTTTTTCTTTAAAATCCCCGACGTGAATAATCTATGTGACGTAATTTTAAATCCTATATGGCGCCGCGCCCACCACAAAAAAATCCTATTACACAAGTTTAATGGCACAATAGTCAAAGAAACAAGAAAAAGTTATATGAAAGATCTAAGAATCGCTATGAAATTCTCTAATCGCAAACACAATTTGTCGCTAAGGAGTCGCTATCGCGGGTCGCGTCGCGTAAAGTTCCCAACATTTCAACTTAGGACGCGCGACGGTAAACTTTTTGAAATTTAATATTAGTGTAATTATACTAAAGCCTCTTTTTTTTCTATTTCATTCATTTTAGTCTTTATTTTCAATACAAAAAAAACACAACTGGAAATTTAATATTCTAAATGACATTATATAATTATGGAATCAGAGGCAGCGCACATAAACTAATGACCAGTTACTTAAATGATAGACAGCAGAGAGTAAAAATAAATGAAAGTGTAAGTGAATATAAGACTTTAACTACAGGATTTCCACAGGGAACTATCTTGGGACCGCTATTATTTATATATGTCAATGATCTTTTAAATGATATGCCAGAAAATACAATAATATCATATGCAGATGACACAGCCATTATATCTACTGACGAGAGCTGGTATGGAGTTCAAATAAAAATGAATGATTATTTGAAAAAAATTTCAACCTGGCTTGCACTGAATAGACTGTCTCGTAATTTAGACAAAACAGTTTTTATGGCATTTGGAAATTATAGTGATAGTGTTCCCAATAATATTAAAATACAAATCAATGATAAAATATTAAAAAGGGTAGAAAGCTGTAAATATTTGGGTTTAATATTTGATCATAATATGAAATGGGATAAGCATATTGAATATCTTATAACTAAAACAAGATATTTACTGTTTATATTTTACAAAATATCCAGGTTTATGCAAATAGAAACCCTAAAAATGATTTATTATGCCTTTTTTCATAGCATAATTAGTTATGGAATCATAGCATGGGGAGGTGCGTATACAAATAGCTTAAATTTACTACAAAGGTTGCAAAACAGACTGTTAAAAATTGTAAATAAAAACAAAATCATAACCCAAAGCAACCCAATGCATTTAGTTCAACTTTTTGAGTATGAATCTTTAGTTTTTCATTATAACATACTAAAAATTAAATATTTGACCTCCAGCAGTGTTACAAGAAAAAAGAATCTACAGTTACCAATAAGAAAAAAAACAATAAGTAGCAAGAATAGTTACATAAAAGCTATTAATATTTTTAATGGTCTACCTAATGAATTAAAGATTTTAAGTGATACTAATACTAGGAAAAAGAAATTAAAACAATGGATTACAAGACCCAGTTGAAATAAAGTAATAATTAATAAAATCTTATAGAAAATTTTTCAAAGCATATGGTTAATTAATTTTCAGTTACTTTATACCACTGTTTATACACATAATGTAAATATTTATTTTCAATTAGTTTTAGGAACTAGTTTATAAGTACGACCAGTCCCACCAACAGATAACTTTGTTTACCTCTGTGGGATTTACTTTGTAAATTTTACTGGCCAAATAAATAAATATTAAATAAATAAATAAATACAGATAACTTGATATTCAGTGCAACTTGCAGGGAGACTATAAATACAAGGAGTATAAACTCCGTGTATTTAATTTTCGTTTGATTCAGGGAGACTATACCTGTATACATGTATAGTCTCCCAGGTTTGATTAATGAGGGCACCACAGTCTCATGTACCCCAAAAAACATGGCCGACTATATTCATCCGGTTCATGGCCAAGTTCGTTAACTATTAAGATATTTTATGTTTACGCCTAACTTGAAAAATCAGTTTCTAAATTGAATTTATATCGATGCGATTTTTGTATTTAACCAATTTATGGATTTTCCAATGAATTTTTATTGATTTTCAATGAATTTTTTGCATTGCTCCATTTCGACTAAGTTAATTTTGAAGAAATCGTCGAAATGGGTAAAATTCAGCTAACTTCATGTGGGAACGTCAGCTTTAGGCGGCATCTGTGGCCAAAAATGAACTAGAAGTTTAGTTTCTACTATGCATCCATTTCCGGTTATTTTCCCCATAAGAGTTTTAACTCCTTGTATAGTTTCCCTGGACTTAAGGCTCAAACAGAACCAATCTGTTCCGTCCGTTTTAAAAGATGAAAATTTGACATTTCAGACATTTCAGTATTGTAATCCAGTCTTACATTTCTCAAATCGCTGCTTCGATAAAGGGAACGAGAGATTTACATATCGTGATTTTATTTATGTAAGTTCTGTTCGATTTGCAATTGATCCTTGAAATTGCGCATTGTCCTTTATTCACTAGAACCAAATTCCTTCTCGCATACTGTTCCTTCCTAATAGGATTTCTTCAATTCTGCTTTTCCTCTTTCAAATTCTACGATACAAAAAAGATATTGAGGTCACATTCAATTCACTTCAAACTCCCAAGCAGATAAATCCAAATCTAAGAAAAGGTAACCTGTGTTCAAAATAAAAAAATAAAAGTAAAAATCAAGCTGACACAGTTTCTTTTTCCTTTTAAAATTCGCAGAAGATGAAGTTATGGTAGTGAACTTTTTTTGGTATCTACTGGAAAACACATTTTGAAACAAGACAAACTGAAAATCTTCGTTTGGAAAATCCACTGGGAAACAGGAAGCAAGTCATGACCAGCCACAGACCTCATATTAGGAGACAGTTTTCTTTTATATCAAAGAAAAACGTCTCCAAACCGAGAGTAAAAAGTACAAATATCTTTGGATACTTCCCCCCCCACCCTCACTTTTTATGCGTGTTTGCTTTTATTTTCTCTTATTTTAGCCGTTGTTGTAAAGTTGACAAAAAAGTTTGCATTTCCCAAGAAATTGGCACATGAATATCGAATTAAATTTGACTTGCCTGAAAAATTTTTGAAGAAAACATTCACGACGAAGACGCCATCGGCGTATTATTCGGAAAATGTGAATTTAAGTAGTAAATAAACATTGGGCCGTCATGACTGGAATTAAATCACCAACAACAATAAAAGAGCCTCGAGTTTGTGGTCGCTTCGCTTACTGGTAAGGAATTTAAAATAGACTCATATTACGAGAGAAATTATGAGAAATAAATGTTTGGAGAATGAATGCTAGTTATTGAATTACAGTAACAAAGTAATTGGAATAATACTGCTTAAAAATAAATGAAATATAATCTGCTTGAAATATAAGTCATGACACTATGATAATATCTTTTAGGGGAGATGACGATCTTAGACGCTTACGAGATGATCAAAGCCGAAAGGTAATTACTACGTTTATAAGCGGAGTTTTCCTCCGGATGGAAGTTTCGATCCGAAGTGAAACACCGCTTATAAACCGGGAGTGAAAATCCAGAACTTGGATTTTCGCTCCCGAAGAAAAAGCTGGAGTGAAACTTCGATCCCGGTTTATGGTGTGCTTATAAACGCTGACTGGGAGTGAGAATTTTTTCCGAAGGGAGAAAACTTTGTAAAGAAGAAGCTGGGTGTTTTATTTTGCTACAATAGTTTTTTTTCTTTGTTTATGGATATTTTTAAATACATTAAATTAAACATTGGGTTTATATTTGTCTTTGCTATGATTTTGAATTTGAGCTTGGAGCTGTCATCTCAAACCAGAAAGTATTTTGGATTTACACTCCCATTGCTTATAAACCCATGGGGAGTTTTACTTTGGATTGAGAATCCGGGAGTGAAACTCCGCTTATAAACGTAGTAAATGTCTTTTCATAACGACTAAGACCACGTCCTCATAACACACATAATGGCATTCGGATCGTGACCCATGGGTGTGGAGGAAAGCGATCGTTGTGCCAATTTTGAAGAAAAGCGACAGTCGTGAATGCAAGAATTATCGCGGTATTAGCCTCCTTTCGATCGTCGGCAAAGTATTTACGAAAATCATACAATCGAGGTTACAGAAACATCGGGAGCAAACGAGCCGGAAAGAACAAACTGGATTTAGACTGCATCGAGGATGTGCTGATCAAATATTCGCACTCCGTCAACTAATGGAAGAAAGCATCTTCTTCTTCTTCTTCTTTAACGGCTCTACAACCGGGTTCCGGTCCTGGCCTCGCGCAACTGTTCTCTCCACCGGTCCCGATTCTGAGCCGATGTCATCCAGTTTGGCATCCCTAAACTCTGAGCGTCCTGGTCCACGCCATCCTTCCAGCGAAGGTTGGGCCTCCCTCGCTGTCGCACCCCATAGGTCTTACCGCAGAAGAAAGCATACGTTGCGGCAAATGAACTGTCGTCGTTTTCATCGATTTCAAATCCGCTTTCGATTGCGTCGACTGGAACAGCTTGTGGAGAGCCTTGGAAACCGTCATCACATTGTAAGGAACCTTCGGAAATGGACGGCGGTTTTTAGACAACCAAATTGACTAAAACAAAAGGTGGATCTACGGCTACAATAAAAACACGACCATTAGACTAATATGGTTCTTTATTTAATATTATTTTCTTCTTCCGCGATTCCGTCGACGCGTCGGCTCGGCTGTCGGTTCCGGACTGACCCCTTCCTATGTGTGCGCGTCTGACGTGTGTGTGTCTGACATGTGTGTGTCTGACAGCTCGGCCTCTCCTGACATTAGATCGGCCTCGATCTCATCATCGGTTACACTGATGTCCGGATCGATGTCTTCGCTGATGTAGCAGAACGGCTTCATTTTCTCGGCGGTGAATACAGACGTAAACTTCCGACGTTTCCTTGGCGCGTCTGGCAAGTCTTGTATTAGGTAACGTCCGTTCCTTAGGACCTTAGAAACTACGTATGGTCCACGATACAACGGTTCCAATTTTCGAGAGTCTCCGGTTGCTGGTGCGATGTTCTCGAGTACGACTACGTCACCTTCGGAGTACGTATGTGGTTTCTTGTGCTTTGCATCGAAGCGTTCCTTCCATTTACGGCGTTCGGTCGATATCCTTCCGGCGGCAACTCGACGTTTCTCGCTGATATCTTGGTGGGTTGCGTCGTTCAACTCTTCGTCTTGCAGGGCTTGTATTAAGCGGTTCTTGATAACGTCTCGAAGTTTGAAGTCAAAGACAATCTCGTTCGGAGTATACCCTGTAGTTTTATTTCGTTGCGTGTTTAACGTCCACTGTATTTCTGGAATGTACTTGTCCCAATGTCTCGGCTGGTCGTCGACAGTACGTAAGAATTGTAGAATCGATCTGTTCGCTCTCTCTATTTGCCCGTTGGCTCGAGGGGTTCGTACAGCAGTTTTTATGTGTTGAATTTCATTTTGTTTACAATACTCTTCGAAATCGCGAGACGTAAAGGCGGTACCCCGATCGCTAATAATTCTTAATGGCAATCCGAAATATGTTGTTAGCTCTCGTAACGCTTCACGGACTGGTTTCGTCTTTGTATCTCGTACGGCTTTCAAGATGATGTACTTGCTGAACGGGTCGATGATTCCTAAAACATACGAATTTCCTTGTTTTGATTTGGGGAATGGCCCCAGGTGGTCTATGTGTAGACTCCTGAATGGTACGGGTACAACGTCTGCCACGTTCATCTGTCCTTCCTGCTTACCTGATACTCCCTTGTTGAAGCAACATTCGAGGCAGGCTGATATGTACGACTTCACGTAGTTGCGTAGCCTTGCGAACCAGAAATGTTTTTCGATTCGTTGGATGGTCTTTTCTAGTCCGAAGTGACCCATATCGTCATGAATCGTCTTTACTAACCTCCAGCGGATTGGCTTTGGCACGACGAACTTGATCTCGTTTCCCTTGCGACGGTATAACCGGTCCTGTTTTATGAGATATTCTTTCGCCAGCTGTGGATGGTGTTCTGATTCTTCCTTCCCTTTTAAGATTCGTTTAATCTGCTGTATCTTCGGATCCTGGTGTTGAAGCGCGACGATCCAGTCTTGCGTAGTTACTTCTACTCGCATTATCCGTCCGGTGACTGCTTCTGGTACGGTTGGTGGTTCAAACGGGGCTCTGCTTAAAGCGTCGGCATGCCTCATGCGTTCGGCCGGTCGGTGAATCATATCAAACGTATATTCAGCGAGCTTTAGCCACCAGCGTGCTATACGTGGTACTAACGGTTTCGATAGCTTCGTTGCGGTTACTGCTTGGCAGTCGGTGATCACAAGAAATTTTTTTCCTAATAGGTACATTCGAAAACGGTCGATCGTGTCTACGATGGCAAGCACCTCCAGTTCATGACTGTGATATTTTTGTTCGGCGGCGTTACAGTGGCGACTGTAATAAAATACTGGGCGATATCCATTGCTTTCTTGTTGGAGAAGGATTCCTGCAATTCCTTGGGAACATGCGTCGGTGTGTACTTGATGTTCTTTCGTCGGATCGTACAAAGTAAGTACTGGCTCATTGCATAAAGCGTCCTTTAATTTTTGAAAAGCATCGGCGTGTTCGGCTTCCCACACAAAATTGCTAACCAAATCCTTTTTTAGTAGGCTACACAACGGTCGGGACATTGCGGCGTAGTTTTCTATAAATTTTCTGAAAAATCCGGTCAATCCCAGGAAGCGTCTTATCTCCGTAACGCTAGTCGGGATCGGAAAGTTCTTGATGCATTCAATTTTCTTTGCTCCAGGCGTTATGCCACGGTGGCTAATTTGATGGCCCAAAAAATTAATTTCTTCGGCTAAGAACACGCATTTCTTTAGTCTCAATGTCAACCCGGCATCGGCGATTAATTGTAACATTTGACGCAGCTTGTGGACGCCCTCTGTAACGTCCTTGGAGGCTATGATTACCTCATCCATGTAAGCAATCGCTTTACCCTTGATTGGTTCGAGCAGTTTTTGCATCATCTCCTGAAAATAGCTGGGAGCATTTGTTAGCCCGAATGGCATATTATTAAATTCGAAATGACCATCGTGTGTCACAAACCCCGTATACTTCCTAGACGATGGTTCGATTGGGATTTGATAGTATCCAGACATGAAATCTAGACCGGTGTAATAGCGGCCTCCTGCTATTAATGACAATTGCTCCTCTACAATGGGCATGTGGAACGGTCGTTTCTCGGAAATAGCATTGAGCTCGCGATAATCCACGCACATTCGATCTTCGCCGTCTGGTTTCTTCACCATGACAATTCGGGAGGAGTATTCAGATTCGGTTGGAGATATTATTTTATTTTCTAATAATTCGGATACAATCTTGCTTACCTTGGCTCGATGAGCAAACGGTATTCGCGTCGGACGGTGCACGATGGGTTTTTCTACTTTTAATTTGATAGTCATGCTTGTGGTCTTGCAGCGACCTAATTGCGCCAGGTTGTTAGCGAAGCACTGCGGGAATTCTGTTAATACTTCTTGAAGTTGTTGATGCTCTTTTTCTGTCAAATCTGGGTTGATTTTAAAGTCCTCGGAATTTAAGACTTCTAAACGGCACTTTCCTCGTTCTATTATTAATCGGTCGTCCTGGGAACAACAAAGATCTGCTCCAAGTAGAATAGGGGACGATAAAAGTTCGTCTTCCACAATGGGGATCTGCACCTCAATTTCTTTTTCGTCGATTTTCATCGTTACACAAGCAACTTGATTTGCTTCAACTTCTGCACCACCGAATCCATTTAGAATAGCTGGACTGATCTGGTGTATATTTCCCAAACTTTGGGCAGCTGACTCCTGAATAACTGTTCGCTGACTCCCGGTATCGACGACAGCTTCCATTGGTATTCCATTAACCATAACTTCCCTTTTTACCGTTATTCGATCATGGTTGTTGACTTCAATTTTTTGAATTCGGTTACACGGTTCATTAGAAACTTGATTTCGTCCAGATTTTTCTTTGCACTGGTCTGCAGAGTGGCCTGTTCTAAGACAATTCTGGCAGCGGATACGACGTTGCGGTTTTGGACATCTGATGGATATATGACCCGGTTCGAAACAGTTAAAACACACTGGTTGACTGTTATTCCTATTCACACGATGCGACGACCCGGTTGGCATTGGGTGATGTATCAATGCGGGTTTTGATTCCACGGCTTGCGATCTGAATTGTTGGAAACCTTTCGGTTGTTCGACGGCCTCTCTGGAACTGTTCGTTACAAATCTCCTAATGGCTAACAATAACTCATTTACGGTGGCGAAGTGCATACTTGCGATTGCGTTTTGAAGAGGTCGATGTCTTACTCCATGACGGAAATACTTTATTATTGCGCCATCGCTCAAATTCCCGTTTCGTCCCATAGCGACTATTCGATAGTAGAAATCTTCGGCGCTTTCATTGGCCCGCCTTGCTGCGTCCATTAACCGTATGTGAATATCAGCTTCGTTTTCTAATGTCGGAAAATCAGTTAACAGCTGCGTAGAGAATTCTTCCCACGACTGGAACACTTGGGCAAAACCTTCATTCCATACTCTTGCTGGACCTTTTAATTTAGCCTGTACGGCGAATAACAATATTTTATCGCTCCACTGATAGACTTCGATTAGTCTGTTGATTCGTTTCACGAATTGACTAGCGTTCAGGGACACACTAGACGTCGGATCAAACTCAGGAATGATATCGATAACATCTCGGACTTGACTAAACGTGCTGACAGACGCTACTGAATGATTTCTTGAGTCCGTTCTGGTCGCGACTGGCTCATTTCTGGCAGTAACCGGTGTGTGTTGTGGCGGTAGTGCATGCGGACTGTCTGTGCAGGATTGAGTAGTTGTATTTTCGGTGACAACTGATTGGGGCGGCGGAATCGGCAATCGTTGGAGGAGAAGTTCAACCGTCTTCGTTAGCGCATCAATCTGAGTCGCCATTGCCTGTACTGACACATTCGGGACCCCATTCTGGGTTCCGTCGGCTGTCGGAAGCTGGACAGGCTCGCTCGCTCCTATTCCTTCCTCTTCTTGTTCTATCTCCATTTCCCCTGATCCTAGATGCGTTGTCAACCTCTGAACTAATTCAGATTTGGTTCCGCTTGTCGGCAAATCGTTTTGTCCTAGAATAGCTTTTAATTCGCTTACCTTTAATCGCGACACTTCCGTCCTTATCATCGGCATTTTTTTCTTCGCAAAATTGTCTGTTGTCAAATAAAATACCTTCCTATTTTATTTCTTTGAAAAATTTTGATTCACCTGGTATATAAAGCAGAATCTAACACGGCAGCGCTTTTTTTTTTTAACGATCAAAACAGAAAATTGAATTCCTGCACGGTAGCGCTGTTGACACGAAAGAGAACAGAACCATAAATTTTCGGCACGGTAGCACTGTTTGACAAGAAGTACAGAACAGAAAAAATAACTTTTCCGTACGGTAACACTGTTGAACGAAAGAGAACAGAAAAATAAATTTTCGGGACGGTAACACTGTTTGACAAGAAGTACAGAACAGAAAAAATAACTTTTCCGTACGGTAACACTGTTGAACGAAAGAGAACAGAAAAATAAATTTTCGGGACGGTAACACTGTTTGACAAGAAGTACAGAACAGAAAAAATAACTTTTCCGTACGGTAACACTGTTGAACGAAAGAGAACAGAAAAATAAATTTCCGGCACGGTAACACTGTTTGTTTGGATTTATTTGCGACGCGCACAGTAAATCACTTCTATTTTCTCACACAGATGAATCTTTATAGTATCGGTATCGTTATATGCCAGCCACACTGTATACACCTATTCTAACGAACATCGTTGTCGCATACATCTACATGTGTATGTGTGTTATAGATTTATGATTTCCGTTAACTTTTTAAAATTTCCACGGTTTTTTTTTTCGCACATTTAACTCCGTTTTTATTTTCCACTTATTATTATTTTTATTCCTCACTATTACTGGATATTATATATTTTCCCCTTTTTCACTCGTTCACTCGATTGTCCTTCACGGCACGGCTCGTTTTCGATTCGGAAAAAAACAACTCTATTTCGCAACTGATTAGTGGCTTCTATCCCACTTCTGATATTGTAAGGAACCTTCGGAAATGGACGGCGGTTTTTAGACAACCAAATTGACTAAAACAAAAGGTGGATCTACGGCTACAATAAAAACACGACCATTAGACTAATATGGTTCTTTATTTAATATTATTTTCTTCTTCCGCGACTCCGTCGACGCGTCGGCTCGGCTGTCGGTTCCGGACTGACCCCTTCCTATGTGTGCGCGTCTGACGTGTGTGTGTCTGACATGTGTGTGTCTGACAACATCAAATCATCCAACTTCTCCTAGCGTCGTACGATGGCTCAACCAGGAGCGTTCGTATTCGAAGCGACTTATCCGAGGAGTTCCCGATTCAAACGGGTATCCGACAGGGAGAAGTCGCTTCGCCATTTCCCTTTAACGTTGTGATCGACGCGACTATGCGCGAAGCATTGAATGGACGACGCGGAGTTCGATACAACGACAACAACTTCGTAACCGGCTAAATGTTCGCCGTCGATAGCGCGGTTTTCGCCGACGCGGATACCGAAGAAGCGGACAGGTTATACGACATTTTCGGCATCGCCCAGTCATACGGAATGCGGAAAAGACCAAAATGCTCACAACGGACGGATCGAGGGGCATATTGGTGAGTGTCCTATTTCCGAATCAATAAAAATAGTGTGAGTCTCCTGTCTGTCTAAAACGTCCACCTTTTCTTTAGTCATGAAATCCCGATGGCCCCCAACAAACATAAGAGTGATACGATCAAGAGTTACCCAGCAGCACCCCTAAAGTAATTTGGATTTGGTTTACGAGACCGAAGTGTCCGAGAAGCCCCGGGATATTGCCGCTGGTCAATCTTCATTGAGTTCAATTAAATGTCGATTCTCAGATATCCACACTCTGATTTCGTTCTGGTGATTGAAGTGATTCGACAGAGCTTGATTCTCCAGGTCGAAATTCTTTCGAATATTGGTGTTTACCGAGTGGACTCTCGGCAGAATGCCCCCACCAAATCTACTCTGTCCTGCTCATCCTCCACTTGAAAACAATCGTCGTCGTCTCGGTAGATTTTAAAAAGAATACTTGCAGTTTATTCCCAGATTACATTTTCCTTAGGCTCAATCGTAAATTTACACATAAACAAACAAATCCTGGCACTCCTATTCCAAATTGTTACGACCTGATAATAAACAAACTGTAATTAACATAACAACCTAATTAAATGGAGAAGCTTTATTATTTACAATCAACAGTTGTTATACAACCCCATCCAACAAGGAAGTGCCTTGTCTATACACTAATCAACATCCAAATATACTTAAGTGTTGTGTATAAAACCGATAGAAAATTTTATCACACCTAATTCCCTAGCAAGGACCCGCCTCTACTCCTAAAACTGAATTTTATTTCCCCAAAACAAAACTGTTGAATTTAAGTAAAGCAGAGCGAAATCTTTTAATGTATGCCTCCGAAAATTTACCACTTCATTCGATGCTTTCTTCTCTGGGTAATGTCCTTAATCAAATAAATGCCACCGGCGGTGTGCTGAAATAATAGAGTCCCATTCTAAGCAGATCAACTCCGGATTAACGGCCCTTGTCAGTTTGCAGGTGCTAATGGAGCATTCACATGAAAAGGGTCCCAGCCTCGGTTTTATGTGTCCTTGAATCTAAGGTATTCTCAGAAGTATGCAAATAGGGTGTTTTTTTTGCAAAAGTAAATAACAGAAAGAATTTTTCTCTAAACAACTTGCTTTAGGGTGCAATCCCTTAATCCCTTTTTTCGGTAGCTGTCTTCGTTTTTGGGCTCTTAATTTTAGTTTGTTTGAAATAGTTTTTAGCCTCTTTCGTTTTTATTTAAATTTTTTTGCTTTTTTTTTATTTTTTAATTAAATTTCAAGTTTTGATTTGTTTAAATATCAACAAGAGATAAGATGTACTCACATCAAGCTTAGTTACTAATAATATGATGAGAGTCTGACCTCCAAGCAGAGAGCATTAGTAACTGTCTTGAAACGAGAGCCTGTGTCGATACATATCCACGGCAAACGAAAGTTTTCACAACGTTTTGAAGAATAGGGCGTTTCGTAAATACCTGAACAACTCGAACGCTCATTTTTGCAGATTTCGTTTAACACACCTGTTGAGCCAGTTCACACGATGCCATAAGTGGGTTTAGTGAAACCGGTCTTATTCGTAAATTTTTCTCGTGCTCTTCCGTCTCTGGTTTTCAAAACCGGTTTTACTCAACACACTTATGGCATCGTATGAACTGGCTCATTGGCCATTTCCTTCCTCCTATCTCAGTGGATACAGAGAATCTAACGGCTGACTCAGCTCTCAACATCCTAGGGGTAACTTCAACGGAGCATCTGCGATGGAATGATCACATATTCCAAATCGCCAAACAAGCCTCCCAATGCCTTGGATTTCTCAAAAGATGCAAATTCCTCCTCCAGCCAGCCGCCTTGGCTACAATATACAAATCCTACATTCGGCCGCACCTCGAATACAACTCGTATATCTGGGCAGGCGCTCCAAAAACCACCTTGGCTTGTCTCGACAAGGTGAAAAATCGCGCCCTCAAACTCATTGGTGATGGCCCCTTTCGCGCCTCCATAGACACCTTAAGCCACCGCAGGAATGTAGCAGCCCTCTCCATACTTTATCGCTATTACCATGGCGACTGTTCCACTGAAATTCAGAACCTCCTGCCGGCATGGCAATACTTTTCCCGCAACACAAGACTAGCCCGCTCGGCTCACCCCCATACCCTACAGCCCCCCATTCACGCACAATACGGTTTAGAAGTTCGTTTATGAATAGAACAACTCGACTGTGGAATAATCTCCCGCAGTCAGTATTTCCGAACTCGTACAACACCTTAGAGTTCAAACGTGAGGTTCATCGTCATTTTCTTCTACACCCTCCAGACCCCCTCTAACCTTTCCTATTCTCCTCTATTCTTCAAACCAAGCTTACTACTAGACATTGCACCATGAACTGAACGACATGACGGACTGGTAGTATAAAGGGTTACTCCTAAGCTTTGTTTTTTCATATAAAAAAAATTTTCATCACTTGCACAGGCTGAAGAGTTAAAGGTGAGCAGCGCGGAAGCGATTTTTGTTGTTGTATACCAAGCACACGAAAACCCCTTCCGGCATATAATTTGATTATTCCGCGTTTTCGAACTTTGGACAACGTTCTTTCTTCGTCTTCGTTGCTCTACTATGGAAAACTCTCTTCCGGTTGAATTGCAACGTATCGCTAAGGACGAAAGTGTTCACTACAAATAATAACAAATAACTTTATTGCTAACAAAAATAATTAACAAGCTTCGAAATGGCCGCCTTCTTCTTCTACACACAACCTCAAAAGCTTCCGAAAATTTGAAGCAACGCGCACATTCGTTTGTTGATAATCTGATGGACCCTTGGCGTGTTAACGGTTTGTTTTCTGCCGTTTTCTGGAAGACTTTAATAATAAATAAATGAAAATGACTTCCGGTATGGAGACGATTCTAAATTTCTTTGATGGTCCGGCTGACATTTGGTGGCGCGATGCTAAGCCTTCGTGCGATGTCGCAGTTGCGCATGCCCAGCTCATGTAAATTCAAAATTTTCTCTCTTTGCGTAGACATCTATAAAATAAATTAAAAAAACGATTAAACTTTGTTATCATTTATGTCAGATAACACTATTTACTTAACTCATTCCTAAACTATCATTCATCAAATCAAAATTAATAAAAAATATTTCCATGAGCACAAAAAAAATGAAAAATATTAACTTCACTTTTTTTATTCCCAATAATACCACCACTACAACAAGTGCCCCGGTATTTACACATCCATTGTAAAATCCTTTTCATAGAAGCTCTTCCGTCCGCCATTAAAATAAAGTTGTCAAGGAGTCAACAAAGTAGAAACCTCGTTTCCTTATATAAAAAAAAATTGCCAAGGGGGAGGGGGCAATAGATTCAACGTAATGTTTACAAAGGAGATTTCGAAAGTTGCAAGTAACCCTATCTTTGTTGGAATTTTTCTCTCGATCCTTCTCCGTATCTTTGAGAATTGATTACTATCAATATCCTGCAGACAATAGCTCTTGCTTGTGATTTATTGTCAATATCCATGAATTTTTTTTTTGCGCAAGAATGAAGCAACTTTATCAACGGATATTGATGTACAGCTTTAGTTGAGTTGTATAGTTCTGGTACTCGTGTGTGTATTTATGTTTTTGTTGTTAAGAAAAAGAATTTTTATTAAATATTTTCATAAATTCAATCGGAATTATGAGTTTTGTACCTTAAGCTGGGAGTAATGATGTTATGAACTTTTCAATTATCCAATTAAAACTACTTTCGGTTCTATGGAACTAGTAAAGCTTACTCAAGGAGTTTAACTTAAAAATACCATGGAACTTCAAATGGACAGTTCTAAGCTAGGCCTCGGGTGCAGACGGCATCGCAGCGGAGCTGGTTAAATATGGAGGACCTATATTACACCAAGCGATTCATAAATTAATTGTGCAAGTATGGGAACAGAAAGCGATGCCAGAAGACTTAAGAAAAGGCATCGTCTGCCCGGTACATACAAAAGGAGATATCACAGCGTGCACGATATAACGTTGTTGAGTACCGTGTATAAGATATTCTCCGCTATCCTACAAAACAGGAAGGCCCCATACCCCAGGAACATCATAGGTCAATACCATTGTGGCTTCAGCCCGGGCAAATCAACAACGGATCAGATTTTCACCTTGGGGCAGGCTATGGAAAAATGTGCAGCCTGGCTTTGGAGAAATTGATCCGAGATTCGGACGTGACATCAAAGGGTACAATCCTCCACAAGTCCATCCAAATTACTGGCTTATGCAGCCGACATTGCCATCATTGGAAGAACAACAGCTGTACAATTATCTTTCACTCAGATTCAACAGACGGCAGGAAAACTGGAACTGCACATTAACGAAAGCAAAACATAGTACATGGGGGCCTCGTCTACAAGAACACCTAACATTGGTCCCACAATCAAAGTAAAGGAACACGAGTCTGAAGCGGTAAAATAATTTACCTACCTTGGGTCAATAGTAGCAGACGACAATAGCAACCAGAAATACGCGTAAGACTACTAAAAGCCAACAAAATCAAGTATAGTCTGTCAAGGATCTTTAAATCCCAGCATCTAACCATAACGTCTACACTTTTACTCTATAAGACGATGGTCTTACCGGTTCTCACCTCTGCATCTGAGACGTGTGATGCTTAGCAAAAAGCACTCAAACCTCTTAACCGTGTTCGAGAGGAAAATACTTCGAAGGATTGTTGGCCCCGTATGTGAGGAAGGACGATTCCGGGGATTCTACAATGAAGAGATCTATTAGCGCTATCGTGGCACAGATGCTGTGAAGAAAATAAAGCTCGGTAGGCTCCGGTGGATAAGCCTGCTCGGAAAGCTCTCTGCCATAAGACCTATGGGTTGCGAGGGAGACCCAACCTTCACTGGAAAGATAGCGTAGACCAGGACGCTCAGAGCTTAGGGATGTTGTATCGCTTCATATTTTTACATGAGTTTTTGTCATTTAGCATATTCAATAGACGGATTCTGGTTTCATGACAGAGGTGAAGCAGCATTGGACATGATTAGTAGTAAGTTGGAGGACCGCATTGGTGTGTTTAGAAATATAAATATTTAACACCGAAATTCTCGAATTTTTCGTCCTCTCTTTTCCCCTCGGTATCGGGAACAATGATTTTTCTTCGAGGGGGGGCAAATGGGGCATTCTTTATGAAGAGGCGCGAATGAAGCAAGGCGTTAGATGCCCTGTGTTGACCTTATAGAGTAGTTCACCCAGGGCTCATCTGAGGCAGTAGAGCCAGCCTCATTGGGCCCTATCTGCATTCCCATTCTTCCTTGCAAGTCGGGCATAACCCTATAACCAAAGAATACCGGCTTTTTATAAATAATATTGATGGACGCATGCGGATATGTGAATAAGCTCCGAATGTCTTTTATTTTTGTTCGCCTTTTGCAATTGTCTTTTCGACATTCCAAGCGCAAGTGTCGATTTTCCAAGCGGTCCTCGTGCCAAGTAGGTACTAACCACGGTCCAAAGCTGCTTAACTTCTGTATGCGAACGAAAACCGGTCTTCTGAATATGCTAGACGCACGATTTATGGTCATTAAGATAACTGCCAGTTTGATCGTTCTATAAAACTTCTCGCTCTATAAAACTCCAGCAATGCCCCCTTGGGAGCATAATTTACATCGCTGAAAATAAGCTCCCCTGAACAGCGCTTCCAAAGCTGCTTATCCTTCGTATCGAGGGAGAACCGGTCGATTGGATATGCTACTGTCACCAAGTAATCGCCCGTTTTCTTTGTTCTACAAAATTTATGAAAACTCTAGTAATGCTCCCGCGGGAGCATATTTAACAGCGCTCCAAATAAACTCCCCTGAGCAGCGCTCCCAGTTTTTTCTGGGAAGAATCATAATTCGTGTGACGGTAATTAGAATATTCGTTCTCACGTACGTTAGTCGCGAGTTTTTAGCTGAACGGGGAAGTGGAGATGAGGATTGGCTCAGGCGGACTGTCTAACCACCGCCTATGTGTTATCTTTCATGCGAAAAGTGCTTCTTATCAAATATAACAATTAAAAAAATAGAAATATTTTGGAAGTGGGTTTCTCATAAATACCACTGCAGCATGATTCACATCGATATTTCTAGCGGGGGTAAAGAAGTACTCGTGAGTTTTGCGGCTGGGAGCTTATCCTTTATTACCCCAAATTTGCACACCTTAAAAACTAAATTCATACAAATGGATGAATAAATACTTCGATTACTCAAAAAATAAAAACAAAACCCTTTGCATCCTTAGGCATGCTTTCATTTCGCAAATAATTAATGAGTTTTCAAATTCACGTCCGCCACCAACCATTTTCGTTTTTTTTTCTGCGCTTTATTTGTGCGCTAAACAGAATCCAGCTAAGGTAAGAATCCTGTAAAAATATAACAACATGAAAAGGGCCAAGGTAACAGGTACAGAGCTCGCAAACTGACAACTGGAAATGTGTTTTCTTTTGCCTTAAATTTTTAAAGCGCTTAACACGGGATTTTCGTGAATATTTATGAATGGCGGTGGTGGTTGCTTTCATCTTTCACTTTGGCAGGTAAATATACTGGAACTGGACAGATTCAGGTCAATTCACCGAACACGATGCGGCATTGGATTTAATTAATAACAAAAACAAACAAAAAAAATGCATTTTCGTTTTATTATTGAACACGGAGGGTTGTTCTTTGCTTTATTACAATATAAGGTTGTATAAATGTTTTATGCTTTCATCAAAAATTAATTTGATTTACGATTTTTGATTGACCTTTAAATATTTTAGAAGTTTTTCAAGCTGAGATGCCTCAATGGATTTGTGTGACTTTGTGGTTATTTATTTTTTAGTTCATTATTAAAATGTAAAGTGTAGGTCTGCAAAACCTTATAAACAAATTATATTAAAACTTTTGGGCTCAAATTAGCACTGCATGAGCTGAAACCACGTTTTCCACGCAACATAAGTTAAAATTAAAAAAACATGGAAACAAACACCTCTAACCTAACCCTATTTTGTATCTGCATGTCACAGGCGCTGCTGTCGTAGGACCTAACTCCAAAGTCTAAATGGCAATGGGAAGTTCGCCCCCCTTTTTCGCAGTGGAGGCCTTGGTAGCCTAGGGACTAAGGGGTCTGGCTACCGTCCCAGAGGTCCCGGGTTCGAATCCTGGCAACCTCACAGTCGTTCGCCTTTTCCTCTTTCCCCACCTACAGAACTTTCCTCCTTTCTTCCTTCCTCTTTACTTTACCTGATTCCTCCTGTCATAGCCTTCCTTTAAAAAGGAAAAATATGGTCTCTCTTTGCTGGTTGCGCTAACACTGGGGTAGTAAGGGAAATCAACCTTTCTGTGGCATCTCATGGACTGCCTCTAAGTCCCTAATAGTGGACTGGGTTAAGGGACTGAACCTATTGGGATCGGTCCCAAGCTTTGGACAAGCTTTTTTTTACAAAGGAGTAGTGAGCATCTTTCATCAGACGACCAGCAGGGTAAAAATAAAACTCATCCGCACCTAGCCTGCAACAGGCACTCACGCATAGTGTCAAATCGCCAAGAAACACAAACTTTCATTCTTTTTCTAGACTAAAGGGAGCGAAATTGTATAGGACGAAGAATACGTGCAGTTATCTTTATCCGTAAAGGGTGCCAATAGTATATAGTACTTAGTAGACCGGTTCTCCTTCGATTGCGTAGATCAAGCAGCGTTGGACATGGTTAGTGCTTAGTTGGATTGGGCAAAACAACATTCGCGTTTGGAATGGTCTATGCTGACGCGGATACATTTATAAATGTTCATGGATGTAGCGGTAGCGTGTATATCTTTGGCAGGGAAATTTTTGAGATTGTGTCTGTGTCGGGAGCCTGCATGCCATTGTAGCATGCGCATTTGTTCACTGTGCATGCCATTGTAGCTAGTGAAGCAAAAATGGTCTTGTTCTTGCAGTCTTGTCTTGTTCTTGCACATTTTGCAAGAGCAAGAACAAGAACCAGACTTAGTTATGCTTGCAAGAACAAGAAAAAGACAGACTGAACAAGAACAAGACTAGATTAGTCTTTTCTTGTTCTTGCGTTTGCTCATCACTAATTGTAGCATGCGCATTTGTTCACTAAGCGTGGGCGCGTTCATGCTTTAAAGCAACTACAATATTTTTACTCGGACCGTAGGGTGGGTGGGTGTAGCCCATGTCGAAAACATTACACACCGCAGACGGTAGTGTCGGATTCGTACTGACTAAAAACACTAACTACTTTTCCATGACGGTGGGGTACGGCCCGCCTTACTTCCGTCAGATGTCATCAGAATGACCCTTAAAAAACCACATTCCACCGAAAAGCACCTGCCTAGAGCTTCTGGCTGGGTCTCTAACACGGCCTAAACAACCGCTTCGTTATCTTCCATTCTCCCCGCATGACGAGCTTACTTCATTGCATCATGGGGCTAGATCCGGTTTCCAAATGCTATCTCTTACATCTTTGACCCTCACATTGCTTATGGTTCTGGCTAATGATCTTTAGGGTCACTTCCACCTTTCTCCATACATCCTCTCACCTCATCCTCTGCTCCAGGATGTTCTCTTGTATTAGCTGCGTCTCGGCCATTGTTTTCCAGCATAGTCTTGCGCTCCACAAACAAGACATGCTTCTCGTCCTATTAGTAGTTCAGACTTTCTGGGAAGATCTAATAAAATCCTTTGCCATCAGGGAGGTTATTACTGTTAACAGAGCGGCTTACTAATGGGATATCTGATTAACCATGTAGGGGTGAAAAGGCGAATGATCATGCCGTGGAGCAAAATCAAATAAGCTTGAAAGAGCTGCCGCTTCCTTTAACTTCATAAAATGGAATATCATTTTGGGATGATTTATGCGCCATCTGTTAGAAGTTGAATGAACTGTTATTTGTATCGATTTGGTGGAATTTGAATTAACGATTTGTAACAATTTATGTACTAAACTAACATGGCGCCTTCTATTAGATTAGAAAGAGAACGTGCGGACAAAGTTTCGAAATTTCTCGAAGTACTTTAAAGAATTTTCTAGTAGGTTTCAGTATATGGTGGAAAGCTCTGAAACGTGAATTCCCTAATTAATCCTAGCAATCCGTTAAGCCGTAAAAACGTAGTAACAATATAAAAATAGAAATATCTCATCACAAGACATTTTTAAGAAAATTATTAATCTTCAAAACTGCATAAAAGTTTTTCACCATAAAAACTTTCAACAGAATCTGTTCTGATGCGCTTTCATCCTCCCCATAATCACTTTTGCATCTGAAGCTGAGAACATTCATAAACCTGCACTTTAATACTCTCCTTCCTGCCACGCATGATATGAAAGTTTCATGAAACTAAAATTTCTTTGGAAACTTTGATTAATCAAAGTGGAATGAAATTTCCTAGATAAGTTTTAGGAGAAGGTAAAAGAGAACTTCCAAGTTTTAATAATTTTATATTAAAAAGTTACCTGCATGGATTATCTTAATTAACCACTACTTAATTTAGCATATTTTAATCAAGGTATAAAATGCATACACTTGAAGTAATTCCAATTCCCAGAATAATAAATTCGTGGCAAGATTTAGGTAATGGGATTAGAAGCGTCAACATTGAAAATCAATCATCATTGCATCAAATCAAGGTGCACTTTAGTCGATGATTAAAGGTAATTGTATTGATTTTACGGTTTCATAAGTTGGTTATTGAATTTTATTTGTTAAGACACAGGCAAACACAAACACTAGACACTAATGGCTCCATCCTTGGGCAAGTCTGTATACACGTTGATTTTATTTGTTTTATTTTTGTTTGCATATGGCTACCGTAGCTTGCTCCGAATGGTATTTACATTTCCTTTAACCCTTTTTGTTGCCTTTTTAAATAAACCCACTTTTAGGGAGATTCTGGTGTATTGTTTAACGTTTTCAAGTTGTCGGATGAACGAGGCAGGAGCTGGAAGAGTTTGGAATATTTATCGTATTATCCTGAAAGTTTACACTGAATAAAGGATACTCCAATAATTGTAAGAAATAAAATGGATGAATAACGTTTTAAAAGGGGAAATATTTAAACTAATGTCTTCTTCTTCTTTGATCCGTTAGCTGGCGGTCCGAGCGGGACATCCCCGCAACGGATACGAGCTCTATTCACGATTCGTTTCCATTCTTGCCGGTTTTTGGCGACGTCTCGAGCCTCAGTAACTGATAATCATTGATTCTTTAAGTCGCCCTTGATATTCTTTAGCCAGGTTTTCTTCGGTGCCGATCGCTGGATTCTCCAGCCTGCGGGACGGTCTCGCCAGAGAAGTTTACGTGGCAAGCGGTTATCATCCATGATACATGTCCAAATCACCGTAGTCGACGTTTTTGTATTTCTTCTTCGATCAGTGTCAGTTGATCGCATATTTGTCTAACTGCCTCGTTTCGAAGGCGATCGCGTAGTGAGACACCAAGGATCTGCCTCAAGCATCGCATTTGGAAGACCTTGAGCTTCTTAACGTCTAGATCCATAAAGAAGAATCGGAAGGATCAACGTTCGGTAAAGTCGGCCTTTTGTTTTGATGGAAACTCCGAGTCGTCCATTGAATGCTTCACGCATAATCGCGTTGATCACAACGTTGAAGAGAAGTGACGAAGTGACGTCACCCTGTCAGACACCCCCTTGAATCGGGGACTCCTCGGATAAGTCGCTTCGAGTACGAACGCTGCTAGTTGGGACATCGTACGACGCTTGGATGATTTTCAATGGCACGTGCTCGGTTTCCAAGGCTCTCCACAAGCTAGTCCAATCAATCAATCCAAAGCGAATTTGAAATAGATGAAAACGACGGCAGTTTGTTTGCCGCAACGAACTCTTTCTTCCATTTGCTGACGGAGTGCGAATATTTGCTCAATACATCCTCGATGTGGTCTAAATACCGCTTATTATTTCCGGCTCGTTTGCTCTCGATGTTTCTGAAGCCTCGATTGTATGATTTTCGTAAATACTTTTCCGACGATCGAAAGGAGGCTAATACCGCGAGCATTTCCGACTGTCGCCTTTTTTCAAAATTTGGACAACGATCGCCTTCTTCCACAACGAGGGGACACGATCCGAATGTCATATGGGTGTTATGAGAACATGATGTCGTTGTGATAAGACATCACCTCCGCTTCGATCACCTTGGCGGTTACATGGTCTGTTCGCGGCGGTTTTCCATTTTTAAGCGATTTTATTGACGTCTTCACCTCGATATTTGTCGGTTCGGTATCGAGAAATTGATTCGTTGACTGTTCGATAATCGGCGGGCGGTTCGCGTGCTGGACGTTGTGGCAAATCGTGGTTGTACAGCTAGTGAAAGAATTCTCTCCACCTCTCATGGAAATAAGTCACGAAAGTTATATCCGATTTTTTGATGTGATCGTTTGTTGATGTTGTTTTGCCGCCTAGCCCCCGGATTGTCTGGTACAGCGTCGGTACTCGTGCCTTGACGCCGCTTCTTCCATGTCGGCCGCAACGTTATTCCAGTATGCTTTCCGTTCCGATTTCTTTTTCTGTCGAACTTCGTTGTTCAGTCTGCTCGAAATCGACGTGTTTCATTTGTTTCCGCTGATCGACGAGGTCCAGCCATCTGTCCGAAATCCATTGCTGCCTCCGTTTAGTATAGGTGGACACAATTCCATTGCACACTTCACAATAGACTCTGACAATTGCCTTTCTTCTACATCGATATCGCCCTGTATTGCGAGCGCCGCGAATTTGTCGGATAATGCCATTTGATGCTCTCGCCCAATGGGCGTACAGTATGCACCCCAATTCTCCTTGGCTGGTGGTGGCTACATACTTCTGGCTTTATCTCACGACGTATGCATTGAGTTGTGCTTCGTACTGATGTTCATATGCACGCACACAACTAACGTGGTGAAACTTTTGTATGGCGATGAATGACTTGTTGCCTCTAGACTTTGGGGATACCCCGCACGCCTTAAGTCTTGGAGCCTAGACTGGCGACGAGAATCCTCCAGTTCATTCGAGACTGTGGCTACGTCATGTTGTACAGTCTCGACCTCGTTCAGCAATTTAACAAGTTGATTGTTAAAAGTGCTGCACACCTGTGCGCCGACAGGCGAGACTCGAGCTGTTTAATTCTCGCGTCGAAAGCAGCGAACTGTTCATCAAGCAGGCGATTGAAAGCTATGATGTGAGCCTGGGGGTTTCACTGCTGCTGTTGCCGTTACGTCGACTTGCAATAATTTCTGGAGTATTGCTCCTAACAGGATTACTGTCAGCAATTCCTCTAGACGTGAATCGAATTTGATGTGGTTTCGACATTTTCCACAAAAAGAACTCAGAGAATACCAGAGCGCATCTTAGAATCAACATAAGATGGGCAAAATTTCACCAATCTTCATAAATTTTCGTTCTATTAAGCTGAACCTTTGCTGGCACAATCTGCTTCAACCGATTAACACTTTTCTGTTTGACTAGAATTCGAAACTCTCTGAACATCTTTAATTAAAATTTGTGCGTTCCTTTATACTGCAAGAAATGGCGAAGACGTTAGCACAAATTACCTGAAGCACAACGTTTCCCTTTGTAACGTTTCCCCTACATCAACAGGAAATCAATAAGTTCTACTTAAAACCCAATTCAATTAATAGCAGTAGATAGACGTTGATATCACAGCATTGAAGACTTTAACTTTATGTGTGTGCAACAACAAAAACATTTTTACTCATTAACAAAACAAAACAAAAAACCGAGCGAAAGCCCCCGCAGTAACAAAAGACCCAGTGCTAAGGTTCATCAGGAACAATTACCACATTACGGCAGTTTGTTGTTGACAAACTCCTACCTAATTGTGTACATTATTGGTAGGTAACCGCAACCCCCCCCAAATCGTCTGAGGCAGACAACACCATTTGCACACCTCATTATGCTTGATGTGTCTGCAAATTTACCACATGCCCCAAATTTACCATAAATGCGCCCATAAGAAACCATTCCTGCTGCTGAAGAGCGGGCAAATGGAGCTTACATCAACAACCCCTTCCCATGCCACATAATATAAATCCTAAAGTGGACTGTGCGATATGTGTATTTAATCAGAGCAGGAGCAGGGCGATGTTCCTCCTTTTATGGCATGTAATATATGTTTGTGTGGGTGTGCATTGTATATGGCGGATATTCATGGATTATTGCCATGAGCAACACAAATGTTATTTCGAATTGAGCAGACAACGTTTTCATGTTTCAACAAATATAATGACTTATCAGGTAGGGTCGAGCTGAGAGTATGTCCTGGATTTATTTTAAATGTGTACATCGTTATCCCTGGAAAACGATGGATGCTGCTCGTTACATATGCTTATCAAAAATTTAAGTGAAATCCTTTTTTGATTCATTGTGGGCTACTTTCGTATAAATCACACGATGGATTGTCTATAATAACCTCAATCGTTTATATATGGGTTCAACACACACGTGGGACTCTATAAAACTACGTAAATTATTTAGTGGAGGACGAAAGATTTCGTTAACATGTTTGTGTGGGAGAAGTTTGTCGATTTTGTCAAAGAGTGTTTTTATACTTTATTCGAGACAAAAGCTCATCGTTTTTCAAATCAAACTGACTCCAACGCCGTTTCAAGTCCCTTTTATATATTCAAGCTCCTTTATCTAACTTCTAGAACCTTCGCCCATTTTCTAGTTCGTAGTGAAATGTTCTTTACTTTTTTAAATAGATCTAGAGTCTACCAGATGGCGCCATGTTAGCACAGTGGATAAATCGTTAATTCAAAGCCTAACAAAGTCGTTATCAACAACCGTTGATTCAACTTCTAACGAACAGATGGCGTATAAATAATCGCACTGCCCCCTTAGGACTGTTCGTCCCGAACAGTTGTCCATTCTAGATCGGCTGATGATATGGGCACAGTCTGTCTATGTGCACGATCTTCTTCTTCTTCGTTGCGTCCTCGTTGAATCCTGTAGACTACATCGTTGATCCGTGTTAGGATTTATAGGTCCCCTCCCACTGGCGCTGAAGTTTCGGAGACTTCCCTTTCCGTCGAACGAGGTCCCCTTCCTTGTATTCACTAGTGTTCGGTCGGAGGTCGTACCTTGGTTTCATCCTATCACTGGCCGTCTTAAGATTCTCCCTTACGATTCTCTCGATGCATTGTTGCGTCTCTTCTTTCGCTCTTACTCGAGAATCCTTACTGCCGGCACAAACTGTGCATTTACGACACCGGTGTGAAGCCAATAAAATCCCTCTTTTATTTTTGCCAGAGTTTTGTTGACTCCCAAATGTCGTCCTGGCGGGCTACTGTGTCACTCCCCGAGAATATCAGTTATTCCAGCACAAGGGACTCCTGCATACGATGAGAGGTATTATTAGCTGTTTCCCATTTGACCTTCAGAACTCCTCCTTCGATATGCAATAAATCCCATTGGACCCGATAGCTCTTCATTATTTCGCTTTTCGTGTTCTTTCCATGACAAAATCGGAGAAATATCAGGGTCATCGCGTTGCGCATCTCGAATACCCTGATCCTCACTCCTATACTTGGCTCAACAGTCATCCTTTGAAACTTTTCCTCGTTACGCCAACTTAAAACTCTGTTTTGTGGCACAGAAAAGCCATTTGATCGTCTTCCATTAGCTCGATCTGAAGAAGAACCCAAGGTGGACCCCGGGGAGGGGGCTTGGGACTTGCTAACAGAGCTGCTAGTAGTTCGTCTACAGTGACTCTTCTCGGGTTTGGATAGAAGTGACAAATCTATTCGAGCGCTGATGAACGCTAATATCCGTGCAATCTGCTCACTACAATTAGGTTATGTGTATTCATTTTAATTTTGACTTTTATCAGCGCTGATAACGCTTATGAAGGTTCAATCTGTTCCAGCTTTACTCTCGATTATTTTCCAGCTCTGTTAAGTATGTAGACTGCAGTGCTTATCAACTCCGCGCAAAAAGGCCCTGGAAATTATGCATTTAGATTCGAATACTTGAAAGTCCTCGCCATTTCCACTACCTATCGTTCTGTGCCCACGGTATACAGAAACAAGGTAATGTAAAAGAGACTAACAGCTGCGAATACCGTATAAAACGGTAACTAAGAGACGTTGGCACTAATGCGGAAAGAACAAATCTTCAATTTTATTTGAAAAACTGTCAACACGTGGCGTCAGCACTAAAATGACATTTCTCTTTTACAATACCTTATTTCTGCATACCGTGGGCACAGAATAGAATAGAATAGTCCGTTCCATCGTTTTGCTCAGGCGGGTATGGCGCTGCGTAGTCCCATTTGCAGTCAGTTTTTTCTAGCTTTATAGCTGTCGGAATTCTCCACCATTATCACTTAACAACTCCTTTATTGGATGACCAAGAATTTTGGCTTGTTACCTGTTTTAACACATCTTTAACTTCAGACTTCTTTTGAACTGGAAAAACATATGGATATTTGCATATTTCGTGTAACTACCTTTAAGTACAATCAAGTATTTCTTTTTAGTGAATGACTCAGTAAAAGATCCTTACACATCCAATAGACATGAACTCTTCAGGTCTACTGCTTTGACACTCCTGCCTAGTCAATTTGATTAGTTTTTACCTCATCTGGTGACTCCCTCGCCTTCTTATGGATTCTTTTTCATAATATCTGATAGCTACTCTAGGATGTTAAAAGTCACCATTTTAATTTTCACAGTTTGATTATTCAACAGTATGATTTTATATTTACTACAGATAAAACTATCTTCAGCTGTTTTTCCTTCCAAGAAACAGAGTTGAATCACGTTATAAATTCTAAAATTCTCCATTTTTCATTGATACTCGAAACTTCTTCTATATTTAAACAACTGTCAAACAAGGAATTACTGTCAAAATGAATAAATGATAATTCCAGTGAATTTAATCATAGAAAGGAAACTTTATAATTACATATGCAGATGGCTCTAGTCTATCGCAATGAAGTAGCATGAGAAACTATGTTCGTTAAAGACAGGAGGAAGTGATTCCAAAGGAGCAAAATCCTAATGAAGAATAATCAAGTCTGTTTTTTGTTTTCTTGGGTTTTATCAATTGTCATCCCCCAGAAAGATAAAGAGTATCCACATAAACCGACGAATTAAATGCCAAATTTCCACCAAACATCATAAAAATTATTCACTAATACTCACAAATACACAAATTAAGTTAACCTCAAACATTTTAAACTTCAACTCCTTCCCACAATATTTAATCCATAGCGACGAGCACAGCTTTAACCATATAGAGAGAAACCAGCCATATAATATAAAAATGGCATCAACGTGACTGTATATTTGGGGAATAACTTGATAGATCCTTTTATACATATACCCAGGATACCACACACAAAAAAAAATAAGCCAAAAACAACAAAAATCACACCTGGGTATGAGGAAATGCTTCCAACATTAGCACGTACTTTTGCCGTGTTTGCCGTCAAAGAAATAAATGATTGACGTTGTAAAAGCGCCAGGAGACTTAATCCTTGTGAAAACCAATCCCCACCTCTGTATAAATGTATAGGTAACACACAGCATATATTTTTTTTATTTCGCCAGACCAGGCAACTGCGGGTTGAATCCAGAAACATTTTCGTGAATTTCTATAAAAAGGACGAACGATATACGCCAAGTTCTTTTATTGATGTCACTATGGAAAATTTAACCGAAACTGTACCAGGATGGAATGGGTGCCACACTAGCGCCACATTGTTGATGTTGTTGATTGCCTTTGCTTGGCGCAGCTAAAGTTAATTATTTCCGTGTTTGGCTTATTTGCATCCTTGTTCGTTAGGGTCCTTTCGCTGGATCTCTTTGGAAAGTGGCTAAAATCTAGCGTTGTTCATCTACAAAGGGGATTCAAAGCTTCAACACGATATAGACAGTAGACACTACTTGTTTTATTTATACAGTTGCCACATAGAATTCAAAAGCCAAATGCAGTTGCTACATAGAGTTCAATCCACTCATATTAAAAGACAGTGGAAGAAGAAGTTAATCACAGCTGAAAATTACGTAGCGATCCTTTGATAAATGGTTGTCGTTGTAGATGTTTATGTCATCAATTCGAATCCACGAAATTCATTAGTTTTCTCGTTGAGCTCCTTATATCTGGACATACATAAATAGTTATGCTCGTTATCAACACCACAGGAGCTGTAATTAATGTATAGCCAAGACTCATGCAATTA
This sequence comes from Thereva unica, assembly GCA_949987705.1. Classification (NCBI taxonomy): domain Eukaryota; kingdom Metazoa; phylum Arthropoda; class Insecta; order Diptera; family Therevidae; genus Thereva; species Thereva unica. The sequence continues at coordinate 149,894,517 of OX465282.1, forward strand.
ATTTTGCAGCGTGAGTTCGTGCCGATTGTAATTAGTACAAGTGGTAGATGAGGAAGTGCTTTTTATCAGTGGGAAATAAATCTAATCGCAACAATCTAAGTTTGCACATAATCTGGGATTTTATTGGATTTATTTGTGTTTTATTGATACTTAAGTCCCTTCACAGACTTGTCCATCGTTTAAAATAGGGTTTAAAATGAACTTGAAAATACACGCTGAACTGGAGCTTTGCTCCACGTAAGTTGGTCGATTTTTTTGTATCTGTAGGGCCTGATATCTACAAGAGGGCCCACAATACGGGCTAGGGAGTGTGCTTACGTATCCCTATGTATATACGAAATATCAGGTTTCAGAAAATGACATAGGTCTGGAGTAATATGACACAATTTTATGGTTTTGTATAGCCCCACCTTTCTGTCGTTTCGGTCGAAATGCCAAATATAAAACTCAAGGAAAATCGACAGGCTTTTGACTCATCGCCTCGAGAAACCAAATACGGCCCCTGGTTCTTTCCACCACTACTTGGAAAGATGCCCGGAAGGTTCGAGACTTTTCTTATCGTACTCTCTGCAAACTTTGAGAAGCTGAATGACTTCAATTACCTTCATTCAAATTATAACTAATAGATGGCGCAATGTCAGCTTAGTGCATAAATCGTTACAAATTATTCGTTCAAAATCTAACTAAACTGTGACAAATAGCCAACTTCTAAAAGATGGCGCATATATATTATCACAATATGTTGAAAGACTTGTTATTTCTAGACTTTGACTGAGACCAGCCGGCCACGTAGTGCAGATGGAGGACAACCGTATTCCAAACGGCTCGAAATTTCAATAGAAATAGAAATTTTGCAGACCCAGGAGTAGATGGATAGACACTGTGTTGACTGAAGTTCTTATTGGGAACTGGAGATATGCTGGAAGTGACCGTCAAACTCAGAGAAATTCCCTAGAGGAGGCCATGACTAAATTTGGGCTATAGCGCCATTGGATAGACTGATGAAACAATAATCAAAGGTACACTGTAATTGGTGACTTACAAAATCATCGATAAAGTTCATAATTTGGCTTTAGGCAAAGCACCAGTCAAAATACGCTGAGAAGCTGATCATGATCAATGATCACATGCATCTCAACTGAGCAGCTTTGCTTCGTTTTTCATAATATGCCTATACCTATATGGACTTTTGACCTGGTATTAGCATATTATCAACAACAATCTCCTCGAGCTTCAGTTCGTATCCCACCGCTGCCACCAATTTTTTTTTATACCAGCTCTTGCTTTCGTTATAATCCATGGTGCGTATCTTCTGTCATCGTGTCACCAGTGAGAACAAGTTGGACATAGGAGTTCAAAAATAGCCTTCACTCGATTTACTGATAAAAGTATTTCATCCTTTGAAATTTGGGATAAGCCAGCTAAGGAAATTGATAGCGCGTGCTTCTTTTTCGAAGTTGGCGCGGAAATTATTGAAACTCTAAAAAAGATATACACGTAATGAGTATGCAATAACGTAGATGCGTACAGAAGGCTAGTATGAAACCGTTTCGTTAATCAACTTTTGACCTGCGAAGAGGTTGAGTTGCGCTTAGTAAACCTAATGGCATACAAGCCAATACGAAAAATCAGAAGGGTGTGATTAAGCCCCCTAACTCGCCTTTTCGTGGTGGTAGATATATTATAGCGGGTTCAAAATCTAACTTCAAGACGATTACGAAGCCCGTATAAGCGCACGGAGATGATTTGTATGCTCAGGATCTATCTATCCGGCACTTCGACACCATCCGGGCTTGTATCGATTTAGAAATAGATACGACTATTGGTGATGGTCTCATTGACACATAAAACATATGTATACGCTATAATTTTCATATGGACTTTAAATGTGTTTCTAATTAAGTAATATCTGTATAATTTTCCCGAAAATGCTCTCACTAAATCAACAGTCAAATAACATAGCCCCAGCTTTTTCATTCCTAGATTTTCTTTTATATTTTTTAAAATCTATTAAGCCAACACAACTCCAACCCTCAGCTGACATTGCCTATATGCCTCATTAGTTATCACTACCATCACTCGCTGCCTTTTCTGCAAAATCTCTAAGGGACGCACCCAATCAATAGCCACATCTACTATACTGGCAGCTCGTAAACGGCTTCATAACAACGCAGAACTATCATCTATCATTATAAGTGCTTCCACGAGCTTAGTAATGTATTTCACACATCCATCATTTTAGGGGTAGATCAATTTTAGATATATACTCGTAAATTTTACAGGCTTCATCATACAAAAACCACACATACGAAAAAGTTGAAGAAAAGTGAATATGGGTGGGTGGAGATGAATGCTAAGGTTTCACTACAAAAGAAAAACAAGACTGAAAAAAGGTTTAAATCGTCGCAGAAAGCCCTACACGATGTCGAATAAATTTATTCGTGGTCCTTTGAGGCTTTTGTTGTTAGACCAATAACAAGGATCTCTAGAATCTGTTCAATATTCAATCAGTTATCTGAGAACGATTTTACTTAAAAGGGTTCAGGGCCATCGATACCGGAAAAAAGTGCATCTGGCTCATAAATCCATTAAGAAGGACTCTCGCTCTACCCTGAAAATCCGGCCAGGCATATCCATCCGTTCCCGTGAAAACCATTACTATTAATGAAAGCGGACCCGGAATATATGCCAATTCTCGTACAAGTAATTTCTCATGTTAGCACATCGCATACAAATTTAATGCTATTCCCAGCAATTTATTATCCGTGGTCCTTGATGTCGCAAGACCACCCTTCTTCTGGCACCCGTTTATGTATATTTATATCCTTTCTGTCGAAACCACCACTTCCTCTTCGTCGTTAAATTCGAAATGGCCATCGAATTTTATTTCAAGTGGAAGACGCCTGTAGTGACAGGCGCCCGTATCCTTGAGGCCCATTCATGGCCCTTATTCGCCATTAGGTAAATTTTTGGAAAACTTCAATTTTGGATTCTCGCTCTTTCTCTACACTTTACCGAGGGAATCATTTGCTGAATAATTAAAGGGATTAAAGCAGGCACCCGGCACCTGCTGCTGCTGCTGCCTGGGCTGGTGATGAAATATGAATTTTTCATGTTCGAGATTAGTTCACATAACTAGAGACAAGTGACTTCGCATTTGCATGCCAAATTTAATTTTCCTCTGAGGTTCGTGCCAGAAAAAAAAAAGAATTTTTATTCCAGAAACGTTTTGAGTTTTAGGGGGTGGAAGTTAAAAGGAATATAATTCAAAAAAATAAGGGTTCCGTTGTGCAGGGTGGAACGGGAATAACTTACACTTAATTATAAATTTACGCATTCTACTCTCTTCTTGGCAGTCGTAAATTCGTGCCAATTAAAAGTTTCAATTATATACAGTGCGTTTTCGAAACTCAATAAAACAGAGGGTAGACGTTTTAAACTTATTCATAAATGCGTATTGCATAATAGTCCGGGGAAATTAGCATTTTAAAAATTCCAAAATGGCTGAAAATTGGTACACAGCTTCCTTGAGACTTTCTAGAAAAACAATTTCTGGATCCAAAAAAACATGGCCGCCAGAGATATCGCGTTTTCCCCTAGTTTGCCATGTATCTCGGTCTCTATAGGTCGTAGAACCCCGCCCAAGGACCCTAAATGTTCTCTACAACTTTAGTTCTAACAAAAACGTTGATCCGATTAACTCTTTGAAAGATATTCATAGTCAAAATTTTCGAAAATCACTTTTTGGCGAAATTTCAGCCAAACATTTTTTTCATCTACTTATACCAAACATTATTGCCTACAAACTACAATTTTCGGAAAGAAACAGTTTTTGAGTGATTTTCTGGCCAAAAAGTGATTGAATAACTTCGAAAGGGTTGTTTTCGAAAAAATGACAGGAGGACTTTTTGTAGGCAATAATGTTTCGTATTGACTGATCACAAAAAAAAATCCGAAAATATCAGTTTTTGAGTGAAATTTTGGCCAAAAAGTGATTTTCGAAACTTTGCCTTCTTGACGTCTAAGGACGACGGGATCTACGGGGTAGTTGTAGATATAGTGAAGAAAGTCAGGCTCGGAAGCTCCTGTGGCCAAAACATTTAGCTCATACGAGTGAAGAGTGCTGAGTGGTTTGGCTTGTGAGATGCAAGTTAGACCAAATATCCCGTGGGAGAATGACGTACATATCCCAGAATGCCCAAAGTGTAAAGGCCCCATACACGGTCAAATTGGATGAATATCGAAGGGCGGATGTACAACCAAAAGTATCGTTTGTGAGCCGGCGGCCGATCACAAATCGTTGCGCGCATGGGTTTGATGAAAATCTGGATGTGAATCAAATAAGAACGTGAAACTAAATTACAACTGCCTGAAATCATGATCTTAGGAGGCCTGGGCCGAATCCAGACCCACTGCTATATTGCAATTTTTAAAAGTTATGAATGTCTATTAAAACAAGATATTTTAAGAACTGGTATCCATATTTTAGATAAATAACGACTACTTAATCCCCCACTCCCTTTTTCATGGATCCATTTCAGACACTTTACGTGTCTAGGATCTAAAGGAATAAGATGGTTCAAAACAGTTTTATTATGTCCTTCTTTTTGCTACAGTAAAATTCTTAAAAAGTCATAAAGTCGAAAACTTGAAGTGTCAGTAGAGAGGAATAATAATTTAATAGGTGAGAAATTGCTGAAGCACGTGCACACAGGTTCGTGCATCTATCACGTCACAGACGCGAAATAAAAAATTGTATACCATAAATAAGGTAAGTCAGAATGGAGGATATAACGTTGTCGGAGGCAACTTTGACTACACCTGCCAGATAGTAGATTACCGGCGCGGCGCGCGGCTACCATCGGGGTTATTGGCAAACACTAAATAAGCTGGCGGAGAAGGGAGATAATTTTTTATTCTGAATTCGTTTATATTGAGAAGAAAATTTATTTCCGTAAGACAGAAGCTGACATTTGTACGGAAAAGCTGTGGGGCCAACAAATTGTTTGATAGGGATGCCCGATTGAGAGCGCCTTTTTGATGGACGATTTGTTCGTTTGGTTTTTTTTAGTTTTTAAAGCATCTTTTTAGGTTCATTCGGATTGGAAGATTTTGTTGTGCATGGGAAAATTAATTAAAAGTAAAAAGCAATATTAGACTGTACATTAGATTTTCTACAAAATAAGCCTTTGACCTTTGACTCTCCATAACTAGAGTAGCCGGCCAGTTGGCTTTATGGACTTCTGGGGAATTATTTATGACTCCAAAATAAAGAGAATTCTCCTGGAAAATTTCCAATCGTATTTTTTAGAGGTCCATGTGTAAGAAGTCGTCCATTACTTACGGGAGGTAATTTTGGCTAATTTTCGAACCCCGCCTCCCCTTGGTGATATTTGGCTCGGTCCCCTCTCCGACCCAAAAATCTTACCTGAGTTTTTTCAAATTTCAAAAAACTTAAAATCTAGACTATATAATCAAGGGGCTACTTTGCTACTTTTTAACGTTCGCATAACCGCGATAAATGTTTTTGTGTAAGATTTGGCTATAGGTACCTTAGTGGAGAGACATGTTTTACTTAATTTAGCCCAGTCGCTAACACCGACATACCTCCTATTTCAGTGAAGGAAGAGAATGTAAAGCCAACTCCACACTCCCGCCGTAAATTCACGACGAGAATTTACGCCGTATCCACTCAGAACAGAAACCAAGGAGCGAACTAGGCTAGAAAACCATCCAAAGTCACGTTCACGGGTGCTAGCGGTTGTTGACGATGTGAGTTTGGAGCCGGCTTGCCGGTTGACTCAACTCTTTGCATCCTAAAGGTAACTTTAAGGCGTCCATTACACGTTCATGCAAGCGTCAATCAATTCCATCAATCTTGATTGATGGAAATCAAAATATTCAGATAATTACATCAATCATTACTTTGGATGCTGGGTTTTCCGTCAGTCATAGCAGTATCTGTGACAAAACTGACAGCAAAACCTATCGTCTAATGGACCCCTAATGGAGGATCTGCGATGGAGTGAACACTTATTCCAAATCGCCAAACAAATCTCCCAATGCCTTGGATTTCTTAAGAGATGCAAGTCAGCCCGTATTTTTTCACTACGACTGCTAATAGCAGAATATGGAAGCACCCTTCGTGCGTTTTGCGCATACAGGACCACGTGCAGTGATGTAGCGTGCTTGCTAGCGGGGATGATCCCAATAGACATACTGGCGAGAGAAGACATGCGTATCTGTGATCCCGATTATGTTACAGCGGAGCCAAATATAGTGCGGCGGCAGATGACGCATGGCGAGTCCTTAACGGAATGACAAGGGAAGTGGAAGGAGTCTGTTAAAAGTCGATGGACCCACACTTATTCCAAAAGTGGAGAGGTTGCTTTCGGGAGCGTGGGAAAGACAATTACGACCTCACGTAGTTCTTGAGTGGACATGGAAGAATATAGCAAATACCTCCATCGTTTTGAGCTCGATGATCACCGCTGTGCCCGACATAGCACGTCTTCGTTTAATGCGCAAAGTTTGACGAATATAGGCTGAAACTAGAGGCAACATGCTAAGTTATTTGGGCGGGGTTATCCCCGATTTCTAAAAACTGTCACAAGTCACAATGCAATCACAAGTGTGTGGCGAGTCTCAAGGCGTCAACAGTCAAGAAGACCTATACCAAATGAAAGGTAGAAGTAAAGTAGACGTTCCTCCTATGAACAATGATGGAAGTGAGCTATTCAATAACAGTACAATTTGAAAAATTAAAGAAACATGTCACACGCTTGGTGACTCTCAATTTTTCTCGTGGGTGCTGCTACCCACCATACCCACATTATCCACCAGCTATGCTTACCTGTAGAGTAATCAAAAATAAAATTATTTTTCTCACATCAAAATAAAACCACACTTTCATTCCAATTCAATTCGAAGTTGGCTATCTGCATATGCTACATACACTCCACTAGCGCAAACTATTTCGCGACATAATTCCATACATACTTGCGTTTAATGTAGCCATCATGGACCGCCCTAGCTACGACTAAGCAGCATATATCCATTTTCATTTCGTATTCCTGTGCAAAGGACGATAACATGTCAATAACCGAGCAATAACAGATCCTCCCCATATTACAGACGAACTCGTCCAGACAGACAGCAGCACACTATCGTCAATATATCGAGCATAAATGAACTGTTCGCTTCAACGGTTATTACCATTTGAAGTGTGCATTGATTGATTGCTGCAGAAGCATAAAGGCGGACCAATTTGGCGCTGGTTGATAACTTTGAAGTAAATTCAAATGATGTTGAACATAAACAGGGTGTTTTCAGGCTTTCAATTGCTCTAGAAATTAGCTTGAGTTTAATTTCATTACATTCAAGTGTCTTGAAAAAAATCTAACAACATCCAAGTACTTTGAAACTTTTTTTTTCGACATAAATTATGAATAAAATCCAAACAATATGGCTGGTAACTTTTGAACCCTCCGAAGGGAAGTTGAAAACAATTTTTTCTTCCTTTTTGAGAAACTTTCCTAGAACTCATTAGCATTTACCGCAAATAACGCTGATTCTACACTTTATTAAAAATTGCACCCAAGTTTTTTTTCTGTTCATTAAGAAAATCCTTGCCATTTTCATAATTTCCCTGCAATGACAAAGTTCGTAATGATTAGAAGTGTGCTCAAACTATCGAGTTTCGTGTATTGCTTGAAATACACTTTTGAAACTCCTTAATTATTTTAATTATTTCACCTTGTTTAAGTTGTCTGAGCCCTGAGGAGGATTTTGGCCTTGGTGGAGCAAGTTATAAATTTCTTAACTTAATTTCACTCTCTTCGTTGTTGTCTGGTTAAAGTTGAATTTGTGGATAATATTTTTTTTGTTGCTGTAGAAATGATGATGTTGATGGTGATGATGAGATGACGCAAATAAAGTTTCATATTTAATATTTATGATGAACCCAAACACAAGACGATGCGATCATGGAAAAATACACTTGTTGAAAAATTTTCTGAGAAAAACAAGGGCAGCAGGTAATCCACTTTTGCTTTTAAGTGTTATTAAATGCTTTTACTTAAATAACAGATATTTTATTTATTTTTAAATGTAATTGCTTAAATTACTTGAGATTATTAATTTGGCGGTCTTTTTGCAGCTATCATAAATTTTAAGGAATTGCCCCATCGGACAGAGAGGACATGGCATATTACTTTCAACAGATCTGGAAAAGGAATGGGACAGACTCCAAAGAAAAGGGTCGTCGTGCACCAGCTGAAAAAATGGAATGAAGGTTACAATTTTGCAAGTACAGGAAACTAATTCATTATTAACCGTAAGATCATGGTTTGAAACGAAGGTTTTGTTTCAAATGTCCTTCACCTAGCAATATAAACAGGGCAAGGGTCGCTATTCAACATTCACAAACTATCTTCAGCCCTAATACCACTTTTTCTTGTTTCTTTTTGTGTGGTATTAGGTCCATTTCACTTATTATATTGTACTATACTCCTATACTTCACATGTGTGGGCCAGCTGCTTGAACGGGTTCAGCAGTCTGCCTAGTAGTTTATCGCTTGGACTTGATTGTTCAAGCAGAGTCTCGTTGTTTAACGCTATCACAGTCCGAGTAAAAATAATTTATTTGGTTAATTTTTTGAAAAACTTACACCCGTCCGCAGCATAACAAACATAAGCACCTGCTACACGGGTATGCACACTCCTGCTACAGTCGTGAAAATCTAAAAATGCGCCCGCCAGAGGTATACACAACACCTCTGTTACAGAATTAGAATGTATTCGAAATCAACCATTCCAAACGCGAGCGTCGTTTTCGCAAGCGGTCCCCCAACTAAGTACAAACTACGTCCAACACTGCTCAACCTACGCAATCTAACGAGGACCGGTCTACTGAGTATGCCAATGGCACCCTTTATGGTCACCAAGAGAATTCCCCGTTTTCTTCGTTCTATACAATGTTTTAAAGTTCCAATTTTGCTCCCCATAGTCTAAAAAATGTGAGCGCACCGTGCTTCGTTTTGATTATTCCTTGTGTATTTTATTGATACGAGCCTATTACGCGCCGCACTTGGAAAAATCGACCTTTGCTATGCAGGCGTTTTGATACGGTGCGTGCCTGCTGCAAGCTATGCTAAGAACGTGCAGACAGCTCTTCCTCAAACTTGCAGGTGAGGTTGTTCAACCTTCCTATTCTCCATAAGTGGGAATTCAGGGCGCAATATCCGGTAACGCGGCCAAGAGACGGCACTGGCAAAAACCGATTGGAGTTAGATAATCCAGGCGCGTTCGGTGTCTCATTAAAACCCGTTCGACTCAGAAAAGGCCTTCTTCACCAAACTTGTGGGTGTTCAATTGCCGGGTCTGGACCGATAAATACAATGTCAAAACCCTATCTTGCCAGGAAATGCGCCGTTTCATTGAATCCACGATGACCGTCGACTCAAACAAGGGTAAGTAAGGATAAGTTGATTGTGAAAACCCAGCTCACCAAGGGTACATTGGCAGTCCCAGACTTGATCCTACAGGACCTTATCGCCCCGATTGCCATTGAGTTGTCAAAGAAGATAAAGATTTCCGTATATTTGTAGGTTCTTCTTAAATTTTTATGAGTGTATGAAAGTCGCTAGGATTCCTAGGCTTATCGCTCTACTGAATATGGGGCTTTCACTCCATCTTTGTACCATACTAGTCAATCCTGTGGTACTTTAGAAAAATTCAAGGATGACCAAGTTACAATACTTTTAAGGGTCGTTCTATGCGACAGCACTGTGCTAGGTGTATCTATCTCAGTAGACTTACCCGCCTGGTACGCATGCTGGCGAAAGAACTTATCGGTTGGCGCAAAAGTGTCAGGAACGGCTTTGTCAGTTACTGATGGCAGTATTTTTAAGAAGTGTCCCATTTTCGCTGTACCCACCTTTCCAAGATTAAAGGTGAGACGCCCAATTCCGGATACTAAGGCTTTTTATGTACATTCTCAGAATACTATACAAACAAACCTCGCAAACTGGATGTACTGGTTGCGACACTAATGCACATAATACGGTATGAGGCACCACTCACGCCAACCTTCAAGGGCAGGATGTACTAGAATTTGTGGTATGCGACAATCTAGCTATTGTAAACAAAGAAAATGAATCGATCGTCCTCTATGGTAAGCGAAGGTACGTTATAGATTTTACTCCCTGATGCAGCCAGATGGTGCGTGTGAATCTTGGGAAAATGGTGGATCCAAAATCCACAAGTAAAATCTCGGTTACAAGTCCTACCATGTCCTGCTACATCTGACGTGTGGAATCGAGCCAGCTGAAGAAGGGGTTCAAGTACCCATCTAGGTCGAACATTTTTACGAGCAAAAAAAAAAAGATTTTGTAGCTTTTACCATATTTGTACACTTTTCATAAATAAACTTCGAAATAAACTGAGGACAAAAGGAAAAGCTCTCACTACTTTATACCTACTAGTTTTCGGGAAAAGGCTTTGAGTTTCAACTGCAGAAAGGATACGTCGGTTTGGGACTTAATGATTTTTCAAATTAAATCAAAGATGAAAATATTGAAAAGTAGAGGGCCCAGATGACTACCCTGAGGAATGCCGGAAGTTTCCTGTCTGAGAGAAATCCTTGGAATCTAATAACCACGAGGGGCTGGTAGTATAAAGAGTGCACCTAAAATTTTTGTCGACAAAATTTTTCGACATCAATTTTTTTTCGTACGATTATCGTCGTTCGCCATACACGAACCGTCCCCAGAAGACGAATAGCACTGGCTAATAAATGCTACTTTGGCCAGCACCTGACGTCCAGAAATATTTCAAGGAAGACAAAATTGGCACTTTACACAACACTAATAAGGCCTGTTCTACTATATGGTTCGGAAGATTTGATAGGAAAATCCTTCGTTCGATCTACAAAGGAATACAGGGCCCGTACTCCCGAAGACGAGACGATAAAGAAACGAAACGAAATAATGAGACGAGACGAAAATATATTTCCTACTCCTGAAGACGATAATCTCGAACTGCCCTGCGTTTGCAATTTTTGACCAATTATGCAAAATTAATTATAGCTATCAAAATAATTAACAATCTCAACTTACATTTTAACCTCAAAACCGCTGACACACAACAAGCAATAACGTCTGAACGAAGACGATTACAAATATGTCATCGTTTGTTTAGACGAAAATGAGACGATATCGTCTTCCCTGGTAGTATTTTGACAAAACGATATCGTTTTCGTTTCGTTTCGTCTTCGGGAGTACAGGCCCAGGTTTATGGCGTTTTAGAAGAGAAGATACAACTCAGAGTTGTATTAAATCAGGGGCCCGTTTTTGTAATACGCTTATTCGCAAACTTGAATTTCGTAAAACGAAAAATAAAATAACGATAATTTTTAATAGTGGTTCACATATTACGAACAAATCAAGTTCGTAAAGTCAATGGTGTTCGTAAGCATATTGAAGCGGCGGCTACTAGCTTATAGCTAATATTTATAGCGCTTGGCGACATAACGGCGTGAATTGTCAATTTCGAAATTAGTGCAAGATTTTGGTAACTTATCAAGTTACTCAATATGTCTATTTGGCGTCATATTTTAGTCTATGAGGAAAATGAAGAAGGTGGGAGCATGAATATTATATTTTCAAACGAAAATTAAGGCATAAATCAAATCCTTTAGATATGCCAAATAAGGAGTACGGGATAATTCAATTTATTATGTAAAATCTTTAATAAATAAGTTTTTAGTTTTGTTCAGCGCTTTCGATTATCGAAAGTAGCTTTTCTGTTCGTACTAGAAAAAATACATCTTTCTTCTGGTCAACCAACAACATACATCCCACCCGTACTAAGACTAGCTGTTACTTTAATTATTCTATCTTCTGGTGGGTACCAAAATACGGCGGGAAATGATTTTACTTGTCCAATATCAAAAAGTATGGTTTCAATTATATTACAAGAAATATTAATTAAAATTGAGAGCAAGTTATGTCCGCTTTTTATCACAACAAATGGAAAAATGCAAGAAACTAAAGAGTGGTTTTATTCAAAATCCGGGTTAGGTATTTCTATTAACACAATTTATTCCATGTTTCTAATATATTTTACGTTGAACTAGTCGTTTGGCAAGGTACGAACAACTTATAGGTGGCGTAAGGCGCCGTTCGTTAATTTACGAAAATTCGTTAAGTTGGACAACAAAATTGAAAAATGAAAATTAGAAAGTAGATTTTACGAAAAAGCGTATTATAAAAACTGGCCCCAGTAAGATTCCAAACACTGTTAACGTGATCAAAATAAACAGACTACGATGGATTGGTCATGTCCAACGAGGTGGGGAACTGGACCCGACAAAGATAATGCTGGGGAAAGTTTCGCCAGGAAAACGGGGACCAGGTCGTCCTAAGAAAAGATTTATAGATGATGTCGAGGATGACTTGAGACAGTTGGATTTAAGAAACTGGAAAAGTCGGGCCAGGGATCGAGAATCATGGAAGCAAATGCTGGAGGAAGTCAAGGCCAACAATAAGCTGTGGAGCTCCTGATGATGATGATGGCAGGTGTGGCACCCGTTTGGAACCGTGTCTACAGCCCCACAAAATAAAACAATACCTCCACACGATCAGAACGATCACGACACCTCCTAGCTCACTGCACTGAAATTCCAGTGATCTAGCCAGCAACCTTTACTAATGTAAAGATTATTTAAACCAGTCATTATATCGTCAACGGACAGGCAAAGATTATCCCTAAGATTTGAAGTGTAAGTCTGCGTACCAGTTTGATCAGGGTGCATTAAAATGGGCCGGGTTAATGCTTTCAGTACTGACTGCGCAGTGTAAGTTTTTGCAGTACATATTAAATTTATTGCTGACTTAGTAGACTTCGACAATTTAACTGCGATGTTCATGAACACTTTGCTGCTACTTAGATCTAAGTCAGTTCTGCAAACATGAACCCGGCCATGCACACATGCTAGAGATCGATGGAACGAAGTAATTAAGGATGAATAACAACTTTCCCCAGAATTTCAAAGTACGGCGTTTTTTTTCACTGGAGGTTGTATACAATACATAAAATAAAATTTTAGTGATAGATATTTTTTTTTTTTTTCTCTAATATATACTCTTATTTACAGAATGTATTTGAACTTAAGAAATAATAAATAAAAATGAATTTTTCCTTTCTCATGTACAATGTTATCGCAAAAATTACTTACTATAATTAATTGTTTTATACATTATACTAATTTCGGCAGTGGTTCTACTGCTATTGTAACACAAGAATCTCATACAGGAAAATATATATGTATATATGAAGATTTTCCTATAAAAATAAAATAAAAATAATATTCTCATCAATCATTCACCCATTCACAGTTTTTTTGTTTTTTCTTTTTTTCTTTTCATAACAATATATGAAAATATCTTATTGGCAAATATAAATGTATAAAAAGCTTTTTTCTCTCATAACATTTTTTGTTTCTTTTTTTTGTCAATTTTGTGATTTATATTTATATTTCTATTCTAGGTCTATACTGAAGCCTTAAAGGTGGGTCACGAAATCGCCATCGCGTAACATAAACAAACTTAAGTGTATGATCCTTGCCTAAAAGCTCATCATTGCACAAAATATCGATCTGTGAATAAATAATTATTGGATAGTATTGATTGTTTAATAGAGTTAAAATTGAATAAAATACTTCTCGGTATTTTTCCATGCCATTAAGCACCTTTTTGGCGACGAACTTTTTTAAATGTGTGATCGTCGCTTGCGAACTACATCTTATGAAACGTCTCTTAAGATGTTTAAAATTATTACTAATACATTCAAGACACACGTTCACTTGTTCATCTTGTCGGTGGTAATCAGATTCTGCATGCGCTTCGTTAGCTTTATCATTATCATCAGTTTCATGATTTTGTGGAAGATCTTTGGGACATGGGAGATTTCGGCTCTTGTAGAACTCTCTTTCTCTTCGCATTTCGTCTAAATAATAAAAATTGCCATTATTTTAGTTACATAATATTATTATTATTTAAATACTTAAAACAAACTAATCACTATTGATACTAGTTGCACGTTGGTTTATTGCCATTGATGAATTTATTCAAATCTTGGCAACAACACTTTACTATTTTAATTAAACTAATATAGTAAAATACCGTTGTTATTTTACGAAGCGCAGTATTATAATTTCGATACATTCCTTAAGGTGCCTGTAAACGAGCAACTAAAAATGCACATTGCCGGTAATATTTCAGAAAAAGATGGCCCGGCTATATGTTTGAAAATGTGTGGCCGATAGTATTGCCGGGCAACTTGTAGTCAGACATGTTTTCGCAATGTTTTGGCTACTGTGTTGCCCGAGAATTTCACGCGTACACGTATGACAATGGCTGAAGTATTTGCTTATTAAAAAACGAAGAATGCTATGAGCTAATTCTAAATATGTAGTTACTTGTTTAGAAATTTCATTAGAATGACGAAGGATGACCTTAAATATTTCATACAAAACAACCATTAGCCTTAACAGCGGTGGCAAGACTCCATCCAGCGGTATGCAGAAGCCCCGGTGCTTACTACTCTACTCTTTTCTAAGCTTTTGTTGAATATCAAAGTTCCTAAGAATGCGGATGATCCATTAACTTAAACCATTGTAGATCCCATACTGACATTGTTGAAAGCGCTACTTCATCCGGTATGGTGTCAATAAATTTTCCTTTACAATATGCGTGGTTTGGTATAGAATTTTTAAGGTACATAACTAAGATGTGTTCTAGGGTCATCATTTACGATATCTTACTGTAAGAATTGCCAAATTATAAATTGAAGGAAAAATGCAGCTTATGGCTGGGAGACGCCATGGACTTAGTCAAGGGGATCTCCTGGAACTCTGCATGTATTTGGCTGCGGTTTGGTTCGCCGGATACTATAGATTCATAGATCCCGAACAAAGAAAATGTACATCCTACACCGCCCACAACTAAGAAGACATCTTTAGGCCATACTAACATACTTCTAGTCCAAAGAAAATTTCGAAATCAAATTTAAATAGCCGGCAATGTTTAAATATTTTCGCTCTACGACCGATATCAAAGGCAACATGCCGGCCAGTAGTTGCAATATGGCCAGTATCGTCGGGCTATACGGATATATTGCCGGCAAGTTTGAACATATTTATGGAAATAATGCTGAATTTTCAGCAATGTCGTTCAGCCAGTATTGCCGGCCACACATTGCTGAAAAATGTTGCTCGTTTACAGGCACCTTTATAAAGTAGTCTGCCTATTTTTGGGAAAGCGTTTTGGACCAAAAATATATCTTTCTCTGAAAGCTTTGTTTGGTCTGGTTTATATGAAGGCATGTTCTATTATTTCTTACTTCTTTGTCGATTTCGTGATCAAGTTTTACCTTTGGCTTCAAACTGTAAAGGCATTCATTGCTTGCCTTCATCCTTACTTAAATTTCGACCTATCGATTCACGATTTCGTCCGTTTCAGTGAAAACATCCTGACTCTTTTAACAAATTTCTTCTTTGTTTGAGTGGAAATTTAACTTCCGGTAACACTTGGATGGATGATTGATAAGATTAAAGAAAATTTACAGGATCAGTCATCAAGCCATAGGTTATTTGAATGTTCAAGGAAACCGAGGAATTGAAGGATCATCAGTACTCAAGAACGACAAAAAATCAATCAAAAAAAATAAGACGAGTTTCTGTAATGGAGATTTTATTAAGGAGGAGGGCAACCCATATGGTCAACACTGGCCAAGTTCGGCCTATTGTGTACGTACCCCACTAGCGGAACAGATTATCAGCCTTCCGGATGAAGGTCTTTAATTGAAGAAGACCGGACTTGAGCAGGACTCAAAAACTCTTTGATAAAAGGTCTTCTTCTAACCCAGATCAGAGCAGGACATTCACAAATAATATGTGTGGAAGTCTGAACGCCTTCCATACAGAGTCGGCATTCTGTCTCTTGATACAGTCCTAGGTTGTGGAGGTGATACCGTAGTCCTACATGGCGAGTCAGATAACCTACCAGCAGCCTTAAGTCTGCTTTGTTTAAAGTGATAGCGCCCCCTAAGGCAAAGGGTGTTATAAGATCTATAGCCTGTCTAAGACCTGGGACTGACCCCCAATAGGATGGGTTTAGTCCCTTAATCCACTCCTCTACCAAGGAATTGGTGGTGGGATGCTACAGAAGGTTTCTGGGCCTAGGACCAACGTCTCAGACACTTCGCTAGCGAGGCTGCCTGCAGCCTCATTCCCCTCGATACCTCAGTGTCCGGAGACCCAGCAGAATGAGACCTCATTTCTTCTGGTCAGACTCTGGAGTACGTCAAAACATCTTGCAACTATTTTGGAAGAAAACTTCCACGAGTGCCTTGATGGCAGCTTGGCTGTTAGAAATTTTTTTAATGTTGGCGCCTTTCAGACCTTTCTCAAGGTTGAGCCTAGCGCAGGTCGTAATGGCATGTATTTCAGTCTGGCAAATAGAAGACCACTTACCCATTGCAATCGACACCTTTTTTTTTTTTTTTATATGAAAAAACCAAGCTTAGGTGTAACCCTTTGTACTACCAGTCCGTCATGTCGTTCAGTTCATGGTGCAATGTCTAGTAGTAGCTTGGTTTGAAGAATAGAGGAGAATAGGAAAGGTTAGAGGGGGTCTGGAGGGTGTAGAAGAAAATGACGATGAACCTCACGTTTGAACTCTAAGATGTTGTACGAGTTCGGAAATACCGACTGCGGGAGATCATTCCACAATCGAGTTGTTCTATTCATAAACGAACTTCTGAACCGTATTGTGCGTGAACGAGGGGGCTGTAGAGTATGGGGGTGAGCCGAGCGGGCTAGTCTTGTGTTGCGGGAAAAGTATTGCCGTGGAGGCAGGAGGTCCTGAATTTCGGTGGAACAGTCGCCATGGTAATAGCGATAAAGTATGGAGAGGGCTGCTACATTCCTACGGTGGCTCAAGGTGTCTATGGAGGCGCGAAAGGGGCCATCACCAATGAGTTTGAGGGCACGATTTTGCACCTTGTCGAGACAAGCCAAGGTGGTTTTTGGGGCGCCTGCCCAGATATGTGAGTTGTATTCGAGGCGCGGCCGAATGTTCCATCTTTGACCCGTCAAAGCCATGTTCCATCTTTGACCCGTTGGTAAACCACTGGAGATGTTTTGGATACCCAGGGAGAATAAGTTCCTTCCACTCAGAACGATTCGGCATTATCGCCTTGAATTTCCTTTGGAGCCGCAGTTCGGCCAGATACGCAGCAAATGGAAAAGTTTGGCATATTGTTGAGGATATCCATGTGTCCTTTGACTGTATAGGGCCAGTTGGATGAGATCTGAAGTCTCAAAGTACTTATGACGGCGGATTTCCATATGAAGATATACAAAGGGCCAATCCAATGATTACCTCCATTGCAGCTGTGGGACAGGTCCACCTAGCTCCGGTAATGGAGAGGCAAGCAAGCCATTGCAGTTTGCTGCATTTGAGGATCGACGTAACTTGTTTAGTCTTGGGCCACCAAACTATAGCGACATAAGTGACCAAAGGTTTAACGATCGTGTAGTGCGTCTTACACCACAAATGATCGCATAAGAAAGCGATCGTTGAGCCAACTTTGAATAAAAAATGGTGACATTCGGGAATTATCGCGGTATTAGCCTCCTTTCGATCGTCGGCAAAATATTTACGAAAATCATACAATCGAAGCTACAGAAACATTGAGAGCCGGGAAGAAGAAGCGGGATTTAGACCACATCGAGGATGCTTTGATCAAATATTCGTTAACCGTCGGCTAACGGAAGAAATAATACGTTGCGGCAAACTAACTGTCGTCGTTTTCATCGATTTCAAATCCGCACCGATTGGAACAGCTTCTGGAGAGCCTGGGAAACCGAACACGTACCATTGAAAACCATCGTACGATGGCTCAACCAACAGCGTTCGGATTCGAAGCGAGTTACTCGAGAAGTTCCCGATTCAAACGGGTACCCGACAGAGAGACGTCGCTTCGCAACTTCTCTTCAACGTTATGATCGACGCGATTATGCGTGAAGCATTCGTTGGACGAGTCGGAGTTCGATACGACGACAAAAACTTGGTAGCCGACTAAATGTTCGCCGACAATAGTGCGATTATTCGAAATTAAATGAAAACAAAGTTAAACCGAGATTGTGTTTTTTTTTTTTTTTTTTTTTTTTTTATGTGACAGTGCTAAGCTCAGGAGTCACCCTTTGTACTACCAGTCCGTCATGTCATTTGTCACGTCATGGTGCAATGTCTAGCAGTAAGCTTAGTACGGGGAGGGGAGGGGGGTATAGGTTAAGGGTTAAAAGGAACGGGGGGGTATTGAAGAAGGTGGTGATGAACCCTGCGTTTGAACTCTTGGATGTTGTAGGAGCTCGGAAATACTGACTGCGAGAGACTATTCCACAGTCGAGTTGTTCTATTAACAAACGAATTCATATCTTGTTGAGTGCGTGAAAGGGGGAGTTGCAGGTGAAGGGAATGAGACGAGTGGGCTAATCTGGTGTTGCGGTTGTAAGATTGCCGTGGAGGCAGGAGAGCGTTTAACTCGGAGGAACAGTCATTATGATAGTAGCGATAAAATTTTGTCAGTGCTGCTACATTCCTACGGTGGCTGAGGGGGTCGATGGTGGAGCCAGCGGTGTCGTCATCAATTAATTTAAGGGCCTTTTTTTGGACCTTATCTAACCATGCCAAGGTGGTTATTGGAGCGCCGCCCCAAACGAGGGAGTTATATTCGAGAAGAGGACGTATGTAGGATTTATAAATAACAGCACGGGCCGATGGCTGGAGGAGGAACTTGCACCTCTTAAGAAATCCCAAGCACTGGGATGCTTGTTTGGCGATTTGGAATATGTGATCATTCCAACGAAGGTCTTTGGCTAATGTCACGCCTAAGATGTGTAGGGATGGGTCGGCCTTTAGTTCAACGTCATCCACTGTCAAGGATGGTGAGGTGTTGAACTTCTTTTTTGAGATAAGACAGTACTTGGTTTTAGAGGCGTTGAATTTGACACGATTCTTCTCTCCCCAATCTAGAATTAGTTTGATGTCTTTTTTAATAGAGTTGAACATTAGTTCACGATCATCAAGACAGGATCTGGCATGTGCCTGTCTTGTATCGAAGCTGTACGAGTAACGTAGAGTACCGTCGTCAGCGAAGCTGAGAAGTGGGTTGGAGGGGATTGAAAGTAGGTCATTTATAAAGATGAGAAAAAGGGCCGGTGATAAAATTGACCCCTGAGGGACCCCCGCAGAGATGGGGTGAGATTCAGATTTGACGCCATCCAATAATACCTTAATTGAACGGCCGGAAAGGAAACTCTCAACCCACTTATACAGAAGTGAGTCAATTCCAATAGCTTGGAGTTTAGCTAACAAGGCTGAGTGCCATACTCTATCAAAAGCCTTGGAGATATCCAAAGCAACCAAACTAGATTCGCCAGATCCATGCAAACTTCGGCTGAGGTGTTCTGTAAGGCAAACTAAAAGATCACCAGTGGATCTTTTTTGACGGAAGCCGTATTGTTTGTCGCTGATAAGTTGGTTGGATTCTAGATATCCCATAAGCTTTTTGTTAATTATCGTCTCCATGGTTTTGGAGAGAATAGAAGTAATTGCTATTGGGCGGTAGTTGGAGGGATCGCTGGAGTCACCTTTTTTCGGTATTGGCTGAACATGGGCAAGTTTCCAAGAGTCTGGGTAAACTCCGGAAGAGTATGATAGGGCAAAAAGTTTGCGCAGAGGTCTAGCCAAAGGTGAGGCGCATTGTTTTAAGACGATAGGGGGTATATTATCGGGTCCAGTCGATTTGTTTACATCGAGCTCCTTGAGGCACCTGTACACCTCGCGAGTCCTGAAGAAAACCCTGTCCATTAGATGAGCGCTGAGCTCAAGAACCGGGGGTAGCATATCAGTTTGGGGTAAAGAAGAATTGGAAGCAAACAGAGATGCTAATAAATCGGCCTTGGATTTGCTGTCTGTTATCACCTTCTCATTGTGGATAAGTGAAGGAGTTGTGGATGAAGTGAAATTCTTCTTAATGGAGCTTACCAAGGACCAGAAGTTCTTGCTACCAGAGGTTGCATTAAGGAGTTTACTTCTCAACTTGCTGTCAAATGAATTTTTGACATTCCTGATGGTGACTTTACAGGAATTTCTTAGTTTTATATACTCTGCACGGAGCGATTCACTCGGGGAGCTCTTGTAAGCTCGAAAGGCGGCTTCTTTATTTCTGATTGCATTCATACACTCCTGATTAAACCATCTGTTGGGCCTAGCCTTCACAGATTTGGTAGAATGAGGAATGAACAAATGCATTCCTGCCTGTATGATCCTGGTGATACGGATAGCGGCA
Source organism: Thereva unica (assembly GCA_949987705.1). Classification (NCBI taxonomy): domain Eukaryota; kingdom Metazoa; phylum Arthropoda; class Insecta; order Diptera; family Therevidae; genus Thereva; species Thereva unica. Next base: position 149,914,935 of record OX465282.1, read on the forward strand.
GAGTTGGCGTTTCTATTCCGGAAACACAGATTCCAGTCTGTAGACTGGAAAAAATTAATAAGCCCCAGCCAATTGGCCTTCCCATAATGCCATACAGTTCTTCGAACTGGTTTGGGAGTTGTGGGAAATTCGAATGGGAAGTTAGCGCGGATTAGGCAGTGGTCTGAATTGCCGAGAGGTGAATCAACTTCGACGGAGTAACGCGCTGGATGAGAAGTTAGAAAAAGATCAAGGAGATATCTTCCTTGATCAGCAACATCAGGGACTCTTGTGGGATGATCCACAATTTGATGCAAGTTATTGATGTCTGCAAAGAGCTCGACGTCCTTGCCAGAAGTACTGGTGCCATTTGAGTAAGTCAGCCATTTAACGTTGTGAACATTGAAATCACCCGCAACGATGATTTCACACTCAGGATTGGACGACAAAAATCCCGAGATTTGTTCGGAAATAGTATCAAAAGATAATGAGGAGGCTTCGTTACTTATGTTAGGGCTTCTGTATAGGAAGCAGAAGAATATGACGTGGCTTTGGAAAATGATTTTAATCCAAAGATAATTAAAATCAGAAGTTGTGCTTGAATGTATTTTACAATAAGCCACGTCGTCCCTAACATAAATGGCAATACCCCTATGGGGGGAGAGATTGTGCACTAAAGTGTACCCCGACACCTGGTAATAACCTAAGTCATTATCGGGTGATATTTGGGTTTCACTAAGTGCGAAGATTGGGGGTTTGTAATTAGATAAGTGGCACTCAACAAAAGAGAAATTCGCTTGAAGTCCACGAATGTTACAAAAGTCAATACCAAAACTTGACTTGTAACGGGACTTCGGTTGCGCGGGCTCAATCGCCGCGTTCTCGGGAATATTTCCCGGCATTACATTTGCCGCAACCATCAGAGTCAATAAAATTTGTCCTCGTCAAAGTGTTATGCCTTTTGAGACGGGGCAAATTTCATCGACCGACAGATTTCAGCCGCGGCACCTGCAGGACCGAGATGCGAGAGAGGGTAGGAAGCAAGGGTACTTACTTGTGCCGTTCGTCGGTCCGGTCGGTCGTTGAGTCTATTGAAGGGTGATGGGCCTTCCCGTTAGACCGCGCTCGTTATTTTTTTGTTTTGTCACTGTTTTTTTTTTTTAATAGTGTTGATAGGATTGCTACAGAAACATATTTCCCATTCAAGAAATCGCGGCTTGGCGATATATTCTCCGATCTCCGACGCAATTTTTCCATTGTTATTCACTGAGATAAAAAAGAGGAGCTGATGTGATGCAATACGTCATACTGCACCGGGCGCAAAAAAACCTAAGCGCCGCTGACTGAAAGGCCACGAACTTGAAGTGAATGGAGGTCTAGTGGAGAAACATATTTTATTTTATTTAACCCAGTTTTCTAGCAATTTTGTACTGTTTCTTGAGGAAAAAAAATTACGTGATATTTGCCGAGACCCCCCGAGATATTTGTCGAGATATATAAAAACAAACGGCAGAGGGATGAAGTCCACAAGGAAGACCTAGGTAAATATATAAAATTGGCATTGGAGGAGGGAGGCCAAGGCGGACAGAGGGCTGTAGCAGCAATGATGATGATGGTGACTCAGTCCTCGCTTCGATGGGGGCCTCCCACGTGAAAAGTAAACGCGCCAGTGGATGTAGGTGTTGAGCTGCGCTCCTGCAACGACTGGTACTGAATTTTGAAATTGGATTCTTTTTTTTTGATAATTGTCAGCACCGGGAAAACTTTACTCCAACCGTCGTGCAGGCCGCCCTTATGCGTGCCCCGGTAATTCACCAATCTAGCGACACACCTCTCACCTCAGGCCAAGGTAATTAAAATTTAATTTATAATGTTGTAAATTAACCAAATTATGAAACTCACAAGAGCATACCAGTCGCGTGGGTGAGTCAATGACTTATAAACCTGAAATTACTAGTCTACGAAAGGATAACGAAAATCTAAAAATACACTGATTAAGATTATTCACCTTGGCCATTCTACAATTCTAATTTCGCGGAAATATCTATGTAAGGTTTCATCATGCTACAACTATGTATATTTTAAATACCCGGCGACTTGTTTTTGTTAATTTTATTGGAGATAAAGAGATTCTAGTGCGTAAGTTATCTAAGTAGACTTATTTGTACTTTATTGCTCCAAATGGAAATGATTCCTGTGTGTCTTTGTACTTATTTAATTACTAATGACATTGGATTTCCCTAAAATAACACATTTAAACCTGCAAAATTACACCGAAGATAGTAGATTCTCGTTAATGACTAGTTTTTCAGGTCTTTTGATAACAATATTATAGCCAGGAGAACATGTGTGTAATAGTTGGTCGTTAGTCACAATAATCTAATTGAACTTTTTACTATTATTATTAACTAACAATAAACTTACTTCCTTGCAGGTTCGGCACCAATTTGTAAACGATATCTTGCATAGTTCTGTCGAAACTGATGTATTGCAATGGATGAGATTGATGTATAACATTTTCGCATGTCGGGCATGTCTTCTTCTCTTCCAAATGTTTTACCAAACAACTTTTGCAAACTACAAACATTTAATAATATTATATAAATTGTAATTTTCTTAAAAAGAAAAGCCAAAAACTACATAAATAATAAAAAATTAAAGTAATTAAGGAAACGTACATGTATGTAAACACTCGGTCACTGTTGTCGCATCTATAAAATACCCCCCACATATTTTACATGTTATATGCGCATTTAAGGTAATTAATTTTATTTTACGTTCCATTATAATAATAATAAATAGTTAATTTTAAATTTCATTGCACTGAAATCAAATGAAAGAATTTTTTATTTCAGTGCTTAAAAATCAACTTCGAGAAGCGAAAATTGACACGACAGACATAAACATTTTTAATGTTGGTAGAACTGTTTTGAGGTGCATTTTGACAAAAACAAAATTGTAATAGAATTTGTTAAACAAGAAAACAAATTTTGTACATTATCATGCTAGATGCATATTTTTTATTTTGGATGAATTTTTATCGAATTTTGGATGAAGAATGAATTGTTAGTTGGGAAACAAATGAAAAAAAAATGTTTGAGAAATTTAACATTTTTTATAAAATTATGACAGAATAGTCTTAATATTAGATGAAAAATTGTTACTGTTATTATTTTTATAACTAATTAATTTTTATAAAATGATCCTTGAAACCCCCTTTATCCACGAAAGCGATTTAAAACAAAACCCAACATCTTCATCTCTTACTGCGATTTGACAGTTGTAAAAGTGAACGGATGAACCCTCCTTGCAGAATAGTGGTATTGCAAGAACATCAACATCTATCTCTTGTCCAATATATATCGCCTGTTGCACTATATTCTTTCGGTATTGAGATTCTCTCCTAACCTAAGTGAAAACATCATTGAAAACTTGTTTTTATGAATAAAAGAGTATTCCATTAACCATTCTTACTTACTACCATTACTGCATTTTAACTGAAGGTCAGTTAATTTCTACATTTCGTATCGCTCCACTAGCTCACGATCTCGTGATATCACAGTGTGGTTTTTCCATTCTTCGCGTTAACATCAGTCTGAATCATGTCTGTGGGTAAAGTGCTAGTCTATGGAGGCCGCGGTGCTCTTGGTGCTGCTTGTGTGTCGCATTTTAAGGCGAATGATTGGGTAAGATTAGGATTAAAAGTAAGAGGTGTTCTACTAGAATTAATTTTTGTTTATTATATAGTGGGTTGGGAGCATTGATTTAACACCGAACGAGCAGGCGGATGTCAGCATTGTTGTGCCACGAGATGGATCATGGATGGAACAAGAAACTGAAGTGATTGCTAAAGTCGGGGATGCCCTTAAAGGCGATAAACTAGATGCTGTTATTTGCGTTGCTGGAGGATGGGCAGGTGGCAATGCAAAGCAAGGTATTTAACTAAAACTCCCTAAAAAAAGTTTCAAATTAAAATGTTTACTCTCAAGACTTGGCTAAAAACTCCGATCTTATGTGGAAGCAAAGCGTTTGGACCTCCACAATCTCCGCCGCTGTTGGTGCTAACTACCTTAAAGATGGTGGATTACTGGCACTAACTGGTGCTAAACCAGCCTTGAAAGGCACACCAGGAATGATGGGTATTATTTCGATACTTTCCATGTACTCAATAATTACATAACACCCGCAGGATATGGCATGGCAAAGGCTGCTGTACACCAATTAACTAAATCTTTAGCTGGAAAGGATTCAGGTCTCCCCGATGGATCTCTAGTAGTAGCAATCTTACCCATAACCCTGGATACACCAATGAACAGAAAATGGATGCCGAAAGGTGATTTCTCAACATGGACCTCGCTAAGCTACGTTGCAGAGTAAGCAATTGCAATACTAACAAACAAACAAAAAATGCATTTATAATTAAAACATCTCATTAAAAATTTTCAAGGTTATTTATGAAATGGACCAAAGGTGAAGAAAGACCAGATAATGGATCTCTTTTGCAGCTTGTTACTAAAGATTCTGTAACATCATTAGTACCAGCAGAATAGATAGCCGGCCGGATTGATTGACACAAATGCATAATATAACATTTAATAGGCACCATGACTTGTTGTTACATGTTCCCAGAATAATATTGTGATCCTTAAAAGCATTGTAAAATTTCATTTATCAATTTGTTATCGACGACGCCATCCAAGTGACAAATAAAAAGTATTTTGTTTTTTTGGCATTTAAATTAATAATTTCAGAGTTTTCTTTATCGCCTTTAACACTCCTAGAAAAAACGCGTGTAACTTTTTAGGTCTCGTTGTTGTAGTTTTTCGATAAGAAATTTGTCTGTCTCTCCCAGTAAAGCTCAGGTCGTTGAGGTTCATCATTTACGCGTTTTTTATGAATTTGGGAGATTGTTGATTTCACGCGATGCTAAGGGTATGATTTGCGTATATTTATTATTTTTTGTGTATTTTAAAAAGATTATTATAAGCAATCGATCGATTAATCGAGATTGATTCTGGGTGTTCATGCTTTTGTGCCTATACCCTTCAATACTGATGTAAACCGTCTCAATGCATCTTTCATCCAACGTCCTACTGATCCTGTCTTCTACACCTCTTTTAATTCTGTCTCCTTCGCTTCTCTTAGTTCTAACGGCTTTAGCTTTCAATGGGTGGACTCATCTGAAGTTCTTAAAATATTACTGTCCATCTCCTCCATCAGCGTTGGATTTGATGGGATATCTCCTCGCTTGTGAAAACTATAGCGCGCATTTTTAATTACTGCCTAACAATTTCGAAAGTTCCCTTGCTGTGGAAAAAAGTCATAGTAGTTCCATTACCTAGAAAATCCTCTCCCTCCGACATATCCGATTTTCGCCCTATCAGTATTCTACCCTTCCTAGCCAAAGCTTTTGAGAAAGTCATCTTTATCCAAGTTCTTTCTTGGTTATCTTGATTCTAATAATTTCCTCTCTAAATTCCAATCTGGCTTGCGCAAACTTCATAGCTGTGAAACAGCTGTACTAAAGGTAACTACTGATCTGCGTTGTATGCTTGAACGAGGTGACATTGCGATTAGTTCTTCTTGGTTTTTTTAAGGCGTTTGATTCTGTGGTTCACTCGTTTCTAATTCCTAAGCTTAGCCAGCTCTATAGCTTTTCCTCTTCTGCAGCTCGTTTTTTTCTTCTTTTGTGTGTATCATCCTTCCTACCTGTACGTTTGGGTGTTCCACAAGGTTCAATCTTTGGCCCTTTCCTTTTCTCTTTGTATGTTAATGATCTCCCCGCTATTATCCATGGCTGCTCTTTTCATTTATATGCTGATGATTTACAGTTATTGTACTTCATGCCCTCCTAATCGGATGTATCCTATCCTGTAGTTCTGATCTCAATAATGTCTTATGCCTGATAAATACTAAGCTTACTGCTAGACATTGCACCATGACGTGACAAATGACATGACGGACTAGTAGTACAAAGGGTGACTCCTGAGCTTAGCACTGCCACATAAAAAAAAAAAATGAATGCTCTTCCAATTTTCTTAAGCTTAATCCTAATAAATCCGAAGTACTCATTCTTAGTCTTCGCCCTCTTTCTCTGGACAATATTCCAACTACCTCACTTAATAATGTTTCTGTTCACGTTGTTGACTAATCTTGTTAATAATTTTGGCATTGCTATTAATTCTAAACTATCCTGCTGCAACCATGGCCCCTGTGCTGTGTTTGCTGTCATAAGAAGTGAAGCTAATACAGCGGTGTACTGATAGTCGATTCTTGTCGTGTAAAATCTGCTGACATAGACAGCTTATTAGGTGTGCTGGTAGCCGGGGTGTTGTGCTATAGCGAGAAAGATGCTGTACTGAAAGTCATAATTTACCTGAGCGACAATTCCTTTAACTCAAACGACTTGTCACGCCACTCGACTCTCAGCACACCAACTACAAAACGAGACGACATCGACATCTATATGCGACTGTCATATGACTCGACTTTCAGTACAGGGGCCATTGTTCTGAGATGCACGATGATTGTTGACGGTGGAATTGGGTTCTAATATCCACGCGGAATGATGAAGAGTGTTAGAAAAAAGGTTCTCATCGCTGGCGGGAAAGACGGTCACCTCGTCATATAGATTAGTGAAAACTGGGGCCGACCAATTTCCACTAGTATTCCGAAGCCTTATCACTTGCTGCAGATCATTGGCATAAAAATAATCAGTAGCTGTTAATAGCGTGTGTGACATTAATATGTAGGAAGGAAATTATTGTCGTCGCCGAGAGTAAAAAATAAGTTAGAACGGTTGAAATCTCCCAGTATGGGCACGTCATTTTCCTTGTGGCAGTCGAATGATTAGAGAACTTCATTAAGTGTATTTGTAAGATCATTATACGCTGATTATACTTTGATTCGTCAGAATTAGCGGGTATGTAAACAGCGCCCATAACTATGTGTTTTTTGCCAGATTTTACCCGAATGAAAACATTTTCGAATTGTGATTGATTTGTGGTGATCAATACACTGTTTAGAGGATCTTTAACGGCTATTGGGACACCTCCTGTCCAGTTATTGTCCAAGATCTCCTCATTTAGAAATGTGTTATTTAACTACGTTTTGCTGAGATCACAAGAATATCACGATTTCGCATCAATGAAAAGATTTCTTATTTTTCCTCTCATACCACCGCAATTGTGGTAAAAAGGTCTTATGTATTCAGGCAACTTCGGTTTTTGGGTATGGGTTGAAAGGGGAAAAGGTGTGAAAGGTCTTTCATCGCGGTTTTTCTTTGAGCTGCGCCACATGCTCAGAGATCTGACATTAGAAGCGTATGTAGAGACCCTTGCTTACTTGTTTGGTGGTAATTTGGTAATGCTCATTATACTTCGTATAAAGCATGAGTAGAATATCCGGATTAAAAGGTACACCTCCCTTTTAGATCGAGATAATAAGACTGGTCTTGATTTTAACGTTTATACAGGTCGAGTCAGGTTTGTTATGCATGTAAGCAAGGAAAAGTCGAACATTTTCGAAGACTTTTCTTTCTCTCAAAACAAAAGCAAATATCGACTCTCAGATGAATCTGCTGATATTAAAGTATTTTTTACAACCGGGAGTTGTAATGGGTTTATGAAAAGTGGTTTGATTATGGGGTTGATTTGGCTCTCAGAAGAAACGGCCGGTGTTAGTGTGTTTAAACCGACGGCAGACTACGGGTTTGGTGGAGATTGACTGCTTGTATGGGCTTCGCGGACATCGGCAAAGGAACGACCGCCGACGACAATGTGGCTCCGTGAGAAATTAGGATAAGTGGATTACTGTTATTTCTTGGTGTGAGGACGTTGGAGGATGTGCTGAGTGCAGTAGTGGTTCTATTAGAACTGCAGATAGAGGCAGAATTAGTATTCAAGCTTCGATTATTATTGGTGTTAGAAGACAGCGGGACAGTAAAGAATGAAGTTGGTGTGTAGTTTATGGTAGCTTGATAGTTATTATTGTTAGAGATAGGGTTAGTAGAAGATGAAGCTGGTGTGCCGTTTGAGTAAGGAGCTGAGGAGGGGGTGGTTAGTTTTAATGTTAGTATTAGAACTAGGCTTTTTATTTGGCTTATTTTTTAGTAATAGTGACCAACTTATATTAGATCTATCACTTAACCTATCTTCCCTTTATCACAGTAGTATGAGCCGAAAAAACGCGTGACGCTTTGGAAACTTTCATTCTTCCGTCTGTCTACTTTCTTCCGCTTAGGGATTGCTAAAAGGTTGCTGACCCAATCATCATCATTTAATCGCTGAATCAAAAACTACACCAAACAAATAATTTCCAAATATATTTATTATAGTGTTATCATTAAATACTATAAAGTTACCCTTAAATATGAATGATCCTGAAAACAATATAACAGTAGCGATGTTTTGCACAAAATCATTATTTTGTTTAAATCGGTAACAAGACAGTTGTTAACATTTTTTTTTACTTTTAACTTGAATGAAATATTATATTATAAAATAAATGTCTTTTTGTGGTGATATTATTTATTCAAATGAAGAATTTTTGAGAAATTCGAGAAAAGATCATCGAAATTAACATTAGTTTACTAATGGCAGTGATCCTTCCCAAAATCTACGTAATATCATCGGTTTGTCAGAAATTTTATATATGCTCGTTGTTAAATAATGTAAAATCAATAAATTTAATTTTATCAGTTTTTTAGTTAAACTCTAGCACTTCTTTTTATGCATGACAGTATTTATTAGTAAGACTAGATATTCATAAAATTTTTGCATCAAACATAAAAGAAAAAATAAAAGAAAACTTTATTCTCTTCTCAGTAAAACATATAATTTATTTTAGATAACACTTATTATAAATTCATACATAAAGAGAAGAGTGCATGTAGTCATCAATAATTGGACAAATTTGATTACGACTTTAAGACAAATTTGAATTTGTGAGTAAAATTTTAAATTTTCTTCAAATATGTTTTTTTAACATTCATCTATATTTCAAATATAATAATTACGGTAAAAAAAACGATAAATGTTTTGTTATTTCAGATGCGATTTGTTTTGTGGAAAATTTAAAATTGTTTCGGTATAATTATATATAATTATTTATATATACATATACCCCCGGAAAATAATTGGTTTATCAAACAAGGGCTAACCGTTTCATTTCTTTATATAATGTTGATCCTATCTCGGCTGGACTTGGGGTAACAACAACACCAGCACTTTCTAGAGCCTTGATCTTATCTTGCGCTCCACCCTTACCACCAGAAATAATTGCTCCAGCGTGGCCCATTCGCCTACCAGGTGGTGCAGTTAGTCCAGCAATAAAGGAAACGACTGGTTTTCTCTTAGGGCCCTGAAAATATTTTGTTTTGTAAAAATAATCTTATTTTGGTATAAAATTAATTATATTACTAACCGAATTATTTTTTTTTAAATATTCGGCTGCTTGTTCTTCGGCAACTCCACCAATTTCTCCTAGTAGTACTATACCTTTCGTTTTCGAATCCTTAAGGAAAACTTCTAGACAATCAATAAAATCAGTGCCATTGAAGGGATCACCGCCAATTCCTACACATAGTGCTTGTCCAAGTCCGGCCTTGTGAATTTTAAATTATGAAAAATTTTGTAACTCAAAACATTTAATAGTATTCTTGAAAAGTTTCTAACCCTTCGGATTTTCCTTGGCAGTCGTAACTAACTAACAATTTGATTAACACATTCTTTACGGTTAGACTTCAGAAGAACTTATGCGAGCCAGGCATTTGCCCCTTAGACGACGATAAATTGTACTGCGGCCTTAATTTTTTGAAAGTTCCACTTCAAAAATGCCCTACTACTCTTGGTATGAGGGTGTACACCAGCATCATCACCCACCCAAAACCAAACCCGCGAATCTCAAGGAACATAATCAGTCCATTTGTCCATTGATGTGCAGGTACACATATCGACATATCTATTCGCACCGAAAAACGAGTCTCACGAGCCACATGGGTTGAACAAAGCTCGGAATATGGACTATAACAACGGCAAAAGTCCCGGGTAGTAATTTCTTCCAAAATTGGAGAAAATCTTTACCCGTACGTTCAAAAAAATGTTCATCAGTCTGCTGGAAACAACAATGTTAGCTTTTTCTACGCATAGCGCTCGTAGTAGACCACAAACCTCAGTGTTACGCGTTTTAGCAGACTTGGGAGAAACTGTCACCAAGGCAAACTATCAGTTATTTTATCAGTCAATATTCAACATAGTTCACATAAGCGGAAAGGACAACTCCGTCGCAGATTGTTTGTCGCGTACAAATACAATATTGGTTCTGTCAATGATTGATTTCAAAGGAGCAAGAGAGTGATCCAGACCTCGCTTAGTTCTTAAACAATCGAACTAGAACAATCAAATTGAAACGATGCCTGTTCCCAACAGCAAATGTGAATTGAATTGCGACATGGGTGAAAAGGCAGTTCAATCCTATGTACCAGACAAGTTTAGGAGAACGGTTTGCGAGATCTTACACGGATATTCTGGATGGATAAGCCGAATTGGAGTTCCACTAAGGATATCAACAGACCAGGGGAGACAATTCATTATATGGCACTATACCATCCTCAAAGCAACGGCATAATAAAATGTTTTTCCAAGACTTCAAGTAGATTACCGAAATAATCCTCGGCATTAGAGCAGCGTTCAAAGACCAAGGGCCAACGCATCCACAGCAGAGATGGTCTATGGTCAAGGAATTCGACTACCACGAGAGCTTTTTTTAGATTATATCAGCCCAGAGATAACGGAAAACGAATTTGTGACACAGCTTGACGCGGTTAGACCATCATGAACTTCCAATCACGACAGCAGAAAACCACTCGTTCCGAAGAATCTGTAAACGATGGCACACTTATTTGTGCGGGATGACATGGATAATGAAAAGAGGATCAAAGTGTTTCCAAATTTTACGAAAATGAAAAGGAGACGTCATATCTATCTAGATTGAATCAGATCGTCTCACATGATAAAAGGGCCACAGAGTCGTTAGAAGAACCATCAAGTTATCAAAAACTTATTAGTCAAGCCCGTCAGTTTCATGGACTAATGATCACATCGGAAAGGGGGGCACTGTGGCGGTACCAGCAAACACTTTGTATTTTTATAAAAAAAAAGTCGAATAACCCGTGTGGCCCGTATAGCCATGTGACCCGCGGCGTGTGTTACCCATGTGAACCCTATTTTTGGTGCGAATAGACTCGCCGTTTTTACATACTCTTGACAGACGGCATAGTCCAGTCAAAATAGACATTCGACCATGGGGTGATTTTTGGATATTTTGGGAAAAAATTCTTGAGGGAAATATCACAACTATCCGCTCAAATACAGGGTATTTACGAAAAACAGAAAATTGAGGACCCCATTTTTATAGAAGCATTTTGAGATTTACAATGTTTTTTTTTTCTTGCGAATTACTTTATTCTTAGGGAGTCAATATTGTTACTATAATTTTTAACTCTACACCGAATACTATTCATCTCTTTAATCGCTTAGTAAATATTTAGGAAAATCCAAGGTGGTTCTAAATTTTATGTTAAAATTGTACACAACTCACCTCTGTGGTTTGGTTCACGGCTTCGTATGTTAGAGTTCCAGATCGGGATACTATACTTACGCATCCGTCTTTGTGAATATGACCTGGCATTATTCCAATTTTACACTGAAAAATAAGTAATTTAATTTTAGTTTTAAAATTTTACATATAAACTCTAAAAAATCATAATGCATTCAATTTGTTACAATACAGGTAGTCTTTTTTGATAATATTTTCTTAAATTTCATTGATCTCTTTTTATTAAAGCGAATTAACTAAGACTTTTTTTAATAATCCTTAGTAGACTTTCCATATCTTCATTTCCTAGCCAGTGGCCGAAGATTGAACTCTAAAAATACCAGGCATTGATGTGCACAAATTGGTCATACAGGTCATCGGTTAATATTTAAAGATAACTTAAAAATATGAGCATTTAGTTCAATATATTTCTTATGGTAGGGCAAATGGCGCTATCTATGAGTATGAGGCCGCAGTTTTCATCCTTGTCCAAAGACGATAGGGTGGTTTTCAAGGCATCTGCCCAAATAAACAAGTTGTATTCAAGGTGAGATCAAATGTAGAGCTTGTTTATTAGAGCCCAGCTCGTGTCAGAAGGAAGTACTTTTATAGTCCATGAAATCCTAGGCAATGAGATGTTTGATCGTTTTCGTCGCATTTCTTCGGTCAATACGTAACTAGGATGCTTACAGGTGGGTGACTCAGTAGTCCATTGGAACGTACATGACAGTATTAAAGGGGTTTTAAGAAATCTTTGGGGTGTAAGCAAGCCAACACGAAATCTTTAAAGCGGTCTAGCAACCCCCATTGAATGCCACCTGCTCTGCTATCTACAGCGCTGACAAGGATGACGTTTATTACTTTAAGAATGGCGAAAGTAAACATTCTTGGCGTAACCCTCGAAGCAGTCGGATAATTTTCCATTGTGAAGAATTCTGCATTTGGAATTGTTGTATTATAGAGCTTTTAACAATTATATTTAATCAGGCAGTCCAGGGGTGGCAGCACGTAATTTTTGTATGGAGAGGTCGATTGAAACAACTTACGTGCTACCACCCCAGGTTGTCACATAGAGGCCCCTGTGCTGAATGTCGAGTCGTGATTTGTGACAAGTTTTTTGAATTGAAGAAAGTGGCGTTTCAGACGAATTGCGACTTTCAGCATAGGGGGCTAAACACGCACTTAGCCCTTCAACTCTAGGCCTCTGTGCTGGAAATCGTAACTCGATTGAAAGTCACTTTCTTTAACTCAAAAAACTTGTCATAAATCACGACTCGACATTCAGCACAGGGGCCAGAGATCCTATTAATCGAGTCGAGCGCCTTCTCATAGTCTACGAAAGCAAGGTAAAGGGGGATTATAATTAAGGGGTGGTAGAACGGAAGTTGTTTCAATTGACCTCTTCATACAAAACTCTTGAATTTTTGTATGAAGAGGTCAATTGAAACAACTTACGTACTACCACCCAGTAATTTTTTTTGTGGATTGATCAGCAGCTAACAATGCCTCCTTTTCGCGGGTCCCCAGGTTTCCCTTGCCCCAACCATTCTATTTTTTATCCTTCGCGGTATGCTTTTTACTCATTATAACTTGTTTTAGAAAGACTCGGTCTTGGAGTCTTATTTTGAAATGCATGACTTAATTTTTCAAGTGTAATTTCTTCCCCCTTTATTTTTCCTGCGACCGAAATTTCCACGAAATATGTAAAATGATCTTAACAACAAAAAACAGAAAAAAATTGTTCACCTGGCGGAGGTTATTCATGGATGTGTGTGCTAAGCAAGAACCGTTGACGAAAGCAAGAAAATTATTTTTAAAGACAATATCAGCAGTAACAAATTATGAAATGTAACTGGTATCATGAGTAAGTTTTACATATGTGCATAAAATTGTGCTGAGTTCAATATATGTACGAATTATGCGTCATAGAAACGAAGAGCCTAGAGTAGCAATGTACAAATAACGTCCAACTTACCCCTTCTGGAGTTATTATTCCAGGACAATTAGGACCCATTAATCTTGATTTCTCCTGAGTTAATAATGCATGTTTAACTTTGACCATGTCATGCTGTGGAATACCCTCTGTTATGCATACAATAAGTGGTATTTCGGCTTCCATAGCCTCCATACATGCAGCGGCAGCAGTGGGTGGTGGAACGTATATAACAGATGCATGAGCGCCTGTAGCCTCTTTTGCTTCACATACCTAAACAAATATGAAGAAAAATATTTATATAGCTTTTTTATAAATAAAACAAATATACAATCTTGTTTTACCGAAGCATATACTGGTAAATCTAGATGTTTACTTCCGCCCTTTTTAGGAGAAACACCACCACAAATCTTTGTACCATATTCAAGTGATGCGGTTGAATGAAAGGTGGCATGTTTACCGGTAAATCCTTGTACCATTACTTTTGTATCTCCACGGATCCTAAGATTATTTCTAGTTTTTGTATAATCTGCCTTAAACCTAACTCCTGCTAAAGCTCCAGCTAAAAATATAAAATTAACATATTAATTGGGCGTAATTGGGTGCGGAGGTCTTTGGCCTTTACCAAAATCAAATAAAACAATCTATATTGCTTATCGAAAATGGTCAAAGTACGATTTGGAAATATATTTTACAAAACAGAGAACATTGTAGCTGTCAAGTTTTTTTTATTTGATTTTGGTTAAAGATTATGTAATTGAAATTATACCTTGAACTCTCTGAAAAATTCTTGTCCATGCCGCCATATCGTATATATTACACCTTTATTATATTATTTATATTAATTGCGATTTTAATGAAAATTTTGTGGACAATCCCTTACCTACCGAAACTGTTTTATTACTCAAAATTTAGAACAAACAAGGTTCGACCAATAAAATGAATATGAATGAATGAATTCACTTGAGCAGAATTGACAGCAGCCTTTGTTACGGATAGAGTACTAGATTTCACTACATAAGATGTCTACACGAGTCTTTGCTGGCCGGATGAAATTTGATATAAATCGAAGATAAGAATTTTCCAATCAATATGTTTCAATATAAAAATATTACCGCTTTTTATAAATGTTAAAAACATTTGGTTTATGTAATTCCATTTATTTATTTATTTTCTTTTCACAATATAAAAATTATGTCAGATTTTTACTTCAATGGACTCTTTGCTGTAGAAATTTATAGTACCTATCTACCGAACCGAGAAATAAAAATTATTGTTTACAAAGTAGAACAATACATTTAAAATAGCCTACCTGAACATTTTTAAACGGATTACATATTAAAAGAATTTCACTATTGTGTGTGATAAGACTGAAGGTTATTTATATCCATACTAGCAACATTGTATTCACGAGAAAATCTGTTTTTAGTATTTCAATAACACAATTTATTAAAAATACAATCATTTAAATTTTTTTGGCTGTGTTTCAATTGAAAATGGTTTATTTAAGCTTGGAAGGTGCTTTATAATTTTTTTCCGTTGTCAAAATGTAATAGAAGCACTAGAGGAAGAGTGGCTGGTGTGGGGTGATTTCAATTAACAACTTTTGTACGGCTTCTCTAATGATGACTTAATTAAGATTTCCGCTCGAAGTAAATGTAATAAATTCTTTAAAACGGAAGGAATTAATAAATGGTAAAGTCAATCAGTGTACAGTAATTCCATTAATTTTTAAATCTATTCAAGCTGCAATCTGGACTGCGCTAGCATGGACCCTTGCTGCTGCCAGCCGTACAAGCGCGCACCAGGAACGAATACGATGCATCCTTTTGTCTACAAGAAAATGCACTGGTCAAATTTCAAGAAAATTATGGAAAGGGCAATGAAGTATAACGGGCTCTACCTCCTCATAAAAGTGAAGTACTGACGAAGTCGTACACCCTACATCGTGATAACATATAACGGCTTGAAAAAGTTACGTATCTCCACTATTTTATCTAACGAAGACATGATGAGGTCTGCAAACATAGACCCCTGGTAGGAAATTTGATTCGTCAATCGAAAGTTGATTCGAATGTAAATTGCGGTAAATGGTAGTCCGTTACGCAGTCGAATCGAACCTAAAATGCCGCCATTGTAACTGAAGATTTTTCATCGTTTTGTTGAATTTTTCGAAGGAAATTGAATTGCACTATTTTTTACGAAAGAAAAGGAAGCAAGAACATGATTATCTTATGCTCGGCATACTTCCCCTACGACTCCAGGAATGCACCACCATCTAATGAACTGAAGGATATCGTGGGTCTCTCTAACAGGAGCGGTCTGCAGATCATCGTAGGAGGTGATGTGATCGCCCATCATGATGCCTGGGGTAGTAGTGGAGTGAACAAGAGGGGTGAATACCTTTTTGGTTACTTCTTAACTACTAGCCTGGACATATTAAATCGCAGCATGGATCCTACCTTCGACAACGGTAGGAGACGTGAGGTTATAGACATCAAGCTAGCCACTCAACACGTTGCCACTTACGTTAGTGACTGGCGGGTCTCAGATGAGCCATCGTGCTCAGATCATAGACACATTTACTTTATGGTGGGTGAGCCTTTGGAAAGAGAGTGCATATAGCAATCCTAGATGTACGAATTGGACAGACTTTCGGGGCGAACTCAGTAACGTATTGAAGGGTTCCATGAACTCAATCAAATAATGTAGAACTCTCCACGGACTTTTTTACGGAGGCTGCTTACAACAATAACTGCCCCGTTCTGATGAGGAAGCGTAACAGGAAAACTCCATTCTTGAATAACCAAGTTCTCCAAATGCAGATCCGCTACGAAAAAATATTCAACGCAGCCAAGAAGAGCGGCAACTGGAACAGATAAAAGCTCACTAACCACCTATAACAGGGCGATCAGACAAGCAAAAAGAAATAGCTGGAGGAATTTCTGCAAGGGTGTCGAAGACAATCGAGATTCAGCAAAAATGCACAAAATTTTATTAAAGCGCTTATCGAACTTAAGAAGAGCCTACCAAAATAAACGGATTTTTATCTTCTATGATAGCCAAGCGGCAATTAGAACGATAAGATCCCGTAGGACCAACGTGCTCTTGATGAGTTGGGCGTTCTCAATCAAATTACCCTTGTCTGGGTCCCTGTTCATCGGGCAACGAAAGTGCGGATGCCCTGGATAAACAGGGTTCTGATATTGCATTCATTGGTCCAGAGTCGGCTATTGGCGCACCGTCCAGCTTGTTGCAAAGGGCGCTGGCCGATCGGATTTTGATGAGACATACTAAACGCTGGACGTCTGCGTCTGAACCTGCCAACTCTAAGCGGTGCCTTCCTGTGCGGCCCCTAAGACGGCCAAGCAATTGTTAGGGCGCAGTAAAAATGATGCCAGGACACTTGTTGGCTTGATTACCGGACACTGCCCTAAATTACCACTTATGTAGAATAGGACGGGCGGAGGAACCCACATGTAGGCTTTCTTTGGAAGAGAGTGAGTGTGCCCTACACGTTATTTGTGAGTGCCCCGCAATAGTGAGAAGCAAGGTTTCTTTGCTCGAGGAGTCCCTGCTCGAATACTCAAGTCTAAGTGACTGATTCTTAGGTATATTGCGAAACCTGGGCTATCAATAGACCTAACTGAAGAAAAAAAAAGCTGTATACACTTAAAATATCCATTTTTATTGATATGATACGAACCAAATGAAAGAATTGTACATTTAAAGTGTAAAACTCTGATTTTATTATGAATTTGCACATTTCTGCAATACCTGTTTGTTATTCTTATTTCTCATTAATTTTAACTAAAGAACTGCACATTTTATTAACGTAATTCAATAGAAAAATAAAAATAGCAAAAAAAAATCATTTCATATGATAATTTCGAACAGATTCAATGATTGCGCAGTTTATGAAATTCATTTTCTTTTAAACTAATCTACCTACTATTTAAAAAAATAGTTAACATTAATTTTGCCCAATGGAATTATCACATTTTAATAAATTATAAAAAAAAACAATCCTAAATATAAGTTTCAATCATATCATGGATAATTCGATCCAAAATATGGTCGTCCTGACCTTCCTTGCTGTCTTGAATTGTTGTATCCTCCCTGAAAACTCCCAGGTGGAAATTGTGGCCTATATCCATACATTGGCGGCATAGGTGGAGGAATAGGCGGTCTAAGCATGTACGGATGTCGAGCATATGGAGGAATTCCTGGTGCAAACCAGCCAGCCTAAAATTAATAATAATTCATATTTATCTGTTTTTAATCTATGTATATATCAATATACCATTGGATACTCCACAGGAACTGGAATTGGTATATATTGTTTTTCTGGACTTCGTCTCCTGGAACGTGATCTGCGCCGGTGTCTATCGCGACTGTGGCTACGATATCGATTATGACTTCTCCCTCTTCTGCTGTAGCTTCTACTTCTGCTTCTTCGTCTCCTGCTGCGACTTTCTCGACAAGGACTATGACTATAAGACCTACGGCTGTGCCTGCTCCTAGTAATCCTAGGGCTGAGAGATCTGGATCGAGAACTGGACGAATCTATCCGCTTGTGGATTTGTTTACTAAGTTTAGCTTTTTCTCTTAGTCTATCAGCTTCCCGCTTGGGATCGTTAAAGTAGGGGATTTTGTTTGCAGCTGTTTCCGTTTTTGAAGTGCCTGGCTTAATTTTTTGAGCCTACAAATAAGACTTTGATTTATACAAAATAGTTTCAACAATTTAGTTAACTTACAGTAGTTTTATCTTTTTGTTTTTTGCCTGTAGATGTTGAAGTATTACCATGCTCAGTCTTAATTTCCACTGCTCGAGGGAATAGTGGCTTCGTACCCTCACCTAAACAAGTAGGAAGGATTTATATTACTATTAATACAAACAAATTAATTTGTTTGATTTTGTTTTTTATTTTTTTTATACTGTTATCGATGTACAACACTTTTTGATCTTCATGATTACCATCAATTTGTTCTTCATTTATCCTAACTTTTTATTCTTTAAATCCAATTAGTTTTAGGCAGCTTTTAATAAAAAATTACAGGCATTCAATTATGAAATTTTGAAAAAGTAAAATATGTTGATTGTAGTTGCTGTTGAAAGTGTTGATTGATGATTTTTATTGTTATTGTTGGTTGGTTGCATTGTTGAACTGAATGGAATGTTGATTGAAGATATTGACATATACATATCTAAAATGCATCAAAATATGTTTAAGTTTTCTGTAAGTTAAAAACAAATACTATACCTTCATATCAAGTACCACAAACGCAGATACTTATGTGAGATGTGATCCTTACACTATTAACAGATAGTGTAAAAAGCTATTTGAAGGACTATAAGTAATGAAACATTAATAAATTTCGCGGTGGGACCTCACTCTCTAAATTACTTAAGAAAAACACACTACAAAAACATTTTACTCTCAGAACACGCTAGGACTATTTGGTTGAGGGCATTAGGTTGTTAAAAAAAGAGGATATAAACAAAATAAAGATAAACAAATGCATATCACTGTGGCAATGACTTGGGTCAGGGTAGAGTAAAAGTTCAATAGGCCAGACGCATACCAATATGATTGTTAAAAATGTGCCTCACCTTTGGCTAAATTCCTGCGTGAAATTACTTTAAGATACTTCTCCCGACTCTTGGAAATTTCCATCTGTTCAGTTTGTACCTGAAAACTTTTTCTTATTTTCCGTTCAATCACCCTGGTGCTAGGAAAGCTTCGAGTATAAAACAAACTCCATGTCTGCCGGTGTTCCGCAAGGTTCAATTGAAGTAAATAAAGAGCAGTCCTTAGATATAAGGCGTCCGTGGTCTACTAAAAATAATGCGCCCCTTTTTATAAGAAAATGTACGGGACGTCTAGCTTTAGCGACGGCCATCAGACTAAAGGATAAAAGTAGTAACTGAGTTTACTATACCAAAAAATAGGAAAATTTTACAAAAGTTTCTGGGACTAACATCCTACTAACATTTATAGCAGGCTATGCAGACGTTCAGCGCATTGCTAAGGAAGAACGACATATTTAAAATAGAAACATAACATTAAAAAATGTTGGAAAAAGTACCAGCGTTGAAGTTATTTGAACCAGAGGCGCATACGGAGATTCGTGCGGAGCTAGCAACAGGATAATGACGATCAACATGACGATTGCATCCAATGCAATACATGAGTCGTAAGGCAAGCCCAGCCAAGCAACGCTTTTACGATTACGAGCTAGAAGTACTCGCCATAGTATACGTCCTAAAGAAGTGGAGAGTTTGCGTTTTGGGAAGGACTGATTGTAACCGACCGCAATGCCGTTACGACGAAAATGAAAAAAGACGAAGTCCCACTGAAAGTGACTCGATATATCGCCTATCCTCTAAATACTTTAATTACTAGATTTAACATCGTTCAGGTACTAAAATGAAGGATGCAGATGCATTGAGCAGAATTGCGTTACCAATTGGCGATACCTTAACTTTCCGAATTAAACAAGCGCAGAAGCAAGACCAGTATTTAGGTTAGGTTGAAATAGGAGCCCACTTAGGCAAGCCATTGGGACGAAGGTCCCTCTTTTCCTTGCAAGGGCGGAACATGTACGGAGAAGATGGGAGTGTTTCTTCCTCTTCTTTATTACCACAACTTCTGCATAAGTCGTTCTAATCTAAGGAAGTCCTAATATTTCGGAGTGCGAGTCAAAGGGACAGTGACCGATCAGCACCTTCACTGCATGGCTTATCTCCTTTTTGCTCAACTGAACAAGAGTTTTTGAACGCTTTGCGTCCAAAGTTGTCCACATTGCACAGTTTAGTTTGTAGTTGGCTAAGGGCATTCCCATCTGGGTTAAGTGGGGTGTACTTTCCACTTCGGTTCCGTGTCATCTGCCCTACAGTTTCCCCTAATACCACTGTGTCCAGGCACCCAACACAGTGTTATATCAAACTGAGTCACACAGAGAGCTGCGGCAGTTCCAAAGAGTCGTGGATATTGTGACGACAGAATTTAGAGCCTTGAAGGCCGCTTGGCTATCCGATAGAATACATATATTCTTATGAGATATATTATCTCTATCTTCAGGCATTCTAGAGCCTCCTAGATCGCAGTGACTTACGCTTGGAAGACGCTGCAGTGATCGGGTAGACGAAGAGGTATTATATTCAATGCCACGGAGAAAATACCAGAGCCTACGCCGTTCCCAATTTTTGAGCCATCTGTGTAGATACATAATCACCTAGTTGGGATAATACCATCTGTACAGTAATCTATGGCTGGAATAATACCATCATCTTTTCTCCAAGGTCCACGTAGGTGTAGTATGGTCTAGATCAGGGGTTCCCAACCTTGTGCCCGCGGGCGCATATGTGCCCACGAAGATATTTAATTGTGCCCGCGACAAAGTGCTAAAATACGAAAAAAAAACAAATCTTAAAAATAAAAAAAATTTAATTTTAAAAATCTTGCTAGATGTAGTGAGAAATTCGCTAAATTGGCTACACTGACATCTGTCTAATCCACCACGCGAATTAGACCGTTAGACCCTAACTTTGTCGATTAGGTCCCACGATTTGGTTGCATTTTTATTGTTTTTCTCGCAAGTAGCTTTGAGTAAAACTGACTTACTTAGTACGAAAAGCAATAAAATCGCGGCAAAACCGCCATCCAATATGAAAGAGGCCTTACAATCACGTCTTTCCCGGCGTCTTTATTGTATTATTAGTATAATATAGTTGTCACAGCGAGTGGTCGTTGTAAACTCTTACTGTTATCATTAGGTGCTACCAATGTGTTGTGTTGTTTTTAAATGCGACTTGTGCCCGCCAGTTTGTTTTGCAATCTCGAATGAGTCCGCACCACAGAAAGGTTGGGAACCCGTGGTCTAGATTGTCCGCAGCGGTGGCGAACCTCCTAAGGATGGATGAATGACCATATGAATATAGAGTCCATCCAAAAGAAGCCTTTTTCCTAGCGGCCGTCCAGGCTGCAATTTGAGAGAAAGATGCAATAAGGCATCCAGCGCAGCTGTTACGGTGTTCTCATTGCACCACTGACATACAGTTCAGCTGTTCTTTGGACGCTTTCCAGTATCTTACGATACGTAATCTTCTGTAATGCAGTGCACCATACCGATAAGCCATGCATAAGTATTGGTCTGATACAGCCAGTGGACGATGCGGAGTTTAAGGCCCCAATTGATTTCGATCGTTCTCTAGTATAAGAGAGCTGTTTTGGCCTTATTGGCTCTTTCAAAAAAATTCGGCCTCCACGTTAGTTTCCTATCGAGTACGAGACCTAGAAATTTCGCATCCTCTTTTAGATGCAGTGTTTCATTGCAGAGTCTTAAAGAAGAAAAATTAGGAAGTCCATGCTTCTTTGTAAATAGCACTACTTCAGTCTTGGCTGGGTTAACGCCCAATGAGCAAGAGTTTCCAATGTTTGTTGCATTATATTTCTTATTGTTGAGATGTACTTGCCTACTGCAGAGTCCGCTGGAGGGCAACTGTTTCCGCCCTACGTCCCATGACGGATTAAAGGAGCATAAAAAAATCATGAGGTCTAGTGCAAGGAGATGCGATCTAATCAATACTTTTTAGTATTTAATTGAAAGCACTAATGAGAAATGCACAACAATGGCGCAAAGAGCAACATTCAATCTAAGAGTAAATGTTATGAAATAAAGTATATGATTGTACCAATAAGTTTAGGGCGGAGTATATAAATTTTGACGATCATAGAATGGAAATTGTAGACTATCTAAATATTTAGGCACAATGCCTACCTCAGAATAAGGGGTATAGGACGACATTCATAGACAAATCGTAACCATAAATAAATCCTTTTCTATGTTACGGGTCTGAGGTTTAAACATTGACCAAACAAACTGAATATCAGCTTAAAATTCTTCGAGAAGAAAATCCTAAGTATAGTTGATCCTGTAAGGATGACGCATTGGATCGAACGAAGAGCATGACATGTTAGAAAATGTACGAATACTTCGAATAAAAACTTGTAGCGAAGTAGTAAGAACCAGAGATGACTAGAAGAAAAGAATTCAAGAACCTCAAGTTGCTGAATTAAATTTCTTAGTGTACAATGGATGAAATAACAAACTAAATTAAATTAGAACTCAAAAATAAAAAACTGTAAGTCAATGTTAGTATTTAAACTAGCAATGTGCACTTTGTGACTAAAATAGCGCAACTCTAAGTCAATTGCTACTTTAGTAATAAAATTAGGCAATACTTACCATAACCATTGTTTAATTTTTATTGAATGTTGATTGAAGAAAGTTCATAGTAGTGTTGATTGAAGAATGCTGAGGCATGTTAACTGAAAAAGTCCAGCGGCAGCCACTTGCATTACCTGAAATCCCTCAAGTATTTTTTAGATATATTAAAAATATAATTTACCATTTGTATCCCCACTTTGGTTGCTTTGAAATATAAAGTCAGCATCTATCAAATTGAGATTGATAAATATGTAATAGCCGTTGCTAACAATATGATCCTACCTCCCAAAATCACGATACTAGCATCTTCGTTATGTTGATTGTTGCTGCTCCATTATATGTTGAGATGTTGATTGATGAAAAGAGTTTTAATCTCTTTTATTAGTCCTCGTTATTGATTCAATAATGCTCAGAAAATTGCTTGCTTACTCGGCTTCTTATAAAAGTTACTACATTTATTTCAAAATAATTATCTCAAATAGTACAAATATAAGAACTAAGTAATTCCGCTTGCTTTCACATCAATATACAAGAAATAAACAATTACCAAACCGTCTGTGAATGACAACTTCATTCGGATCGAGGGCCTTTCTAACAATAGTCGGAACCTTTTTTGATGTAGCTACATTTAGTTCCTTGGTGAACCTTCGTGACGGCGCTGTTGCTGGTTTTGTTGTAATATTCTTTTTTCTACAAAAGAAATTATAATCAGAAACTTTCATTATGTATAAATATGCACTCTTTTCTACCTATCCATGCTGCTGGTTGAGAGTTGCAATAATTTTATCTAAAAAATTTAATTGAATTTGTTTTAATATAAAAGTAAAAGAACCTAGATTTTTTTCGTGTACAAAACACTTACAGTGGCTTCCAAGCCAAACTCTTGCAGCAGAAGAAACCTAATCGAAAACGTCGCCATATTTATATTTTTTAATTTATTATCTAACTACCTCTAAGAAGCTTTTTAAATATTTTAGGTCGTTGATTTGGTAAAATCCAGAATAGTTACACAAATCCCGGCTAAAAGTGTTGTTTTCGATGGTGGATCTCTCCTGTTGCATGAGTTTCCTTGGGGGGCCACTTTACCTTTTTCATTGAAACAATATCTCACTCTTATTATACTGCATTAATATTTTTGGTCCAATATAAAATAAATTGTTGTCCTTAAATATTCTAATGAGCAAAAGCTTCCATAAATTGCTGAAATTTTTAAGAAAAACTGACAGCGAAATGCCACAAACCTGTCAAACAAACACTTGGCACCGCCATTGAGGATTGAGCCGCCGAGCCGCTTTATTGAAATTTTTAGACACCGTTCACATTGGCGAGCAATTTGACAGTGTAAGCAAGAAGTGAAATTCAAATTTTAAAATGGCGCCATAAATAAAGGCGACGTCAGTTCTGAATTCCGTTGGAATTTTCTTACAATTGTATGCTATCAATGTAAGAAAAATCCAACGAAATCATTTTCAACGGAATTTAGAACAAGTCTGATGACTTCTTGTGGTAAATCTGACTTTCTTTTTATCTGAGGCTGCATTTGTAATTTTTCAGGCAATCGATACGGTTATTTCTCGTAGGGCTAGTATTGCCTAGCACTAACTTCGGAATTTTATGAAGGTAACTATTGTTCACGGTATTCACAAAGAAGGTAATGTAAAAAGGCACGATCAAACAAATGGCCACATCGAAAAAATTGCAAGTGTTTACAGGGCCGTGCCTGACGGGCGTTCATTGCGTGCACCGCACGCAGGCGGCCGAAATTAAGAGGCGGCCAAATCGTTACAAGTTGTTTACTGGGCAAAAATCCAATCGGTTTGTTTTCATTAAGATACGAAGTAAAAACAGTTTCTCTAATCTAATCTATCTAAAAAGAGTTTCTCAGAAATAAGAAATGTATAAAAACTGATTAGGTCGTTGTAGTATTTATATACCTAGTCATGCAGCGAATCCGAATTTTTTCGAACATTGCACGAGCGACGAGCCGAAATAGTTTTTTCAATTGACCGGCGTCGCGTAAGCGGTCTTATTCGTCTTATTAGTCGTATTAGTCTATAGACTAGCGAGGATAAATCGTTATTTGTGTCCTGTGTGTGATCCGATATTATTAAAGTCTTTAATTTAACGAATAAAAATAAATTGCTTAATTCCTGAAAACTTTTAGTTGTGTGTTCGTGTGGTGAAATTTAATAAAAAGCTCATTTACATTTTTAAAGGCCTACGAATGTCTGAAAGGAAAACGAAAAGATTGTCTGGAGCGCAATATAAAAGAAAGCGAGAGGAAAAGCAAAATGAAGCTAAAAAAATGTTTGGCTCATTAACAAAGTTTTTAGTAAAATCGCCAGAACCGGAAAGTAGTTGTAGTAGCCAATTAAATCCAATTGATGATTTGTTTTGCGATAAAAATGAAAATGAATTATCTGTCGAAAATGAAAAGGCTAATGACAATACTAGTAGTACCGACGAAATGGAAACAGAAGATAATAAGGATATCGATCTATACAATACCGATACCGCTGAAATTGATAAAGCATATTTTGCTATGTGTATGGATTTAAATGATCCAGCTTGCTGGCCTTTAACAATTACCACTAAAATATTGGATATATTAATCGAAAAAGGACCCATACAAAATAAACAATCTACATATCCAATTAATGAATTGGGAAGATCATTTTCATCAACTTATTTCTATAGAAAAATGCCAAATGGTGAAAAATTTAATCGTGAGTGGTTAATCTATTCTCCAAAAACGGATTCCATATTTTGCTTCTGTTGTAAATTATTTGGCAAACAAGAAATAAAATTAGTTAATGAAGGCTTCAATGATTGGCAACACACATCTGACAATTTATCTCGTCATGAAAAAACATCGCTGCATATCGGAAATTGCACCAATTGGAAAAATTTGGAATTAAATTTAAAAAACAAAGCTACAATTGATAAAAATTTGCAACGGTATTATGACGCAGAGAAAAAACGATGGTATCAAATTGTCGTACGCATGATATCTGTGGTACAATTTCTGGCAGTACAGGGTTTAGCGTTTAGAGGTAGCTCGAGCAGATTGTATGAAAACAATAATGGAAATTTTCTAAAAGCAATTGAAATGATAGGAAAATTTGATGATGTTATGGCAGATCACATAAATCGCATTCAACAATCAGTTGCTTTAAAGAACCATATGCCACATTATGCGGGAAATCGCTTCCAAAATGAAATAATTAGTATCCTTGCAGCGCAAATTCAAAAATATATTTTGTCAGCAATAAAAGACGCCAAATATTTTTCAGTAATTTTGGATTGTACGCCGGACATGGGACATGTCGAGCAAATTACAATAATTTTGAGATATGTGCATATTCAAAATGACGAAGTAGAAGTGAGAGAAAATTTCGTTGGTTTTTCTCCAGCTCAAAAAAGTACTGGAGAAGCTTTTTACGACTTTTTAATTGAAAAATTAAGCTCTCTTAAATTAAATGTTAACGATATGAGAGGCCAGGGGTATGATAATGGATCAAATATGGCTGGAAAACATATTGGATTGCAGAAACGAATTTTGGACAATTATCCACGAGCTTTGTTTATGCCATGCAACGCGCATACATTAAATTTGGTCGTCAATGATGCAGCGAAAGTTTCTTTTTCAACTGTGGATTTTTTTAGTAATGTGTCAGCAATATACAATTACTTTTCCGGATCACCTTTTCGATGGCAAATTTTAAAAAAACATGTAAAATCGTTAACAGTAAAACAAGTTAGCGTAACCCGGTGGGAATCAAGGATTAAGGCGATTAGACCACTGCGTCATGAATTAGGTGAAATTTATGACAGCCTAATAGAACTAGCGGAAGAATGTTCAACACCAATAGGTCAACATGAAGCTAAATGTTTGGCAATGAAAATTAAATCGTACAAATTTATTTGTTCCACAGTAATATGGTACGAAATCTTAGAAAAAGTAAATATTATTAGTAAAATGATGCAGACCGTTTCTTGGAATCTTACTTCATGTGCTGAATCTATTAATAATATTTTAATTTTTTTCCAAAGTATTAGAAATGATGAAAATTTGGAAAAGTATTTGAAAATTGCTGATGAATTATGTGAATCACTTGAAATACAACCGGAATTTCCTGTTGAAATTAATCTACGTCGACGCCATAAGCGAAAACAATTTGACTATGAAGGAGATGAGGATATTCAGTTAACTGCTAAAGAAAATTTCAAAATTAATTTTTTCTATGTAATATTGGATACAGCCATTTCATCTGTTACTACCCGATTTGAAACATTATCCAATTTCGGATTTTTATATAAATTTGTTGAAATAGGAGAGGACGACATGAAAAAAAGTTGCTTCGACTTTCATAATAAATTCAAGGATGGCGAATCGTGCGACATAAACGGAGCAGAATTATACGAAGAGTTAATTTCATTGAAAATAATTATAAAAGATAGGAAACAACCCGAAGAACTCCTAAAGTATTTGTACAAACACAATTTACAAAATTCATTTCCAAATGTATCTACAAGCTTAAAACTATTATTGACCATGCCTGTATCAGTTGCGTCTGGAGAACGTAGTTTTTCTAAATTGAAAATCATAAAAAATTACCTACGTACTTCCATGACGCAAGAACGTATGAGCAATCTTTCAATTATCGCGATTGAAAGTGAAATTGCTGAATCTTTAAATATTCACGAAGCAATTGACGATTTTGTCAGTAAAAAATCCCGTAGGATTAACTTTTAATATGTACTTTATTTAATAATTGCTTCGTGAAGATTCAGCAATACCAATACCATAATTTTTTTCATGTTATTATTTTTGTCTAAATTTTAAATAAAAAAATGTTTATTTTGTGCATTTTTTTTTTCTTAAATTTCATCCAAACATATAAATCTCATAAAACCGGTTTTTAGCCAGTTTTTCTTTTCAGAAACCGGTTTTGGGAACAAAACCAATATTTTTTTTCGTTCTCGATTTCGGTTAACCAAAAACTGATTTTTTTCCCGGTTTGATGCCCTGTGTATAATAATAAACATTAAAAATTAAAGTAGTTTTTTTTAATGTTATCCTGGGGGCGGCCATACAGACTGGCACGCAGGCGGCCATATACCCAGGCACGGCCCTGAGTGTTTATGTATAAATATCAGTTTTCGAAGTTGGCAGCTGTTTGAAAAAAATCATGGGGACTATACAGAGTATCGTCTCCATGAAGAAAATATTCGTCTGGTTTAATATTTCCATCAAACAGCTTAAATTTGTGTGCAATGTAAAGTTCGTTTTGTTTACAGTAGATTATATGGAATGTCGCTCGGGATGTTTGAAGAAAGTTTTCCTAGTCGATGGCCAACAAATGTCAAACCATAAATGTGTGCGCTTTTTGTCGAAAATTGGTTTCATGATTTATTTGACCGTGGATGTGAGGGCAGAAATGAAAAAAGCGCAGGAGCATGTATCAGTAAAGATGAAGGAAGCGAGAGCAGAGATGAAGAAACTGAAGGCTGAAGTGTTGGTGTTTAAAGATGAACAGAAATTGTCAACAGTAGTACATGGAGGATCATTAGCAAAGCTCTGAGAGTCAGAGGAACCAGATAGAGCAGAAATATTAGTCAATACGTGCAGAACATCGCAACAGTTACGGGTTCTTGCTTTAAGAGCTGGAAATGCGTTACGGCGATCAGCATAAGCAAGAGGTTTATCGACTTAAACTTGGAAGTAGACTTCAACAGCCAGGAGAAATTTTACAGGAATTGTGCACCGATATCGAGAGGCTATTGCATTTGGCATATCCTTTCCGTCAAGACTACATTAATGAGATAACGAGAGATTTACCGACCGGGAGCTGCAGCAGGCAGCCAGATTGGCCGGAAAGAAGACTACCGCAGAAATTTTGGCATATCTCTGGCATACTAGGCAGCGAAGCAAGCAACAAGGAGTACAGTCCACCTCAGGGGAATCAATACGACTGAGAATATTTGCCACCGAATCAACTCCTCGAAGTCGTTTGCGATGCTGGAGCTGTGGTGAGCCAACTACAAAATAGTTGTCGAACACGAAGAAGAGCAGAATCTCCAGAGAGTACGAGTGGTTCGACGTGATGGGAAAATGTGTACAGCCTCAAAAAAAGCGCCCAGAGGGAGTTGATGAGAGGTCGAAACCCCTGGTGTCATCGTAAACATCAGCCAACTGCAGCGACAACAGTCTTGTCAGCAAGGGGATAGTTCAGGGTGGTGGTGGTGGAGGAACTAGAGGGCAGTGAGGGGAGACTTTTGATCTACATGAGGGTAAGATGGTCAGAGGAAGTGTCATTGGTTGCCTACTTTGTTATTGGATGGATGGATGGTGGTTGAAGGGTTAAAGGGGTGATTGTTTAGGCTGGCCATTGGCTGGACTACAAGAATAAATGGTTTTACATTCAGAAATATCCCAATAGTTCCTTGGGGGTGAAGGAGAGTTGATAGGGCTTTGCGCCCATTGAGTCTTTCGATCTACATGTTGACTATAACATCAACCTGCAAAATTTCAAGAAATTTAGCCGAAAGGCATTTTCGATAGAAAAAATGCGGGGTTCTTAATCTTTTTGTCTGAGGCTACGTAACGGCTAGAACGGGCGCTGATTCCAGTCACTTAGTAAGTTAGTTACCGAGGTTACCGCCTACTTCGCTAGTGTTTTTCAGGCAGAGCTTCGGGCTACTAGCTTCGTGGAAAATAGTTTCGCCGTCGCCCTTAGCATGTTTACAGCGTCACACGAACAGACTAAAGAAGTTGGAAACCATGCCCCTATCACGTAGGAGGTAGGTGCTTATCTCTTGCTCTACTTTGGAGGTCCTAAACGATAATGTTAAGGTATAGTTCCTGTCCAATAGAATCAAGTTCAATGCCGAAGTTCGACACAATAGGCATTAATAAATGCCGATGGCCGTACAACTGGCGAGCACCGACCCTGATTGACCTCAGACATATGCCGGGTATCAGAAGGTTATATGCCGGACTGTACGGCCGTTCACCAGACACACCGACGACGGGCGTACATTCTTTTTAAAAAAAGAAACGAAAAAAAAATGGGGGGAAAGTTACGCTCTCCAACAAAACTTATCGCGTATTTACTGTGAAAAACATTATGATATCTCATTTAAATGACAGCCGTCACACCGGTGGCAAACAGTTGGTGAACTTTTTTTCCTCTGGATGGTAAGTGTTTTTTTAAAGAAAGCAGCAGCAGCAACGTTAAAAATCTTCCTGCTCTACCAGAAATCGTTTTGAACGGGGTCCTTCTAGCTTGCGTTGAGAAAATACAATATGTAGGAGTTTTTATGAATAACAGTACGACTTGCTGTGGCCATAGCACTCTCATTATTGGCAAAACATATGAGATTCTGCCGAAACTGGTTTGCGCAAACGAAACGCCCCGTACGAATATGACGCTGTACTCGTACACTCATCCCTTTTCTTGACTCGTCTTGCGCCAAAAAGCTTGAAGCCACCTTTAATGACCTTTTGTCCTATAAGTTTGGCTGTTCTCTAAGGCTTTTGCGTCTGTTTCATGAAGTCTTGTTCCAGTGTAAGCCCGTATGTTTTCCCTTGTATCGATCATCTGCATCTTCTCTTAATTTTTTTTTCGTTTTGTTCTAAGATCATGCAATCTGAGTATACTTCAGAACATCTCAAGCAGCCTTGCTATTGCTCGCCGTATACTGCATTGTTGGCTCAAAAAAATATTGCTGCTATACGTACGTCCTATTTATACTTAATTTTTAGTCACTGAATCTAACATTACTCAGAAAAGCAAGCATTTTTTTCGATTACAACTAAAACTTTCGTTTTTTTCCCTGAAATCATAGATCAACAATTTTATTAAATTATTAAGCATCTCTACAACATCGTCTCGGCTCAAGGTAAGAATTGTTACTGCGGCAAAAAAAAGTTTTCCCTGAAATTTAATATAAAAATTTACATAAATATTCCGCGTAAACTTAGCGCAGAAGTTGGTAAATTTCTTGATTTTCTGAATCCAAAGACAACGTCTTAAGTAAACCAAAATATGAAGAGCTGCAAAGGAACATTTTCCCCATGAAATCACTCGTTTACAAATTTTCTTTCCCTTTAATAACGTTGCCGCCTATATTTTTTCCCCCAGGCCCGCCCCATGATTGAATTTCGGAAACTTTGTAACCAATTTACCTGTTTCAAATTATGCGAAATTCGTTTTTAAGAATTTTAATAAATTCTTTTCACCTGGACTGCCACTTTTTAACCATGACTTGTAATTTTGTCCATCACACAGAGAATCTGCATACAGCAAAATAAAAAATAAATAAAATACGCACAAGTACGAATCCCACTGAATTTGTTTAACCATAATTATATTCTCCAGTGTCCTTTTGAATATATCTCTGTGAAAATGGTATGACAATTTGTGTGAATTTCATTAAGGTACCATCTTATAGAAATTTGTAGAAACGACGAGTCCTTCCTCACTTTAAAAAAAAAGAAGAGAAGTGGACGTATTGTCGGCGATAACGAAATTTTTGGGCAAGCACGTCAGGGACGCAAAAGGGACCCCATTTTTGGCTATAATCTTGTCCTTTTTGTTTGTCTTGCAGATGTTTTCCTGTTTTAAATTGTGTCCAGTGTCCACCAACGTCTATCCATCATCCCAGGTTAACGAACCGTCTCATTTTATCTTAAAAGATTGGCCAATTTCTGAGATGGTCGACGACGGAGTCTCTGCGCCTTATCTAACTGGATCCAGTGCACAATTTTGCTTAGTTAAGGGATTTTTGTTTAAAATTTACGTGATTTTTTATAAGGAAATGTTTCTGACAATGCTGCAGCGAAGTACAGAAATGTTTAGAGTATGCAATTTCAACTGATAAGATATCTTAGATATAATCTAATAACGGTACTTAAAATTAGAATAAAACTTTATTGAATGAATGTTCTCGTTTTGGCGTTATAATTCCGGGTACCGGCCTCCATTTTGTTCGGACCAGTAGCACTCGCGCAGGGCCGCCTTTAGGTATTTTGGCGTCCCGTGCGAGATATTCTTATGCGCTCTTAACTTTTTAGACATTTTTTTAAAGTAGATTACCTATGCTGTTAAGCACAATAAGCCGCAGCATACAATAAGCCAAATAAAAATAAAAGATAACCTTACAACGGACAAACACTTGCCGCTGGGAAGCACATACGTGCTCACGACGGCCAAACTTAACCAAAGGCATACGTCGGCAAATTTAAGCCAAAAAAAATCAGCAACAAATCTGCAACTTGATCTTTTTCGTTGTGTACAATCGTCCTTTGGATTATTATACTAAAAGACTACAATATACAAGAGAAACAAGCTCGCCAGTCGTCAGTAGTTACTACGATTACATGCCGGACTGAGGACTTGACTTGAACTTGAACTGACAGTTAAATGCTCTTGATTTGAAGTCGATCCGGGGTTACATGATTTTCAAGTCTATTTGAAGGCGACTTCAAGTATGCATGTAATCATAGTAAGTTTGTTTTTCGGGAAGTGTGTGGGGAGTGTTGGTCTGTGATTTATATTTTAGTGGGAAATTTCGTTATTTAACCGCTAGAAGAAAAAAAAATATAACATTTATTTGCAATGCGCTGATAAAAATTGATATTTTACGGCTAACGCCCTCTAGGATACAAACGCCATCTAGCTTAATAGACAACGTCTTAGTGCCGTCAAACTCTAGTGGCTAGACAAAAGCACCGCCATCTAAGGAAGGAAACCGTAGCTTAAAGACCTGAACATATTATGACCTACGGTAACGTAACTGCACGTAACCTAAAGTAAGTACATGAGTGTTCACATAAGCGCATATGTCATGAGGTGATACGTAAACCTCTACCACATAAATTTTAAAACGCACTACCGGCCAAACCGTTACGATTTTCCCCTCCCCCACCAATATGATTTTCTGTTCGTCTATCCAAGGCCTTTCCACAGCCGGGAGTTTTGTCAGTTTCAGCAATACAGCCGGTATAGAATTTTAGTTTGGGGAAATTTATTTAGGGCAAAATGTGGTTCGGTGGGAAAACAAAACCAAGCTTGGCCCAAACTAAACCCCAAAGTTAGGGCCAAAGGTGGTTTTGTTACCGAATTCACTTTTGGGGGTTTAGTTAGGGCCAAAGGTAGTTGTGTGAGAAAAATTTGCCTTTTGAGGGTTTTAGTTTGGGGAACGTTCAAGTAATACGTAACGCAATTGGGTGGAGGGGGTTGTAAAACGTTACGATGCGTTGCAGGGGCGGAGGGGGGGGGGTGGTTCGAAAAACGCGTTACGTAACATTGTTTTTTTTGGCTTTCCGGTACTTTGCGCCGTTTAATTGGTAAAAGTGGCCACTTGGGTGTTACGTAACGTTTAGAGGAGTTGGGGGGGGGGGGCAGAAATACGTTACGGTGCGTTACAGGGGGAGGGTCAAAAATTTTCAAAAAATGCGTTACGTAATACTTTAACGCCCCCTTGGGTAAAAGGTGGTTTTGTTGCGAATTCACTTTTAGGGTTTTAGTTTGGGCAAAATCTGATTCTGAAAATTTGTATTTTGCGGCTCAGCCCGGAAGGAGGCTTTCCTGTTGAGTGCAACTTCCCCCTTACCCCCCTTGCACCTTAGAAATTTACCCGCGAATGGATTGTAGTTAGACAATTGTGATTATAGTATGGATACCCAAACTTTTATTAATGCACTGGAAAAGCTGTAAATTTACACAATTCAATGATAAGAGTTCAAACATTAAAACTCAAACGAGATAATATGTATAATTTTAAAATATTGTTAATACATTAACTTGAAGATTTAGTGTTAGCTCTAGCGTTTCTTATTTTGCAATAAGACTTCTCTTGTGTATATCACTACCAAAAAAAGTTACTTTATTTTTTAGCGTATTTTATTTATAAAAGTTATTTATTGTAAAAGTTTTTTTAATATTTTTTTTTTTCATCAAATCAGCTCTGAATTAAAATAATTAAATCGAGAGTAAACAGAGATTTGTATGTGGGTTGGAAAAGTGGTTTTACGAATTTGTTACACTAGTCTGGAAATACACTTTTTAGGAACCAAACCTCTTTTTGTTTATTGAACTTTTGCTATATAATAGATAAACACTCAAATTACTTATTAACATTTACAATCTCCTTAATTTTTTTTGAATTTTGTTGTCACTTCACTACAATAAATTTTTATTCTGTATCAATTTTTCCAATCAGCCATTTTCCTCGCAACACTCATGCATAAAACTGAAAACTGTCAATTATTTTCGCTTGAATGCAGTTCATATATTTGGACATATACATTATATGTACATATGCTTCCCCACATATCGCAAATACTCCTCTCATATTTTCATTATTTCACAATAAGGATTCATCGAGTGTCTCCTGTTGATTTTCTACCAGCCTTGTGATACATTCAAGTTACCGCTCTCCAACTGGAAATCAATACTTTAAATAAATTTTTCATTCGTCAGGAAAGCGGTATTTTAACGAATTGCTTTCCTACAGTGACAGTTATATACGTACACTTTCACCTAATGACTTCCACGAGTATTTTCTACGGAATTTCCAATTAAATTTTACGATTATTGATTTTATTTTCTACAATATAGAATTCTGTAGAGTCTGTTGCAATTGATGGGAGAGCAATTAAAGCTGACATGAAAAAGAAATGGTGGACAAAAATATGAAATTGTCTGTTCATAACGGAATAAGGTGCAAAATGGCGGAATAGTTGTGACAAATAAACAATAAAATATTTATGGGGGGCGGTCAATGGGGAGCAATATGGACAATTTTTGTGTCAAGTGGATTTTATTTTTGAGCGGGTTACATTTTTTAGTGTGAAAATGCAATCTCTGGTTTTACTAGCACTAAGTTTTAGATAGTCTAACAAATTCCCTCGCTTTTGTTCCGAAAATTGAAAATATAAATGTTTCTATCAACTATTGAATGGTTATAAATATTTAATATTATTCATTCAATCTGACACACTGGTGGTCGGAAATTTTTGTCCTTCGTGCTCACCTATTCGAGCTATTAAGTATCTGTCGAAGTGGTTCACTGCGGTGAAGAAAAAATCCTCCCTCTACAATTGCCATAATTTCTTGATCTTTGCCGATCCTTACTTCGAAAACTAGCTCGAAAGGCGTTATAAGGATAACACTTATGGTAGGTTATGCTGCAACGGTGCACCCTTCTGATACCATTTTTGTGGATACTCTAATGACAACTTCGTGAGTACGGATATTACTACAGAATTCAAACTTTCAACTTGACCATTTCCTGTAGTCTTCTTGTAACCTTCTATCTATCTTCTATCTATATTAATATAATAAAGTGTCTGTCAGTCTGTGTATCTGTGTTCGCCAAGCCAAACTAAAAGAAATAGAAACCGGATTTTTTTTTCGTAGATGACTAAAAGTTTTGGTTTTTGAAATTTTATTTGTTGCCCATATGCATAGTTCACGTAACAATGCAATATGAAATTTTTGAAAAAAAAATCAAGATGGTGGTTCCAAGATGGCGGCCGAATTTTACAATTGTATTCCCCGACCCCCGCCATGGGTGTCAAAGGAAAGAGTTTGATAAATAGAATACAATTAGCTATGTGGCGTTATTCCAACTTCAAAATGGCGGCCAACACAAAATGGCGGCTTAGCTTTTTCTTTAGAAGCCACTCGGTAGGGGGATCAAATGAAAGGGTGTGAATGCTGTTATCTGTGTCGCGTCATTCGAAATTCAAAATGGCCGTAGGACAAAATCGCGGTTTACCATTTTCTTTACTTCGCTGTCCGTATGGATTTTAAATGAAAGGGTATAACAGTAAGTAAGAAAGTAAGCTGCATGATGTCAGTTTTTGAATGTAAAGTTTTTATTGCTCTACCCAGTGCCGGCGAATCATGTTAGGACCGGGTGGGTAGCTAGTCAACCCTCCCCCAACCTGTTTTGGTATTTTATCTAAAAAGGAATGAAGGTGGAGCACTCATTGTGAATCGGGATGGGTCGACGGTGTAATGGACAACAAGAGGAGTTCCGCAGGGATCTGCCCTGGGCCTTCTCCTGTGGATCATAATGCCGGCTCCCAAAAGGAGCAGTTCGCGCTGGGCTCATGAACCACATCGGGGAGGTCGTCATAGGACGAGGCATCGATAAGATGGAATTGTGCGCAACTCGCGATCTTGGAGAGTAAGCGTGGACTGAAAGCAGTGGTCCGACACTTGATGAGTACAAAACTAAGGATCAAGGTATGCGAACAGATCATTCACTCACACCTCGCCCCAAAATACCAGGGAGTGATGATTGATCGAAGGCTAAATTTTGCACACTTGGAGGATATGGCGAAAAGGGGCACCATACCAAAGCGTCGCGTCGCCTCCTGATGGCGAAGTTGATTATCTCAGTGGTGCTATTCGCAGCAATGTAGGCAGCTGCGTTGAAAAGGACAGTTATAAATGGAGGACCGCATACTAAGCGGTCTCCGTGCGTGCTGTGCATACATGTCCAACGATGCAGTGTGCACAGAGATGATTTGAAGACACATACTGGCGTGAGGAGGCACGCTTATCTAATGCCCAGGATTATGTTGGAGGCGAGCCAAATACAGCGCGGTGCCAGATAATGTACTGCGAGTTTATAACGGATTGGCAAGGGCAGTGAGAAGGGTCTGTTAAGGATCTGTGGACCCATAGACTTATCCAAAAGTGAAAAGATGGTTTACAAAAGAGTGTGAGGAAGTGAGTTACGAATAACGCAGTCCCATGTCTTCTTTTATGGTGTGAGATTCGGCGAATCTACGGAGAAACTAGAGGCAATGGCAGAAGCGCTACTAACACCGAAAAATTTCCTAGGGCACAAATTGAAGAACGTGGGTGGATGGAGTAAAGTGGACGGGAAGCTTAAGGCTATACACAGGGAGTTGAGGTTGGAAGGAGCCGAAGAAAAGGAAAAAGGCTAAGAAACATCAGGAGTATTAACTACTATGAAAAGCTGATCCGTTACCGCGACGCTATCCTACAACACGGGAGATTGGAATACCAGGAAGTGTTTTAAGTTGCACGCAGGAGCGTGTAGGTAGCTTAATAGCTTCTTACCTTTTATTGAAAGGAGCTGCAACGCACACGGGTTTTTGCTAGTAATTAAATAATTTCATTTCAATTTTCTCCCATTGGTTAATTATCATTATTTCTTTTAATAGCTCCACTCTCCTCTCGCTCCAACCATTGGCTTGAAATAATTCCTCTCTAATTACTTCAAGCACATACCTACTTAAAGGACTATAATCAAATTACCCTTATATACTCTTCACTAGCAAGCAATTCAAAACTTTCATAGCTCAACATTTCCATCTACATTTCGAATCGTTTATTGATAAGATTAGGCAAACAATTATTAATTACCACTCAAGACTATATGCAGTAGGCAATCGCTAAGTGCAGGATGCACGTTTCGCATACCGATGAGCGAGGAGCGTTGCACTTCAAAATGTTTAAAAGATCAAGGTCTATCATGTGAATAATGCATGTCGCCGTTACAGTGCCAGAGGATTTATGGTGCATGTTATGAATGCTCCTGTAATGGAGCCAGTAGAGTGCAAAAGGGTTAATGTACCAATATACCATAGGGAACAAACAATGTGTATGCGAGAATGCATTTCGAGAGAAAGTATTTATCTCAAGTAATGGCGGAGTCGATGCAGAAACAAATCCACTATTGTGATACTATTTAGCATTTTGTAGTGGAGTGCATTGTTGCCAATTTTCTTTTATAGGCTAATACAGGAAATTAATAAATTTTGTTATTTTTTTTTATTAAATTTTTTAATTTTGTATACAGTTAATGGTTTTTCCTTATTTAAAGTCTTTAATTAATTGCTCTTTTCCTTTGTTATTTCTTGCGTGAAGGTTGTGTTTACATGTTTTGCTGTCTGTAAAAATATCTTAGATCTCTCGTGTAAAGTATTCTTTTAATGGAATTTAAAAGCCCTTACAGGTTCTGGGGCCCAGCCTAGAGGCACTGAACAAGATTTAAAATGGTGAAAATTGTTTTTTACACTTCTGTAAATTTCAAATATTTGTTTTCAGGCTTTGTTTCAGCTTACGTGAAAATGTTTTTTTTTTTTGTAAATAAAAAAATACTCTGTAAAACAATAGATAGAGTGAGTGAATTCATCTTCAGGGCTGTGAGTATCCGAAAGCTGAATAATGTCTACCGAATTTACAGCCACAGCTCTGTCTGACTTGTCAGATTCACAACGTCTATCTTGTTACCCCCTCGGCTATGCAATCTATTTGCAGCAAAGGTTAAAGGGCAAAAGTGAGTGTTTCGTGATGGATAAATATTTACAGTCGCAGTTTCTAACCTATCAGTGTAAGACTGACATTAATAGCCGTCTTTCTTTTTTCTGGAGTAACTACACCGGTGTACTTTGGAGTAGTTCTAACTACCCCCAGCTCATATGTTGGAGTAGATGATTAGAGTAGTGCCAAATTTTTTACAAAAGATGGCGTTTTCGGTTATATCAATCATTAAGCGAATTTTTTAAAGTTGTGGTTTAAGGATACCATTGAAACCGAAATTATTCTAAAAGAAAAGAAGGGGTTTTGTAAAAATTGGTGAAATTTTAAGTTTAAAAAATATAAAGAGGAAAAATAGAGGATAATCCAATTACACAGGCCTGCGAAATACAACTTTTATTTTCCCCTTCAAATAATTATGTGTTTTCGTTAATTAATTAGGTATGTAAAATTAAAATACACCGCTGGTTTGTTAATAGCACATCGAGATTTATTTTAATTGAAGAAATGCATATTTACAGTTTAGTTACAAAATTAATAGCATTAGTTGTAAACAAGACTTAAGAAATTACATTCTTAAATCAAGATCATTTATGATATCTTTTTCTGTTTTCTTTAAAACTCTTGTTCAATCTTTTTCTCTTGTAGATTCGATTTGGTTCATCTCTCTGTAACATCCAGCAATAGTCTGCCAGCATGCTAACGTCCCACCTTCCTTGATATCTGTTTTCCATAACCTTAATGTCTTGGAGAAATCGCTCCCCCTGCTCTTCACTTACAGCACCAAGGTTCTCTGGAAAGAAGTCAATATGAGATTGCAGAAAATGCAACTTTATACTCATATTACAACCCAGTTTATTGAAATTATAAAGCATGCTGTTGACTATATTTTCATAATCAGGGCTTTTTCTGTTTCCTAAAAAATGTGTCACGACCTCTTTAAATGATTTCCAAGCGAGCTCTTCGGTTTTATTCATAGTTTTTTTCAAAGTTAGCATCTTGCATTAACTTCCTTATGTCAGGGCCAACAAAAATACCTTCTTTGATCTTTGCATCTGATATGGCTGCTTTCGGAAACTAAGTGTGATGATCAAATGACATTAGTCAAACTAACATCACTGAGAGACAAGTTCTGCTTTGACTGAGTTTACAGATTGACGTTTCAGAACAGTAAATTGACAATTTGATTTGAAAAGGGCTTTAAGATGGATTTTATAAAACTAGCTTGTAAAAGCGAATTAAAAAGTTATTTTTTTGAGACTGCTATTTCAAATGGATCATCTTTTAAAAATAATAAATATAGAGAGGATCTCGGTAGGCGTAAACGACGACTATTGTATTTATTGTGCATACCAAAACAAATAATCCCAAAAGTCCAAAATTATACCATTATTATAGAAAGTTATCCAGAAAGTGTATTTTATTCCCATTTTCGGATGTCGAGAAAAACTTTTCAAGTTTGCTGTGTAATACAATTGATCTATGGAAAATAAGTAAAATTTTCATTTCAGTATTTAATTGAAAAAATAAAAACCCATTGGAAAGAAAAGAAGACTGGGCGACCAGGGACAACGGTAGAAGAATGTTTATATATAACAATTTGGGCTCTAAGCAATCAAAACTCATTAAGAGAAATTAGCGACAGATTCAACAAATCGAAAAGCACGACGTATGATATAATCGTACAAACTTGTGAAGCTATCACTAAGCTATCGGAAGAATATATAAGATTCCCTAAGAGCACTTTCGAAATTGATGAAACAGTAATACAATTTAATAATATTAGAGGAGAAAATAGTTTCCCTAATGTGGTTGGGTGCATTGATGGCACTCATTTGCCTATACCTGCTCCTTCTACAGATAGTAGTAGCTACTACAATAGAAAAGGGTATCATTCGCTTATTCTGCAGGTATGTGAATTTACATTACACCCGGTTAAATGCTAATTGGAACTTGACGCTGGAATGTCATTAAAGCAAACTCTATGTAGATTTAAGTTCTAAGTAGCATTTAATTGATGGCGGTAAAATTTACCTTACCACTTTCTTCATACATCTAATTGCAGGCTGTATGTAATAGTCAGGGAGTTTTTACAAATATATTTTTTGGATGGCCTGGAAGTTCCCACGACGCTTTTGTTTTTAGAAACAGTGCCTTGGGAAAAGGCTTAGGAATCGGGCAAATCAAATTACCACCAGATGTTCACCTATTGGGAGATTCTGCTTATCCATTGTCAACACACTGCATAACTCCTTATCGAGATAATGGTTGCTTATCGGAAATGGAAAAAAACTTTAACTTTAAGCACAGTGCTACAAGAGTTATTATTGAGCAATCCTTTGGTATTTTGAAAGCCAAGTTTCGTCTTTTGAATTATTTACCATTCAAAAAGTTAGAGATTTTGAAATATGTAGTTTTTTCTTGTGTAGTTCTACACAATTTTATTATCTTAAATGAAAACGAACGTTCAATTGAGATTACCGATTTCAACAGCGTAACAAATTATAACGATATACCTTCTTTAAATAACTGTGCAACAATCGATGGTAAAGAAAAAAGAGATTCTCTTTGCCATTTATTGCACTCGTAATTCAACAAGAAGTGCATTGATTAATTTTAAAGAAGCGTTATTTTTGATAACATAATTTTATTTCTTCATAAATAAGTACATATAACAATTCATTGTGGACATAAACATTCATTAAATAAACATAACTTTCTTTTAAAACATAAGAATTCAATTTTTTTTATAAAATAACATTACTGCATAAGACTTTTTAATTCTCTTAAAACATCCACTTTATCTTTTTCGACCCGCAATTTTTCTTTTTCCAGGTCGATATATTCCCTGTGTCTTCTCTCTTCATTGTCATCTTGTTGCTTCATATATTCTATTATATTGGAATTAGTAGGTGTACTTCTCTTGCTCTTTTTATTTGGCGTAGCATTACTTGAACTTTCTTCCGATTCGCTGTTTTCTTTTTCTAGAATGCTACTAAGCTCCAAACTGTCACCAATTATGTTTGAAGGCGGTTCACGGGCATGTTTGTTCCCATAAACGGAATCAAAATCCTCATAATATTCCCAGTTCGTTCTCGCGTTTCCTGATTCCGAATTCCTCTTTTTTATTCTTGTGTAGGTGGTATACAAATTTTGAAATTTTTTCATTATTTCATCACATGAAAACGTAAAAAGTGGGTTATTAGTCTTAATTTTGTTGAGAACTTCGCGCCACAGTGATTTTTTGCTCCGTGTACCGCCTTCAAATTTACTATGCATCTCTAGCCGTGTTGCTACAAGAAGCTTTGTTTCCTTTTTTTCCCAATAGCAGCTAAAACATTTTACATTTACTAAATGTGATAATTTTACTATTAATATACTTACTCTTTAAGTTCCTCCATTGTCATCTTAAACTCAAACTCCACTTAATTAATTACATCGACCGACTCCCGATTTCACTCTCCTCCATAAACCACCAAAAACACAATGACAAGTCAGGCAATTTCAATGAACTGCAATAACTGCAAAGAATTTAAGCAGAATTCACAGTTTACTACGTTTTCGAACAGATGGCTTTAGCTGAACTAGTTTTCCGAACGCACTACTTTTGCAGATTTTTCGCAGTTTGACGTTTCCGAAAGCAGCCAAAAATTCTTAAATTTATCATATAAGTATTTGAAACAAGGACCGTCTTTAGGTAGTGCCTTTACAAATTGCTTCATAATTCCTAATTTAATGTGAAGTGGAGGTAGCAGAATTTTAGAGCGATCAACTAGCGCCTCTCGTGCAACATTTTTACTCCCAGGGCTTAATACTGCTCTCTGTGGCCAATCTTTTTTGATCCAATGTTGTGCTCTATTTCTACTATCCCATTCACACAGGAAGCAGGGGTATTTTGTATACCCTGTTTGCTGATCCAGAATCATTGTCAATATCTTTAGATCACCGCATATAGTCCATCCATGATCGGAGTAGTTTATTTTTTTTAAGACAAAGTTTATATTTTCATAACATTCTTTCAAATGAATGGAATGTCCGACAGGTAAAGGAATTTGTTACCATTGTGTAGTAACACAGCTTTAAGACTTCGTTTCGAAGAATCTATGAAAAGCCTCCAATCATTTGGATTGTGCTCTACATCAAACAACTTGAGTAGGCCAGGCACATCACAACAATAAACTAAATTTTCTTCTTGTGCAAAATATGGAAGAAACTCCTTTTCTCTCTTCCTACACCAATAAAAGTTCGTTTCAGGTCCTAGCAAGTTTTTTTCTTTTAATCTTGAGCCGAGTAATTCCACGGCATCTTTCGGAAG
Source organism: Thereva unica (assembly GCA_949987705.1). Taxonomy (NCBI): domain Eukaryota; kingdom Metazoa; phylum Arthropoda; class Insecta; order Diptera; family Therevidae; genus Thereva; species Thereva unica. The sequence continues at coordinate 149,957,302 of OX465282.1, forward strand.
AGATCTCTTATTAAATCATTCAATTCACATTGAGAAAATAGTTGAGGTATTTCGTTGCACTCATACTCATCGTCAGAGTCTGAAGTGTATTCTACAGCCTCTTGAACATGTGCTAATGATGAGCCGGCAGTATGGTATAACTCTTGGTCATCGGGATCTTTGTAGGTAGGTAAAATCACAGAACGAACATTGGCATAAGTTACTTCTTTTTTATTTTTAGCATTGAATCCTTTTATGTGTGAACAGCAAAAGAAGCAATCGTCGATATGATTTTGTGGTTCCATCCAAATCTTTAGTCTTCAAACTAAAAGAATGTGTTTTTCCGTTTGAAAATATATTAGCACAGTCGACACACCAATCTCTAAATATACTCACAATCAAGATAGACAACGACTAGTGAGGGTAGATGAATATTTAAATGTTAGAAGTACTATTAAACCATACCGCTAACAAAGGAATTGGACGTTAACTCTAGTAATACTAAGAAATTTGAAAAAACCCCTTTTTCTGAGAACATTGGCGTGATAGAATTTTTTAAATATTTTTTTCAGAGTTAACTAACTATTACCAACGGAAATTATTACTCAATTTTTTTAGGGGAAAACCATCGCAGGCCTGTGTTATAGGAGAGATAATACAAAGGCATCCCCCCGAGGCAACCCTACTTTTGAGTCCCAGGGTACCGCCTTGAATATGTTCGGCTGACCTTTTTTGAATTTTTCTTCGAGAAAATCTGAGGTTGGCCATTTCGGGATGTATAACAGAACGATAATTTTGGGCATTGGCTTGCACCAGAGTTTTTAACTCCGCCTATTGAGCCGTTAACCATCATAATCTCCGAGGTCCAGAAAGGCTCCCTGTTTAACTAAACGGTGAGCTTTCTCGTTCCCATTCGTGGCCCATCGGATCGAGGGAACCCAGACGCGATTACGTTATGCTTTCTACCGAGGCTAACTAACTCCGTTGAACATCGCGCCACTAGCGTCTAGTGCATCATTACTGAATTTAGAGCTTTTGTAGATATTTGACTATTTATGAAAATTCCAATGTTACAACTTCGAGGATCGCTCATGTCATTGAGGTTATGGCGCATTATCTAATAGTATAGATTAGAAGTCTTGGGTGTTCTTGTTAAGACTACGATTATGGTCATAACGCTGACGATGAACCTTACGTTGGAGCTCTGAGATGTTACACGAGCTCACATACTTTTATAACTCTAACGGGAATAGCCTTGTTGCAGTGCTATGCCTGCTGAAACAAGACGTTTCCCATCGAATGACCAATATAAGCATGGCGTATGAGCATCCAGCTTTGAAGTGCAGGAAAGGAAGAAAGTGGTGGCCTTGACCTGAGTTTCCTTTTGTTTTTAAATTCTTAAGAATGAGATTTTGCTAACTGGCGACAATTCACGTCAACAAATCATGCCAGTCCATCTTTTATGTGCAATTTTCTATAGATAGACCCAGGGTCGGCGGGTGGGTTTTCCGCGCCCGGTGCAGTTTGTCATATGCGCCATCATGCGCCCCATCAGCTCTTCATTTTTTGAACGCAATGTAGGAAAATGAAAAAAGACGCAATTTCTTTAATAGATGAAAATGAAGTCACGGGAACACTTTCCATTTTTATTAAAAGATAAGGTAGACCCCAAGACAAGGTAAAAAAGGTAGACCCCCACCCCTAAGGTAAACTCCAAAAGGTTGATTTCTGTTCCTACTGATAAGACGCGGCTAGAGAATTGTTGGAGCGTATGTTTGTTTTTGATAACCGGCCACTACCACCTATTGAGGATGGGAAAGGCACAGATTCTATCCTGCAAGTTTTGCTTTGACTAAGATGAACCTGCCTTTCGTGGCACTGTCTCGTGATGAATGCACAGTCAAGTCTAAGTGAGAAAGAACTAGGCAAGCCGTTGAAACTGTTCAATCAATCGAGTTTATAAAGGTGATTTATATGAGTTGTGGTATAATAGGTAATGATGGGAGTTTTATTTTAATTGAAGCCATACTACAAGCATCGATCGCATCTGTTTAACACTAAAGAATCCTAACACTTTTGATTGTCCCAGATAAACTAGAATTTATATCTTATCTCCACCGACGCAATTAATTGTAATAATCATTTCTGAAGCGCCTTTACAGCTATTATAGTTCTCGTAACCAGCACAATTTTATAAAAAGTAATTAACGAAATTAATTAATTAAAAAAAAAACGGATTTCAACTATGAAGCTGCTGCCTTCGTCCATTCTATTTGTTTTAAATCTTCTTTCCCGTTCATTATGCGGGTATAGTCACTCTCCAGGCAGCATCTATCCGCAGTTCGCAAATTAATAATAATTTTTTCTCCTCTCCACTCATCTACGACATAAGGACGCATAAAAGAAAAGAGCTTAGAGCTTAATCTCCATCTCTACATGTGATTAATGGAAGTTCATAAATAGCACGACATTTTCATTTGAATAGAGAAAAGCCTTTTTACCTTTATCCTTGCCTTGTCGTCCAAGCAAGTCCCTGTCATTCATATTGCGTGCTTCTCAAGTATAGTATAGTATTATATTGCCCGGTATTGTGCGACGACAACGACAGCACAACACAAAAACTTAAGGCTTTGGCGTAATTAAAGATTCTAGAAAGACTCCATTACTCTATGTATATGAAAAGATGAACTTGATTTTATGAAAGACTCTAAACCGTCATGTTTACATTCCGAAATGGGTAATTTGAGAATTCCCCTGGCCATTATATCACGACCCTACTTAGAGAATCCTTCGGTACAATGGCACTTCAGCTCGAAGTTGTAACATATTTGTGGTGGAAGGACTTTATTCGTATATACGCGTAGGCCTAATGTACCTACATAATTTAAATAATAAAACAGATATTGTCTGGTTGATATTCTGGCATGCATACACGCCTTGGCCTTATGTCAAATTTTGTAATCCCCGGCGGCCATTACAACTTTTCATAGAGAAGATAACTTTGGTTTTTGTGACCTTGACTCTCTCCCACCCACCCACGCTCGATCTACCCGCCTCTAGATATGTGTCGAGCCATGTTACATATGTTACCCCCCAAAAATAACAACAGCCAGGATACTCTCTATATATATGTCGTTTTAGCTAGGGCTAGAGAGATACACTACACATTCATAATATAACCCAAGTTCTGGAATTAGACAAGAGGAGCATTTGATTAAATTTAATGAATTTTAGCTTAACCTAAAAAGACATTTATTAGTACCTTCCATAATGGAAACTAGCGAAAGTTCTTTAGTTAATGAAACTTTTAAAAGTGTTTGTTACCCGCTTAAGGATGCTTATAACTATGGAAATATTTTAATTTTCCCAAGGATTAATGACACTGTCCTTGAGTGAAGAGATGGTCACAAAATGTGGCTTAGTTATTACGTTAATGTCACGGAGCTTAAGGACGGAGAGTTCAGACACTTCATTTTAAAAATAATAAGAAGAAGAAGTTAAGAAGATTTTCAAAAGCATAGTAACGTCCGCCATAACCGAGTTATAATTGTCAAGCAAAGGAATGAAATTTTTTTTTTCTAAGAGTGCACTTAGTACACTTAACGTCAAGACTAGCACTGGACAAGGATTTTTTATATAAAGTTAATCATGCACCCCAGCTTAAAACCCTTTATCGTCCAGATATGGCCGTGCTGTTTTAAACTACTCCTGTGAAAGGTTTTTTTTTTCATTTTTCATATTTCACGGCGAAATGTCTCGACTATTTGCTGCAGTATTTAAATAAACCCAAAGGACTTTTTTTTAATGACTTTTTGAAATTTTGATTTATACCACACCGCACACGAGTACACACGCTCGTTAATTTATCTTAATTTATATTCAATTAAGGATAAGCAAATTCAGTTTTGCATTTCGTGAATGGGGATTGTGGAATGTAAAATGAAATGAAAAATTTAAATTTACTGGTTTTAAGCCTTAAAAATGTTTTTTGAGGCTTATTCGAGTCTTTTTTTTGTACAATACAAAACTCCGCAGATTAAGACTGAATTGTTCATTTTCCTAGAAGGATTTCACTCAAGGGACTTATGTCTTTGCTAAAATCTAAAAATAACTTCATTTGATTTCAAGAAAAAAAAAATAAAGTTAAAGGTCATTTCGACTATCTTCTCACCCACAATGTTGTTGTCAGATTGATGACGTTTTAAGTGCTGTTGGAAGGTGGAGTTTTGGGAGTTTTTTTTTTGGAGAATTAAAGTTTTTATAAATGGCGAGTAATGATGGAATAACATATTCAGCAGAAAGTTTGCTGATGCAGAATATTTACAAAGAAAAGTTGTTCTATATGACTTGATTTTAAGTCAAAGTATTGATTTTTATTTTTATTTTATTTTAGTTCATTCAACTTCTTCTAGAGCATAATGAGGACTTCAAATTGTGTAAAAGTTACCAATCGTGCTCTTCGACAACACAACTTGAATACGCAGGGACATTGACCTCATTTGTGTTTGGAGCTAAAAGAATTGTGTCAACGTAAACACTTCCAATACAGATTACCTAATACGGCCAAGAAATCAGTTCAGTTCAATGGTTCAATTGAGCCTTGGCCTCCTTCAGCTGTCTCCCCCCATCTACTCGTTCAAATTCCCAACAAGTGTGCAGGCTTTGCTTCTATGCCTTCAAACCATCTTTTCTTCGGTCGTCCTGCTGGCTAGTCACCGGTTATGATTCCCTTATACAGAGTGTATGGCTGAAAATAAAGGCGGCCATACACTGTCAAATTGGATGTACATCCAGAATTTCATCAAACCCATAAGCGCAATGAGTTTTGATCGGCCGACCGGCCCACAATCGATAGTTTTGGTTGAACATCAGCCCTTCGATGTACATCCAATTTGACCGTGTATGGGGGCCTTAACAAAACGGCCGGCTGTGGATAGGTTTTGGATGATGAACCAAAAATCTTATAGGTGGTGGGGAATCGTAACGGTAATTCCGCCGTCGTCTGGTCCAACGTCTAGGGTGTGAAAGAAGAAGGGTGGTCGTCCTGCCGAATTGACTATAATCGGAAAAACCGAAGAAAGTAGGCGAGAAACAGCATGGATACACAAACTAACTATTCACGAAGTAATGCTACTGCATACGTGGGAGCCGATGCACCAGCGCTTCGGACCAGGGATGCTGGTGAGAAGCGGGTTACTGACCAAGCACCCAAATTAGTCACACCGAAAATGGAAATTCGATTCGCCGCGTGGAATGTACGCACAGGAGAAGACCAAAGTGCTCACAGCGGACGGATCGAGAGCCAGTGTTATCTTTGATGAAATCCAAAGTTCAAATATTTGGGATCATTGGTTGAGGAAACGAAAGTAGCATCGATGGCCGACGTGCACAGCCGCATCGGCCAGGCAACTAATCAAAATTCGGAAGGTTTTCCAGTTCTTATGACGATCAACTTGGGTTTTCAATCAGTTGTCAACGGTGTTTCAGAAGTTTGCCCGGAATACCATGTACCTCAGACAAATTTCTCATTATTTCGACGACGAAAAGGATATCGAATTCTCTGAATTTTCAGTGAATTCAATTATTGTTCGATTCTCAGATTTCCAAGTTTCGATTTCATTGTATAATTTAAAGTGATTCGGCAAGGTCATATTCTCAAGGTCAAAATTCGCAGAAACAACGACAAGTGGTCTATGCAGAATGTCAATGGCATCCATCATAACAGTATCGAATCCGTCCACTTCCTAATTTCTGTGTACCGAGTATCGAAAATGAAATTCCAGAAATGCTTTCAGTTTCATCTTCCTTGAGTTTAGTGATCTTTAGAGGTGGGGCTTTCTTTCCATTTAGAGAAATTGACAAACAAATAAAAATATAGGTAACAAGGTCACGCTCATAGCTCATGGAGGAAATGTAGATTATCGAGGCAATGATAAATTGCCGTTTCGTTGGCTTGTTTTCACATTGTTGCATTGTTCTTTCTTTTAGGGATATTGAAAACTCCAATGCGGTGAGAAAGCCTTCATAATTCATATCTTGATTTTTGCGAATTTCCCTGTCCACTTATCTTGCTGGATAAAGGATATTACTAGTTGGATTCTTATGACAGAGAGAAATCACTACAAAAATGATAACAGCTAAAAATGATGGTCCACTCAAAAGCGACGAAACATTGCCAAAGAACGAGGTGCACACGTCAGGAACCTTATGGTAAGGAACAAATCATTTTTGTTCCACTATGAACTGGGCACGTTTTTCGCCTGCATTTCGTTTGGCCATTAATTCCTGGAAGCGTAAACTATATCTCACGTATAAACAAGAACGTATAAATGAATTATCTTTAAAAAACCAGGCAGACATTTTTATAGCTAATAAATTACCTTTGTACGACAAGAAGTATAAAATAAATCTGCTTTTAACGCTTGCAATTTCTAAGAACAGGAAATTTTTGCATTTGCATTTTGAGAAATGTAAATGGTATAATAAATAATATTTAAAAAAAAAAATGTTGGCAACTAGTGCAAATATTAACCCTCAAACAGCTGATCGTTGGACCGAAAGAGCGAGGGTGGCAGCGATTGCAATGATGACATTGCAGATATCGATTGGGTTCCAAATGAAGCAGCGTTGGACGAAGAACTGGTGGACAACGTAGTTGAGCTTCTTGACGATAAGATGTACTGGAAGCGATTTGGAGGGCCAGAAATCCAAATAAATCAGTCTGGAAGTGGGTAGAAGTTGATGCTGTTGAGTTTGACTCCGCCTTAGGGGGATGTTACACGGGTCAACATGTTGATCAACACGAGCTTTTTCTGCGCAGTTCGTAGGCCAAGGGACGGGTAAGGGTGAAGTGTGCGGTGTTGACTGAAACTAGAAACGATTTCTATTTTTCCTCCAGTTGCTTGAAAAATGTTTATGTATGCGTAACTGTCAAGCGATTCTGGGTGAAAATAATTTGGAATGCAAACCCACACATATGAAATCGCAATGTTATTACACAGAGTGTTGCGTGTAGCGTGTTGAGTCGCGTATCATCTCCGCTCAACAAACTGACAGTGTGTTGCATAGACACGTTGACTCGTGTATCATCCCACTTAGCCTTGTTGATAATGGCTGGCGTCTTTAAATCCCACGATCAAATAATAGAAAAACTTTCGACACTACAAGCAGCACCGATTTATCGCCCATCGATGAACCGGGATCGCTTCAAAGCGATTTTGCGGGACCATTCGATTGCGATGCGAATACACGAACTGATCGACAAGCGACCGATAAAGGTACTCCCATTTCTGAGTTTTGAATGTTGCTCAATGCATCCTAAAGGCCGAGTATCTATCAAGTAGTACATTCCATCGAAGCCTGCATAATATGGAATAAAAGTTTGGTGGGCTGCTGATGCTGCTACTCATCATCCGCTTAGATTCTATGGCCGCCAGCCTGGTCAACCGATGGCCACTTATATTGGCACTAAGGTAGTGCAAGAGCTCGTCAAACCATATTGGGCTCTGGTCGAAATATCACAATGGATATTTTTTTACCAGATTGGATTTGACTCATAAGTTGGTCGACAAAAAGTTGAGCGTCGTCGGTACTATGCGCAAGAACAAGCGCTGGATTCCTCAGGAAATGCATTGGACATGTGACAGAAAACGCCTTTCGGCAAGACGTCACGTTGGCCGCTTACTGCCCAAAGCCAAAAAAATTTGTCTTTGTTTTGTCCTCGATGCATTCCAACAACGCCATTGATGCAGAACTTGGCAAACCAGAAATAGTAAGGGAATATAATCGTACGAAAGCTGCCGTTAACACCATGGATCAAACGCTTGGCAATTATACGTGTAAGCGGACACGCTTTGGTGGCCATTAGCTATGTTTATCCACATAGTGGATTTGTCGGTATTGGCTGCATACGTGCTGTATTCTGAAACGCATGGGTCAGCAATACTCATCGCAGCTTCTGCATTGTATTGGCGAACGATATGGCAACTCCGAACATCACACGTCGAGCACAGATTAGCGACGTCAATCGTTGCAATCGTGTTCGTAATACGATGCTGGGCATGTTGGGCGTCAGGAGCCTTCCGTTTCGTTCCATTAAGGTCGGGTCTTCACCTACCTAACGGTGCATCTCTTTGTTCACCTGGTAGTCCGGTACTGCCTGCCTCACAGCCTTTGTCGGCTGATTATCGTGATTCTCTTGTTTCAGGAGGCATGACACTCCGACGAGGCTGTCCCCTGCTATCGCCGACTGTTGTGGCTCAGTCGGCTGTTAAAAAAATAATTCATAAAAAATCCAAGAGTTCAAATGCAAGGCCCACTGCCTCTTCCCCATGGACCCTCCAGGCTACCCTTAGGCCGTCACTATCGCTTTATTGAATCTGCGCCAACGTACGCAGATCGACAGGGTAAGAGTCTATGTGGTTGAAACCACTAGTCCGCGACAACTTTCTATTTTCCAGATAAGAGTCGTATGTTCCTGACAAACTAAGAAAACAGATCCAGCTATCTGGTTTGATCAGGTCATCATTCTAGCCTTGGGGTTATTATAGATCAGAAGTAGTTAAAACGCTTGAAAACTGCTTAGATCACATTCAGAGTACTTCCCTTCAGCTTTTTCGAGTAAACAGAGAGTACTCCTCCAATTGCTCAATCGGAACACCTTGGCTGGGCTGGACTTTTCTAATTTGCTTGTCAAGCCGAGTTTCGAGGTATTCGAAGAACAGATCGTCTTGCTGTTGATTCTGACTTAGTTCGCTTTGTGATGAATGTGTCAACTGTAGTAGGCGAAGACAAACCCGAGTTCGTTGACGAGCTTCTAATAGGTTTTGGTTATTTTTCGTAAGCCTAATAGTAGATACCCGAGTGAATCTGCAAAGTGCACGAAGAAGTTTTGTGCTGCGTTCAGACGACGACGGTAGTCGCACCAATGCCTCCAAGGTAGTTAGCTCTTGTTGGGAGCCAGGAAAAGTTGCTTGGGGAGATCCCCAGCTGAACCTTATGCTCGATTTGAAGTTTGCCACCTTTATTATTTTCATGTGGAGTCGCCGGATGGTGGAAGTCTGAAAAAACCACGTTAATGCGAAAGTGAGAGTGTGAGTCAATCAATTTTCGAAATCGACAGAAAGTACGAGCCTCAATATGCCTTTCGAAAAATCAGCAATAAAGAAGTTTTGAGCCGATCTGCTTTCTGTAGCAACAAAGAGATTGTGGTAACCCTTTGTGAGCAGAAAATAGGGTTGACTCTAACTTATTCTCAAAGCCCCACAACATTTGACGTCATTCACATTCTGTTGAGTTTATAGAAAGCCTTTTCCCTCAAGTTAAGACGATGCGGTTTCCATTACCGAGTTTCCATTGGAGTCGAGTTGAACAGTCGTTGAGTATGAGTTTTGTTAGGATGTATGTAATTGTTGTATGTAATCGGTGCGTTTACACTGGAGTTCAGCTCGAGTCAAACTCTAATGGAAACTCGGTACATGACGGTTCTGGGTTAAAGTGACATATAAATAATTTTACGTTATTTCACCGTTGGCATATGTCACATATACTTTACACTTTTCTACTCAAACAACCACATATGCAAAATCCAAGTTAACCCGACCGGTTTCGTAGAATTTACTTGATGTTAACGAAACTTCACTTAACCCCCTTTTGCATGGGCGCTAGCTCCGAGTTAACCCAGAGTAAATTCCATTACTCTTGCCCCATGCCCCACCTTGTAGAAACACTTGACGCGTCTCCGCCGGTTTCGATTGAGATGAAGTGATATGGTTGTTGATACCAACTTGTAGATGAACCTTGCTGGCAGAGGCTAGAAGATTCTGGATGGAATTGAAAGAAAGTGCACAAAATGAACTCCACTAGAAGGCGTTTTCTCCCTCCCACGAAGATTTAAAGAAGACTGGAGAAAGAGAAAAGGATGATTATACACTTATTTTGGAAGGTCTTCCTTTTTAAAATAACTAATCGATAAATAAAACACAATTGATTTTTTTGTAAATAACAATATTCACATGTTACATGTTTCTTTATTTCAAATTACATACATATGTTTTACATCCATTCTTTTTTTCCGGTATGCGGAACGTCACCGGTCTTTACAGTAATAGAAAAGGAATTTTTATTTATTTATTTTATTTATATTTTTATTTTCATTTTTTTTTTGTGTTAATTTTTCGTCTTACTACTAAATGAGTTTTTTATTTGGACAACTTTTAGTTATTTTCTTTCCATCTTTTTTTTTTTTGGTTTTTATTATGAATGTTTTTGTTTTATTCTATTGTATTTAACTTACAGGTTTAAACTTAAAAAATAATGGATATATTTTAGGATGTTATTATAATAAAATCCTAGTTTTTTTTTACATAAAATATTCGTAAATCACAATTAAAACATTCATTTAATATAAATGAAAAAGTACTTGTTTTTAAATTTTTCTTTTCGTAGTTCAAATTTATTTACAATTTTTTTTCTTTGGTTTTGGTTTACTTTTATAAAAGTTTTTAATTTTCTTACTGGGAATTTTGAAAAATGCAAGAATTTTGTTTTGAAGGTTTATTTTACACTGGAGAAAAGTGTTTTTTTGTGGGGGCTTACAAATTTCTTCTATACTAAGATATTGCATTTCAGTTTGAATTTGAAGTAGTCCTTATAAATTATGATGAGAAAAAATGATAATAAAATAGTAAAATTTACTTTGACATTTATTAACTGACACTTTGATAGTTACAGGTAACCCCCGTATAACACGGTGTTTTTATAGCACGGATTCATTCTAACAAGGCTCAAAATAAAATGGTTGTTGGTAAAAATAAGGCCCTAGTCAATTGAAAGTGAAAATTTGATCGAGACAGCAGAAAAGAGAATAGCTGGATAGTCCAATGCAATTAGTCAAAAAAGGCATTTCTTCGGGTACATCTGACAATGAAAAAACCAATGTTTGTGGGGTAGCAGTGGGTTTGGAAAAGCCGCCATCTTGAAAAATAGGAAGAGCATGTTTATATTTAATAACTCGTTTGCATGCAATGATAGCTGAAAAAGATCCATGGCAAGGTCGTGGAGAATAAAATTATCTACAAAATATGGCCGGTCAAAGTTCAACCATGATCATATCGTGGGGGTTGAATACAGTTTTTGTCGATTAACTCGTAAAATGCTACTTTTTTGGGCTTAATACCAATGATGAGCTCTTTATCGTCGTTATCGTTTGTATAGTTTGCAAGCAATCCAACGCCAAAGTTCGCACCACACGTGCTTGAAATAACTAATAACGCCATTTTTCTAACGGCTGCTCATTTGAAAATGTAAATAGCAGAAATACGGGCAATAAAAAAATTATATATGACAAAAGTTTGTCAGATCTGATGTGTTTTCGTAATCTGTTATGAACGTATTTTGACATTTAGCAGTACTGATTGACTCTTAAGGCGGCTACACATGTAAGAAGCAAAAATTGCATAAGAAGCACGCATGTTCAATCTTCTTGCGCATGCCTCCACTTCTTTGTAGTTTTCACACGATGCAACCATGCGTCCATCCTTAAATAATGTCGTGTTCGGAAAGTGACGTGTTCACACTTTTATTTTCAAGTGAGATTTGTTTAAGCATGCAGATGAAAATTCGACCATACTTCAAGCTGGTGTTCAATCATCATGCTTGCGTAAAGCATCTCATATACACGATCAAGCGGGGTTCCACAAAAAGTTTGAGCATGCGCCTTTATGACCGCTGCATGTTTCCATGTTTTACGGTCACAGTGGGCAGATAAGAGTTTGAGGCGAGGAGAGAATATAGGCTAGTTAGTTGTTTATGGGTTTTTTTAATATGAAAGACTAGAGTTTTAGAAAAGGCCCTTTATACTGTCGACAATCTATTTTCTACGTATCGAGTGCAATGTCGAACAGCAGCTCTAGTCGGTTTGCTGTTAGTTAATACCTCCACGTTGTATATAAAGCAAAGGATCCTGGGTGTAGGATGTGTGTCAGCTAAACTAGTACGTCTGATACAATTAACTCACCTCGACACAAATGCTCGAGTAAGAGTAAGAGTTCGAAACTCTTACAGGTGCCTTCCAAGCTAATCAAGGGCTCAAACAGGGGGGTGAACTGCCGCCTATGCTATTAAACCTAGCCTTGAAAGCAGTCATCAGAAAGACGTCAATTTAGCGAAATTACACGCAGGTAAACAAATCCACAAAGGTGATCGGGTAGGCCGATGACATCAACATAGTAGGCAGGTCAGCCAAGGCAGATAAGAAATGCTACTCAGAAATTAAAGAAGCAGCCAAAGAAATGGGCTTGGGAATCAATGAGTATAAAACTAAGGTATGTAAGTGCTAGACGTTATGCCACGTTAGGCCGCAGTGTTCACCATGTGGGTTGCCCCTCACTCCTTTAAAAACAAAAGTTAAGGCTGCAGATACGAGCACATAGAGCAGCGATAGGTAGCAGCCTAAAGATAGATAGAGGTAGTGGACCTACTTAAGCTCAACCGCGACGAATAACAAGGAAGAGGTAGAAAAATTCAGTAGGAGAATTCTACTCGGAAATAAAACCCTTTTCACACACCGTAACTTGCTGGGATCTCGAGCAATACATCGAAAAGACGAAGTTCACACTATATAAGACTATAATTCGTCCTGTTATATGCTACGGGAGTGAAACATCTACCCTCACACAAAGATTAGAGGACATGCTGAATTCCCCTGAAAAGAAGATTTTGGGAAGCATTATAGGCCCAATTTGTGAGGAAAGAACATGGAAAATCAGATATAACAGTGAGTTATACAAATTTTAAGACGACATATGTAGACTTAGGGCCGGTTTCACAGTGAGAGTGAAGTATACTTAAGTATACATACTGGTTTCACACTTGCAACTTAAGATTTACTTAAGTATAACTTAAGTGGCAATTTCTCTAGATTTAAGTTTTTCTCAAGTTAGCATGCATAGAAAATTCAAACGTCAGTTGATTGCCAGTACATTTCAAGGAAAGCGCGATGGAAAGAAATTTTACATGTAAAGTTCGGCTATTGTATGTTCACAGTTTACAATATTGAAGTGCTGCCATAAGAATCAATTATAATAGTAAGAAGAAGAAATTGCACTGTGAAACCGAATTTGACTTTAGTTCAACTTAAGTGAACAAATTTACTTAAGCTTAAGGAAAACTTAAGTATGACTGTGAAACCGGCCCTTCATAAAATTCCATAGACTTGGTTGGGGTGGACACGTCGAGCAAAATCTTCACTGGCATCATCGAAGGAGAAAGACTCGTAGGCAGGCCGAGGAAAAGAAGGAGGATGCAGTTGTAGCAGATGCGGAGACAATACTCCACATAGCCAGAAATCGAGAAAACTGGAGGAAAAGATTAGAGGAGGCCAAGGCTAGAGTTGGGCTGTAGCGCCATTGAAAGAAGAAGAAGCCCTTACCCAAACCTATTGCGTATGTCAAAAAATAAATAAAGAAGTTTTCACATACATAAGTATGAGTTGCATTGCCATCTAGCCGTAGACTTTGGAACATTATTTATTCTGTTTATAAATGTATTCATTTAAATTTTAGGACTACCTTCACAGTTTATCCTTAATATTTATTTAAACAATAATTGAATTTGTTGCATTTTTCAAAATTCATTTTTCAATATTCAAATATCAAAAAAATAAATAAATAAAATTCAAATTGTAACAAAGAAAATAAAAATAATATCTCATAAAATTTCTTTCTTTATTAATTTATTAAACACTTTATTTTTTGTTTCTGCTATAATTGCGGATTTTTTTTATTTATTTGTTTCTTTATTTTTTTTAGTTTTTATGATACAATTCCATTTTGTCATTTTATATTATTTCTGTTTTTTTTTGTTTTTTTATTTGTTGACTTACAAACGAACATATGCTTACCTACAATCTACCTGTGCTGATGTTGCTTCTGTTGTTGCTGATGACACACACAAGAGTCTGTGAAGTATTTATCATCTGTTTTTGTAATCGTTGGATGTTATCCACAAATTTAATGAGCTCATACGGCAATTGAAGCATAGTAAACCGAAAAGTAGCAGAACTATACTAGCCCAGCTATATTGGCAGCCTGAGGATCCTGTCTGCATTGCCTCCGGATGTTCACCTGCAATTACGGCCCGTACTAATTTTAACAGTTTTGTCTAGCTCTTAAATTGATTGATTGCTAATGGCTAAATAGATAGGGTATACACATAATAAGTATAAAAAAGGATATCCTGTTGGTAACAAGGAGAAAAGTCTAGACTGTTTAAACAGTTTTAAGAGGAATTTAAAAAGGATGTTGTTGCAAAGGGCAAAATAATTATGTTTAAAAAAAATCGGATCCTCAGAAAGACATAGCCAATTAAGTTAATGTCGGCCACTGGCAGAGCATTGGCTACATGTAATCATACCACGGCGACGATATACACCACCACACCACGGCAGTATACAGGATTCGTTCTGTATAATACAAGATTATAATCCATTTTGGGATTAAGGGTGATCATTGCTCGCATTAAAGTGCCTTTGTTTGCATTTCCCATTTACTTTATTGCCTGTGTACTTCATTCTCGAAATGATATGTGGATATTGTGGAAACATTTAAATAAGCTTTAATCAAAATTAATTAATTTAATTGGGGACTTAATCAAATTTTACATATAAATCGATCCTTTTTGATGAAATTGTCGCATAATATAACTGATTGGTAATACATATGTCATCCTTTCAGACCCATGGTCTTCGATAATTACATATAACTGAATGCATTGTGGACTAAGCTTTTATTCACGTGTATTAAAGTGCATATTAAACTGGATAAATGATTTTCTATGAATAGAATTGTAATAAGGTAAATGTCATTTAATCGTCAAAGATTCTAGGAAATTTTTAATAAATTTAACACCCTTGAAAGTGGATGAAGTTCAACTAATGGCCGACCCATCCTTACACATCTTAGGCGTGACATTAGCCAAAGACTTGCGATGGAATGACCACATATTCCAAATCGCCAAACAAGGATCCCAGTGCTTGGGATTTCTTAAGAGGTGCAAGTTCCTCCTCCAGCCATCGGCCCGTGCTGTTATTTATAAATCCTACATTCGGCCTCTTCTCGAATATAACTCCCTCGTTTGGGGCGGCGCTCCAATAACCACCTTGGCATGGTTAGATAAGGTCCAAAAAAAGGCCCTTAAATTAATTGATGACGATGCCGCTTGCTCCACCATCGACCCCTCAGCTACCGTAGGAATGTAGCAGCACTGACAAAATTTTATCGCTACTATCATAGTGACTGTTCCTCCGAGCTAAATGGTCTCCTGCCTCCACGGCATTCTTATACCCGCAACACCCGATTAGCCCTCTCGTCTCATTCCCTCCACCTGCAACTCCCCTTTTCACGCACTTAACAAGATATGAATTCGTTTGTTAATAGAACAACTCGACTGTGGAATAATCTCTCGCAGTTAGTATTTCCGAGCTCCTACAACATCCAAGAGTTCAAACGCAGAGTTCATCACCACCTGCTTCAATACCCTCCCGTACCTTTATAACCCCTCCAACCCCCTCCCCGTACTAAGCTTACTGCTAGACATTGCACCATGACGTGACAAATGACATGACGGACTAGTAGTACAAAGGGTTATTCCTGAGCTTAGCACTGCCACATAAAAAAAAACAAATTCAATTTTTGGTAATTATTGTCTTTTGATGGCGGAATATTTAATTGTGTTTTTTAAGTTATTTAATTGGTCAAAAAGTCGTATTCCAGAAAAATAATTGGAATTGTTTAACTACCGAAGGGGTATAACAAACAGGAACAAACAAAGAGCAAACATTTCAACAGACTTTGTAGGTGGGTTTGCAGTTAATCTTTAGGTATAATCCATAGAACCCAGGACCATTCAGCTAGATGGTAGATCCACTCAGCCAAAAGGTAGTGGGAACTGTCGGAAGTACTTCACATAACAACTAATATATCCTAGCAAACTTCTTGGAAATCTTCAACAATGCACTTTCTAAATCGATTCGAGAAACTTTCATCGCTATAAACAGAAGTCAGCCTTAGGCAATCGCTGGCTGGCTATGTTGAGTTTGAGAATAATCCAAGTGGATCTGGGAACCAAGATGGTAATCAAATACCCCAGCTGAGGTACAACCCAAGGAGGAGTGGTTTCTCCGTTAATGCAGTTAGAAACGAAAAATAGCATAGTACAAAAGCTAGGCAAAAGTGGAGCTATAGTAGTAGAATACGCTAGTGATAATGGTGTCAGGAATGTTTACAACCATAATTAGTGAATCCTGCAAGGAGGCCTGAACAGAGCATCCGTCTGACTATCAATCCCAGGCCAAACTGAGTTAAAGATATTCATGGGGAAAATGAAAACTCCCTCCTTCAACTGCGCCAGGTTGGATGGCTATATCCTCACTTTTTCCTTTAGAATGAAATTTCTGGGTCTAATGTTGGACCCAAAAGTAAACAGGAAGTCGAACATAGCGCCCGAGTAAAAATAAAACTTTTCCGATCTTACTCTGAAATAGGCCCTCACCGCGTTAATACGCCAGCGTTAAAACGCCCTTCTATTTTTCCAAATGCAGCTCGCTATAGGCACGTGCCAATAAAAGATGAACGGAATAGTCCAAACAAAGCACGGTACGCTCAACCTTCTTTTAGATTAAAAGAGAGCAAAATTGGGGCTTTAATAAATTGTATAGGACGAAGAAAAGAGGCAATTAGGTTGGTGGCGGTTGGTGAAGCAGCATTGAACGTGTTTAGTACTTAGTTGGGGGACCGCTTGGGAAAACGACACTCGTGGTTGGAATGGTAGATTACGAATACATTTATATCTGTAAGATGTGCGTGATATACCTCTGACGGGCGTAGTTTTAGATTTTCATGCATGTAGCAGGGGACTGCATAGCCGTGTGGCAGGCGTATTTGTTTGCTATGCGTGCTACTGCGGAAGTGTATGCTTTTCAATAAATTATTTATACTCGGGAAGGAGGATGAAGAAAGTCGGACAACATTATACGGCAAGAGATGGGGTCTCAATTCAAAGATAATCTTGCGGATGTACAGAGTCATGATTCGTTCAATCCTAAAGTAAGGCTCTTTGGTTGTTGGACAGTGCTTAGTAGAACCTACAGTGCCATAACGTTGTCCAGAAGACGGCAGTAATAGGGGTAACAGGTGCACGCATTGATATTTTTGCGGCGGAGAGTAGGAGCTTCCCCCCTCGAATATGCAAGGAAGGAGCCCAAGACAGTGCCATTCTGGTGCGCGGGCATTTTATCGCAGCTTTACAGAGGAAGTGGAGCGAGTCTACTACTAAGAGCTGATGGATTCACAGGTTGATGCTGGAAAGAGTCACTTCTTCGTTAAAAGAGGCTTCCTCTACCACCGGCCTACAAAATTAAGTGATCGCCATCCTGACATTCGAGTAACTTACCTCTCCCATTCCTGGAGCAGACTCCTGCAAGGTTTCAGTTGGTAACCTCAGTGAACGGGGCGAAAGTGTTGGTGATCGCTGAGGAACATTGCAAGTTGGGAGCAGCTGAGGAACATTGCAAGTTGGGAACAGATTTGGTCATTGGCTTTTCTGCCGCCCGCCCTAACCCTAAGCTGTGCCCAATGAAACTTCTAGTAAATTTGGCCGCCCGTCCGCTTTAGCTGGTCATTTGGTTCACAGAGAACATCAACTCTGTGAATGGTGGGCGATGCATTTTGTGGAGTTATCTCCACCCCTACACTCTTACGCTCGTGTTTTGGGCCTCTATTCTTTTCAACAGTGGGATCTTCTGTTGCTGTCGGAAAGTACCTGACCGCAACATGGCTGTGCGGCAGCTTGTCTCGTCTACAGCGACGAGGTTGCTCCTTCCAAGGCTTAAGACGGCCCATCACGAGCCACACGAGCACGAGCGCACAGCAACCCCTAGGAGCCTGGGCTGTTCTGAGTCTTGCCCTAACTCTGCCATCGCCCTCCTTGCATGGCAACTAGTTGTTCCATGATCAGGAGAGTCTCTGGATAGTCAGTCGTAAGCACGCCCATTCTGATACTTTGGAACTTTTCTATAATTCGTTATGAGTTCGTCCGACTTCTTTTATGCTCTCTCTAGATCCGTCGTGTTCAGTCTACTCTACTCAGCTTGATGGCCTGCTGTCACCTGTTTTGACACCTCGGGCAGGGTGTGGCCTTGGAGTCAGCGATTTTATTTTTATTGGATCTTCGGAATAGTCTGGGAACCGGTGACACTAAAAGTCCCGTCATACGGAATTGGAAAACTTTTTGGTAATCGAAAGGTCGAAGTTGGACGAACAAGATAAGCTTGGTAAGCATGGATTTAATAAGCCGGAAAGGTCGGGCATACCTCCTTGAAAGTTGTGATAAGGGGTAAAAATTTGCATATTACATGTAGCAAGTTGGTTTTTATGTTATTTTACTCGTTTTGATGTTAACTTTGAAAATATCTTGGTACGCCGGCTCAAAACCTGCCCGCCGGCTCAAAACCTGCCAGAAGATTGATACTCTCACTGCACTTAGAAAAAGTGATTTTCAGATTCCCAATTGTTTTGGCGCACGCCATTCTATTAGCTTATGGGTGCACCGGGTCCCAGCACAAATAAAACTAGCACATTACTGGATCGCAAAAAAAATTAACACATTACTGGATCCCGGGGTGTTGCTTTTCGCATTCATTTTGGCGTCCTTTGTCTCATGGCGCCTAGAGCGACTGATCCACACGCTTTACCCCAGGGCCGGGACTGTTTGTTGCTCTCGAAATCTTTTGGTAGGGACTTTTGCATAAGTTGTACGCGGTTATCACAGGTCCATGTCGATATATCGTACACCTTCGCTTGCCTGTTTGGATCTTCCTCTCCTCTGGCTGCTCTTTGTGCTCCAGGCTGAGGGTGCAACCATATATACCCACTGGTACAGGTTTTCATTGTACTTTTCAGGACTGTACCGCGTAACCCGAACAGCGTGACAGATGTATTCAAAACAGAGAAAGACATAACGCAAGAAAGTGGAAAGGACGAGTCAGAGATCGACAATCATGGAGCCGAACGCTCCAGATCTAGAAGCCCAGACCAATAATAAATTGGGAAGTTTCTGATGATGAATGTCCCAAATTAGTATGATTAACTTCATCTTTCAACCAGTTTTATTTGCTTAACTCGGTGAATGCACCCAGTGACGTCGTAACCATCAAAAAAGAAAATGACAAAACAACCCTGTCGTGTCTTTGCTTCTCCATCAACTTCTTGACACAACTGCAAGCCCGATATCAAGAGAGAACGTAAACTAAACTCGTAACATTTGTCAAGAATTTTCACCTTGATTTTTCTTGAGCCACTGAGCAAACAACCCTCCGCCCTCCCCACTCCTCAGGCAATCCTTTACCAACTTTCTGATTTGTTTTGTACCTGGTAAGATAAACAAAAAATACATGGTTGTCACATTGTTAGAAGATTGTCGACTTAAATAAACGTAAACTATATCTGGACTGAATGAATAGCTCCCAGGTTGTCTTTGGCACAAGTCTAAGAAGGGACGGAGGGAGCATAAAGGACTTGAAGTAGAAACAAAACGACTGGTCAAGCTCATAAGGAGATGAATTCATGTGGCATTAATATTAGCAGGATTATAAAGGAATTAAGATAGTCTCGGCTATCGCATTATCAGAACACTAACTTTAATTTAAAGGTCGCTCATTCGAGGGTAAAGGGAGGAAAATTACCGGACACAGGAAACCACCCCGTTCCACCCCGTTCTTGGGGCTAAGAAAATGCCTATTCTTGTCAGCCCCTATTCAAAAGTTAATTACTTCCTCCTGTTGCTTCTTCTTCTTTTCCTACTACGGGGGCAAATTAAATTGAATTATAAACTTCGGGCCATCGCCATACAATTGTAGTTGGGCGTTCTATTATGCACAGGGGGTATGAGCCTGCCGTCGGGATGGCCGTTCGCCCATTTTCCTGCCCTTGCAACTTATCTCGCGTAATTAATCAGGTCAGTCCTTAACAAAGACGATTTCACCCAATTAAATTAATGCGATAAAAGAGGGGGAATTTTATTGAAATTTTACACCGTTTGATGGTATTTGGTTATGAAAAGAGCCAGCGCCATCTAATGTGCAAAGTATCAATTAAAATAGTTGAGCGACAAGAGATAATAGAAATGAACGATGTAATTTTGTGATGGGCTTACGTAAGGACAATGAAAATTGTATGGGATAATTTTCATTATGGGATGGTTGCTCGGTGTTAATAAAAAAAGGGGTTGTAATTGAAAATTTCCAGTTGATAAGTTTGGTAATATTTGTGGTTGAAACTGTGCGAACTGGGCGTTTGCTTGTCTGAGGATAAGCACACCCAGCTTCGGTAGATTTCAGTACTATCACAAAGTATCACTCACAAGCAACATTTCTGTTTAAAATCCTATAATTTAAAATTGAAAGAGGTCTACGAATTTTTATTGTGCCTTACCACACCTCAGTTAAAGTTTGCATAAAATGCATCAAGTCTGGTCTGCTTGGTCTAAATATCTCCAAAGCTCTTAATACAGCATAGCACTCAGCTCTGTCAGTTTAACTCCAAAGTATTTGGAGTTGATTCCGACATTTCAGCGAAGGTAGTATTGGATGGCTTCAAATGTCGGCCCCATACAATTGCTTCTGGTGTCCCACAGGGGTCAATTTTGGTACCCGGACTATTTCTAATTTTTATAAATGCCGTACTCTCAGTCTCCTACTATCTACTTCATAGCTTCGCTGAGACGGTACTCTGCGTTAATCTACGCTATCGATAATATAAATGGCCTCGGAAGCCTAGCCGTGATCGAATCCGCACCGCGGCATGGTCCTTCGCCTTACGATTTTACCATGTAGAAAACTTTCCATCATTCTTGTCTTCACTCTTTAAAAAAAAAAATCAGAACCGCAAAAATCCTTTCGTATTCAATACTTCCAAAACGAAGAACTGATTTATTTCCACCAAAATCCGCTACGCCTACACATCCGTGTTAGTTTGATGAAAACGAGGTTAGTCGATCGGTCCCTGATGAAACCCTGGTCTGGTGAACTCCACGCGGTTTCTTCTTGTCTGGCTGACAACGCAGCGAGAGAATTATTCGAATGCAGTTGGTTGAGTTAGGTGACATGCTCACCGGACATCCTACTCCCTAATTTACAATCTAACTAAAGAGGATAGAAATATGGGAAGAACCTACCGCAGGCATTATTTCGTGGAAGAAAAGTCTGCTTGCTCTATATAGTTCGGCGATATCAAGAAATATATTTCTATTTCTATGCGGATATGGTCTAAAAATTTGAAGCAGTTTCGTCTAAAAATCTTAGGGGCAAAGGCTGTCAAGAATACAATTGGTTTGAATGGCGGCCATATTACCTTAACCTCATTAAAATAAGGTTCAAAGTAAATCGGAAACAGGAAGAGCAAGAATAAAATGGAAATAAGATGGAAGTATAGCTACACTGGTTCTTAGCCACTTGTGAGAATGAAACTCACCACCACACCTAAAAAAGCTTTATCCAAGACACAAACTCATTTCTGGCTCAGCATCGGTGTAGCTGTTCTACTGAAGATCATAAGCAGGACCTGAAGTATCTGAGTAAGATTATAACCACCTAGGTATCTCCTTACGATGCCACTCTAAATCAAATCGAGTACACCAATCGATAGATAGTCGTCGACGACGTACAAACGTACGAGGTTGTAAACTTCGACTCTGAGCACTATGTTGTTCATGTGGCGCTTTAAAAGTACAATACACCGCAAAAAAGATTAGTTTCCGCGAATCACGCACGAATCAACACTGCTGCCTTGCTCAATGGCCCACAACTAATCTTCAAGAAGGATAAAGTCCAGATGCAAAGAGAACGAAAGCTAGACATTAATAAATACTACTGCCTCTATTCTATGTGAAAGTAAAGATTGGAGCGATTAGTTTACCTATTATAGGAAGCATTTTAGCTCATTGGTTGTTTTTTTGGACTGTTTATTGCTTTATCTATTGTTCAGCTACGAACTGTAAAGTGTAGTGGCAAAGAGGGACGTATAAAAAAGCCGTCAGACATCTAGCAACTGGAGATGAGAATTCTTTGCATCAACTAGGCTTCTATAATGAAACACGGCCAGGCGAAGAACAGTACAAAGAGGTCAAAATTGGTTTAAAATGAGAATATGTGCTTGGGAGAGAAACTGGTATAGTATAGAGAGCGTAGATAGATGCGGACGTTCTAGCAAAGGGTCTGTGCTATTACGCAATTCGGACCATGTTGCATATCGTACAAAAAAAGGCGATAACTTGAGCGATGATCCAAAAGGCACCATGGAACTGGGCACTTTCAGGAATTGCTTCACGACGAGCTAGTCAAGAAATCTGACGATAATTCGACCTTGTTACCACTAAACGTAGACGCCTTTAGCAAAGCCATAAACGGGCGCAAAAATAACAATGCCTTGGATGCGGATTGCTTAGCTGAGTTGGTATAAAACTTGATTGAATTGAATGTTGTGCGGTAGTATGACAGTAGGAAGTTTTGTCAAAATATTGGAAAATGGGCATCCTGTTATTCGAACATTAAACAGGCGATATAGAAGCCTTCATACATATATACGCTAGAAACATCAAAGCCCAGTACTTAAGTCTCCTCATAAAAATCAAATAAACAATTTATCAGATTTGTACCCTGGAGTAGGCAATGGAAAACGCGATTTCATAGCATTGCTAACATAAAACTCTACAAAGCCATAAGAGAACTTGATCCTATTATCTATCTACAATGGATTACGAAAATGAGGTTTGGCCTATCGCTAGATTAATCGCTGCAGAAGGAAAGTCCCAAATTCGAGTGTGACAGGAAGAAGAACCATTTTCCATAGAGGCACATCCAAATACATGTTTATTCAGCAGTAGTGATGAGCAAGACTTTCCTTGCAATTCTTCCTTTTATTGTACATTTAGCAAAAGCAAAGCAAGAACAAGACAAGACACGACAAAATAAGACTACAAGATCAAGATAGCAAGACTTTTTGCTCATCACTAAATGCCTAAAGTCTTGCAGTGATGAGCAAAAAGTCTTGCTAAAATTCTTGCAAAAAGTCTTGCAGTCTTGTCTTTGTCCTGCTAAATGTGCAAGACAAGACTTTTTGCTCATTACTGGAAAACTTTTGCCACTTAGGGATGAGCAAAAAGCCTTGCTATCTTGATGTTGCAGTCTTGAATTGTCCTTGTCCTGTCTTGTCTTGGTCTTGCTTGGTCTTGCTAAATGTGCAAGACTAGTCTTGCTCATCACTATTCAGCAGTATTATTAGTAGGTAGTGTAACTCTACCACAATGGTGCACATTGTGAGATTTTGGGGAGTGGGGTGGGGGGGGGGGGCGGTGGTCAAGCCAAATCTCACGACATCTCACCAAGGGAGAAAAGGGACGAAAAATCACAAAAATCGCCTCACGTATTTTACGACTACCCCTATCATGCACTTGGTGGAGGGGGGAAGGGCTAGTGAAGGCTATTGCAGGAGGAATCAGGAATGTAAAGAGGGGAGAAGAAAGTAGGAAAGTTATGTAGGTGGGAAAGTGGAAAACGCGAAGGACTGTGTGGCTGCCGGGATTCGAACCTGGGACCTCTGGGATGGTAGCCAGGCACCATACTTCCAATACTTTACAATACCGAGGCCCCCGGTTGGATTTATGGGATAAGGCAGTGAGATAGTCCAAACCTCCGCTAGAAGGATGGACGGAGGCCAGGGTTCTGAGAGTTTAGCAATGCCTAATAGAAAAACGCCCTTAACAATCCCGTGGAGGAAACAGTTTCGCGAAGGTCAATCCTGTAAAGTCGAATTAGCAAGGAGGTATCATTGTTCTGCAGATGCTCAATTTAGTTATTATATACTTGCTATTGTGAGTTTTAATCACCGAATAAGAGAAAGTTATTGTTCTTAAATAAATAAAAAAGCTCAGTGAAATACAACTGAAGGTAATATTAAAAACACAAAAACTTGCACAATTCTTCATTAGTAACACTAATTACATTCTTAAGCACAAGTTTACGGAAATACAATATTCAACCTCTAAACAAATTTACATTTAACCCAGTCATTCTGCATTAACTAAATTAAAGTGAAATGAAGCCGAGAATTCTTGAAATTGACGAAATTCCAGCGAAATGAAGTGTGCAAATGCAAAACTTCTCCACGTGCAATTCCCGGGTGGGTAAATAGTTCAACTTTTTCCCAGCGCTTCGTTCTCATGATAAGTAAAAAAGGGTTAAGAAGCTGGAAACTTTCAATATGTTTTTCGTGGAAAAGCCGTCAGAGAGATATTAAAATGTCTACGGGAAACAGCAATGGCTGCAAAATCCGCATGGAAAATATGGCGAAAAAAGTTGGTGACATAATTTACTGATGGGTTTAGACTAGAGCCATGACGCAGACAGATGGTAAGTTGGACGAATTGATGTCCAGAGGAAATGTGGAAATGTATTTTTGCAAGTTTAGGACAGAGATTCGCAGAATGGAAGTGTTTGCGTGGATAGAAGCAGACATGTCAGTCAAGGAATAGTTATGGACTTTGCTAGTAAATAGTCTCTTTGAGCTCTTGGTTATAGTGGGTTTTTCGTAAAGATAGGGAAGTATACTTGATATGAAAGGAATTACTTTATTATTGAATGAATGATAAACGTGAAATGAAGTTGCTTCAATAGTGTTTACCACAGTTGATTATATGAAGGAGACAAGTTCTGTTGGTGCAAAGAGCACAGCACACTTAACTGGGCAATGGTAACTCCCTAAACCAGCATTAGTTTGGACACCAATAGACATCACAGAATTGTTGATCAATTCTTATGTAATTGTAAGATTATTCATATTCATTTATGGACGATTTCTTGAATGTATTGTTTTCGAAAAGCAGGGCTTTAGATCATGTGGGTGCGCCGAACCGACAAGACTCTAGTTGCAGAAATAAAATTGCTAATGTAGCAGTATTGGCCCTAGCCGAACTAGACATTCGCAATGGGTTTAGTCAGTGGATCGTCCTTATGACCCGCAGAGAGGAGTCCTCTGGCCTCTACTACGGCTTATGGGTATGGATAGGATTCTAAAAACATTAGAGAGAGAGAGGCAGTACAAAGGCAGTCACCATGCCGACGATGTGGTGATTCTAGTGGCAGGAAAGTTTCTATCCACAATTCGCGAAATGTTAGTGGGTCCAAGCGTTGCTGCTTTTCACCAAAAGAATAAAAATCTCTGATTAAAGTCGTTCTACAATTAATGATCTTGTACTAATCGTATTACGAACAGATAAATATTTCGGCCTCATTCTGAATTGGAGGCTCCACTGACCTATAATAATGGACTGCTCATCAGCAATTATTCCCATACAAACCGATGGCACCAAAAAGGTATAGTCGCTCGCTCATCCATAAGCCCCCAAACTGACAGAAGCACTCAGAAGTAAAATCAGACTGACAGAAATAAAATCAGGTTAAATCAATTAGAAAAAAATAGACGGGTATAGTGATGTTTATATCTTTTGCTCTTTTCCCCATAGACCCCCGGATTTTGACATACAGAATGTCAGTTGCTAAAACAGGCGTTAAGAACTTAAATCAGATACACATAAAATTTGCAAATTAATGAAAAAAAGGCATTTTAAAAGGTGAAAAAGTGAAAATAGTGTTTATTAATTTTTTTAAACAAAATATTTGTGTTGTTTTAATGTTTTAAGTACCTACGTATTTAAAAAAATGTAAATTTCAAAAGTGATTCCGGTGTTTACATGCAGTAAAAAAAGGTTTGTAGCCTATGGAACAAATTGGTGCCATGAAAAATTCCTCATGAGCAGTCCATTCTATATGTCAGTGGGAGGCTCAATAACGAAGAGAGGCCAAGTAAGGTCAGAATAGTTTTATATGCCAAAATGTCGAACTTCGGCAAAAGATACGACTTTAAGGTCGCACTTGCAAAAAAAATATAATATATCGAATCCAAACTAGGCCAAGCTCAAAGAATGGCATGTCTCGGGGTTACGGGTCCTCTGCATACAACCCTGTAACGGCAGGCTATCAGTGTATGTAAAAATAATCACCCGTTATCCACTGTACACTCAATATTTGACTGAAAAATTTAAAAAAAAAAATTAGGTCAAGAGATCGAAAAAAAGAAGGATTCTGATTTGAATTTTGTGTTGACGAGAAAATTTCGGAAAAGAAAGAAAAAGTGTGATTTTAGTGACCAATAGTTACTGGTACCGAGGAAGTTTTGGATTTGCCGTAATATTGATTTGTCTCCAATCAAAGCTAAAGAAATTTGGAGAAAAAATAGAAGAAACAAGAAAATTTTGAAAAAAAGTCAAGAAAGGGTTCTTTTTTGGTAAAAAACTAATTTGGTTGAAAAGGCTCACCAGGAAGAAGGAGCGAAATATATCCGAGTTATTGAAAAGTTTTGCTGGATGGAACGTGCGTTGAGGCAACCCCTGTTTTGGAATTTAAATTCCAAGGACGGCGCTGGTTCCGGCGGCCGATATTAAATCGCTTGTGGAGGTCTACCGGGCTATATCAAGTCGATGGTTGATCTTATACTAAGAAGAGGCTTTCCGTGATTTGGCTGCCCAATAAGGATGAGTACATAATACCTGTTAGGTAAATTGATTATATTATACTGTGACAAGATTATCTGTTTTATTTCAATTTGTCAAACTATCACAACATATTAATTTATTAGTTAATTTTCCGGATAGTTTGTAGTGACATATTTTTGGAGTGTTATCGTGCATGCTGTTTTTGTTGATGGTGGTTAGGTTGATTTTATATAAAAATTGGTTTAGAATTAGAAATAATAAATTTTTTTGGCTTTAATTTTTATTAGTTTTGAATCTAATCTTTGGTTAATTTTTTTATTGATTGGTTGTAATGTGACAGTTCAGTTCATGTTGGTTAATTTTTTTTGATTTATCAAAACAAAGAAAAAGTGAATTGAACTGAAGTGGATGTGATGCTTACAATCTGAAGGCATATTTAAGAATTTTTTTCTATAGTTGACATTCCGGTTTTGGTTACACTAAGATTGTAAGCAAGAACATCCATTATCAGTGGCTATATACGTCTTGCATGACGAAGGATTGGTGTTTAATTGTTTTATTTACACGTTATATACACGTACTAAGATTTTTGTCAAAAAAACAACGCGTACTGGCCAGGACGGGTTTATCTCCATAATTTACTGTCGAAATTGTCATTAGGCTAAAATCCTTTGCATCGTTTTGTATTTCTTTATTGTTTATGTATGAAGGAAAAAAAACTAAAGAAAATTAAATAAAACTTATTTATTAAATAAATCTATCTATAAAAAAACCATCATTTGCTAGATTGTTGAAGTTTATATTGGTAGGCAAGCGCAGTGGTAGCAGTGTGT
This sequence comes from Thereva unica, assembly GCA_949987705.1. Classification (NCBI taxonomy): domain Eukaryota; kingdom Metazoa; phylum Arthropoda; class Insecta; order Diptera; family Therevidae; genus Thereva; species Thereva unica. Next base: position 149,984,715 of record OX465282.1, read on the forward strand.
GTGTGGTGATTGATATGATGGAGGGCTAAGGGCTCTATGATGGCGTAACAGCGGACGAGCCCTCTGTCCCCAAAGCTTTTATTTACAGGAACCCTCCTCGCTCTCCTTTACTTTCTCGGACGATGTCGTGAAGGAGACACTCACAATTAGGTAAGTGGTGGTGCCGAATCATGTGCGGTATTCTCAGGTTCTCTCCCCCAAACCCACGACCCCCGGCGAGCCAGCCCTACTTTTGAGGCCTGAGGTACCGCTTTGAGGTTCGGGTTTTGGACATTTTTATTTTGGAGTTTTAGCTAAAATTTTCGGTTATTGTTGGTGGATCTGAGGTTGGCTCTTCGGGCTCCCAACCTAGGGTTCACATAACAACCCTGGAGTCAATACATATTTAGCTCCAGTAGGCGCTAGCACGGCTCTAGCGCTACGACTAGCGGGCGTCTAGGTGGAGAAGACATACTTATATGCAGTAGTGCTAGATAGAACACGATTATAAAATGAGTTCTTAAGAGGTGCCTCTTTGTTCTTTTGAGCCAGTACAATGTCATACTTGAAATGAGGCGAGCCGAGGTAAGAAAGCAAGTTGTTAAAGTAAGTAAGTTGGAAATTTTGTTGCCGAAAAAGAAATAACAAATGTCCCTCCAGTAGGTATTTACAGTTTTGCCTCACAACATTTCATGTTGGAAGACTTTACTCCCTCAAAAAATCTTAGAAATGCCGCTCCAGTACAAAACTGCACTCTATCGAAAAATGTTAGAAATGTCTCCCCAGTTCGTATTTGCAATTACACAATCGTTTAGCTAGATACACATACTGACAGGACATTTCAAGAAATTGAGGCCTCAGTACAATTTATCATGGTGTAAGGAATAGAAGTACTGCCTCGTGTAAGTCCTGCTCAATAATAATAATACTATGAGCCATGATAGTAATGGTTGGTAGTAGGTGGAATATAAATATCCCGGCTGGTGGCAGTTCCTTCCTTCACTTCGCTAGCTCTTCACTATTTTCCGACTAGAGCTGTTGTTCGACATTGCGCTCTATACGAAAAAAATAGATTGTCGACAGTATAGGGGCTTTCCCTGAGCCTCTAGTCTTTCACATAAAAAAATAACATTCCCGCGTCCCGCGTGATCTGCAATTCTCCGTTTTTGACAAAAAGCTTCAAGGGTTTTTGGAGCCGGTTCTTCCGCCATACAAATACACAGACTATTCGGGACCTTGATTTTTGTCATTACGGTTTCACAAATTTAATCAGAAAAGCACTCTTCATCAAGGTTGTGTATTTTACGATTCATTAGGATTAAAGTTATCGCAAAATATTTCCAAGAAAAACTCCAAAATTTTCCCAAAATTGTCTTTAATTCCAGGAATTCGAAAATTTCCAGGTAAACAGTGAAACTCTCACTCTGCGTCTGGTATTGTATGTATATTGGATCGGCGGTACATATTTATTACTTGCAACATAATCTTACCCAGAAAATGAAATTTGTGCTCTCGGGGTATTAAATCAGAACCATTAAAAACCAAAATATTTTCTTTCCCTCAGCGGAAAACTTTATTAAGTTAATTATATTTGCTGAGCCGATGATCATGTTACCAGAAAATCATTTCGAAAAGAAAGAAATTAGAGAGAGAGCGCAACAGGGTCGCCGGCAAATAAAATGTAGAAAAGAAAGTGCGCGGTTGTTATAGCGGAGAAAGTACCAGCGGCTGGAAATTCGCGATAAAATTTAATGCTCCTTTAAGATTGTGCTCTTTCGTGGAAGATGCTTGTGTACAGAATATGTAATCTCAGCAGAACTCATTCAAGGACAGCGGAATGATAATAATAACAACGGCAAGACGATATTACTGCAGTCAACATTAAGTCGGCTTTCATTGAGATTGGAAGTCTAGACGGGATTTTAATAATGGCAAAGGAAAAGTTGATTGGATACTCGCATCAACCGATGATGAATTACTTTTTTAGGTTTAAGGGCCTGGAAACAGTGGTATCTTGGTCAAGTACAGATGGGCAGGTTAACACAACAAACTCCAAACTCCTTTAGAAGCCGTTACCATTTACGAGTTACTCAGTTTACACCATTTCGTTTCCATTGGTCTGGGCTACACTAATCCAGTTTGTGTTGATTTTGAAAGCAATTGATCCGCTTGGTTAAATTCAACTCGTTTATCTGGGTTGGGACTTCGAAAACCCCTAAATAGAGAGTAGTTTTACAATCTACAAGAAGAAACAAAACGCACTCAGAAAAGGCCAGTAGGTAGACCCAGGAGGAGATGGATAGACTCTGTGACCAGCGCCGGCCCTAGCCCTTGTTGAGGCTGGAGCGAGATTTTCTTTCGGCGCCCTTTGGTCGACGCTTTCACTTGGCATAAATTGTATTTCCAGTTGTACTAAATAAAATTTTTTCGTGCACTGCCTGTCTGCCATTTCCTTACGGGATTATATCTGACCTTTTGCAAACCTTTATGGGCTGGGGGCCCCATAAGGATTTCGATCGTGGTTTTAGGGTCACAGCCCCGCCTGTAGCGGCGACAGAGGAAGCATGTCTTCTCAGAGTTGCTTCCTCGACGTTTTGCCAACAGCACCACACTCTTTGGAGGCTATTTGGTTGTTCGTATTGCATGGTTGGGCATTAGGGCTTGCCCAAGTCAGTAAGGTTGAGATGGTAGAGAGTGTCATCTTCTCCTTAAAAGAGGCTTCTCCTACCATCAGCCCAAAACTGCAGTGTTCACCATCCTGAAAATATCATCTCTGTGAATTTTATGTGGTGCATTTTGTGGAGTGTTCTCCTTAGGGTCTGACTTTTCTGAAGTCTTTTCAAACTGTATGGCCAAAGCCTTCGCCCTTTGCGAGGATCTAACCCTCTTCTTATTAAGAAAATCGGCATCCCTTTCTTCCTTGGGGGCCATGCAGACCCTACCAGCCTCTACACGGGAGTAGCCAGCTTCCAGATATCGCGTAAAACGTTGTCGGGCTGCGACACCCTGTCTTCTGAAAGCGGTCATTTTTTCGAGTCGCCTCTCCAATTAGGTGCTCTTAAACCGCAGGAGATCTAAGGAGATATTCCCTGGGTTTACGGGCTCAGACTGCCCTTCCTGAAAAAGAATCCCGAAAACTCTCCTTCACTGGGACCACATTCGACACCAAAAATATCTAACTGGCCTTGTAGGTCATCCTTTTGGGAGCCGTGGGAACGCCAGAAATGTTTCGAGCGTTACGGTATTTCTATATTGATATCACGAGCTGGGCGAGAAAGGACGGTTGCCCATGGCAGAGCTCCATATCACCATTGAAAGGCTAATTCAAACCGAAGTTCGCCGAAGTCCATCGTTAGTAGTACATTCACGCAGTACCATTCATAACTTCAGCACGATTGTTTACACATTAGGAGTGTGGTTTTTATCGAGATAGATCCGCCGCATTCAGTCTGCTCCATGGACCTCGAGCAGGATGTGCCCTAAGGCCATGTAGGATCGGTCTTGGAGTCAGTGGTCCTTGCTTGTGCCGTGTTCGAGTCACATTGATGAGTACATAGACTTGGCTAGATACCAACAACGCCCTCAAAAGTGCCATCAAAATTTTATTTTTTGCTCGAAATTGTTTTTCGCATTCATTTTGGCGCCCCTTACCACCTGGCGCTTAGAGCGGCCGCTACACTCGCTCTACCCCAGGGCAGACTCTGTCTGTGACGGCTGACGCAGAGGCAATGCTCAACATCCGGAACTGGTGGCTTGCTACAAGGGACCGTCAAATTTGGAGAAATGCCCTAGATGAAGCCAAGGCTCGATTTCGGCTGTAGCGCCATTGGATGGATGGATGGATTGGTTGAGGAACTAAAGTGGCATCGACGGCCGACGGTGGATGATAATCCAGCGATCGGCACCGAAGAAAACCTGGCTAAAGAATATAGAAGGCGGCCTAAAGAATCTAAGATTATCAGTCACCGAGGCTCAAGACGTCGCCAAAAACCGGCAAGAATAGAAACGTGAATAGAGATCGAGACCCAACGGCACCGACAGCAGCGTACGGGACGTCCCACTCGGACCGCCAGCTAACGGATCAAAGAAGAAAGAAGAAGAAGAATTAATTGACTCACTTGCTTGACTCACAGAAATTTGATATTAAGTGAATAATTGATTTATTGATGACTTATTCTGCAACTACTATACTTGTAACTGAAATCTTTGGTCTATGCACCTAACGTTGCGTACAGTACAGATCCTCCAACTACGACGTACACCCAAATTTTCGATTTAATAAAACTATTAGGCTATTCAACCCACAACAACCCGATATTGGGTATTACGTTATCGAATATCCTTTATGATTAGTGTTATTATTTATATCGAAGATCCTCATCCTTCCTACTACCTATGAACAGACAGGAATTCCTTATCCAAAGATTTGCTAATCGATATCGAATTTAATTTAGAGCTTATGTGCTACGGAAGACTAGTCCTTAACTTCATTCCTTCAAATATAAAGCAAACAGATTCCGCACCAGTGAGCAAACTATTTCCATAGAATCTTCAAGCTAGACTCCATTAGCCGAACAAGAGAGCAGCAAAATTCTTAACCTTAATATAGTACAACACAACCGAGAACACACACAACTGGGAGCATATCAAGCGATTAATTGGTTTACGAACGTTAACGATCGAAGGCTTTTCGAATAAAATGAATGCCTGATTGTGGCCAGTTCCGATACCTATGCTCTTGTATACACGTGAGCAGTCCCAGGGATTAGTCCAGAACTATCTTCTTAGGATTGTTGGCCCGGCTCTTCCTCATAATTAAACTATACTACGAGCTGCCATGAACATGCTCTAATAAATTTCGCTTACACGCTCAAATTTGCCCCACACAAAGCCACCGACATTAGACACACTTAATACCTGGCTTGATAATGATTTATTATTTGCTATTTTTCACGAGCATGTTTGCCTGGGGCGGACATTCTCCAGTTGCTGGAAATTATCCCTTTTCTTAATTAACTGTTGTGTTGGTAAACGCTTTGTTTTTTTTTCGTCCTGCTTTCTTATTCAGGAGAGATGGGCGAGGAAAACTTGAGAGAAAATTGAGAAATTCTTCTTTCATGAGGTCCTAGAGACGCTCCTGAGAAGTTTCGGCGATGGGAAGGAGTTTCAGGGGGCACTAAAGATATACAGGTACTTTAAAAGATTATTCTGGTAATTGATTTCTTTAAATTTGTTTAAAATTCCAGTAGTAGAAATTTAAAGTTTTACCATCTAGTGAAGAGATCCTTAAATTTAAAAACATTTTCTCTTGGAAGATAGCCAGAGCCTTGGGGCCAATTAGGTTGAAGGATCACGTCACAGGTACTGGATTTCGTTTCAATTTCTTATAAAGTTTAACGTAAACACAACAAAGAGCCGGAGGTTAGTTTAAGAAGTCCAAAAACTTTGTATTCTGGACTATATTTAAGAAATGTTAAAGTTGTGCAACAGAATTAGCTTAAGATTTTGGTTTTTGTGGGCTACATGAAGTCCACAAAAATTCAATCAATACCATTATAGCTAAAGCTATAGCTAAAGGGAGGAGCTTTATCTCCACTACTGTTGTGAATTGTTGAAGATGAGCTCGTATAGCTACACAACAGCTGACACTTTTTTTCCGAGGTTATGTAGACGACGTTTTGATCTTAGTAACAGGTGTAACAGCTGGTACATGTCACTGCATCTGCAGTAGACGCTCGATTTGGTTTCCAGCTGGTGCCCCAGCGTATCAATTATTCTGGACGCAACGGAATGCGGAGTCAACGGAATGGAATATTGCTGGTTATACTGACGGAATCGAAAGTATGCTGCAAATGTCACTTTCTTTCGGCAATGTATTGCCAAATTTTGCACTTATTCTTAAAATTGTTATATCCGTGCAATATAGAGTAACCTGGAAATCTCCTAATGAGGAGACGGCAAATGCTATAGACCATATACTTATTAGTACAAGGTACAGCTCCAGCATAATAGATGTTAGAACGTACCGTGGAGCAAACGTGGACTCAGACCATTTTCTGGTGGGTGCTAAGATAAGAGATAGGATTTCGTGCGTTAGGACAGGAGGAAGGGTACAACAAAACGAGCGAAAATATAATACCGCGGCCCTCAACGAAGAACAAATTAGGGAAGAATATGTAGCAGAGCTAAATAGAAGGTTCGGTGCATCGAATAACGAAGCTACAAGTATCGATGCCAATATTGATGAGGAATGGGCAAAACTAAGTACCATAATAAAGGAAGCCGCTGCAACCAAGCTAGGCTATGAAAGACGAGCAAGACGTCAAGACTGGTTCGACGAAGAGTGCGCTAGAGTAACGAAAGATAAGAATGAAGCATATACTAATATGCTGCAAAGATATAGAACTAGAAATTCCGTAGCGACCTATAAGGAAAAACGACGACTAGAAAAACGTACGCACAAAAGAAAAAAGAAGACGTGGCTGGAGGAACAATTTGTAGAGATAAACGAACTCGGGAATAATAACGAAGTGAGGAAGTTATATGAGAAAGTGAACAAGCAACGTAAAGAGTTTAAACCCAGAGTATCGATGTGTAAGGACAAAAACGGTAATATCCTGAGCCAAAAACAAGAGGTTTTAGAAAGATGGGGGGAGTATTTTAATGAGCTACTGAATAGAGGCGACGAAAATGAGAGTGAAAGTGATGTGAATCAAACAAATAGAAACGCACCAACCAATAATGATAGTGATACTGGTGCTGCTAATGAAAGTGATGTCCCTACAATGGACGACGTACAAGAAGCTATGACGAATCTCAAAAACAATAAAGCCCCAGGAAAAGATAGCATAGCAATTGTGAGCTGGAAATATGGGGGCCAAGAATTAAGGAATGGATTACATAAACTTATAGAATCGATCTGGCGTCAGAAAAAGATCCCACTTGAATGGACGGAAGGTGTGATATGCCCCCTGCATAAAAAAGGAGATCAACTCGTTTGTGAGAACTATAGGGGTATTACCCTCCTCAACTCAGCGTATAAAGTACTGTCCACTATTTTATGCAAAAAACTTCTACCCATCGCAGAAGGCATAATAGGTAGTTATCAATGTGGCTTTCGACCAGGTAGGTCCACTACAAACCATATTTCCACTCTAAGAAGAATTTTGGAAAAATCATGGGAGTTCAACATCAATATTCACGTACTGTTTATAGACTTCAAGCAAGCATATGACAGCGTCAAGCGTGAGGAGTTATTTAAAGCTATGGAGTGCTTCCGATTTCCAAAACACCTAATCGAAGTAACAAAAGCTACAATCGAGGTAGTACGATGCAGAGTACGAGTTGAACGAGACCTCTCAGATAGTTTCACATCACAGAGAGGCCTGAGACAAGGTGACGCGCTGTCATGCCTCCTATTTAACATAGTGTTGGAGAAGGTGGTGAGAGACGCTGGGGTAGAAACAACGGGATCCATCTTTAACAAGTCAACACAAACGATGGCTTATGCTGATGATGTCGCTCTAATAGGTAGGTCGTTTGCGAGTGTGAAAGAAACCTTCATCAAACTGGAAGCAGCTGCGAAAAAGATGGGATTGCTCATCAACGAAGCAAAAACTAAGTATTTTTGTACTTCAAAAAGATACGCAACTCCAAGACAAAATATCACCACAGAGGCATATAATATAGAAACCGTTAAAGAATTTACGTATCTTGGAACCGTATTGCAAGCTGACAGTGGTGAGACAACGGAGATCAGAAGGAGAATAAACGTTGCTAACAGATGCTATTTTGGACTTCGACAACATCTTACATCACGCATTTTGTCTAGAGGAATGAAGTGTAAACTATATACCACGCTAATCAAGCCCGTTCTGATGTTTGGATCAGAGGCATGGACTTTGAAAGTGGCTGATGAAACTCTTCTAGGCACTTTTGAAAGAAAAATTCTACGTACAATATTTGGCGGTGTCTGCGAAAACGGTGAATGGAGAAGGAGATATAATCACGAATTATACCAACTGTACCGGGGACCCGACATTGTCAAAAGTATAAAATTAAGTAGATTGCGATGGGTGGCACACGTACAAAGGCTTGACGATAGCGACCCCGCAAAAATAGCGTTGAATCGAATTCCTGTTGGAAAGCGAAATTCAGGTCGACCAAAAAAGCGATACATGGACTCCGTTGAGGAAGATTTAGTAAAGTTAGGCGTACGCAACTGGAAGGCATTAACCAGGAACCGAACGGCATGGAGAGAAATGTTGGAGGAAGCCAAGGCCAATAATAGGCTGTAGTGCTACAGATGATGATGATAGAATATCATTATCTTCCACTTTAGTTCTTAATTTTTCAATAAAACTGACGGCTAAATAATAAATGACAAAATCAGCAGTTTTAAATGCAGCTTTTGACACTTCAATCCGTTGGTTCCTTCAAGCTCCAAAATTTTGAGACTTTAATCCGTTCCGTTACGTTGCGTCCAGTATAACCACTTCAATACAATTTCTCTGTACTGAAACTTGACATTTCAATCCGGTCCGTTGCGTCCAGTATAATTGCGGCTTAACGGTGAATCACGTAACTTTCGTTCGTTCCTTTCGTTCTTTCAGTCTGCGAATTTAAGATACCGTATAGTCCGTATAGGGGAAATTAGCAATAACAAAACGCACGATAGGAGACAAAACTCCAAAATGGCTGAAAATTGATCTACAGCTTCCTTGTGACTTTTTAAGAAAACAATTTCGGAATCCAAAAAAAAATATGGCCGCCGGAGATATCGAGTTTTCCCGAGTTTTTCATGTATCTCGGTTTCTATAGGTTATACAACCCCGTGCGATGGTCCGACAGTGAAATTCTTTACGACTTTGATTCTAACAAAAATGTTGACCCGATTAACCCTTTCGAAGTTATTCAAGGTCAAAGTTTACAAAAATAATTTTTTGTTAATTGTTTCTTCTTTCTCCCCTTTTAACTTTATTTTTTTGAATTGAAGCTTCCTTTCGCTCGTTCCGAGGATTTTGAATTGATTCGAGCAGGTACGAGTGAATTCAGAAAACAGAAACGAAAACAAGGACAGTTCTACGAAACGGAAGCTGCTTACTCACTCATTTACAGTGATGCCATATAAACAAATACTACCAAACCAGCAGGAAAATTTAGATGGCGCAGGCATCGGTAAAGTAAAAATGAGGAGTCGATTATTTAAAAAATTAAGATTGTCTATTAACAATAGATAAAGTTTTTGTAAAAGCAGTGAAATATTTTTGATTTTTTGTTAATCTTACTAGTATACAAGACAAGAGGTAGAAATGCTGCGCAAGACAGAAACTTGGTGCAAGAGCAGCAATTCAAAGGTAAAATCCTGCCACGTATAGCCAAAGGAAATAGCGGGTTGTGTTCTATATGCTCCAGGCGGTACAGATAAGACAACTCTAATCACTTTAATTTTGGCGTCGATTCCAATGCAGTGACATAATCGGGAATTGCATCAACGCTACTTGATGGTGGATGTTTAGTGTATTCAGCACCCAAGTTCCTATTGAATTTGATCCAGATAGAAACACCTACCAACTTTTGGACGTTTCAAATGACGAAATTCCAATCGAAAGCATCGATATTATACGAAATCAAAAATACAAAAAAAAGTACTTAATGTCTCCTACTGTATATTCAAATTCTTATCACCTTAGCTACGAATTAAACGGAAGCTATAGTGCGCACCAAAATAATTGGAAATATAAACACAGGCGGGGAACTGACAATATCACACACATTAAAATTTCGTATATCGATAAAATGCAAGCGGACGTCCATTGTAATTTCCCTCCCTCATGACATCTGAACACGACAAAAGTGGCAGTGAGACAGCTGGCGCGATTCCCGATTCATCGATTTTGAGATTCCCAATTGTTTTGGCGCACGCCTATTTGCTTATGAGTGCAGCGAGGCGCACCGGGCTCCAGCTAGTATAGACATAAGTATGTACGCGAGATTTCGCTTCTCCCTTGTCTTCTTTAATACGCAATCAGGGGCGGCGCTTTTATAGGTGGAATTGGTGCACTTGCACCGGGCGCAATTGGACGAGACACTTAAAAAAATGGTTAAGTGTTCCCGTGCCTTCATTTTTATATGTATATTAAAGGAACTTCACAGAGTGATTATCCTTTTCAAGGTGTAGCCAATCAATTCCATTTCATTCGTCTGTTTTCGTCGCCTATACCCTCCTGGCCGGCACGGTGCCTTAGTTCTTGATTTGCTGTTCGTATTAGTCGTACTGTTATAAATCAATAATTCGGCTAGGGACCCCTGGATCGCCTCTGTCCTGAAGTTATTGAAAGCACCTTTTTTGTCCAGAAAGGTTGTAGAAAAACATTCTGGAGCAGATGATGAGGTTGGTAGATGTATGAAGAATGGTAGCAGTGACGCCGAAAGCCATCTACCAGAAGCTTAAAGAAGCAGCATGAGGGGAACAGTTTTGTGAAGTTAAAACGCAAGCAAACCTAGCACAAACACATGATCCCAAAGCAAATCCTGATTGGACATAGGCTTTCATAGGTGCAAATGGTGCACTTTCACCGGGCGAAATTTCAGAAATTAAGATTTTAAGAAAAAAAAAATTCGAAGAAAAAAAAATTAAAAAAGTGTTCACGTGCCCTCATTTTCATATATTGAAAAGGCTTCACAGAGTGTTGGTGTCTTTTTCCATTGCTCTTCACTGCTATAAAAAATGATCAGCTGATGGGGGCGCAATATGGCATACTGCACCGGGCGCCAAAATATCAAGCGGCGGCCCTGTACGCAATCATATTTTTTCCTCTATTTATTTTCTCTTTCTTCTTCTTGTTATCATCTATGTTTTCCAAATTTTTAATTAATGTACTTTAATTTAAGATTTTAATCTTTGTACATGTGCTAAAAATTAAACTAAATAAATAAATATTGGTGATAATAACAAAACTGAAAGTTATAAGTATAAATTTCTCATTTTTGATTTAGGATATACTTGTTGTTGTGAATGAGGAATTATTAAAATTCAAGCATACTTCTGTTTCATTTAGCACCACTTACCAAAACCCATTATGTCATAGTCATTAAATAAAAGTGTAGGAAGTAATTTTAAAAAAAAATTCAAATTACTTCCGAAAGCAATTCAAAATGCACACAAGAAATGGAGCCATGAATAATATTGTAATTTTTTCATGTGTTAACCCTCAGCAGTAATATGCATGACAAATCATAATTCAGAACGAAACACATGCACTCGAAAAAGGGCTAAAAATCGATCCCTATTAAATTCATAATAGTCATTGACGAATCGAAAACCTACTAAACCAAAAGGATTCTAAGGGAATGAATTATCGTAGGCCACTTAAGATGCCCTCGTCCGCCCCCGCGGTGAAAAATGAATAAATTCCCCCCAAACGCGCAGCCCTTATCCTTGCCGACTGAAATCGTAATAAATAATTTTGGAGCCGACAATTGTAGTCTTTTTCGTGTCTACCCTGGAAAACCCTTAAGTTTCCTGATATTCCATTCATTCAGAGGATATCCATATCAATCACAATTTATGGAGGGCATAAGAAATGATTCAAAGTCAAGCCCAAAGGACGAAAGTGAAGAAAAAAAATTGAAAACGGAGAATATATATACAAGGAAAAGGATGGCGAAGTGGTTTGTCAACTGTAGGATCTCATTTACAATTGAAACGGGCTTGGCAAGGGTTGCGTTTTGTCTCCTGCACTATTTAGCAAAGGTTTGGCCCATTCTACAGTGTCGTCGAGAGTGGTGCGGTGCGCGCCCTTTTCATCTTTGGAGTGCCCTCGCCATGGCACCAAAAACCGAGAGAGATCGTCGACGGTGGGGCCGGGGGCGAAGCCACGTTAATAATTCCAGCCAGTCGGAGAGAGAGAAAAGGTAAATTATGGCAAAAAGAACGAGGAAAAATGGTTTTGTCTGGAGTTGTTACGGTAATGCTAAAACAAGACGTGCTTTATTACAACTCGTTACAATAATGGCCCAATAAAACTACGATAAATGCTGGGCTAATATAATGGACGTAGACGGATTACTCGGGGCTTCTGCTGGATCCACCACCGCCGCGCCGCGCTGCTGCTGCTGGTGAAATTGGTGAATTGTGTGAAATGTAAAAGTTTAGAATTGTCTTGACGATAATGCGATTTGTTAAATGTAATTTGTTTAAAGTGCCCTCCATAAGTGTTTCCCATCCCCGAACGGCGGCGCTGATAGAACACACAACCACACACACACAACAACAACTCCAAAATAGATTGATATTGATGGCCTGTCCGGAAATTGAATTAAGATCGTCGATGGCTCACTTAACTGGCATTGATTTGTTGAGTGTGTAGGTGTATGCTAAAAAATAGAAAAAAAAATTAAATATTCGCCCTCGAAAGTAATTTACATGGAATTTCAAGCATCGGGTTTTAAGTGTAATTCCATGAAAGAGAGAGAGATCGTCCGGGCGGGGGTTGGAATTGGTAAGTAGGGTTCTAATCGAATACACAGGTTTGGCAGGAAATTGTACTTTTTTTTGCTCCCCAGTAGATATTAGCATGTCATTCGCCAGTTTCAAATTAAAAAAAATTGAAATTAAGGTTATTAAAACCATCCCCCCCCCGCCCCTCAATTGATCGATTTATTCGTGCTATGAATTTAACACAAGTTTTCGCTCAATACCATCCTACCACCTTCTATAAATATCATTATCTACAACGAAACGATTTCTTTTTCGCCGTGTTGTTGTTTTTTTTCGTTAATTTATTTTCTAAGATGTTGATGTTGTTCTCAAAGTACAATTAAGTGGCACGACTAAACCGCTGTTGGTTTTTTCAATAAGTTTTTCGCATTAGTGGAGGGCTCAGTAAATTCCTTGTCGAAATTGTTTTACTATCAAACTTCTAAGCAAACATCTATGGCGGTTAAATGCGATTGTAATTACCTTTGTGCATGAAAAATGAAAGTTAATGAAAAAATTGGTGGCAGCGGAGGGATTGTTTTTTTTTGTTTGTTTTTTTTTTGTTAATGTCTAAAAATTGAATAGGTTTTACCAGAAAATACCTTAATAGCATAATTTCAGCACTTTTTTATAAATTGTTTTTCTTTTGAACATTTACGATCATCAAAAATAGATATAAAATATAGAGGCTTATAGAGGGCAATTTTAACACAAATATCCGAACAATCCACGTGTCTGAAATTTTGATAGAGGCCTTTGAGGGAGTATGGCACTCCGCTCTATTGAGTAAACTCCAAGCTATTTGTATTAACTTTCTTCTAAAGAATTGGATTGAGAGTTTCCTTTCTGACCGTTCAATGAATGTATTATTGGACGGCGTCGAATCTTATCCCCACACCATCTCTGCAGGAGTGCCCCAGGGTACAATTCTATCACCAGCTCTCTTCCTAGTTTTTATAAATGACCTGCTCTCAATACCATCCAACTCACTTCACAGCTTTGCTGATGATAGTATTCTGCGTTACTTCGTATAGCTTCGAAAAAGCAAGACAAGCACGTACCAGACCTTGTCTGCTTGATCGTGAACTTATGTCCACTTCAATCAACAGGGACATAAATCTGATTCTATATTGGGGCCACAAGAATCATGTCGAATTCAACGCACGGAAAACAAAATACTGTCTCTTCTGTAAGCAAACGCGCTCCTCAGGGGCAATTTCCTCCTTCAGCCATTGGCCAGGGCTATAATCTACAAATTCTACATTCGACCCTGGCTCGAATTCAACTAATATCTCTCGGCAGGGGCACCGAGTACCACCTTAGCGTGCCTGGACTAGGTGCAAAACCGCGCCCTACAACGGTATAACGCCTTGTCGATGGCGTTATTTGCTCCGCAATCGATTCATTAAGCCACTGCAGCAATGTAGCGGCTTTGGTGAAATTCTACCTCATCTACCATAACGACTGTTCCACCGAAATATATAACGTCCTGCCGCCATGGCAATGTTTTTCCCGCAACACAAGACTTGCCCTTTCGGCTCATCCTCACTGTCTACAGCCCTTATTTTCACGCACACACCAGTTTAGAAATTCGTTCTTTTCGAGAACAACTCGACTGTGAAACAACCTCCCACAGTCAGTATTCCCGAACTCATAAACCATCCAAGAGTTCAAACGCAAGGTTCCAATTACAAGCAGAGCTGTTCACGTTTGAACGGCCTACATTACACCAAGCTTTTCGTGATATAATTGTGCTGGCAGGGATTTGAACCCGCACATGGTGCGCTGGCTATAATACACATCAGTGATCAGACCAGTCCTGACATATGGCCCCACCGTATGGGGGCCCACACTTGCCAAATATATAACATATCCAGATTGGGTCAAATTCCAAAAATGGCTTGCCACGGGATACGGGCGCCGTCTGCACAACTGCGATGGAAACGTTCAATGTAATTCTGGATCTGCTGCGGCCATCGATGGGTTAGCCTCGGCCTGTATGCCTTCCAAGCTGGTCAACAACTGCCAGAGGGAGCTAAAATCCCCGGCCGGAAGATATAGAGCCACTCTCCGGTATGTAAGGTAAGTAAATGAAAAAATTGTTTTGCTTGCAAAATACAATTTTCGAAAAAAGAGGTTTTGAGTATTTTTTTGGCCAAAAAGTGATTTTTGCAAACTTTGACCTTGAATAACTTCGAAAGGGTTAAATTTTCGAAACAATGACACGAGGACTTTTTGTAGGAAATAGGGTGAAATGTGGTCATAACGCGTAAAGAATAGAGCGGGATAGATGGAAAAGCAATGTATTAGAAGAGGTAGTTAAGCAAATTCATTCGCACAGCCCTTTTCAACAAGCCACAATGATAACGAAGTTTAGACAGGTGTCCGTAGGTTTTACTAACAATGTGATCGCAGCAGGCCACGTTGCTATTCAGTGCCAGCCCAAGATTTCTTGCTTTATTAACGCAACCAAGAGATAGCGATAGCAGAAATGTCGGGACGAACAGAAGCAGAGAGATATAAAAATACACGAAAGTCAACAGCAAGCTTTCACCCTTATGTATTTCATCTCCTTGCGTAGGAAAATAAAGCTGCACATCGTTTGCATACATATGAATTTTTGAATATCGTTAGTAAAAATTCTGAATAGCAGTGGCCCACGAATAGAGCCTTGGGGGACTCCAGCGTGGAGTAGGGCACTTGAGGAACGCTAGCCACCTATTTTAACATTTTGAGAGCGGTAAGATAAAAATCTTTGCAAAAGCTTAAGAACAGAAAAAACAAAATGTGCTTGTGGGGCCAGTTTTCGTAGAATCAGGTGATTGAAGGCTGTGAAGTTTACAAAAGCCAGATTGCCGTATTTGTATTTATAAGTTTGAGACGCAATACGCCATTATTTGAATAGCCATCAGTTTCAAAGAGCTTTGCCAGAAATGGACGAATACTGATAGGACGAAAATCGGAGGGACTGGTAGGAGAAGGGTGCTTGAGAATGATTAAAACATTCTTCTAAATCGAGGGAAACTTTGGTACCGTGAGGCAGGACTTGATAATATTAGTGAAAATAGGTAATATACGAGGCAATTCTTTTGAATGTTTGCGAAACATGGAATTCGCCCAATTCATCACAAGGTGCCTTTAAGTTGTCATCCTAAAAATCCGCTGTCAATATAGAAATACAAAAATGAAGAACTATTGCGACGTGTCAACCAAGAATGGATAGATGAAGAAATCATGCAAAGCGAATGGAATTGGAATGGCCACATCTTATGAGGTGCAAACGAGAATCTAGCCAAACAGGCGCTTGACTGGTACCGTCGAGCTGAAAGGCCCAGAGCAACATAGAGGAAATCCCTACCAAAAGAGGCTACGACAAGGAGGACAACTACTGTTGGTTTGCCACCCTTGCTATATTTGATCAAGTACCTTGACTACAATAATGAAATTTTAGATCGAAGTCCAAAAATCCCATCCATAAATCCATCCAATGGCGATACAGCCCAAATCAGCTGTCCTACTTCCTATGTACTTTTACCTGAAGTCTGAAGTAACATTTTGTAAGTAAGAATTAACAACCAAGCGGAAAAACTTTAGAGGATATGCTTCTGGACTCTTGCAATTTTTTTCTCCCGCGATTCTGAGCCGATGTCATCCAGCTTGGCATCCCTTACTTTTGGGCGTCCTAGTCTACGCCATCCTGTTAGCGGAGATGGGTCTCCTTCGATATGTACAGGGGCGGATGGGCAGCACCTTAGCGGCCCGGGAAATAATATTTGTCGGCCCTATTTTAAATTTCCGAATATGGCTAAAACATATGAACATTTACAGGGAGTAACGCATTTTTCCATTAAAATTAATAGTCCAGTGGATAGCGGTAAAAATAGTGTATTAACTCCGAATTCTTTCAGACAGCACCGATTTTTTTGTGAAATTTGGTAATTTAGCTTATCTTACCCTCCTCTTCAAAAGTTATATGTTCTTGATGTGTGCTTTTTATTTTTAGGGGGTGAAAACTACCCCTGTTGACAAAAAATTTAAAAACAATATATTTAAGCAATATGTCGATTAAAATACGTTTAAATATATACTGGAATGTAATTTATGATTTAATTCAATGTTTCATCCCCTCCAAACCAAACATGACGAAAATCACAACAAAATTAGTTTTAACGGTTTAAAATTTTTAATCGTGCATTTATGATAAATTACTATCCCCTCTTTGTTTATACTATTATTTCTAAATTATTGCAACGTCTGTACCTGTAGAAACTACCCCATATTGAGAAATTTGTGAAAAAATTTCAACAACTGGAAATTTTGAAATGGTGCATTTATATTGAATTAAATCTACAGTAGATGTATGGCTACACAGTAAAATCGGTCCAAAAAAAGCTCAGGCATTTAAGGTGATTTTTGGGTGCTCCCAAATTTGTTTTGAGGTATTGTTTTTTAAATTTGTTTTGAGGTATTAAGAGCGATTTTTGAGTGCTCCAATAGTAATTTTAAAGCGGGGCACATATTTTTCTTATCGCAACTTGGAGCGAGTGGAATTGGGCTCCAAACCAAAAGTAAGAGCTATTTCATACATGCATAAATATGTACGTTTTTAAGATGTAGATGTGTTTATTAATGCTTTAAAATTGTCGAGATTAATACAATTTACCTGATTCGATAATTTCATTGGAAAATAGAAAAAAATAGAGATATATTATCGCTACAAAATTCAATTCGCAGGGAATTTCAAGGGATACAAGTCCTGCAAAGTTGAA
This sequence comes from Thereva unica, assembly GCA_949987705.1. NCBI lineage: Eukaryota > Metazoa > Arthropoda > Insecta > Diptera > Therevidae > Thereva > Thereva unica. The sequence continues at coordinate 150,001,944 of OX465282.1, forward strand.
CTGTTTTGAACCCTTACTTTTTGAGATTCTAAAGTTTAAATTGCTCGGGAAAGGTTCTCCTCGCACTCATATGCGAACTGACAACGAAGATATGTATCTCAATTGGTTTTCATCGCACAGAATCGAAACAAAACCAAAATTTTTCTCTAGAAAAGCCCTTCGTTTCTGTGTCATCAGTTTTTTCGTATCTCACTTAGTTTTTTATCTATTGCGGAAAAAAGGATTTTTTTTTTTCAAAAATTTCAAAGTTTATTGATAACGTAAATCTAACTTTTTTTCAAACATATTGTTAATACCTAAACAAAGTTAAAGTACATGAGTTTCGTTTACTTTCAATTCTTGTCATGAAGGCATTTGTTTTATTGCAGCTTTTTTCTCGGGAAAAAGAAAACCATGTTATTTTCATCATAACTCCAGCTTAGCATCGATGCTAATGAATTTTACCAAAGCTCATTATAAAGGTCTTTACAAGTACTTTATATAAGGTCCAATTAGTTTTTCTCCAAAAATTCGTCGTTTTGTCTTTATTTAACGTCAGTTTTCGGCGAGCAAACGGCCATTTTTAAAGACTCATACCTCGAGATGTGTTTCATCTACAGAAATAAATAAAACACCAATCGATTTGTTATTCTAAAAGCTTTATTTCTTCTACAATATGTGTTTTGAAAAAACGTTTGGTTTTTAAGTTAATCAGAAAAACCCATCTAAAACATGCATTTTTTAGATGAAAAATCAACAATTTCAATCGCGAATAACTCGTGAAATATTGATTTAAAGAAAAACATGTATATAACATATTTTGCTTTCAATCCACTCCTCTATAGATTTATGATTTATTTTGAGTGCGCCTATTTCCACCCCCTAGAAGGGGTAGCATTCAACCCCAGGGAAAACGCACACCTCAACACAATATAACTTTTGTTTCTTGAACTTCTACCTACTCCAAATTTTGCATGAATCGGCGCTGTCCGAAAGAATTCGGAGCCAAAAACCGTTATCCACTGGGCTATAAATAGAGCATAGGTTTATTACAGAGTCTAGTAATCAAAGTGCTAAAAACACAAATTTCTAATTTTGCAATAGAAATCGCTACAAATTAAGTAAAATACAAAAACCTCAAATTAAAAAAATATATATAAAACGACGTTTTTCATTCAGAATTTGTAAATTTTCTAAATAATCATCATTAAAGCGCCAGAAAAATACACCTCTCTCTAGCAATACGCAGGCATGACTGATTACATAAAAACAAGTGATTTGATAGGAGGAGCTAAATGAAGCTTTTGTCAAGCTTTTAAGCATTTTTAAGAGCTTTGTAGCCCAGAATGCGCCAAATGTCACGGAGTTTGAAAATATCTTTACCACAAAATAAACAAAACATAACACAGGCCTGCAAAAAACGGTTTTTTTTCTTTTCAATTTAATAGTCGTATTTTAAGTATTTTTTCGCGCTGAATCCGAATCCGTTGGCCAAATTGCCCTATCACGTCAGGATTTTGAGCAATCCTAACCTAAAAGTGCCAAAAAGCGTGTTTTTTGCACTTTTGCGCGTTAAATATCTCAAAACTATGGAATGATAGGGCAAATCTGACAACGGGATCGTTTTCAGCATGCCAAAATCTATAGAAAAGCATGTCGGAAGCGTGAAATTTGACAACACTTTTTTTGTAATACTGAAAAGAAAAACTTCTTGGCGCGAAATCGACGATTTTTATTAAGACATGTTATCATCGTTGCACCTCGTTTTTCGGGGGCTCGTATTTTAAGTATTTTTTCGCGCTGAATCCGAATCCGTTGGCCAAATTGCCCTATCACGTCAGGATTTTGAGCAATCCTAACCTAAAAGTGCCAAAAAGCGAACACGCTTTTTGGCACTTTTAGGTTAGGATTGCTCAAAATCCTGACGTGATAGGGCAATTTGGCCAACGGATTCGGATTCAGCGCGAAAAAATACTTAAAATACGACTATTAAATTGTCAAGAAAAAAACCTTGCAGGCCTGTGTAATAGTTTGAGAGTTATTTATGGGCAGTCGGAAGAAGAAATATAAAAACTCAAGACGTACTTTCAGCCACCGGCCCTGCGGCCCCTGAACAGCCGGCCCACCGGGAAATTTCCCGGTTCGTCATATGGCCCATCCGCCCCTGGATATGTATATCAAGTTTCCCAAGAAGGAAATCTAAGAGATACCCCTCCCCATCCAATATGTACCCTGCCCTGAAAAAAAGCCGACTAGACTTTTGTTAGCCCCAAAGCTTGGGTTAATTTCGACGAAATACCGCCCGTAATATTGTTAGTAGGTACTTTTAATTATACTCATGAAATGGAAAATTTTAAGTGCACTAAATATTTATACGTTAATATTTGATTTACTGCCACCATAATAAAGCACTCTTTTATAAACTTTGAGTGCTAAACGCCAAATAAATTATTAATCTCGATCCCAAGTCAACATCCTAAAACCAGAAGTAAATTAGCTTAGGACAAGGCACTTCAAACTTTGCAAAAGAAATCATTTACGAAATAACTTTATCCAAACATTATATGCAGAATTCAGTTGCGGAGAATGTGTACATAGCTAATTAGTTTCCAGGCATAAGCAACAACGTTAGTAGGAATTGTCAAGCTGAATAATGAATTGAGAGAGAGAGCATTTAGGGGTGCTTCGCCCCCCATATATCCGCACCACCAAAAATTTTGTCACACACGGGGTGTTTTCCATGTTGGATCATAACACTTTGCAGACATGGTAACTTTCGCCAGAAACTGCATTAGCATATAAGCAGCTTAAAACTCTCGCTCGCTCGGGCTCTCGAATTCCGCCCCCCCCCCCCCAACTCCCCAAAAAACCGCCCCCGGGGTGCGCCGCCCGGGAAAAGTAACAGCCATATGGATTATGCTCTCGAAAATGGATATGGATGTGGGTTAAGGACTTGTGTGATACCAAATTTAATGCAAATTACTATAATTTAATAAAACGTGTCTGTACCTACCGTTGAGGACGTGAACTCTAACACTCGCCACATCTGCATTTGACGGCGAACATGAGTATTTTCCGGAATCAGCCAGATCTGCATTCTGGATTAGCAAAAATGATGTTGTCACATCGCCCTTCTCTGTAATTACCGAGACTCCGCCCCTCGACGAGTCGTAATTGATGACCTATGAAAATGGAATAAAATTTTTAGCCAAATTATAACTAAAATACGGAAATTGCAATATTATCCATATGGAAGGGTTTCGTGTTACTGTCGGTGCATAGTAATTGGTAAAGGGGATGCTGGGCAAAGTTCTAGTAGAGATTAATGAGTATTAAGGTATAGTCGAGACCAGTACGTGTCCGCATTTTATACCCATGGGGATCAACAATTTTTCGAAGTACATTCTTTCTGAACACACCTAAAAGAAAGGTAGAATGAATTTTGTTCAGCACTCAAGTTTCGGATGCATATGTACGCACCGGTGAAACCATCCCCTTAAACAGAAGCAGTTTGAACGTTATGGTTAGATGATTTGAAGAGCCTTGACAGACCATAATATGGTTAGTTGCCTTTTAGCTACCGTGCACGCAATTCCGGTTCCATACTGCTGACAGGTACTATTATAGACCCAAACGATTTCCCGACTTCAAAGCTATTCTCCTCTACATTGTGGGACAAATATTAGATGGTCATCGTAGACGATGCAACCATGTTATATGCTCTGGTTAGCTTTCATTATTGTGCAGCCCAAGTGTTTGTGTCGCCCATCCAATTTGGGTGAAAACGTCCCGTACAGCCGTTGATGTTCCCCGCAACTATGTCTATGTAGTTAGGGATTAAGCTAGTATTTGGGTGGACTTGTACAGTTTATACTCTCTAACAAAGCAAGGTTGAAGAAAAGACAGGTTAACCCATCGACTTGTCGAAGTCCATTAGAAATATTAATTGGTCTCGACAGTATTTCGGATAACTTTACTTAACTTGTCATATTGGGCGTGGTCAACTTACTTAGTTGTTAGTTTATTGGGAATGCGAAGGCTCTTATGGCTTTGTAGAGTTTTACCTTTGATAAGCTGTTATAGGCATGTTAATAAAGTGGTGCTGGTTTGAGTTTTGAAACTCAAACTTTATTTCATTTATTACCTTTGGTTGAACATCTGATCAGTTGTTGATTTGGCTAGATTAGGCCACACCGGTATTTGACTGTGATATATCTAGCGTAAGGTTCAGTCCTGTTTTACATGAAAGTAATAAATACAATCGGTGTTTTCCGAAATATAACCCAGCGTACTGGCCAGTGCTTATGGCGTCATTAGTCGACACCATATTATACTGCCACCATATTTTGCTGGTGCGGCTCACAATAAAAAAAAAAGTGATTGGAAGCAGAAACAGTCTCAAGTTGTAACACTGTTACGTAAGTCAACTGTTAAACAAAGGGTACAGGCTTGAATTTAACCTGCCACCACTGATATGCACGCTTCCGATACAGGCATGAACATCTCTAAACGCACATGCATCGGCGTAGCTCATTGCAAGCGTAAGCGTCTAAGCGGTCCCCCCACTAAGTACTAACCACTGCCATTGCTGCTTGACCTAAACAATCGAACGAGAACTGCTCTACTGAGTATGCTAATGCCACCCTTTATGCTATTGGCGAACAACTATCAAAAAGTTGAGCACTCATACTCAAAAATAATTTCATGACGTTAAAATTCGGCTTCCTGAAGTTCTATATTCTAAGGGCCTTTTAGCGGGTCAGTGTTACTTGGCTCGCAGGCGTAGTTTGGCTGGCCAGAGGTTCGCGGGTGTTCACGGCGTGAGTCTGGAGCCGACTTTTATACTACCAGTTCGTCATGTCGTTCAGGTCATGGTGTAATGTCTAGTAGTAAGGTTGGTTTGAAGAATAAAAGATAATAGGAAAGGTTAGAGGGGGTCTGGAGGGCGTAGAAGAAAATATCGAGGAGCCTCGTTCAAACGTTTGAACTGTAAGGTGTCGTACGAGTTCGGAAATACTGACTGCGGGAGATTATTCCACAGTCGAGTTGTTCTATTCATAAACGAACTTCTACACCGTATTGAGCGGGAACGAGAGCGGGGGGGGGGGGTTGTAGGGTATGGGGTTAACCAAGCGGGCTAGTCTTGTGTTGCGGGAAAAAATTGGGGTCCTGAATTTCAGTGGAACTGTCGCTGTGGTAATAGCGATAAAGTATGGAGAGGGCTGCTACATTCCGACGGTGGCTTGAAGTGTCTTTGGAGGCGCGAAAGAAGCTATCACCAATGAGTTTGAGGGCACGATTTTACACCTTGTCGAGGCAAGCCAAGGTAGCGGCTGGCTGGAGGAGGAACATGCAACTCTTGAGAAATCCAAGGCATTGGGAGGTTTGTTTGGCGATTTGGAATGTGGGATCATTCCATCGCAGATCCTCCGTTAAAATTACAACACGATTCATGTCGCCCCAATCAAGAATCGATTCGATATCCCGGTTGATCGAAGTGGACATCAGTTCACGGTTGTATAGACAAGGTCTGGCACGTGCTTGTCTTATATTGTTGAAGGAGTAAGAGAAATTGAAAGTACCGTCATCAGTGAAGTGGGTTGGAGGGCATTGAGAGCAGATCATTAATGAAGATTATTTAAAGTCCGGAATTTACCCCTGCGGAACTCCGGCCGAAAGGGCGTGGGGGTTGGATTCGACGCTTTCGATTGAACGGCCTGAAAGAAAGCTCTTAATCCAGTTCCTTAGAACTAAGTTTATACCAATAGCTTGGAGTTTGGTCAAGAGATCAAGCCTTTGAGCAAAGACTTTGAGATATCTAGAGCAACCACACCAGACTCACCAAAGCTGTGAATGCTTTGTATGTTACACTCGGTTAAACACACAAGCATATCGCTAGTAGACCGTTTGTTCTAAGGCCGTATTGCCTGTAGTGTGAAATTTGGTTGGTTCTAGATATTTCATCAGCCTTTTATTGATTCTTGTCTCCATGATTTTGAAGAGAAGAGAAGTAATTGCTATTGGGCGGTAGTTTCAGGACTCGCTGGCTTCACCTTTTTTTGAGATTGGATGAAGATGAGCTAGTTTCCAAGAGTCACGATACACTCCCGAGAAGTAAGACAGGGCAAAAAGTTTGCGCAGGGGTTTTGTCAAATTTGAAGCATATTTTTAAGGACCATAGGGGGGTTTTGTCGGGGCCAGTGGATTTGTTGACGTCGAGTTCTTTGAAGTCACCTGAATAACGCGCGAGTCCTGAAGTGAATTCCGTCCCATCGTTCTGAATAATAGGAGGTGCTGAGGGAAGTAAAATTCCTCTTGATGGCAATGATGATTTCATTTTGCTGATGAAGGAATTACAGGAGTTTCTCAATTTCATGTACTCACGACGAAATGGCTCGTTAGGCGAACGTCTGTACGCTCTATAGGCGGCTTCTTTAGCTTTGATTGTGTTCATACATTCCCCATTGAAGGATCTGTTCGGCTTACTCTTCACAGATTTGGTAGAATGAGGGATGAACAATACTCATACCCGCCGTATAATTTTGGTGACCCAACCAGTTGGCTTTCCCATTGTTCCAGGCAGTTCTTTTAGGATTTGTGGTGGTTGTGGGCGAGGATGGATATGGGAAGTAAGCGCTAACTAGCTTGTGGTCTGGGTTACTGGGTGAGCTAAACTTCACGGAGTACGGCGTCGGGTAAGAAGTAAGAAATAAATCAAGGAGATGGGCTACTTAACCTGGAATATCAGGGACTCTCGTAGGAAATTTATCAATGTGGTTTATTGGCGCAGAAGCGGTAACGGCGGCCGCCTGCGAGAGAATTTCCCTTACAGTTAATTTTTCCTTGCCACAAGTATGGTGGCCCGTGTATTTTAAAATTTTTTTAGTCACCGTCGCCGCCTTCGCCAGCCACTGCTGCGTCTATCTGTTTGTGAATTAAAAGCCTCCTATGCTAAACTGTCGTTTTCGCCAGTGTATCTGTAGAGAATCATGACGTCATTTGCATGCCATGGCCTGTCTGGCGGATACATGAAGTCCTCATCCCTCGGTCAAGAGTCTAGCAATTCTACACTGTTTCTTGTGAAAAAAATTACGTTATATTTGCCGAGACCTCCCCTCTCCCCACGTGAGATTAAGTGAGATTCGGCTCGCACACCTCCTCCCCATGTAATAATACCTTTCCAATTTCTAATCTGAATAATAAAATCGGTTTAATCAACACCTATTATATTTTTAACACTTAAAGTACAAACTTTTTCTTGAAAATTACAAAAAATAATATTTCCAAAAGTATTTCACTAGTGCTATCATAGCAGCCTAGAATTAGCAGTCCTCTGATATCAATCCTGATATCAAACAACCGCTGAATGCCGCCCGGATCAACGTACTTTAAATTTCCCCATGACTACCATGTTGCTTGCCTCAGCTTCCACCAAAAAAGAGAGCTAGACTAATTCATTAATTGCCACCCTCATACTAATTGGATGTGATGTGAATCCTTAACATACACCCATCATGGCGGACGAGCAACTCAAACATACCGAAAACGAACGAAGCAAAATCTTTTGAGCGTGTTAATCTAAGCTAACTGCTCCAAATTGTGGCCACAAATCAACGCGGTAACTTCCAGGAAATTCTTTAATGAAATCGAATCAACGTTCGAGCCATGATCCTGCTTCGTGTATCTTCTCTTGAAGGATAAACACCTGTCTATATAGCCTGGGCGCAACTTCAGTCAGATGCTGACTGACGATTATTTGTCGAAAGATTTTCAATCAGTCAATCATATGGTTAAGGCCCACTTTTCGGGGAAACACCCCAATATCCGGCGTTGCCATAAAAAAGGACGAAATTCATGTACAAGTCAACTGTGACAGACTATCAAATCCTTTCAATCTGCAAAATCCCTCCAGAGAGATGGAATTCATCCTTTTATGGAAGGGCAATCATCACTTGTAGTCGTCCCCTTATGCAAAGTCCCCCATCGCCAAGTGGCGCACACACACACTGAACAATCGCCGGAGGGGCGAGGAAGGCTCTGATTTCAGAATCAGCCATCAATCGAGCTGCAAACTAGCGATCCTTTCGCCCAATTAGACTTCGGGTTTTATTTAAAAAAATGCTAAGCCTGTAAATGAGTGAGTAGTGTGTGCCTGTGGATTGGATGTCCTCCGCCGCACCCAAGGGACAACATCAAAATCCAAGGCGAAAACCAATCGATTCCACTCGAGCTGCGAAGCAGATGCCCTTCGAGGTGAGGCACAGCCTTGATAAAGGATTTTCTCTCGGTGTTTTTATGGCCACTGACGGGACTTTCGATAGTCTTGAATCCATTCAGTCTCCTATAAAGCACGAAAGAAGGACGAGGCATTGATTTCGGGGTTTTTTGGCAAGGTGGATCCGACTAAAAGGATGAAAACTTGCAATACATTCTCAGCAACTGACAGGTGCATAGGCAGTCTGGAAGATTGAGAGGGTATTCTCAAGGTGAGCCTTCTTTCTCGTTTTTTTTATGGTGACTGTACTTTGGGATGGTCTTATAACAAAATTACGAAGAAGGATGCCTGATTTCAGGACTCGGGCTGAGAAGTTTTCGTTCTCCTTCTTGGGGGTGAAATATTGATTTGAAATTGGTTCATAATTTTCGTCCCAGTGAGAGGTTGAGACATTTAAGGGACAAGTGTTGCTACGAGTACATGCAGAAAAAAAGGCAATTTAGAGAAATAGAAAATCAGACAGATAAGAGGTCCACAAAATCGATTTTAGAGTACAGGACCAGTGCCAGGGCGTAATTGGAGTGAATTAAATATTGGGTTGATGAAAAAGGTCATGACGTTTTGCTACATATAAATCTACTTGTTATTACTATTTTCAATTTCACTCTCCCCTTTTTTCATTGTAGAAGAAGTGAGATTATGAGTTCTTTTAATAATGAAGTTTCTAGTCGAAAAAATTAACAATTTTGTCATCTTATTCTCGTCCTTTCTTCGCTCTTAAAGCATAGCAGAAGACTAGTATTGACGACATTTAAAGACAAAACTATATTGCCAAAGTAACAGCTTGTGATGTCAACTAAAAGCAAAAGTTGTATGCCAGTCCCCTTAAGGTAGAGTGGCTTTGGTTTAAATGTCAAAACCCTCCGCGTTAGAGCCTCTGGATAACCAACGAACGACGTGCGTATCCAGTGCTTGAAGATGTAGCCGAGGAACCCTATCCGATGGGATGAAATTCAAGGATCTGGTAGTACTGAAAGAAGAAATGGATGTTGGTTTAACTATCTCAACCTGTAAATAATCAGTTAACACCCCAAAAATTCCGAAAAGAAACCCATCTTCTTCACCTATTCCTTTTTCCATCCACGACGGTAATTTGTTTATACAGCCTCATCTCTTGGCAACACGAACTACTGCCAAGTTAGTCTTTTATTTAAATATTCATCCAACCAACCAGCACATCTTCGAAAAGAACAACCTAGTATTTTGGGACCTGATTGCTAGACCGCCCTAATGTTTCCGACTACACGGATGATATTTGCTTGCTCAGACTTATTGACTTCTTTCCACTCACTGGGATTTATGTTTCCATAGTGCTAACTCTGTCGTTGTCTATGTTGCCAAAGCTGTTCGGGTGGAAATGCGTTTGTACATTCCATTTGGATGTCTATAAAACCTAGGGCGAATAGATGGTTTAATGGAGATTGTAGGAATGCAATTAAAGATAAAGGAGCCACATATAGAGTGTACAAACATTCCCAAAATGAGTCATTTCACGACTGTTGGCGGAAACACTTCTGGTCTTTAACAGCTTCTAACCCGAACAATTTCACTTTAACCATAACTCGTTCTTCTATTGCAAGAAGCTGGGAAACTGCTTGGGTAATAAAAAAGCATCTCCACCAAAGCATCCATCACTTTTTTGAGTCTGGTCTCCTTGCTCTGTTGAGTAAACTCGCCGCTATTGGTATTTACTCAATTCTAAATAAATGGATTGAGAGTTTTATTTCCAGCTGTTCAATCAAGGTAGTATTGGATAGCTTGAAATCGTACGTACGTTTATCCCGCGTTCGGCGAAAGATGATGGTACAGTGAGTCACAAAAGTAAGTATACACATCATAATAAATGATCTTCGTTGTATTATAACGACCGATTGAACCCAGACGCCACAATTAACGGTAATTTTTTGTGTCGACTAGTCGCGCACACATACAAATAGTTGTTTAGATACACAGTGGTGGCAATTTTTCCATAAACATTAGTTCTTTTTTTAAGTACTATACTAAAAGAAAGGGTGTATACTTACTTTTGTGACTCACTGTATATTAAAGTTACTCCCTCTCCGTCCTGTAACAGCCCTAACGCATCTAGCTGTGCGAACGCTTCAGGCGGTATTTGTCCTGTCCGTCTTGTCAGAAGATGTTGCGGGTTTTGTTAAAAAAATAAGACCGTACTTCGTTTTGGAAACTTGCATTCACGTAGTCTGACGTCTAAGTAAAAAAACTCACCCGTTTTTTAACCTGCAACAGGCACGCACCGCGTCAAAACGGCTACATGGCACCCAAAACAGGCACGGTTCGCATACGGTTCTACTTTTCCAAATGCAGCCAGTTATTAAATAGTCCAAACGCTCATAATTTTTCTAGGCTAAATATAGCTAATTTGGAGATTTTGGACGAAGAAAACGTTAGCATATTCAATAGACTGGTTATCGTTCGATTGTGTAGGTCCACAGCATGTGGTTAGTACTTAGTTGGGGAGCCCCGTGGTAAATAAAACGACAGTTTCGTTTGGAAAGGTCGATTTCAAATAGATTTCAATTTGTAATAGAGGCGTGCAAACATGGGTGCATTTTTCGGTTTTCATGTCTGCAGCGAGAGCGTGCTTACCCTTGTAGCAGGCGCATTTGTTTCCTATGCGTGATAGGTACTTGCAGACACATATATGTTTCTAAAAAATTAAGATCTTTAGTTAAAGTAGAACGGACTAGAGCCGGGAACAGAGACTTTCTGATGAAAGTTATCCCTCTAGGCCAGATTGGAGGAGGACTTTCATGGAGAACATGTTTGGAAGCCTCGTCGTCTTCCAAGCAGAGTCGAAATTCTGTTTTCTGAAAAGCCCCACATTTTAATGTATATATCCCATCAAAAGCCTAGTGTCTATCCTGTTTAGAGTGATAACGTCCTTTAATGAAAAGAGCTTTATCAGTTCTTTAGCTTTTCGTAATACCTGGGACAGAGACTTGGAGCTGATCCATGAAATGCCATAGAGAACGGCTTTGGGCCCTGGACCAACATCTCAGATCTCTCTCGTGAGCTTGCCGCAGCTTTATTGTCCTCGATAAGGCAGTGTCAGGAGAGTCATAAGAGCGCCACTTTATTTTTTTTGGGAGGCCTCTGTAGTACGTCAAAGTACCCACCAACCAGGAGAACTGTCCGGTTGAAGGTGCTTTGATGGCAGCTTGACTGTCCGAAGAAATTCTAATTTTGGCGTCTTTCATAGATTTCTCGAGGTTGAGCCTGGCGGTATGGTTGATTAAAATTTTCTTATCATCATAAGTAACGTGGCACATTTAGACTTGCTTGAGAAAAACCTAACCTTTTTAACGCAGCACATATGGACACAGAACGGCAAAACTTGATCATACAAGCATACGACGGGCATATAAAGGCCAAGTGGATAACATTTTCGTTATGTACAATCAGCCTTTGGAGTATAATACTTAAAGATTACCGATGCACAAGAGTAACAAGCTCACCAGTTGCAGACATTTTGTTACTGAACCGCTTGAAGTTACCAAAACAATCGAAAAAACCAAAATTAATTGCGATCATAAAAATTTTCGAATGTTCGAATTTGATGATATGGGATCCGGATTAGCGTATGTGTGTGCAAACAACCTTCTGATGCCCTGCAAATGGCCATGTCCGGCTCTTGTTTCTATCACGGCTGGTGTTCGCCCGTTGTAAGGTATTTTTTTTAAATTTTACTCGGGCGGCTGGCCAGAATAACTGCTACTGGGACATTGAAAATCTTTAACTAATAATACACCAACGACCATTACACTATCGTAGAATGACTCTATGTTGTGCCTTTTGGGTCGGCAACATCATAGGGCTGCTTTTAAAGGAGGCTGCTGTAACAGTTACTTGTGATCGCTGCCGTAAAATGTTGAAAAACTGTCTTGTGCCCTAATTGAATCATTTGAGCCTTCAACAGGACGGTTCGACAGTACTACCGTGAAAATTTTATACATTGGCCTTGAACATAAAACGCACCCTACATAGAATACAACAAAATTTTAAAACACTATGTTTTCGGACAAAAGGGATCTGTTCTGATCCAAAGAATATACCGCTTTACTGCACAAAAATGAACACTATAATCATCAGGCTGCTTTCTGATAAACCCCATTTTAAAAAATATAGTTTGTTTTAAACAAAAACCCATTTCACATTTATCAATCTCAAATCCCCAAGTGAAAGCTGCATACTCTTTCGCTAAATACTCCACCCAAAACGTGTCTACCCACAGCGAAATTGTTAAAACCTAAGTGGTGTGGCTAACATGATATTGCATATCCAGCGGTAGTGTAATATTCTATTAAGGGTTGGAATGCTTGTCATACTCCCTCGTTACGAAATGGTGTTGGGGAAGTCGTCTCTGCAGTTGACGCGTCTAGTAAATTTTATGCAATTTCACAGCTTATTTAAGCCATATCTTCGTCATGTACGTCAAGTGTCTCGTTCGCGTGTCAATAAATGCATTATTGTGATTTACGAAAAAAATATAGATTGTACGTGCATGTGTGTGTAAAGGTTAAGAGTAAGCTTAATTAAAATTTCACACTCTGAAAGTAAAAATAATAAAGACACGAATGCTGAGTGCATTTTATCTCTCTGTTCTCATTTACTCACGAAAAAGATAAAATAATAATACGGAGGAGGAGACACGATTTCAGCAAATTACAAGCATAACGAACTCTCCTCTTTCGTTCGTGTTCATCCTGGTGCAGGATATATGTTTTTTTTTTTCGTTGAAATCAAAGCACTAGGACTTGTGAATTTGAAACGAATAAAGGACAGTTTCCGGTTGTTATCATCCATAAGAGAATATCCTTCGTAGAGAGGATCCTTAACTCTGCATGCCTTTTGAGCAGGTAGCTATGCCCGTGTCTCTACAGTAATTATTGTGACACACACTTATGTATAGTATGCTATGACGAAATATTGCATAACGTTATACGTTACAGGACCACCTTGTTCATTTCATTTCTGTTTTTTTTTGTCGTGTTTTGTTGGTTTGCGCAATTACAAGAACGTAATGATGTATTCACACATGGATATTTACCTCGTCATGATGATACCAAAATATGTAAGCAGGTGGCTCAGGGCTGTATTTGACGGTGCATGTCAGGTTTATGGTGCTGCCTTTGTCGACATGTATATCTGGACTGCCTAATATCGTTGCTGTTGGCACTGCAAATGAGAAAAAAGGAAAAAAAAAATTCTTATATTTTCTTTTATAGCTTGTAAATGGACTCATTTCGAGAAGGGATGACTAACAGGCAACACAGATCCTGGGCCTGGATGATGAATTATGTGTTTGATGCAGCAGCAGCAGCAGCAGGGACATCTTCTGCCGCATATTGCAATGTGTCGAGATTTTGATATAAAAATATTTTTTTATGTTAATTAAAAGGTAGACGTTTAAGTTTTTATAGAAGGTAATTCTTTTCATAAGTTAGTAAGATTTTTTTAAGTACGGGGAAACATGTCATTTACTTTTTATCTGGGAAACCATTCTGAGTGAGGATGAGCACAAAGTGCACATCTAAACATGAATTACACTCGTAAATGTAATTGCTGGCATAGGTACTTATCCAGCCAACAAAGAAAGCAACTCATTTCGTATCATCATAAATAAAGTTATAAAGATTGAATATACTTTTAAAAATAGACAGCAAAAAAACAGATCTCAATACTCTCCTACTTCACAAAGTAACAGACACGAAAAGAAGTTTTTTTTTAAGATGAAAAAGTTTTCTGCTTTCTTTTTTTTTTTCAAATCAAAACTCTCTATAGTATACTATAGTATAAATGCAGTACTTAAAGGATTCCAGAGGACGAGAAATGGTCCTTGAAACAACTGAACTTTCCCGACTGTAAAAGCTTGATGACATTGCAAAAGAAGATTTTTTCTGCAAAGAACACACTATAAGGACTCTTTTCTGTTTTCTTTATATTTTTCTCGGATAGCGGGGGTTTTCTTTTGGTTCTATAGCTGCTTGATTTTCGAGAAAAAGTTTTTCATATTTTTGAGATTTTATTTCAGCTCGATTTACTTACCAACGACATTCAATCGCACAAAGTAGCTGCGAACTGGCTGCGTTGATATTTGACATTCGTACATTCCGGCGTCCCGTTTTTGGGCCCATTTTATTTGTAAAGTCCAGTCTTCGGTCTCTTTATGATACGTTGCTTGAAATCGTTGATCCGAAGTGTATGTGTAGCTTCCTACTGTTAATATATGAATATCCCTGTGCCTAATCCAGGATACCTGAAAAATATGAAGAAGAAATATGTTAGATATTTGTTTAACTAGAAGGATTATAATTTGTAGTGATATAATGTTGAAAATGAGACCGGCGATAGCGAAATTTATTTCAACTTCATTCGTACATATCCGTGACGGCACGGGACCGATGCTTTCCGTGTCAGTGGCTTCCGTGGTGAATTTTTCACCGCCTTTTCCGTGTCAGGCGTGTTGTAACGAAACAAGCCGCTGTAAATAATAAACCCAACGGCACCACCGCTGTTAACAAAAACAAGACACAACCGCTGAATAAGTTGCTGACATTTCCAAAACAGAACAGCGCAGCGCAGCAAGGCACCAATATAAAAGGCCGGTGCCTGGCTGCGAAAGTCAGTCGTGATCAGACAGTGGAAGAAGTGATTCCTCTGCCTGATAACTGAACAGACCCATAGGAGAGTTGATCGTATGGTTCATGTACAGACGACCGATACCTTTTCAAACCACGGAGAGTTGATCCAGTGGTAACGAAAGACCAATACATTTACAAGCCACGGAGAGTTGATCCAGTGGTGCCGACCGACCGATACATTTACAAGCCACGGAGAGTTGATCCAGTGGTGCCGACCGACCGATACATTTACCGGCCACGGAGAGTTGATCCAGTGGTGCCGACCGACCGATACAATTACCGGCCACGGAGAGTTGATCCAGTGGCGCCGACCGACCGATACATTTACCGGCCACGGAGAGTTGATCCAGTGGCGCCGACCGACCAATACATTTACCGGCCACGGAGAGTTGATCCAGTGGCGCCGACCGACCGATACATTTACCGGCCACGGAGAGTTGATCCAGTGGCGCCAACCGACTTACACCATTTCCATTTCCATCTCTTTCCCTCCCTTGATAGTTTTGTAACATAGTTGTATATAATATTATAATCAATAAAAATAAGGACATAAACGTAACGGGAGTTTTTTTTAAATCTTGGACACCTAAGAGCTGACCCGCCGCTCCTGACGTTACAGTGTCATGTAGGCAATGGCACCTGTTGTTGCATTTTAATTTTGAAAATTGGACAGTGATCTCGAGATCATGGAATTTAGCGTGAAGTATCTTGGTGCAATAGCATTACTCTTATACGAGAGTGGGTTCACCGTTCCCATTGGAAGAAGAAGGAGAGTTCGCAACTTCGAAACTAAATTTTACGAATATTTTAGAATGAGCCAAAATGAATTTTGTGATTGGTCAAAAAAGGCGTAAAAAATGTTTCGAAATTTTTGTAGTAACGGTTTAATAGATCCGTGTGTATATGATTGTACTCCTCCTAAGCGGCTGGACTGATTTTTATGAAATTTTGTATGTGTGATTAAGTTGTAAAAACAATATGGCGGTATCAAATGAAAAAGTTTGACGGGTAGAATACAGTAAGCTATGGGGCGTCATTTTAAATTAAATACGGCGGCACCACATAATGGCAAATTACCTTTTTCTGTACAATCCCTCGATGGGTGGCATTATATTCAGTTGAAAGTCAGTTCGGTAATTATCATACTGTGGAACGTCTGTGAAAAAGCTTATGAGCAATGTGATCGGAGCTACCATTATCAAGGAAAAGAACCAAGGCGAAGATGTTTTAGGAAAAATTAAAATTCCCACTGTGTGAGCTGGATGGCTTCACGGCAGACTCTCCAGTCTTCGTAAACGAAAGCCTTTCTGTCTATCTATCTATCTATGTGCCCCTTAATCCCTCGTGGGACATAGGGCGGAAACAGTTGCCCTCCAGCGGACTCTGTTTTGCGCGACAGCTCTTAGCTCTGACCAGGATCTTCCAGTAGTTGCGGCCTCTGCTAGTAGGGTTCTCCTCCACGTTGTTCTAGGTCTTCCAACTCGACGGGATCCTTGCGGGTTCCAGTCAAGGGCCTGTTTGGCTAGATTTTCGTTATCGCGTCGCAAGGTGTGGCCAACCCAATTCCATTTCCTTCGCCTGATTTGGTCGTCTATCCTTTCTTGGCCGGCACGGCGCCATAGCTCTTCATTTGAAATTCTATCTTGCCAGCGGATTTTTAGGATACGACGTAGGCATCTGTTTATGAAGACTTGTAGGCGCCCTGTGATAAATTGGGTGACTTTCCATGTTTCGCAACCGTATAAAAGAACTGCCTTAACGTTGGAGTTGAACAGCCGAAATTTGGTGTTGGTTGATATCTCCGTTGATCTCCATATGCGGAACAAGCATGCATATGCGCTTCGTGCTTTATTTATTCTGGAACTGACGTCTTCTTCTGCACCACCATTTTCGGTAATAATACTACCGAGGTAGCAGAAACGAAAGCCTTTCGCCTGCTAATAATTATCTGCTGCGGGAGGCTTTAAAACTTCGCAGGTTTGGGTTGTTATATTCTGTTTCGACCAGGGATGGCCTTGTTAGGATCAGACGGAAGAAAGACGATAATTTTGTCATTGTGCGTGATACGAAGCAACTACAATGTCCATCGATAGGAGCAGCGCAGTGCTAGCGTCTGACGTTTTCGTGTCTTGTTTTTCGTTTTGTTCTTGTTTTCGTTTCTATTTTCTATTCCTTCTCTATTTATTTTTAATTTTTTTGGCTTTTAATTTTTTAATAGATATCGATTTAATTTTAATTTTTATTTTAATTTTTAATTTTTATTTTTATTGCAGTCAATTTTCTAGTTACACTGTACGTTATGTATTCATGCTTTTACACGGTTAAATTTTCATCCATCGTTTTCTGTTGCCGATCTTCGTTTCTTGTCAATGTTCATTGTTTCGTGTTGTTAGTGATTTTAAATGTCATCAAATTTTAGTTGCGAAGACAAGGTGAGAACGCTAGTCAGGATTTTTAGCTCGAAATATTCAGGTTTCAATGCCTGTCTTTTAAACTCGTGAAGTATTCGACCGAAAATTGGAGAGTTGAATGAAATATTTATAAATTCTGGACTGCATGCTATTTTAATATCTGAAAGTTGGCTTAACCCCTATATTCCCTCCTCTATCGTATCCATTGACGGTTACAAATTATTCCGAAATGATCGACAAGGGCGCGTGGGCGGAGGAGTGGCAATTTATTTGCGTGAAAACTTAGTGGCTAAAATTGTTGGATTTTCCAAGCAACCGGGAATCGAGTTTCTGTGTGTCGATATTTCTAATACTACTGATAATCTGCTTCTTGTGTGTGTATACTCTCCTCCGGGTCTGTTTAGCCCTGCTAACGCTAAAGAGCTTATCGAAAGTCTCGAGCACCTATCCAGTCTGTATAAAAACATACTGGTTGGGGGTGACTTTAACGTTAATTTATTGAAAGAATATACCGTACAAAGCTCATTCCGGTACACCATGCGTACCCTTGGTCTAGAGGCGATTAATGTGCTGCCTTCTTATTTTAATTGTAGGATACCCTCTTTGCTTGATGTGTTCCATACAAACAATACCAGCTCTATTCTTTTCCATAACCAAATCTCTGCACCTAGTTTCCTGGATCATGATATCATCTTCGTGTGCCATAGCTTCAATGTTGACCCTCCATCGGTGAAAACAGTTATTTATCGTGATTACTCTAATATTGACCAGGAACGTCTTCTCCAAAGATGTTTTTGTCTACCCTGGTACAACATCTTCGGATTGGCAGAGGTTGACGACAAAATAACAGAGTTTAATAGAATATTCCTTGATCTCTACGATGAGTTTGTGCCTCTGAGAAGAAAATATTTATCAGCTAAGTCGAAACCTTGGTTTACTACTGAGATTAAATCGCTTATTATTGAAAGAGAGTTTGTCTATCGTTGGTCCTTAAGAGTAAAAACTGCTTCAGCAAAGAGATCTTTTAAACGTCTTCGGAATTTAATTGTTACAAAAATTAAAGAAGCCAAGCGTAATTATTATGCTAGAAAGCTTGATCCATCCTTAAAAACTGTTTGGAAAAATCTACGCAATTTGGGAGTCCACTCCAATAATGATGCCGTTGCTCACAACCTCAGTCCTGAAAACCTCAACCATTACTTTATATCCAATCAAGCGATAGTGGAGGCTACTACCTCTTATACACCTTCATCAGATGGCTTTTGTTTTCGTTGCGTTGATTCTCTTGTAGTTATCTCTGCTTTAAATTCTATCAAATCTATAGCCACTGGTAGCGAAAATATTTCACCACGATTTCTAAAAATGTTACTACCTTGCTTGCTGCCTATTTTAACCCACATATTCAACGCGTGCTTCACTACTTCGAAGTTTCCCACTTTGTGGAAGCAAGCATGCATTAATTACGCCCATACCTAAGTGCCCCTCTCCTGCTCTTCCATCGGATTTTCGGCCCATTAGTATTCTTCCCTTTCTAGCAAAGGTTTTTGAAAAACTGATAGCGACTCAAATCCTTGAGTTTTGTGAACAACTTCAATTTATAAGTGAATGGCAATCTGGTTTCCGCAAGCATCACAGCTGTGAAACAGCACTTCTCAAAGTCACAAATGATATTCGCAATTCTCTTGATGATCGTCACATTTGTTGTCTGTTGCTACTTGATTTCTCTAAAGCCTTTGATAGCGTCAATCACTCTTTGCTCTTGCAAAAACTCTCCACTCAAGTCTCTTTTTCTTCAACTGCTCTTAAGCTTTTGCATAGCTTTTTAAAGAACCGCTCGCAAAAAGTTAAACTCGGAGACTCTAGTTCAGAAACTTACCTCGTTACTTACCTCGGGAGTTCCTCAAGAGTCAAGGTTCTATTCTTGGGCCACTTTTGTTTAGCGTTTTTATTAACGATCTTCCTCTAGTAATAAAGCATTCTAAGGTTCATATGTATGCAGATGATGTGCAGCTTTATTTCTCTGCGCCAAAAGATCAAATCCATAATTGTGTGGAGCTGATTGCGGCAGACTTGCATAATATCTCAAGCTGGTCAACACTGAACTTACTGCAGCTAAATCCATCGAAGTCACATTGCATTTTTTTCACTCACTCTCCAATTTCTCAATCCGACCTCCCAGTAATTTCCTTAAATGGGGTTCCTCTGGCTTGCGTTTTTAAAGTGAGAAATCTTGGAGTGGTCCTAAATAGTAGTATGACCTGCTGCGACCACGTTAATTTAATTGTTGGCAAAACATACGGGCTCCTTTCAAAACTTAGATACCACTGCGGTTTGCTTAAAAGGGCTATCCGCTTGTATTTGGTGAAAGCCTTGCTCTTACCTCTTTTGATGCAGGGCCTCTCCATTTTCCCCTCCCTAGATTCTTTGTGCGCTCATAAGCTCGAAGTAGCCTTTAACGATTGTGTACGCTTTATTTATAACTTACGCCGGTTCGACCACATTTCGCCTTATTCAAACACCGTGTTGGGCTGCTCCTTTAGGGATTATCGTGAGTTTAGGCTTTTGCGCCTACTTCATGATATATTGCACCAACGCAAACCCGCGTACCTTAATCAGTTTGTTCAGTCGTCACAATCACTCAGAAACAACAATTTGATTATTCCGCGTTTCCGCACACTAGTTGGGCAGCGTTCTTTCCTTGTCTCCGCAGCTCTGTTATGGAACTCCCTCCCAGTGGGTTTACAACGTGTCGATTCAATGAACGTTTTCAAGAGGCGGCTTTTCGATTTAATTACTAACAGGACGAATTAAAGCGTGAATATATAACTTTTTTTTCTTTTTCTCTGCATTTACTGTTATATTTTAATTTGTTTTAGCTAATTTTCTAATTAATTATCTTTAATAGCTACTTTCTTTTTTTATATATATATATATATTTTATATTTTTTTTTTCTAATTTATTTGTTAGTTTTGAATTTTTAATTAATTTTTATTTTTTTCTTAAATTGTGTCACCGTACTTTTATGTATCGTTTTTTAATGAATGTACTGAAATAAGATCTGTATCAAAAATTTCAATGATTTCCGAATGATGTCCTTTTTGAATTCACCATCGGCCAAGACTTGCCTTCGCAATGACAATGACAATTAGCAACTCGCAAGGCAAGTCATTGGAAATTTGGGGAAACAATTTAGAGTATCCATGCTTCTCACACGGCCAATTTTATGTCACATGCTCTCAGGGTCGGCGCTTGGGTTTTTTGCTCCCGGTGCACGGTGCCATATTGCGCTCCATAACCGGTTCCTTTTTTGAACGCAATGAAGGACAATGGAAAAGACAAAAACACTCGCTGAATAGGAGAAACTATTTTCAAAGTTTAATGTAAGATTGCACATAGATAGGAAGATTCACATTGGTCAACATCCAACCAACAAGAGTCTGCTGAAAACATCGTTTGCAGAGTAGAGAGTAGGCGAGAGCGATGGGGCGGTTAGTTTTTTTGCAAGCTGTGTAGTTTTTGCTTTTTGTCTCCCTTTTACTAGGAAAAGAAAAGGAATGCCAGAAGGGAGAATGAATATTAAAAGATACAACAACAAACTAAAGCATTCTAAGGTATAGTTTGTTGGAAAAGTTGGCTGTTGTTTTGAAAGGGAATTGACGATTACAGCCAATTTTTGTGGGTGGACCGTGTGAGGATTGCCATATTAATCGGTAAGACAGTAATACCTCGGATTCACCGGCCGAACAGCGCTCGAGCAAATGGGTGTACTGAACTTCAATTTTTTTTGAGTTCCCATAGATTTTCACATATTGAACTCAGGAAAAATAAAGCCTGAGTTCACCCAAACCGAACACAGATATGAGATTGAATGTAAAAGCTCTATTTCAAGCATAAACTGAACATGCCAGCCGGTGAAGCCATTTATCCAAGGAGTTTTGTTTTCCTCAGTTCGTTTGTTTAGGTACCTACCTCTTTTATCAATTCTTGAATGAGTATTTAAAAGTACAGCAACAGCGCCCTCAAGTTTATACCAATCATGGAACAATTTTTCTTTTGTGTGAGTGGATATGGTGCTTTTTACAGAATTTTCAAAAAGGGTTCCAACTAAATGAGTGATTTGAGATTTTTTCGAGAATTTCTTGAATCCCGAAGCTAAAATCTCTGGAAAGTTCCTGAACGAGGAGTACAGGAACAGAAATTGGGTAAATTTTTGTAATTTTTTGCACCCTTGTACTTTCCATTTTTTATTCAAAGTTAAAAATTTTTTATAAATTAATTCCTGAAATTGCGCCCGGTGTAAGTGCACTATCTCATCTATTAAAGCGCTGCCCTTTCCTGCTCTAACCTTGGGAAATCGTGCCTACTATCAAATTTCAGGGGGGTGGGGGGCGCTGTCAGAAAGCTTTCTTAAAAATTCGATAAAAAGCATAGTAATATACGTTCTACGATTGTGAAAATTTGTATAAAGAGGTTTTTGGGTGCGAGAAAGCGGTTGGTGATGGTGTTTACTTTCACGAATCTCACGAACCACCACTAGGGGCGCTGCTATAATGCTTTGTTGAAAATTCGATTCAATATATAAGTTCTATACATATTGCTCAGATTTTGTATTTAGGGATTTTTAGGTACGAGAAAGCGATTGGTGACGTCAGACTTTGTATTTAGGGGTATGATAATACGATTGGTGACGGATGGAGCGTTACATAATCAGCAATGAAACAGTATGGCGGATTTTTGCATTCAACATTCATGAACGATATCCCATTGTTCAAAAGATTACTGTACACTTGGAAATTGGTCAGCGAATGTACGTATCCGCAGAAAATGCACAAAATAGAGCACAGCAATCACAAAACACAACACTCACGCTTTTTTCACATTGTGTGGACTACGAAACTAAATACCAAGCGCGTTGTAAAGGAAAAGGTAATCCTCGGCTCTTGTTGGCCGCCATTTTGAGTGGGGAATGACGCCACGAAGCTAATAGTATTCATCTACACCCTTTCATTTGTTACCCATACCCATAGTGGCTTTTAACGAAAAAGGTATTCCGCAATTTTTTAATTTTGTTATGCCATGCAGGGTCATCTGTACTTCGGTTATTTATTTCTTCCTTTATGTAATGCTTTCTTTGAAGAAGTTTCTACTCTAAAGTGCCATCCTCTTTTCTTACCACAGTACAGGTGGGCTTGTATCCTGTCTTTATATTGTAATATTTACTTCTTTGTAGAACCCCTAGAGACTTCATTACTGTAGTTTTGTTTAATTGTAATGATTATACTTTTGAAGTAATGTCCTTATTCTTTCCTGTGTCTTCGAGCTGCTAGGTATTTTTCGTCTTTTCCTCTTGTCCGTATTTTTGACACCTGTCTTGTCTGCTTTTTTATTTCAATGCTTCTCTTACATTGATAATAAAATTACTATTACCTATTTTTCCTAAGCTCCCTTTTAATATTCTTTCATACCTTGATTCTTCATTTCTCGATTTTTCTATATGTTACTTCATCTGATTGTTGTTGTTTCCTCTATATATTGTCCCTAGTTTTTTCTTCGATTTTTCAGCACAAATTTCTTGTTATTATTATTGCACTCCCAATCACAAGACATTTCAGGAATTATAAACAAGCATCGAATTCTCGCCACAATCCATAAAATCCATACCGAAAATTGCAATACACTATATCGACCTATTCATGAGATTAAGTTGACCTATTTGCTGGTTGGATTGGAATAAATCCTCCTTTTGTACCGTGAACGTCCAGTGGCATCTCTCACTGTCGATAAAAATTCTGAAAGGACTTTTCATTATAAATCCCCCCAATAAATAGAAATTTAATTTAAAATAATAAGAGTTAACTCGTTGTTTGATGGTGTGTGTGTGTGTGGTTTTTGCACAACACAATATTTTATCTGCAATATCAAAATCTCATAAGCTGCTTGTGACGCAAGCTGGGTGAGACCATCAAATCAAAGAAAATGGGTCTAAAATCCAATAAAAATAATTTTCATTTGTGCAGTTGTCATCTTGTTGACCTTCTTCCATTCATTCATTCGTTTCCCCGGAAGGCTTTCCACAGGAACAATGTATCTGACTTCCAGTGGCATGTATCCAGAAATATCCGTTGGATTTTCAATTCCATTCTTCAACTTTCATAAAACTCCAAATAATCTCACTTGAGCTTGCATGTATGAATGTAATAGCTGCTACTACCATCACGGAGGGATGTCCTTTCATTCTCAGGCCAAAAACTTTGGGGCTCTTTTGGTATATATATGTTTATTGAACTGTGGAGATTCCTTTGTCATATATGTATAGATATGTAGGAGAGTGTGCCTGTCCTGCAGAAAGACGGTTATGTGTACAAAGTATAAGGAGCAGAGAGGAAAGCGCTTACTTGATAGAAAATTGCTACGACATGAGGAGCATTCGGTTTTATATTGCCATGACAGTGCGCTGGAGCTCCGCTTTTTTTTCAGTAACTGCAAGCCTGACATGTTCTCTGTCTGGTTCCAAATCGCTTACCACTGAAGTTCCCATTTGTTATAACGTTCTAAGAATCACAATTTGCGACCATACATCTACCCCTGCAATAAGTCTAATAGGATAATTTCGCTCGGTGCCAATTTCAGGATATACGTCTATGTTTTTCCTTTGATTTTTTTTTTCTGACTCCGAATGTACTTGGAGGGAAAACAGTTTTGTTGCACAATTTTTGACTTCACAACGATTGTCATATATTTTCTAGAAAGGTCACAAAAGTTATTTTTTTCGATTCAGCACTTTTTTTTGTGCAAGTGTGAAGTTAGCCAGGATGGATATTAAAGATGGTGTTAAGGCGACAGGATGTTATGAAAAAACTCCTTTCATAAGCTTCCTTTTTTTCGGGGATTAAAGAAAATTCAATGATATTATGGTGCTTATTTCATTAAAAGGATTTCTTTCGTGTCAACTCCTTTTGTGTCATGATGTCGACTAAAGTGGTTTTTGCCTGTGAAGGACGAACTTATATAAAAGCCTCACAAATTAGGTCTCGGTCGACTAAAGATGATATAAAATAATTTTCCTTTAATCTGTTGTATTGTTGTTGGTTTTTTTATGTGGCTTAGGATTCACTCTTTGTAGTAACAGTGGCCCGTCTTTTCGTTGGTCACGTCACGGTGCTATGTGTAGTAGTAAGCTTAGATCGAAGGATAGAAGAGGTTTCAGCCGAGAGTAGGAACACTAAGGTAACGAGGTTCCGGGACCATAGTGGGAGTCCTTGCCTATCTCCAAGTGTGAACGGGGTATGCAATGGGGTTTATGTCCTTGGTGTGGTGAGAGCTTTTGAGGCCTGCAGGTATGCAATGGGGTTCATGTCCGTGGTGTGGTGAGAGCTTTTGAGGTTTGGAGGTGTACGATGGGGTTTATGTCCGTGGTGTGGTGAGAGCTTTTGAGTCCTGGAGGTATGCAATGGGGGTCATCATGCCCGTAGTGTGGTGAGAGCTTTTGAAGCCTGGATGTATGCAGTGGGGTAGGTATACAATGAGTGGTGCCTGGAGGTATGCATCACATTATAAGGTGATGATGATTACATTTTTTCTTAGAACGTTTGAAGTTGTGAGCGTGATCTTGAGCTTGATCTGCTTCATCTCACTTAAAACAAAGAAGAGTCGTAGTTGTGGTGGGGATAATTACTCATCCCATAAAAAAGAAAGGTAGTGGGGATAATTGTTTTCCTGTAAAATTCTCATATTTCCACACCATGATGATGGTTCAACCTGATGACGATGATGAGCAAGTTCGAACATAATATTGCATACCCATCCCGGCAGAAGAAAACACATAACATCCGCAGTTTTACTTGCATACACATAAGAGCACACCCTAACGAACCCAAAATGCTATTTCGTATACCTCCAGCAACATAGACAGCCTGCCTGCAGTAAACGTAGGTGAAGCATATATCCTAGAGGAAAAGGAGGAAGTAATTGTGGAAATAGCGAAGAAGATTGCCGTTGCAAAAGCCCCTGGACCGGATGGTGTACCGAGGCAGAGCGGTGAAGTTGGCAGCCAGTGTGGTACCAGGTGAGTTCGTTCAAGTATTCACAGAGTGCCTGAGGGAAAGAATATTCCCTGAATGCCAAAAACTTGTGCTCATCACGAAACCAGATAAGCTAGCCCCTGAGGTCCTGGACATGTCTTCTCAACACTACGGGCAAGATTTTCGAAAGGGTGATATACAACAGACGACTCCCAAGCGTTAAGCCGGAAGGCGGTTTCCCGGAAAGGCGGTTTGCCGTAGTGTAGGTTTGCCGGAAAGGCAATTCGGTTTTAGGAAGGATCGTCGATCAACGTATGCTGTCACTATGGTGTATACAAAACGGAACTAGCGTTATTAATAAGCGGAAAAGTTGGAGACCATAATGGAGAAAGTAGATTTAGATCCGTTCCCAAGACCTACTGAGAGGTATGCGGGCTCAATTTTGGGGTGCACTTGGCGAGCATAACGAAAAAACTTCCGCCAACAGCTCAGCCCTCGCGAGAATGTTGCCTCATATAAGGGAGCCGACGCCTCCTCATCATAAGAGTGGATAGTTCGGTCCTATTGTATGAATCGCAACAGTGTGCGCAATGACATTTGACAGAACGGGCAATCGGCTGTGCATACGGCGGATGAAGCAGCTTGCATGATAGCAGGAATGATCCGCATTGATATTCTTGCATTGGAGGACATGAGGTTGTATGACTTGGAACATGCATGAGGGGAGTCCAAGGAAATCTGGCGAGCTCTGGGGTGCTGCCACTCCATCCCAGCGGCTCTTTTACGGCTCTTACCGGTGTTGACTTAAACGTCAGTCAGTTTAGTCAGCAGGAGTCTGACACTACCCTCTGAGTGCGCACCTCCACCGAAATGCTACGGTTGCCACCATTTTTTTTGCCAGCCTCGTGTTCATCGCGTTTGGGTTCGTAAGCAAACAAAACCTTCCTAACAACAACGAGTGACAGTTTGCGGCGGTTTTTGGTATGGCCGTGTAATTGGGCTATACTTTATTGAAAACGAATCCCACCGCTGCCACCATATTTTGTAAGCCCCCTGCCTATCCCGTATGGGTAAGTATACAAGCAAAACTGTCTCATTTTTGGTTTTGAAAATCCAAGACAAATAGTCGAACAGCCTCTTCAGCCAAAATTAGTGACATTTCGGTTTTTGGGCTGGCAGTGAAATCGGGGCTTACTGTTATTGGTAATGTTGCTGTTTCGACTATTTCAGTAACCAAACGATATTGATTGACTTTTTTCAACCTGAAAATGATGCCACGGATCCTGCAAAATAGTTCAGTTACTTATATAATCGATAGTTCCTACCTCCTCAGGCTAAGCTATCTTACTAGATCTATCTCTGATATAGGCATAAGGCATATCCAGCTCATAACAATAAAGGCACATCTACCAATTGGCAATTGTGAGGAGGAGGCGTAACTGAGCCACACTTAGCTATTGAACATGCCCACCATTCATGGCACTCCTAAGTTGTGTGCTTTCTTCAGCATGACGACTAGTATGTCATCATTAGTTGCTCTTGGGACTCCGGCTGTGAACTTTTCCATTGTCCATTTTCCTTTTTTTTCAAGTTGGAACTGAAATGTTCTTTGAAGAGGATCATAGGTCTGTGCATAGTCCTAAGCTTTCGCTGAATTGCCAGTAACCCTGCCAGGTGTTTTTCTTGACGGAGACAATGGGTGTCTTGTAACATAGTCCTGGAGGTCTAGAGAATAACATAACTTCGAGGACCAATAGTTTGAAGGTGTAAACTGCGTTATCAAAACTCCATCAGCCCATTCACCCAGTACAGACGATACCGCTATCGCGTATGATATTAAGGTATAAGATCTGGAAACAGGACCAACTGTCTGCAATTGAGCATAGGATTTAATGTAGAGATGCTAAAAGCATAAAGAGCCTCCTTGTTCCAAACTAGACCCTCCCAGTCATTATTTGATCCTCCACAATTAAATTCTTTACAATACAGATTGATAAGAAACGAAAAAGGTGTAATTCTTGCGGTTTTTAAATTGACCAATTTCGGGCTAACCCTTCCTGTAATTTGAGGATGTTTTGCCTTAGTCTTAAGCAATATTAGAAAATTGTTAACCCAAATTAATTTCAACCTACAAAAGCTAGTAGCTAAAGCCCATAATCTTATAAAGCTGAAACTTTCGTAATTATTACAACATAAAGATTTCGACATCTTCAGCAGATTTGCACTTAATTCCAATTTAAAGACTGTGTATGTTTTAATATCCGCCATAATGTCGACGAGCCCAGACTTTTCTCGCAAATATATATTTTCCCCCAAGAAAACTTTCATTCTAACATCAATCAACTTTTCTTCAATGTTAAAACTTAGAAAATCATTCATAGATAACTATCCTTAAAACTGGATACTTTCTTAAGGGTTTTCGGCGAAGGTTCTTATGGTAAGGATTTGCTAAACCCGAAACTGACATTATCGCTTAATTTAAAATAAAGTTTGGTGACATCTGGAGAGACATCGGCCCAACGACCGACCCCATCGGGGGCTAAAAAAGGTCTAACCTTTTTGGTCTCTCTAGAAATTTACAATAGCTGTACACAAAAGGGTACTCACAGTTTTGTTTCCCAAATTTCTAACTCTACAGCTGAGGTATGCTGATTTTCCCACAAGAGCAGTGACATTTTTTGGTGTCATCGCATCAAAGTACGGCTCTGCCCATTTGGGGTTAACATAACTAGGCGTTGTAGCTTCGGCTAATGAATTATATCCTTGCATTGGTCCTTGTACGCCACCATTTGTCATGTCTGAAATTTAAAAGAGAGAAAATATTTTGATAGTGGTTTTTTTCTTTTATTTTTATTGTTTGATATTTTTGAATTTATTGAAATTTCTTTTTGTTGGTGGAAATATTTATGGGATTTTGAACATGGTTATTACATTTCAACAGATTTAAGAAGGAAATATTGGGGAGTGTTAAAGATTTGGAGATAAAAAAGTAGGGACGCTAGAACTATTTATTGTTGGCTATCACAATGAGTGACTTTCTTCTGACTTTAAGTGAACCTTCTTTTCAGTCATGAAGATTAGTAAAAATAAAAATGTTCTGAGCATCTTAAATATTTTATTATCATTGGTTTACCTTCATTTGTGCATACTGATATCCCGTATTTTTTTTATAGCATCCTATCGCTGCCACCATTTTTTTGTGATCCATTTTGCTTACCGTGTCTGGGAGCGCAAACATCCTTCGTGGATACGAATCCGAACCGCTGCCACCATTTTTTGTGAGCTCAGTGCCTCTTCGCTTCTGGGTACGTAAATAAGCAGAATTATCGCATCTGAGGCTTTGAAAAACCAAAAAAATTGTCCAACAACCTCTTCAACCAAATCAAGTGACAGTTAAGAATTAAGGTTTTTGGGCTAGCGGTGTATTCGAGCCACACTTTTATTGAAAATATCGCTGGTTCGCGAGTTACAGGGAAACGATCGTGTTACCAAACGATATTGATTGGCGGGAAAGGCAATATTACCAATGGAAAAATATGTAAAGGGACATTAATGAATACGTTAAGAACTGTCCCAGATGCCAAGAAATTAAAACTTCTAGCCCCTATGCAGGGAACAGCAACAGTCTGACTTTTCAAGATGACTTCACGAAATATATGGCATGCGTGTCTATATCAGTGTCAGAGGCATCCACTGTGACAAGACCATTCTACGATAAAATCATCAACAGGTTCCCTTAAGTACTTGTAACCGATAACGGCATAATTTCGGTCTCTTACCAATTCATGGGACTTTTGAAGTTTAGTTGAATAGATCATGGATCATGCGCCGTCGGTAAAAATCACGATTGAGGCAGCTTCCTTAATTGTTTCTACTATACAGCTTGGTAGGCGCGGGGCTTACAACAAATAAATCATAAGTCCCTTCGAAGGCGTGGGTTCGTATTCTACTTTTGCCACCATTTTTTGGCGAGCCACCTCCATACTGAGTTTGGAAACGTAAAGAAGAAAACCTGTCGCATCTGAGACTCCGGGAAATATATTCGGAGGCATTGGTTCGAATCCCACCGCTGCCACCATTTGTTATGAGAATCGCTGCCACTGACTCTGGGTATTTAAAAAAGAAAAACCGCCGCACCTTGAACACTGAAAACCTAAGAGAAACTGTCGAACAACTTCTCCAATCAAAACGAGCAACAGTTCGTTGTGGTTTTTGACTTAGTGGAGTAATCAAGACATACTTTTTTGAAAATGCTCAGCTCATGGTTTTTCTCTCTTGCGTGATTCGCTGGAATTAAAACAGGCTTTGTAAAATGCGGATTTTATTTATATTTTACTCAACATCTTCAAAAAACAACACCGTGGACATTTTCATATGCATGCGACCTTTCGTAATAGTAAACATTTCTGGGTATAGAGCATTAGAACGTAGAAGGTCCGGAGGAGAGCGTTTTAAGGTTAAAGTTTGAAAACAATACTTTTGGAGAACTTCTTTATTTATTCAAAATTCTTATTGGCTAACAATTTTAATATCTTAACTCTAAGTAACTACTT
Source organism: Thereva unica (assembly GCA_949987705.1). Classification (NCBI taxonomy): domain Eukaryota; kingdom Metazoa; phylum Arthropoda; class Insecta; order Diptera; family Therevidae; genus Thereva; species Thereva unica. The sequence goes on from OX465282.1 coordinate 150,031,846, forward strand.
ATTATTTTTGGATACATGTTTCTACTAGTATGGCTAAGCAGCTACCTAATTGTTTTATCTCTGGATACATGTTGGGATCGGTAAGCAACTGCCTACTTTTCAGTTTGCTTTAAATGTGTGTTACGGATAGCTACTATGGTGGTCTACGGGAATATGGGTATAGTGTGGTATTCGGTATATTTTCGGTGTTTGGTCGGGTCATATAGTGACACTAGTCTAGAAAATGTTGCCAGGAACACTATCGGATCATACACCTCGACACGGTCTGGGCAACATTTTCCTTGACACGGTATTGAAAACGCTGCCAGAACCATGTCGGACCGTACAGCTCGGCAAGATTGCACCTAAGACCACTCAGCGCAGAAACTCACCCAAGTTACATTCCAGCTACCAAGCTTTAAGCCAAGACACAAACCAAACCCCAAGATTCAAGCTAAGACTACATACACACCCGAGGACTGCAACCGATGACGTCACTGTACTTGGGGTGACATAGCTATACTACTTGTGTCAAAGAACGTGGTTTGATATCTGCAGCATGATGGAATGCGCATTATACCTATGCTGCCTTCGGTTTCCTTCTGCTAGCCGTCTTGTAAAGTACAGTTGCAGCGTTTACCAGGTTAAAGTTACCTTTTCTTGTCACTAGTATTCGACGGCTTGATCTGGACCCCCTAGAAAGCATTTGTGCAATTGCGGTACTAATGTTGGATGCTCTCTACGCTATGCCCACGAGGGGCTCTCTGAGGCTTAATCAGTAATGCCAGATATCCCAGTGCCTGCGTGATATTGGACTACCTTTTTCCTTTTTTAAGGCAAGTCCATTTCTCCGCTGGCTGATAAGTACCGTTTCCGTCTTATGTTTAGCAAGCTTTTGATGGGTTTTTTTAGAGAGATGTCGACGGAAAGTCTCGACTGACTTTTCATTACTGCACAACAATTTTCATTTGAAAGTCCACATAGAAAAGTCCTTATCGTGTGGAACCATTTAAATATTTTAACACAGCGACATTTGTTTGCGATGCTATTTTGCAGAGATTAAGTTGTATAAAAGTCTATAGGGAAAAGTTTCTGCGGGCAAAAGTCGTCATATGGTTCCACTATTAGGAAGCATTCGGAGATATCAAAAACGACCATAATGATGAGAATTGTAATTGATATATCTAAAAGAGAATTGTAATTGATATAACCGAAAAGAGAATGCGGAGATCCCCAATCACTTTGAATAGACGATAGGATTACACCCGGAACCAGCTAGGAAAGTGTCAGCTTCGAATAACATAGGAAACATGGGTAGTCAAAAAGAAGAATTATTTTAAAGCTCTTGAATTTCTGTGATATTTTATTTAAAGAGGTATACTCATTACAAATTCGACAAAAATATGCGGAGTTTTAGTTTAAATCGTTTGAAAGGTTCCAAAATTATAGAAGCCACAGGAGCACAGATGCCTCCTTGTAACTTAGCTTTAATAATTTATTATACGACCAAATTTGAGCATTTATCGTATTTCATACTTTTGAATACAAAAATCACTTTTGGTTGACGTTAACTACATGCCCACATGTTCTGCCCTCGCATAAACTTATTTTAAAAATTACAAACAAAATTAGCATTTTTACTCACTATAAAATATTCCGAACATGTCAATCGTGCTTAATTTGATTAATTGGTCAAATTAACGCAAAAATCACAAATGTTACCAATAATTTGTGAATTGTTTTTTTTCGCACCTGCATCAAAAATTTGTCAACAAAAACTTAAAAAAAAAAAATCCACGTATCAATAATTATCATTATAGAACGAGAATGAATTTCAATGGGAATTGTCACAATCATATGGGAAAAGGTAACTCGGCCGCTGGCGTATTATTATCAAACATGTAAGTAAACTTTTGGATAATACAAATTTATATTCATACAAATTTTAATCAGAATATATTATTTGTGGTATTTTAATGGGATATTTAATTGGGGGAATTTTTAATATAATTTATTTAACCCGTCAAAAAATGGTCATGAGAGACAAAAGCTGGTGTGCATTGTCGTTTTTAAAATATTGACGAGTGCCGATAGGTAATACCTCAAACATTATTTTTTGCGGAAATTAAATTAATTTTTAGGGGTAACTAAGAGAGTACATAGTTGATCCATTAATGGATTGATTTAAATATAACTATATCCTGAGGCTACTTTATAAATAATGCAGTGGAAATTTTTTACTTATTTATAGCTAGAACCCGGTGCGCCTCGCTGCACTCATAAGTCATTAGTATGGCGTGCGGTAAAACAAAAGGGAATCGAAAAAACGCCTTTTCCATCGGCAGTGAAAGTATCAAATCCAGCTATGAAAGCCCGAGTAAAAATAAAATAAGGGCATTTGGCGGGCGTTGGGGCAAATGACGGGCAAATGACGGGCGTAGAATTTTAAACCATTTTTTATGATGGCCTTTCAAGGGGCAAAAAACGGCGACTTGGCTTTTCAAGGGTCAAACGACGGCCGTAGAGTTTTTAAATTTTTTAGGGCGAGCACAGATGGGCAAACGACGGGCAAATGACGGGCAAACTTGAACAAAAGATTTCAATTTTCGAGAAGGCCTTATAGAGGCCATAAAAATGCCAAATGCATAAAGCGTGATTTATGAGCTTTTCTCGTTATTTCTCGCTCGAGTAAAAATAAATTTCGGCCTTTTGACGGGCGTGATGGCCCGGCCATTTGGCGGTCAAATGACGGCCCGTTGCAGGACAGTACGGCCATTTGGGGGTCGATTGACGGTCAAATGAGGGCTTTTCAGTCGCAAAAAAGGCCTATCGGGGGGCGATTGACGGTCAAATGAGGGCTTTTCAGTCGCAGAAAAGGTCATTCGGGGGGAAAGCCCTCGAAAAGCCCTCATTCGACCGTCAATCGCCCCCCCCAATGGCCTTTTTTGAAACTGAAAAGCACTCATTCGACCGTCAATCGCCCCCCGAATGGCATTTTTTGGAACTGAAAAGCCCTCATTCGACCGTCAATCGCCCCCCGAATGGCCTTTTTTGGAACTGAAAAGCCCTCATTCGACCGTGAATCGCCCCCCGAATGGCCGTACTGTCCTGCAACAGGCCGTCATTTGACCGCCAAATGGCCGGGCCATCACGCCCGTCAAAAGGCCGAAATTTATTTTTACTCGGGAGACAATTCCAAAAAGAAAAATGTCACTCCGTTCGTTTCCCAAAACACCCGCTGTTTTATTTTCCCAATCACAATTCAACGGTCTCGCTGTATAAAATGCTGCTCGTTTAGGCAGAGTAAACGAGCAGCATTTTATACACATTTGCTACCTGCTATCTGTCAAAGCCATGTGGCTCAAAGTTGTTAATAGCCAAACGTCGTTATCTGTAGTGTTACAAAGAATCATTTTCAGCCTTTTCATTATGGCGTCGTTCACTGGTTCTTGCTTTATAAGAGAAATATGTAGTCGAACAATGAGTGAAATTACACGGTCATTCACTTGGGACTCACGTCAAACCTATCTGTGTATGATTCGAGTATTACACGATGCTGGAATGTACTCTTTCTCCGGGTCCTTTATGACATCGAAAGCGACAATTCGATACACGAATAGTTGACCTTTACCAAAAAAATCTTCGTTGCAACAAAGCCGAAATAAAATACACAGGGGTTTCTGCTTCTGTTCGGCACTTAAGTAATAAGTAACCCATTACATACAAATTTCTCAAAATGTGGTTTGCGAACCTTATTGGAATTCGCGTTCAGAAATGTCTTCACATGCCAGTTTCATACTTCCTGATAGCAGCCCTTTCTGGCATTAAGTTCTTGCTATGATACCTACGACACAACCTCGGACAGGACAGAAACTTGGGAAACATAGGGCAAAGATATCTACAACTACCCCGTTTATGACTAGGTTGAAAAGTTGAGTCGAGGTTGAGCTGAAAGTTCTACCACCGTATATATAGTCGAGTTGAGTTCACTTTGGCTCGAAATATAGTTGAACTGAAAGCAAAACCCGCAACGGAGACCGTTAACAATAATGAATTAAACTACCCTCAAATTTTTGTGTATAATTCTCATTTATAGATATGTAAAAACTTAGAACGCAATAATTTTTTATTCCTGTGCAAGCAAAAACACCGAAGAAAAAACTAACGCCAAAGGTGGACTTCACGGATGGTAAACAAACAAAACAAATGTCACTTCAACCCAATTACAGCTCAACCAGTGTATATGAGGCGAAAAATCAACTCGTCCCATGTAGGAGAGCTGAGTTGGGTTGACTGGACCCAGTTTCAACTCGACCCCCGTTTAAGACTGGATTGAACCTGGGTTGAACCTAGGCATAGACGGGGTAAATAAAACAAAGAAAGAATAGGAGAAGAATAGGAGAAGATAAATGTGCCAGAATTAAAAGTAGAGTAAATTAGGGGTGAATATGAGAACCTACCTATCACTCCTGAAGCACGTAAACAGAAACAATGCAATGTCATTTTCGTGCTAAAGTCACTTGGTGATCCCTTTTTATATTAAATCGAAGCTGTTGTTGTTGTTTCTGCATTAGTGCTCACATCACTAGGGTACGTTTTTTACAGTATTCGAAGCTGTCTCTTTTACATTACTTTGTTTCTGTATACCGTGGTCCGAAGTACGTGACTACACACTCGTGTAACCTAGCGAGGCGTTCAGTCGCCCGGCACACCACACATCGCGAGTCCTTTGACTCGGGCGCAAAAACGATGTCGAAGTGCCTCTACATTTACGACTTCGATCAACTTTGCGAGTAGAGTAGTGCAGGTTTACGAATAAATAAACTTAACACTTTATTGACTCAGCAGATACAAACAGAGCATAGCAACTCACTCTAAGTAGACACAGAACAATATATTTATAAAGAAGAGAAACGAACTTAGAAGAGCATACCCAAAGTAAAAAAAGCCAGTATTGGGAAGAAGAAGTGAGGAAAATAGAAGAATCAGCAAACTCAAATGTAGCGACGTAAAGAATTTAAACCCATCGTGACGATGCTTTAAGTATAAAAATGGTATTTCAAGAGCTAGCTGCAAAAACGTGCCTATCGAGTAGGAGGATGAAATGTTTTCGAAATGTTAGTACTCACAGCTCACCAAACTGTCGAACTGTTGGTGCGCTTTGTGGGTCCTAAAACGCGTGAAAAAGGTCTGATGAGCCTAGTTTCTACAAGAAGGGGCACCTTGCAACACCGCAGCTACTACGAAGAAGTTCTTGCAAAATTAAAGTTTATGTTACCAAGCCGAATGCCATTGACGAACTCCAAGCTGACATACGAGCCGAAATAGCCGCTATAGGGCCGGAATGTTAGGCAAAGTTAAGCAGGATCCCTGAAAAAGAGCTGCTTTTTGCGCATCGAATGGAGGCGGTCGATATTGTATTCAAAAACTGATTTGAAATATTTAAATGGTAGAGAATATCCTAAACTAGTTGGGATGTGGGTTTGACCCCTTCGGGTCCACACGATTAACTTCCCAGAATGATGAACCAAGATGGAATAAACTGACTTCTTACAAAATAGTTATACGTTTAGCACTAGTGGAAAATTGGCTAGTATCAGAACTGATGACAAAGCAATCCTCAGAGAAGCTAGTTGAAATAACTATAATAGTGGTATATCAACAAGATTTTTCAAGAGAATTTGTTTTTCCTGAACGTTAGCAAACAAACATTTCCTTCGTATTTCGTTCGCTGCACTAAAGTGGGTGTTCAAATTGGGCTGAAGCGCCATTGACAAACTGAGAAGCGAATGACTTCATTTGGAAATTCCAAAGCTTTCCGGAGATATTAGCAAAACTGTAACTGTTAGGTACTTGTCAGACTTGACTAAAAAGAACAAATTTTGCGGTAACTACTGGAAATCCCGGGATGAACCGCAATTTTCTGAAACTGTATCACGCGTAGAAAACAATTCCCCGTCAAAAAGTGCTAATCCAAGGTTTGAAAAATTCGCGCTGTTTGTAAAGGGTAGCGAAATTTTTGCACGATTTTGAAAGGTTGTCGGATTTTGACAAGTGACGTTTTGTTCGAAGGCTATTGCTGTGCAGAACCCAAAAAAGATCACTTCGATTAGAACGGGTCTCATTCCATTGAGTTTATTAGATATTAGCAAAACTTGTAAATTTAAGGTCTTTCTGACAATTAGTCGAAGTTTTTCTATTTAAACAAAAAGCTGTTGTGCTGTTGAGAAAATTAGCGTACTACTTTAACTTCAGCAAACCAGCGCTAAAATTAATGTATGCGTTCTTAAAATCACGTTCCCAGAGAGTTAAAATCGGGGACTGCTGCTCAAAGCCAGCTTCCTTAAAATCTGGCGTTCCCCAAGGATCCATCCTTGGCCCCTTACTATTCAGCCTATTTATAAATGACCTCCCCACTGTAGTTAAGCACTGTCTGATTCACTTATACGCAGATGACGTACAGATTTACTTAAATCGACCGTTAGGACTTATCGAAGATTGTATATGGAGACTTAACGATGACTTAATGCGTGTTCTGAACTGGGCTCTTGAAAACAAATTGAAACTTAACCCTAAAAAATCTCAGGCCTTAGTAATATACAGAAACCCGCTGGATTTATCTTATTTTCTTGGGGTTTTCCTAGGAAATAGTCCTATACCGTATGTTCAGCGCGCGCGAAACTTAGGGGTAATTTTGAATTCAACAATGACCTGCTGTGACCATGTTAACGCCAAACTGAGAACTATCTACGCCAGTATCCGTAGACTTTGGTTATTCGCTGATATCTTGCCGACTAGCTTGCGATGTAATCTAATTAAAATTTTGCTGTTGCCTCATTTTACTCACGGTTCAATCATTTTTCCTAAATTGGATTGCCTGTGTGGAAAAAAGCTTGAGATCGCGTACTATGATTGCATTCGATTTGCTTATAAGCTAAGACGATTTGATCACATTGCTCAATATCGTTTCAGTATCTTGAATTGCTCTTTAACAAATCATCTAGTTAAGAATAACCTACTCTTTTTTTATAAAATTCTTAATAGCGGCGAACCTGCCTACCTCAGAGAATTCATTAAGCTACTCCGAAGTACAAGACATAAAATGATAGCACTTCCGAAATTCAACTTCAAAGTTCTCGAAAGTTCTTACTTCGTTCATATTGGGAGAATATGGAATTCCTTGCCCCAAATAATCCAATCAGCTGCTTCCGCTAACAGATTCAGAAAATTTATTACTACTCACTTCTCCGAAGTCTAGCATCTGCCCACTTATCCACACATCACATGCCTTTGTTTTGCTTTTTTATATAATTTTTATCATTTTAATTAGTTTCTTACTTTATTCTTCTTCTTTCTGTTTTTCCGTTTTCTTTTTCTAATTTTTTTATTTATTTTATTTATTCTCTCTAATTTTTTTTATTCATTTCTTATGTGCTTTATTGTAATGTAGTCTCCAGTAATTTTTAGCTTCATTATTAACACTTTTTGATTTTGTATTCATGCCTATAGTAGAATAGTGTACTATTTGTAAGACTCTGTCTTTGTACATAAATTGTCCATTAATAAATGAGCCGTTTATTTTGAAAGTGGCATAAGTCACTTTTTTTTTAAAATTTGTTTGTATCAAAATTAAAAGATACCGTTCAATTGTATTTAGTTTTGCCATTAACTCGATTTTTTTGAAAAAGTGACTTATGCCACTTTCAAAATAAACGGCTCAAATATCAATATCAAAAAAGCCCGACCGAATATTATGAAATTTTTGTCAGAGCATTTCTTTGTTAATATTCTTTTTTCGGCACCTCAATGAAGTCGATATAGTTTTTAGTTCGCGCGGTATCGTGCAGGTACAAAAATCACAAACGTCGTTTAAACAAAAAAAAAAACGGTTCGACCGAATTTTATGAAAATCTATTCAGATCATATTTTGGTTAATACTCTTCGAACGGCACGTCAACTAAGTCGATATCTTTTATAGTTCGCGCGATATCATGCAGGTACAAAAATCACTTATGTCATTTAAACCAAAAAAAAACCGCTCGACCGAATATTATAAAAATCTTTTCAGATTATATTGTCGCTAATACGCTTCGAACGGCATCTCAAGTAAGTCAATATCTTTCGTGGTGCGGGCGATATCGTGCAGGTACAAAAATCACTTACGCCGCTTAAACAAACAACGGCTCGACCGAATTTTATGAAAATCTTTTCAGATCATATTTCGGTTAATACGCTTCGAACGACACCCCAACGAAGTCGATATCTTTTTTGGTTCGCGCAATATCGTGCAGGAAAAAATGACCACATCCGTACGCACACACACACACACACACATACGTCCTCCCAATTTTTTGCTTAAAATGCTCCTAGGACTTTGAAAGATGAAAATACGTCGAAAATTTCGATTTCGATTTTCGGACCGATTACAATAACTTCCTATACTGGGAAGTTAATAAATCTTGCAAATTTGTCTAAATCGGTTAAAAAAAGTCAGAGTTGTTCAATGTTGAAATACACATTTTATTGGGGCCCCGAAGGGTTTTTTTGCAGCAGGGGCCCTACAGTATCATAAAGTTTGGAAACCACTAGTATAGATAAAATAGAACTCTTAAGCTCATCGTCTATGATGTCATTTGCACTCTCATTGATCCTTTGTACCACGGTAGGAATGCATCAGCTATAACTTCAACACAACTACTCACCAGATTGGACCATTCCCATTACCTACAGCTCCCCCTTTCCCATAGGCCAAGCTGGGTCAGTAAGTATTTCCGAATTCTTACAACCTCCAAGAGTTCAACCGCAGGGTTTAATGTAATTTCGTTCAGCGCCTTCATTACTCTAAATAACCGAAAACCTATGTTCTCCGAAGCTAGGTTACTACTGGACATTGCGCCATGACATTATTAAGCTCTCCCTTTTGAAGTTAGTACTGCCATATAAGTGAAAGTTATTCTGGATTACTTTGGTCGAGTTTCAAACTATTGTTTATTTTACACTTTTGTTAAGAACGTTGAGATCATAATGTTGTAAATGGCCATATTTTTCATTGGTGAAAAAGTAAGGATCATTGAAAATTTACTCAGTTTGTGGTGTCTGTATCATTTTTGTGCACACCTCAATTGGTTTTTTGTGGGAACAATGTATTAAAACCTACACCACTATTCAATCGTAATAAAGATTGAATCTACTTCCAAAATGTGCCAAAATAATGATATGCCTCACAAAAAGTGTCATATACAAAAGTGCTAAAAAATTCATAACATCATGGGTGTGTTTCTTTACTCATTCCATAGAAGCAATAGAATAAAAAGAATACTTGATGGAATATTCGGAATAGAATGAATAAATAAACGCACCGGGAATGACAGTAAACAAACTGAAGAAAAATTGTTATTTATGCAAAAGAGTTGTGTATTTTAAAAATATCGTAGGACCTATATATAAAACTACAATAAGATGAGACATTATGTGACCATTTAAAATTAATATTATCGATATCCGAAATTATTATTATTAGAAATACTTTTAAAAATTATAACAAATAAATAATTACCAAGGTCCATGGTTACCGCTTTCTTGCCAAATGACACAATTATGATAGTAGTATATTTATATTATATTATATTAGTAAGGTTAATTCCCTTTATTCTAAAAGTGTTCCACCTCAGGAGGTAGTTTAAAAAGAATACATTCCGAATATTCCGAATGAATAAAGAAACGCTTCATCTGTCAATTCGAAACTCGGGAATGAATAAAGAAACGCATTTTCGGTCTATTCCTTCTACGGAATGAATAAAGAAACACACCCCATATTATGATATTTGGAACCAAGTAATTTGAAATCAAATTAAATATTGGGAACTTAATCAATCAAGAACAAAAGCATCGAAGAAGCGTTGCCATCATAATAAAGGAATAAAATCAATTTTCATATAAAATTAGACATTCAATGGTCGTGCTTGGCCATAAGGTTCTGCTCCATAGCTGCTTTACCATTTAACCCTTGACAAAAATCAAGTTTGACACATTCGTTATTCATCGTGTAAGCATTTCTCGAGTTCACTATTGTTGGGAACAATGTGCTCCTCTTGAGGGCTGCTTGCGATTCATTTTCAGGACACGTAACCGATTCGAGACGTACTTTATGTACACAATGACTTATACATATACATTCAAGCAGGGCTGTATACGCTATATAGTATACAATCCAACAAGCTAGGGCCTATGGCTCGATTGCGGCGGTTCGGTTTCGTTCGATTGCCAGAGTTCTATCTCGTCGTCATATTCTGGGGAGAGTTTTCGAAACAAGTTAGGACGATCCCAAACTGCAAAATGGCAATAGCAAAGAGATGGCCAGGATACTCCAGTGACTTTGTTAACGAGGACCACTTTGACCCACTTTACCCAGAATGAAATTTTCGTATCCTTCCTCTTGGGCTGTCCTCGACATTGTTTCGAATGTGGTGGTGGGGTTTTCTATGGGGGTAGAACGGGCGACGAGGACGGCCATATAGCAATACGATACGACGCAACTGAATATTCTAGCAGAGTAGGTTTTACCTCCTCATTCAAAACAGCCGTTGTCCTTGAATGGGGGCACCTAATGTCATTGTCACCGGCAGAGGAGGAAAGATTTAAACATCCTGGATTCCTAGATGCAACACGGCTCGCTATCACCGTCGTCGTCGTTCCTCGCCATGTTTTTCTGCCATACCAATCCCCCCTCCGATGCCTGTGGCAAGTGATTCATTGCACGTTTGCTCGTTGGCGCTGACGGGCAAGGAAACCGAGCTAGAGAACACAGTAGGTCCTGAATTCATGAATTTTTTATGAAATGTTCATTTAGCAACAGACTGTAGTTTTCGTGGTGGTAAATTGAGTCGAATTGAGCGGACAGGGGGCGGGGCTTATATAGAGTAGGGCGCATTGGAAAAGCATCTTCAGGGCGTAAGTGGACCTCTGATGTGGGGAGTAGTGGCTCATGTGAGTGCATGCATGCTCAGCAGGTAACGAATTTGTTGAAGTAACCTGCGATTTGTATTGAAATCAATTTCTATGCAAATAAGATTGATCTCCTCTGGCAAGTTCGGCAAGTGGATGCGAGTAAATGGTAATTTTGAGCCTTTCTCTGCTCGGGCAACAGCCAAAACGTTTCCTGTTAAATGGGAAAATCTATACTAGCTGCAGTTAAAACTGATGTGAAAATTAAAACAAACAGAAAAAGAACACGAAAAAAAAATACAAGGAAATAGGACGAGCACTGAACTGAAATCCATAATGGTTCACTTTGTGGGTACACGTAAATGCACTTCGTTTCTGTTTACTTTTCAATTGGAAATTTTTATGCTCATTCTAAAGTTTTTTAACAAACCTTTTTACAATTTTCACATGAAAAGAATTTCAGTGATAGTGTGTATGTGTGCTTGTGATAGAAAAAACTCTCACAAGAAAAATCAATTTCACAATAAATCCTTTTTAGGATGCAGAAGTGATTCCGATTGTTTTCTCGTTAACCCAGGTGAGTTTGTTTTAAGGTCTTTGTGTCAAGCACGGAGATACTTTTTTTTGTTATTTTTATCTAGCAATAAAAGTTTGTGGTGCAAAGAGTGTAGATGGTGGTAGTTTTATTAATTTTGAACAAATAATTGCTTCTGTTGGTGGTTTATTTCTGTTTTCCAGAGTGTAAAGTGCTTTTGAAACATATTTCGTGCTCCCGCCTTGTTTGTGTGGATGGCTAAAGTGTAGAACGCCCTTTGTGGAACCGAACGTTTTATGGTAGAGTTCATGGTTTTTTTTCTCAGCAAGTTCTAGCCGGAAAGCTAAACTAGAGATAAAGATGACAAAATTACCAACGCCATGGGGTTTTACTTCATCAACTACTACAACGACAGAACGAAATGGCTCTGGCGATCGAATCTGGATTTTCTTTTGTCCTTATGGGCGGTGACAGAGCAGGTGTATGACTTATTAAAGCACAAAATTTAATCTAATGTTTAACAGAAATTGATTTCTTAAGGAATTGAATACTTGTTCCATTACGGAGGTTAAGCAGCATCGAGTGGGGTTTGTATTTAGTTGGGGGACCACTTGCAAAAACCTCACTCGCGCTTGGATGATGAAAAGTTGAACAAAAATATATAGCTTTTCGACGCTGCAGTTGCATAGAAACTGGCGCTACAAATTGGAATTGATTAGTTTCGATAGCTTTTTATACCTAAAAAAGGAACACACGGTTTAGGAAAGTGCCCAAATAGATTTAGAGATACAGCACCAGCAGCAACATCTGTCATATACTGGAGTAGAAAACTCCTTCGCCACACTTATGACAAATGATGAAAATGCGAACGCGCTCGAACAACTCATCAACACGGCGAAGGCATAAAGCTGCCTCAAATAGCCTCCTCCACAAAAAGTGGCCGCAAAATCCGGCCGAAGCTACGCAAAGAGCAGCATTAGAAACAACAGCAACACCAAGAACAACGAAACCATATCTTATACGGAAGCTAAAAAAAGAAAAGGTAGCCCCAATTAATATATTTAACCAAGGTGTCTCAGACACATTAGTTTTAGCTTCAAGAGTGGTTGGGACGGAAGGGTATTTCGTTAAGAGACAGTCTAAGGGACACCATTCCCTTATGTATATGAAAACACCGCAACACCGCGTTCACGCGTGACGAAAAAGACACCCCCACTACCAGCGCCTAACTGCCGACCCACTAGGCAAAGAGCGGGAGGGGGGGGGGCAAAAGGACAACCCACTAATTATCGGGGATGCCCAAAATACGCAGAGCTTAAAAACGTATACAAGCGAGGAAAAACTTTGTTGAGGAACAGAAAAGGCAGAAAATGGCCATATTCCAAAACATAGTACAACCAAATGTATCCTTTGCCCAAGCGGCAATGGGAGCACAGGCAGTACCATAACAAGCTCCTAAAGTAGCACAGGCTCCACCTTCGGTGGACACTGAGTTAAAGATAATCTTGCTGTCCATTTAGAGACAGTTGGCCAATATTCAACGACAGATAAATGAGCAAGGTGCCAAACTGGACTGAACTGGTTTATTCTGAGCTTCTCCACGTAAGCGCGCAATTCCAGTTCTAGAAGTCCATTCTAGAAGTTCCATTAAAATCGGGGCAATAAATGCTAACTTAATCATAAGAGGAGGGCGAACATTCTCTCGTTGCTGCAACACGAAGCTTCAGATGTTCCTCGTCAGCGAAACTAAGTTATCAGGGGAACACAAACTGGAGTACAAGGGCTACGAAGTGATCAGACGAGTCCGTCCAGTGCGGCGGAACGGCTATCCTTATCAAGAAAGGAATAAAGTTTTGAGTCAAGAAAAACAGGAACATTGGACGGTTTCGCATGCTGGAAATCTGTATCGAGTGTATCCCTCTCCAAAGTGGACGAAAGTACGCCCCCGCATCCCCTTAAGCCGAACGTTTCGTCAACGAGTTGGAAGAACTCTTTCGCATACTAGACTTGGGTGGGGAAGAAAATGATTATTTATTTACCGGAGACTTAAATGCCAAACCCGGAGCATGGAGAAATCAAACAGCCAACATAAGAGCTAACCAGCTACAAACACGGCTGGAGGGCAACAGAATCCTGCAGAAGGTTACACTGCTTGCTACAGATATGCCATCGTACCCCAGAGGTGGTTCATATCTGGGTCTATGCTTGCTCGACTAACATCTAGACAACGGGCGAACATGTGACGAGGATATGAACTGCCTACGAACGGTTCCTTACGATAGCGACCTCTACGGACTCTCGATCATGGTGAAAGTGTCACGCGAGTCGATCGAGCTGGAACAATATGCTATAGTGCACCAATTTGCTTACCATTGGCTACACCCTGGCTACGTTTCTTCAGCACGATTGCCCGCACCATACAGACAAAGGGGATAACATCGCCGACAGACAGAAACCTGACTAAAGACGAAATTGACGGTATGCTGAAAGATATGAACCGAATCATTGTGAAATTACTCTAAGGCCATAAACCTGTATTGGAGCAATAAGAGCCGGTCCATAAAACCCCCTGGTCCAGGCATGTTTAAGCAGATAAACAAAATCTTTAGGAGGAAAACGCATAATCGACTAGAGAAGTTACGATTACCTAGGAATACCGACAGTGAGAAGTTGTTGCGAAAGGCAGGCGTAGATTCGGATACGCTCTACCGAGACGATGAAGATTGTTTTCATGTGGAAGATGAGCAGGACAGAGTAGATTTGTTGAGGGCATTCTGCCAGGAAGTCTACTCGGTAAACACTAGTGTTCGACCGAATTTCGACCTGGCCAATCAAGCTCTGTTGAATCAGTTCAACCTTTAGAACGAAATCAGAGTATGGAGATCGACATTTAGTTGAATTCAATGAAGATTGCCCAGCGGACAATATCCCAGTGGTCACCGGATACTCAATTTTCGTGAAGAAGGATGAGCTTCTGCGAATCTTTCAAATGCTGAACAATAAAAAATCGTCAGGAAACGACGGCATCCCTAATAATTGCTTGAACAATGCCTATTCTCCAGAAAACTGGAAAACGGCTGTGGTATTATCTTATCCTTAAAGGAACCAAAGAAAGAATAAACCCAGTTAATCTCCGGACAATAAGCTTACTTCCAAACATCAGTAAAGTATTTGAAGTTATAATTAAGCGGTCCCTGACAAGCTGGGTTGAGTAAAATAGAATAATTTCGGATAACCAGTTTGGATTTCAGGCGGAACATGGCACTATCCATGCTTGCGCAAAATTGGTGTCCGATACATACTGAAACTTTGCCAAGAGACAGAGTACGGCAACATGCCTGGTTGACTTGGAGAAATCCTTTGATTCTGTATGGGTTGAAGGACCACTGCTAAAGCTAACCAGGTGTGGGATCAATGATCCTCCTCTTTGCATAATCTACGACATGCTAAATTGCTAACGGAAAAAAGTTTCTCGTTAAAAGTGGGAACCTTACCTCAAGGTCTTAGAAATTAAAAACAGATTGCAGCAAGGAGCAGTGAGTTCGCCGCTGCTCTTTAACATATATATAATCGGTATAGTTGGATTTCTTCCTGGCTTTCGTGGACGACCTTATTATATACAGGACAGGACCAAAGATTGTCGTAATCCAGACGCGAGAAGAACATGATTTCGATAAAATAGAGCGATCTCTTGATGATTGGAAATTGAAAATCAATCATGGAAAATGCGAAACGGTCCTCTTTAGGACCCCTCTTGATAAATCTCCAAGCAATGTTAGGAGGAGCTGGCGAGGGTTTCATATTCGAAGCCATGCGGGACAAACCCTAGAGAAGAAAACTGAGGTTAACTACCTAGGAATTTGGCTGGATCTGTACATGAATTACGACAGTATACGAGAGAGATATAGGTGCTGCTATAGTCAAAACCCGTAAGGCTTTCCAAATTACGAAGAGGTTCTCTTTCAGAAAACCCCTTAACGGTGGGCTTACTACCCCAGACCAAGCTACTATGACCAAGCTGCTAGACCAAGCTACTATGACACGACAATACGGACAGATGCATTAGGACTGATACAAGACAGAGAGAGAATACCTTTAATATATCTCGTTTATCGTCGGGCGCGGGATAAACGTGTGTTATACAATCGAGCCGATGGGCTGAATGCAGAGATCCTGCGATTCAGCACGCGAGTCCCCCCTTCAGGTAGCCAGGAAGCTTCCAGAGCCAGTACGAATGGACTAGGGGTAGTGCTGGGTTGCCGCCCGTGAGCCCTCAGGCCATGTAATCGCCTTAGCTTTCGCGGGAGGCAGTTCCCATGCGGGAGGCATAAGATTCTATCGCATGAGCCTCGATGGCTGTCGCCCGACTAAACTAGTTCGTAGGGATTAGATTAGGGGGTTGGTAAGTTATTGAGGTGAAGTTTTATAAAGTAACTTAAATTAGCTAAGTTTTTTTTTTTCCATAATTAATCGTGTCTTGGTCCTTCAAATATTTCACTAGTTATGCAAAAATCCATATTTTCGGTCAGTATTTCATCCAATGTTGCTTGTTGGTGTTACCTAGAAACCTAATTTTAAGATCAAACGATAAATCTAAAATATTTTAAAATTAAAAATTAAATGAAGTTTCGCAAATACAAAAAAGAGCCAATTTTTTTAAACATGAACGTAAAAAAATTTGTTTGTTGTTTGAAAAATAATATTTTTTCCTGCCACTCAACCTTAATCACTTTAGATGTAAATAATAAAAAGCGTACACACACGTCCATTATGCAAACGAAAAACTTGATAAAAACTAATTAAACTTTTTGCCAAACAAACTGATTTTTTTCTCTCTCCACTTTTCCATGTGAGCATCCACTTGGCTCCAGTCCTTACATCTGAAATAATTAAAGTTGATTTCGTCGAAAAAAAAAAAAAAATTATTTTTACTTTAAAAACAAATATTATTTATTCAAGAAGTTTCAGTCTGCAATATTTCTTTTTTGTTTGTGTTTAAGTGCATCTAGAAATTTGTAGCAAAAAGTTAAATTGAAATATTTTCATGTGTCTGCAAAAAAATTTTCGTGGGGGCGTCTAAGTTGACATTCAAATATGCTGCATTCACTCAAAAAGTCGTAGTTTAAGGATTTTTAAAATAGTTATCATGTGTTGTCGTGTATGAATTTTTGTATAGTTATTTTGCATGTGATTGACAGTGATAATGCATGTGATTCTGAATCTGACGGGTTTAATTTTTCAATCACTGATGAAAGCGATGAAGGGAAGAAAACTTGACCAAGTCGATCAGCGGAAGCGAAGGAAACACGTCGACTTTGAGCAATACCGACGATTGAACAATGAAGTTCGACAGAAAATGTAATCGGAACGAGAAGGGTACTGGAATAACATTGCGGCCGACATGGAAGAACCGGCGTCGAGGCATGAGTTCCAGATGCTGTGCCCCACCGGCCGTTAGGCAGCAAAACAACATCAACAAAAGACTTCAAAAAATCGGATCGAACTTTCGTGACTTCTCCCCATGGGCGCCTGCTTCGATGGAGAGAATTCTTCCACAAGCTGTACATCTACGATCCGCCACAAGGTCCAGCGCACGAACCGCTGATTATCGAACAGCCAATCAGTTTCTCGGCAATAAAATAAAATCGCTGAAATAGGAAAAGCGCTGGAAATGGTCCAAGTAACGTCAAGATGATCAAACCCGGAGGTGATGTTTTATCACAACCACTTCATAACCCACATATGGTATTCGTATCCAGTTCCTCGGCGTGAATGAAAAGGATTGTTGTCGGCGACAGTCACGAATGCATGAATTATTGCGGTATAAGCCTTGTTTCGATCGTCGGCAAAGTATTTACCAAAATCATACAATCGAGCCAACAAACACATCGAGCGCAAACGAGCTATCGAGGATGTATTGATCTAATATTCGCACTCCGTCAGCTAATGGAAGAAAGAATTCGTTGCGGCAAATGAACTGTGGTCTTTTTCATCGATTTCTAATCCGCTTTCGATTGCGTCGATTGTAACAGCTTGGAAGATACAGACACAGAGCCTTGGAAACCGAACACGCGCTATTGGAAATCATCCAACTTCTCCAAGCGTCGTACGATGGCTCAACCATCCACTTATCCGAGGAGTTCCCGATTCGAACGAGTATCCGTCGCGTCGCTTCGCCACTTCTCTTTAACGTTGTGATCGACGCGATTAGGTGTGAAGCATTCGATGGTCGACTCCGAGTTCGATAGATCTGAAACGTGGGCACTGCTCAAACCGGACGTTAGGAAGCTGGTGATCTTCCAAATGCGATGCTTGAGGCAGATTCTCGGTATCTCATTCCGCGATCGCCTTCGAAACGAGACAGTTAGACAAACATGCGATTAGCAGACACTGATCGAAGAAAAAATGTAAAAATGTCGACTACGGTGGTTTGGACAAGTTTGCTGAATGGATGATGACCGCTTGCCACATAAACTTCTCTGGCGAGACCGTCCGGCAGACTGGAGAAATCAGCGATCGGCACAGAAGAAAACCTGGCTAAAGAATATCGATGGTGGCCTAAAGAATCAACGATTATCAGTTGCCGAGGCTCGAGACGTCGCCAAAAACCGGCACGAATATAAATGAATCGTGAATAGAGTTCGAAACCCAGTGGCACCGACAACAGCGTATCCGTTGCGAGGACATCCCGCTCGGACCACCACCAACTAACGGATCAGAGAATAAGAAGAAGAAAGAATGTAGTAACCAACTAACGGATCAGAGAATAAGAAGAAGAAAGAATGTAGTAACCCCAATTTGTGTTTTGAAGGTTTTTTATTTTAGAAGGGGTGGTTGAGGTAGAGTCTTGTGGATGGAACTCTGTAAAACTTTGGTCTGAGAAAGAGTATTCCTTCAAGACCTTCCAAGCCAGGATTTGGTCGGAGTGTTAGTCCGAGACAAGGGCGATGTCCAGCACTTCTTGGTGCCTAAGAGATAGTTAAAAATAGCTTTCCCTCGGCCATTGGGGTCCGTGCTGCCCCATTGTGTGGCTTGTGCATTTGCATCGCCTCCCATAACGAGGACCGTGGTAGCATCGGTGTACATTACCACGTCCTGGAAGATCATCACAGGGAAAGAAAGGGCCCTCATCTTCGTGGGCTAGATAAAAAGAGGGCAACCTGAGGTTTTCCTGTTTTAACTCTAAGTCGACTACCGTGAAGTCTCCGTCACTAAATTGAGGGAGAAGAAAGGTGTTAATATCGTTTTGGACCAGAATACCTGCTCTGGGTTTTCCCTTACCTTTGGTATAGAAGAGATTTTAATTTGGGCTTCCTTAAGTCCCAGATCCTGTCACCAGCGATCCATGCCTCTTGGACTAGGGCAACATCGAATTCGCCTGATGCCAGGTGAAGTATAAGAGCAGCAGACGCCGCCTTACAATGATGAAGGTTTAATTGTATCACCTTCATCATTTTGTTAGTTTTTGACCTCCGCGAAAGTCACCTTCGCTTCTTTGTCGCTGGAGATGTCTTCGTCGATGTCCGAGCTATGGAATGGGTGCATGCTACTCATGGCACTGCCCAGCACAGTCAGTCGCTTCGGTCCGAGCTTCCGCTTTGTCATGGGTTAGCAAGTCTTTGGTCTCTTCGCCTGAGGCCTTGGTGCAGGCTGCCCGATTTACTATGGCCTCTGGGTCTGTTTTATAGACCTTCAGCTCTATCTTCTGGAAGCCACAGTTGACAGAGTGTTTTTTCTTCGCTAGCTGCTCTAGGCACTCTGTATTTAATAGCAGAATAACCTGCATAGTGGCCCTGTTAGTCTGCTTCGTTTAAATAACCAAACAGTTATTGGTTGAAGGTTTTTGCATCGATAGGATTTCCTCTGGTATGGCCCCGATCTTGACAAACTCCAGAAACTAACAAGTCTTTCACCTTCATATGATTAATGAGTGAAAGGCGAACAGCTATAAGCACAAGTTCTTCAAATGATGTTCATATATGCACGCACACAACTAACGGGGGAACATTTTGTTTGAAGATGAGAGACTTGTTATTTCTATCAATTTTGTGAGTTTTTTAAGAATAAAACGTACACTCTCTATCCATCTCTCTCTCTCCAAGTGACTCCTTCACACCTATACAGCATAAACTGGCTGCTTTCAATTCTCTTGCACACAGGCTAGTAAATCTTCCATTAACAACGCCCAACTATATGAGAGAATACAAATACATCCATAATGCAGCCAGAATCAATGGTTATGGAGCCAAAATAATTGATAACATAATCAAAAATCATGCCATCAAAAAGAGAAAGAGAGGTTTGTCCACATTGTTCTCTCAAAATTCACAATCGGAAATAAATAGAGTTTCAATTATTTTTGCACCAGAAGTTACCAACAAATTAAAAAACATTTTTAGAAGAAACAACATGCTAATGGTGTTTTCCAATCCTTTCAGATTAAAAAATCAATTTATTTCCCTAAAAGACAGAAAAGACCCCTTAGATAAACCAGGGATTTATGAGATCACTTGCAACGACTGTAACCGTAAGTATTATGGACAAACGAAACGAAACGTACGAAAAAGATTTAAAGAACATATGAACTACATAAAAAACAATGAAGCCAACAAATCTTCTTTTGCAAGCCATGTTTTAGGTGAAAAGCATTTTTCCACATCCGAAGCCAACGTTCGTCTATTACAACACATAACGGACAACAGAAAATTAGACGCATACGAAAGTTATTACATACACAGAAATACGGACTCCTTAAATGCAGACAAAGGAAATATAGATTCGTATTTATTTAATTTGAATTAAATAGCATTAACAGTTGTTTTGTATACCGTTATTCCATTCAAACAAAAGAAATATAGATCCTTTTTTCCTTTAAATAGACTTAGTATACCGTTAGTATACATACTATATTAGATGTAATTACAAATCCCTAGACCTTTAGTGCTAGCCGTGTTGCTGATGATGACCGATTACATCGGTTGAAATGCATTCGACAAATTAAATTGTTTGTTAAATTAATTTTAATAAACGTAAATTTTGTACATTCTATAAAAAAAGGTGTTGTTAATATCTCAAACCAATTTTAACGTAATTGTTATTTCTAGACTTTGGATCGTAACGGAATGTAACATGCTTCTACTGCTTTGAGTCGGGTACCGGAGTAAGCTTCTTCGACACTACCTACAGCAGCCTTGTGCAGCTATGCGGATCTAGAATTGTCGGAGGATATCAGCTTAATACTGCCTTGATACCATCCGGCATCAAGGCATGAAGGGGGAGGTCCTGGGTTATCCGTCAGCAGAACCTTCATGGCAACAATGACTATTCAATAATTTCGATACAAATAAAAAATATAACGTTTAACCAATATAATCTCTGCTAGCAACATGGCTGCGCAGTTTTATGTTAATTGAATTTAAATTTCATAACTTTTTGAAATCAATAAAATAAAATCGTCTCTTTTTTACTCCCTCCATTCCGTCTTTCTGCTTTCAAAACAAATTTATGAAAGTATAATTCCTTAAAAGCACAGGACAAAAAAGCCCCTTCCGTTTTAGCAGAACCACAAAAATTATCATTAGTTTGAAGAGTTCCTTCCCCCCTTTTCTATATTCATATACAATAATGTTTATTATATCCAAACATGCAAAACTGAGAGCTCATTAGATAAATGGTAAACATTTTCGATAAATTTCCTTTAAATATCTAAAAAAGCCACACACAGAGACATTCTCATAACCAACAACTGCCAACCCTTATTATTCATTCCTATTCGATATTTTCAAAAGTATTTAATATTCAGAATGTTAAGTAAAAAAAAGATGGAACCAAAAAATTTCCCTATTTTAATTCCACCCTAATATTTTCTTGTGTATATGTGTGTTTTTCTTTTGTGTATATGTATTTTAATGATCTTTCATTAAAATCCTTATTTACAATGCCTTTTCAATTTGCTTAACCCCAAAACTGGGTGTGTATGTGATTTAAAAAAATTCCTCTTAAATGAAAAGGACCTTTTTTCAAAAAAAAAAAAAAAAAAAAAAAAAAATACAGGACAACCAAGGCCAGTAGCAACAACAAAAAATCACATTCCTATCCAGAGTACAGTAACGGTTTCTTGGGATTAAAGCTAATAAAAGTCCTTTTCATTTGGCTGACAAAACGTCACGCATTATTAAACATATACCGAGGGACTATTTAAGGGAATAAGTAGGCCTGTCCTTGGTCCTGTGCTGTCCGGGACCTTGTAGGATATTGCATATTCGTTTCAACAAGCCACCCCGACCTATACTCCTATATACTAGCTATATACTATATAAGAGTTTGTATATATATATGTATATGTGAAAAGCTCCTTTTTAGCAGAGCCATCTTAGAAAAAAGGAAGGAAACCACTTACAGGAATAATAAAATAAAATAAAAAAAACTTTTTAGTATTGTGTTCTGTTTCCGTTCGAAAAGTTAAGCGTAGACTCTTGTACCCTTTTATACTTAAACCAGGACCCCGGATCCTTAGAGAGGGGGCTGAAAGCAAGCCATCATCGGGACCCCTGTTAAAATAGGCAAAGTGCAATTCTAAAATGAGCCATAAACTAGAACGTAGCCAGGCACGACAGTAAGGTCCTTTCAGATTTTCCGATTCTTCCTTTTTCATTTTTGTTTTTTTGAATACAGGTTGCCAATCCCTGAATTTCTGTATATATCTGTATATGGCAACTGTGCTGACGGCTAACAGACGGTTTTACTTTATATTTGATGACTCTCGCTTTTATTTGATTAACATTATTGCAGCCAAGTGGATGTTTCCTTCCGTTACAGGATTACGATTGCCGTAAAATTACGACGGGGCGACATCAATTTTTTTCTGCTCCTTGTCCTTGTCCATGCCATGTTTTATTTTCTGTATTTTTTTTTTCAAGGCAATTCAAGGAGCAATTCATCAAAATACTCTCTCGACTCGACTCGACTCTACTACGAAAATGTAAACAAAAATTGATACTATTCAGGACTATAAAAGGCCCGCTTTAAGTGTCCATAAACGTTTATATTAATTTTTCGCAGTTTATTTTTTATACTTTATTATTTCGCGGTTGAGCCATGCCCGCGTACGACCACAATCACGAAAATATATTGGCAATGGCGGATTTTTATTGTACGTAAGTGTTTTTAATTATGTATATATTATTACTTTAATGTATGAAACTTAATTAAACATTTTGAAACTGTCATTTTTTTGGTTGCTATCAGAGAATACTTTCCATGAATTTGTGCTTATCCAATATAACATGGAAAATCACTATCCCCATTTCAGACAGAGTATGCAGAGAAGCACTTTTCCGAATAAATAAAGTGAATAAAGTGAATAAAATGAATAAAGTGCATAAAGTGACATCATTTACTGCATTAACGTAATAAACACGCAAAGAATGGAAATATAAGTAAAACCAGTGATGATGTACGTAAGCCTATAAGCGGATCATCAGAATTAAAATAAATCAAAAGTTAATTACTTTTAAATTTTGGTTTGTAGATAAAGCCATGTTAATAATTTATTCATCGGGTTGATAGAATTGTAACTCAACCCTACACCTTGCCTCCAGTGCGAGCAAAGCCCTAATTATCACATTAGCGCACCGTTTTGATCCAAAAGCTCCTGCACGGTAGTTGCTTGATCGGATTTGGCGGATGTCTAAGGCCATCTTATAGCCTTTAGGAAGGTTAGCAGCGCTCTGACCTCTAGTCTGGAGATATCTTTAAAGCTCTCCAGAACTAAATTGCCAGAATTGTAGCGTGGCTCCTTACGAGCAACATACCGTGCCGTAATTTTAAAATATCTCTTCAAAGTCTATTTAGAAGGCCCAATGTTCTTTCTGACGACTTGGGTCCTTGAAATAAAGCAGGTCTCCAGTGCCTTCCATTTTTGGCTCGCTAGCAGCAGATGGTAGTCATCAATAGTTTGTTGACCCTGCCTATTGAACTGCTAACAATCTTAATCTACCAGCACCGGTGAAAGCCTCTCTGCTTGGCTATGTAGTCTGTTCACGTCAGTTTATAATTTATGCGCTAATGTCTGGGTATCCAAATGACAGTCACCTTATGCTTCTCTAGCGAGCCCATCTAGATCAGCTCTTCATAGTTCCAGTTGGAGCGCATCATCACCGAGTCAAGAGCTCTTATAGAGATTTGAGTATCTTAAAACTTCCAATACTTCGTCCTTGGGTACGTTGGAGTGGCATTGTCTAGAACGCTTTCAGGATCTCGAGTTCCTCCTCTAGAAAGGTATTCGAGGTTAAACCGGATAGTACCAGGACAGTGAAGTTCCAAATTCTTCTGATGTTTTGATGCCGTTAGCGAATATCCGTATATTGAACTTCTTCAGTACGTCTGCTTTTCCCATTTCTCTTATCAGAATTTGGAAGGAAAAGTCTTTCCTAAAAGTCAGTACCAATACCTTCAGATTGGCATATTTGACTGTTTTAAGGTCCAGGACCAGGTTCCCTCTTGAAACTCGATCCAGCCAGCATAATCTAGTCGGTCAAATGTTTATTTGTGAGCTTCAGCTTTATTTGAATTGCACACATACGGCGAATTCACTTGAGGGTTTTGGGAGTCATTCGGCCCGGGTTTCCACACTCGAGCCAATACACGCCTCATGTATTTTAGAACGATTTACAACCCATCTCCGTGGCGAGTCTAGTCTAGTTCATCCGAGTTTTCCTCACAGAGGATGAAGTTTTGGCTTGACTCGAGGCAATTTGGATTAATGGATTGATCATGTATGGGAGCCGTATGGGCACTGCCCGAGGCCATTTAAGAGTCGCGAGAGGGAGCAGGTGCAAGAGTACAATAAGCACTTTCGTGAGGCAAATTCTCATTGACCCATTGTCGCTCTAGACAAGTCTAACTTTATTACAGTACCTTTCAACGCTGGCAATCCAATTAAGAGCCTTATCTAAGTTTTAGTCGTAGCACGACAGTGTTCTTGCGGCTTGAGATCAATGTTCCGCTTCAGCAATGGAATGGAAGAGTTCGGATTTCCTCGATACAAGGAAGGAATTTGTTAGGACAACTCGATTCTGAAATAATAGTCCAAGAGTTCAAATATTGTCTGGCTCCATCGTCATCTCCTTCAACACCTTCCGGATTCCACACAACCCCCAACCTATTGTATCCTTCGTAGTAGCCTTACTACTAGACATTGGGCGACGACACAAGCAACTTCTTGGGCTTGGGCAGATCCGATGAATTGTAGGTGCGGGAATAGGCCTAGAAATTTCACTGTGGAGGATAAAATAATGTAATGTCCATTCAGCTTCGGCGGGAATTTTCGGTTTTCTAGTAAAAACATTAACTCTCTTTTCCTTGGGTTGACAACAAGTTCATGGGTTGCGTGTTACCTACCTGCTAACTTTGTTCAGGAATTCTTCCATGATTTCATTTTCCCGTGGCACCTTTATTAGTAAATCTTTTGCTTATGATACTAACTTAGTTCCGCTGCTATCTAGCTTTTGTACAATGCTATTTATCTTCTTGGTTGCAACGTACGATTGAATTATTCTCGAGAGTTTCTCGAATTGATTCGCTACGTACATTTGTATGTATATGCCAGGGTGTATTCTTTGTAATAAGGGTCCTTTCGATAGGATCTACCTCTGAGAGAGACATATTGGCGAATGTGCTACTCGATAACCCTTTGTAGTTCTTCGAGGATTCGGGCTTCTTACTCCCACCAAGACGAACCGCGCCCGCCTCCAACTCATGGACATGTCCACATACGTTGACATAACTGAACCAATTTATTCGTTCTCCATATCTTCTCCATGCCCACTCTATATTTTCTCTATATGACCACTTCGGTACCGCGCCACTAGCCACTATTCCTTATCTCGATTTCGTCAGGCCGGCTACCTGTGATCATCACTCTGATATCACTGATATCATCTCGGAGACGGATCTTCAGTACGCCTTTAAAGATCATTATGTAGAGAAGCAAGGTAAGTACCGATCTCTGTGGAACAATCTTGGTCCACCATCTCATTCAAAGTGCTCGGGCCTCTCTGTTAGATATTCCTCTGATAATGTTTACTATATAGATTAGGCCGCTGATTCCTATTACCGCCTCGATTGTTTTGTTTCAGCTAATGGTTAAAGGCATGCTTTACATCGAGGGCTATCATCGCGCAGCTTTCGTTTTTGTGAATTGAGGCTTTAGCTAAATCCGTCACCAAGTTGACCATGTATGTCGATCGTCTACTTTTTGAAGCCGAGCTAGTTGTGGAACAAACCTTTCTTTTAGATCATTATTGGGAGAAGTATTATATTATAAATTACCCTCTCGAAAAACTTGTCTAACATATTCAAGAGACATTCAGCCTATAGGACGAATGGTCCTCCGACGTTTTATTATATTTCGGGATATGCACTAGTTTTTGTTGCTTTCTACCTTCAGCATTTTGTATATACCCATGTGAACGTACTAGATCGCATCTTCATCCCCCTTGGACAGTCCTGTTTAGTATGCCAGTAGGTACTAGGACGATTGAGCCTGTGAGACTAGAACGGCGCTTTAATGGCCTAAGCATGCTGCATCTGTGAACCTACCAGGTCTCGTCTTGGTGCCCTTTGCCAGTCTGGTTTGATATGCCATCACTAGGTACTGGGTCAATTGAGCCTGGGATCCAAGCCTGGGATTTAATGGCCTAAGCTTGCTGAATACTCCTATTTGAACGTAGTAGGTCTCGTCTTGGACTTACTTAAACAGTCCTATTAAGTATGGTGCCAGTAGGTAATAAGTCGATTGAGCCTGTGAAACTAGACCGGTTTTTTATGGCATATTTAAAGGTGTTTGTGTAAATGGTTCGGATGGTAACATAAAGGATTTCACATAGCAGCACTAGGCATGTGATCTGTGGTATTTCCATGTTTTTTTGTAGTGTCCTTTACGATAAACTACAAAACTAAAAAAAAAAAATATTGTGTTAATTACTCTTAAGAATGAAACATGAACTCCTCCTTAGGCTTCTTAAAAGCATATTTTAAACTTATTACCCTTTTATAAACTTCCAGGTAATTATAAAAAGAATCTGCTACAAAAGAGTTTTTACTTATTAAATCTATTTCCGTTCATTTTAGTGCAAGTAACGAAAAAAAAACTTAATTATTTGAAGTTTTATGCTAAAGTTAATGTAATTTTGAAGATGTTTTATCAACTTTTATACAAAAACAACAACAATGTAACAAAAAAAAGAAGATAATTTAGCGAAATGCTTATGGTAAGAACCTCTTATATCTTTCATCTTAAGACAGGCACGGCATCACTCCGGGGGCGTTTACAAACAACTTTTCAATTTTGTTTCATGATAAAATTTGCTTTGTAACCCGCAACAAAAATAACACACACACACACAAAGAAAAAAAAGCAGCAAATTTATATCCTATCCGTTGTCAAGTCACGATCTTTGAAAGTTAATGAAAAAAAAAATCACAAATTAATAAAATACAAAAAAATAGGAAGAAGAAGAAGAAAAATGTCAGGAGAGGGTTATCCTGGCTGCAGGATGTGGAATGGGTTTGGCGGTAATTAAACAGCGGGAAACAGGAATGTTTAAAAGTAGAGTTAGGAGTTGGAGAATATTTTTGGAGTTATCAGGAAGAGGGGGAAGGAGGGTGGGTGGTGGTTGAAGATGGGGAGTGCCTTCCTAATATCGCATCCCCTAAAAAGGAGCTGTTTACACTATCCTTGTTTGGGATAAGTAAAGCTCAGTTTTATCAGGGAACATCAAAAAGCTTTCAGGCGATCTCAGCAGCCCTTTTTTGGTAGTGGGGGTTTGGTCCAGGAGGTGGTGGTTCACAGTCTTGAGGATACAAGAGGTCTTCCGGAAGATAACGTCGCTTTTAAAACATGCTTAACTTTTCGGAATGGGGGGTGGAATGGGGGTAGGAATGGGAAGACGTACAGACCCTCCCTGGAAAGAAAATTTTTGCGTGTATACTTGGAAGTAGCTTTAAGGAAAACATGCTCCTTAAGAGGGAGATAAGCAGCACAGATGCATCTCTACGTTTTTAATTGTATCTTTCCGACAGGAACCTTTAAGCATATGCACGTACAAAACGACGATTCGAAATGTGCTCTGCTTAGCTTAACTTACTAGCGACGACTACAGCTGAGCTTCTATGTAAACGGAGCATTTGTATGCACAAAAGGGTATCATCATCCCTCTGCCTTGAGAAACTAGTTCAACCTGCAAAGCACACTGTTTATCTTACAGTTCAAGTCGTGCATATGTACATACTTGTACCTATATGTATATAGGAGTATAAGCACGATTATGTACTGCCCTCCGGTAAGGGATGTCATACAACTATTCCTGAATAGAGCAGTGCATCCAGCATAACAATATTGATGTCAGGATATGCTATAAGGATGCACAGGTGAAAGGTATGCTATATTATATGAGACTTCCACTGCCTCAGGGTGGCTCCAAGGTGAAATTTCCTAGTGTCGTCTTCTTATCTTTAACAATAACTCCCGAAATCCTTTCGAGGTGGAAGCAAGCAAGCAAGGACAAACAGATATGGCAACCAAATAGCAGTAATGTAATGAATGTGGGGAAAAAGTAATCAGCGTTATTTTGAATTATTTCATTGCAGTTGGACCAAACTTTTATTTTCGGACTTTTTAGTACATATCGTCTCTCTCTCGTGCAATTGTCTGTGGCACTGTAGCTGGCTGTTGTAGCTCGGGGAGCTGGTGAGCTCTTCTATTCAGGTTATGCGGCACCATAAATTCTGAGACGTAAGCTATAAAAGTCGCATTAATCAAAATCTTCGTTACGGTTTAGTCCTGATTTATAACCAGAAAAACAAGCTATATTTTTTTTCTGTTTGGTTTGGTACGGGGTTGGTACATGGTGACCCAAAAGATGTGTGGCTGGAAGTGCGTTTGTGGGTTATTGCGGATAGACACTAGGAGTAAGAAACGTTCTGGGATCGCGTTCTGTTCATACAAACAATGTTCTTGATCCGAAACGGCTCCACTGCATCCTTAATCGAATTTTATGGCATTCTGATGGGGAACTACAGATATACACACACACACATACCCCTACACCAAAGGATCCCCAATCCGAAATGGGCCAATTCAACTGAAAATGGGAAATCAGATAACTTTTCTTATTGAGTTTCTTAAATGACTTTTGATATGATTGAAGCTTAAGTATCTCACAGCATTTTGGAGGAAGGTAAATACTTACAACGGGACAAAAGGCATACCCCGGACTTTATTCCCTTGCAGCAGTCATAGTCATTACGAAACTTTCACGGCAAAAGTCCCTTTTTGTTCCTTCGGCCGGCCGTCGAAGACAGAGAGAGGAGAATCAAGTTGTTAAAAGTGATATTGAATGAGGGGTTGGAGTGATATTGATTTTTGCTGTTTATAGATTAATAGAAAAGCTACAAAAATTTTAATATCACTTGACGACTACACGAGAAGAGACGAGGATTGCTCTTTGTCATGAGTTTATTATGAAGTTGCCTACATAAAATCTTTGTTTAGTCAGTCTATATTACAAATTAGTTTCGCAACTTTTATGACACTTTGAGTATACTTTCCAGTGATGCTAAGGCATCCCCCCTTTTTATATTTATATTTAAATTATTTCATTACAGAATTTATAAATTTTTAATTATTTTTAAGATACTGTCTTCAACTTTGCGCAATTTTCTTTATAAAATATTGAATTGCGTATCTTAAGGATATAACAGAAGAATTTCGTTGTTGATTTGACTTTTTGTTTTTGACTTGAATGTAAATTTAATTTTAACAAACTTAGGACAAGACTACATAACATTGGTGTCATAAATGTCCATGCTTCTACAGAAGACATGACGGATGAGGAGAGAAGAGTGTTCTACCCAAAGAGTTGATAAACACCATCAGATTAATACCGTCAAACGATATCAATAACCCGAGCAGTCTGAAAGCAGTCACAAGTCACAACGCAATCACAAGTGTGTGACGAGTGACAAGTTTCAACCTGTAGGACGTAAAAGTGAAGTAGACGTAAATTCTGTCAACATTGACATAGAAACCAAAATAAGGAGGTCATAAGAAGTAAGCCCGAGTCGCCAAAGCTTGTGATTTGTTACTGGTCACAATTTTAGAATAGGGGGGTTTTAGGTTAGGTTCGGTTAGATATGGCTGAGCTGTTTAAGCTAATACACTGAAGCCATAGCGATCCCATTTTAAACCTGATGTTCAAGTGTCGTTAGTCTCCTTCTGCTTAGGGCTGGGCAGTGACGAAGGGGATTCTTACAGCTTCTGCAAAAATCGTATGTCTCAAGATCTAAGCGGATCGCATGCGTCATTATCAGATCGTCAGCACTCCCACTATAGCTGAGAGAGGTCTTGTCTCCCGAGGCTCAGTAGTGAGGTGGTACGCCTGAGATCATAACAGGGCCAGATTAATTTGGCCACGGTCCATTTATTAAGATCCTTCCAATGCTTTTTCGCCTGTTGCATTGTGTGCTGTTTGCAATGGAGTTTAAGAGGCTTTAACTTGGCCCAAGGCATACCAACTCTTTCCTTTCCTGGAAGGAGAGTAGTGGTCGTGCCTTTCCTAGCCTCAACTTTATAATTTCCCTCTATATTTCGGTGCGCAGGCGCCCATACGAGGAGGGTCCTGAGCTGTTGAGCCATATCGTTAAGAGATCTGCCGCATCCAGAGGTAGTTCTAGAGCTGTTTGTGCAAGGGCTTCCAGAGCTGTTTGGCTATTTAAGAAGATGTAGACAGTCCGATTCCTGTGGCCTTGTGGCTTGATTAGTAGAACAGCTTCATGTATTGCTATAAGCTCCGCTTGATATACACTACAGTGATCGAGTAGTCGGAAGGAGACTTCAATCCCAAGCTCTGAGGAAAAGGCACCTCCTTCTACTCGACCTACGAGTTTAGAGCCATCAGTAAAGAAGTTTGTGGCATCCTACAAACTGTGTGGTCTGTTTCTACATTCACAACGTGAAGGGATATGGACTCCCTAGTGTTTTTTTTTTTTTTTTTTTTATGTGAAAGACTAGAGTCACAGGAAACGCCCTTTATACTGTGTCGACAATCTATTTTCTTCATATAGAGTGCAATGTCGAACAGCAGCTCTAGTCGGGGAAGAAAGGAACTGTCACAACCTACCAGCGATATTTTGCAGTCCACCTACTTCCAACCATTACTGGCGACTTTGTCATCGGGGCATCGAGAAACAACTCGCTGGAGTGTTATGCCTCCTGAAACGAGTTGAATCTCATCAACCAACCGTTGACATGCGCTTTTGGTGAAGCGGGGAAGGGCTAACTAAGGCTAACTAAGTGTCTCATGAAGTTAATCTCGGGTATGCAGAGGTCCGTTGTGGGGATGGTAACAGAGTTCAGCACCTTGGTGTGCCCTCCACTGATTCGCCTGACGAATACAATTCCCGAAATATTAATCCAATACAAGTGTTTCACAACTATTCCATCTCTATAGCTAGGGAAGAAATTTTGAAATATATTAATGAATTTCCACGTGATTTCTCGTCCAGTCCTGACGGGATCCCTACTGCTGTTCGAAAATCCTCTGCAGGGGCCTTTCTGCACTTCTGCTGTGTTTATTTCAAAAATCCTCAATTACAGGGTGCTTCCCAACATTATGGTGGAAATATTTTATAGTCCGCATTCATAAAACAAATAGTAAGAACGAAATATCGAATTATAGACCTAATACGAAGCTATCGTGTATACCAAAACTCTTCGAATTTATTATTTATCTCAACTAATAAACATGGCGTTCTTGCAGCTCTTTCCACAACATTAATTTACTGGAGTTTTCTTCACACACAGCTCGAGGATTTGTCACTGGATGCCAAGCTGGTGTCCCGCAAGGCAGACATCTTGGCCCTCTTCTTTTTATTTTATCAATTGATGACATTGCTATGTTAGACTGCAAAATTCTTTTTTGCTTATAAATGCTAAAAAGAATAAGAATACTTTTAGCTTGCTAACTAGTGCAGTTGCCCTTAAAAGGACTCTTCTTAATATGGTGTGACTCCCGTGTGCCCTACTCGCTAGTTGTTTTTGCACGCTTCTCTGTTTGATGTTTTGCGCCCTTATAAGTTGTCTTAGCTGAGCCAGTGAGCAGTGGTAAATGTTTCTCAGTTCAGCTGAGAACTGCACCTTCTGTGCTAGAAGGGTAACTCTATAAAAACACTAGTCATTTGCCAAGATTTTCCTTATTTTTTTCTGTGGCTCTTCCTTTGTCGATTTCCTGCAGTTTATTCATAGATCGCGTAATATCTATGTATGTTCATTTTCCGATTCCGTAACACACTTTTTAAATAGATTAAATCATCGAACTATGACATGGTTTTTTTTAAATCTCTAAACATCGTCGCTTATCAAATAGAAAAAAAAACGACACATACGAACTAAAATATACGCACACTCCTTTATTTTTGCATAATTTTTCCTTTATTGTAATTAACAAATTTCTCTAGGATTAAATTAACTTAAATTGAACATAAATTTCTACAACAATTGACTGTTAAAGCAAGAATACCACTGATAAGAAAGCAGAAGTATATTCTACAAAGCCTGCCAATTAATATTACATAACAATTCACCACAAATATCATAACCACATTTAGTTCTCTGGTTTCCGTGATAATAACATGCAAATTATAGAGGAATAATTAAGGCACCCCAATGTAGATAACAATTTTCTTTTGCAGATGTCTCAAGCAATCGATGAAGTGTGGATGCTGGTTGATAGCCCATGGAAGATATACAATATCGATGATAGACAGTGGATGGTAGTGGAATATGAAGGATGAAATATGGTGATGGATTGCCAACAAAGATGGATGAACTATGATAAAGGGTGGATAATGCATGTTTTACAATCAATAAAGGGATGAATGGACCGACGGATACATCCTGATAAATGATGCAGAACAGATCTTACAATATAGACTTTTAGTTTGTTGTGGACAAGCACAGTCAATTGCTGATGGTTGAGTCAATGGCAAATGAACTGGAGAAATTTGCAAATTGTGTAGACTATAAAGATAAAAATAAAAATTTGAAAAAAGGTCTTAACCGAAAAATTATTTTTATCGATGTGTTGACATCAGGTAACTGTATAATTTTTTCATAGAATAAAATGTCCGACAGCAAGACGGGACATCCTGTATATTTTCATAGGTGAGGGTAATCAAGTGTCGCATTGCAAACAGGACTAAAATTGAATAACAGGATTTTCAATCATTCTGGTTTCCAGTTTTTTTTTCTTGCTAATTAGGAACTATATAAAAAGAGTTAAAAAATGTAATGAAAATGTTTTTAGGGAAATTTTACCATTGTAGTACGATTCAGGCAAAAATTTCAAGCGAGGGTAATCAAGTGTCGCGCAGTATATCGTGGGTTTAAAAGCAGAAATCACTAAGTCAAAAACTATAGTTTTTAGTAAATCGATATTTAAGATGTTTGTGTCTCTGAACATTTTGTAATGGCATATAATAGTAATCGGCTCAGTATACATTGTTTTTTAGATTTCTTAGTTTAGTTTACAAAAGAATTGAATTAATTATTTAATTCTAATACTGGATTTTTAGATTAAAATAAAAAAAACACAACAAATTAATGAGTTTTGGCAGAAATGATTTTGTAGTTTTGTGTCATTATGGACAAGGTAAATCCGAAACTAACCCCCTAAAAACCTTAACAATATTAGTTTGCGGGCTATAGTATTGCCAGTATAAAGTTGGCATTATAAGACTTATTTTAGTATAAAAAACTGAAAACTTGAAAAATTGTACTTAGTGAATTCTGCTTGTAAACCAACGATATATACAAATACTCAAGAACAGTTAGACATGAAATCACAATCGTATCTTTACTCAGTAACTCAACAAAACAACATTATTCCGAAAAGAAAAATCCAGTGCTGATCAGCTTGCCTTTTTACAAAATATTGTCTATCACCACCTGAGTTCGGGACCTGATCCCGTCTTCGCCTGGTCCGGCTAAGAAGCATAACTCTTCTTCTGGACCTTCTGATATAGTCCGGGACCGTCTCTGGTCAATGCTTCACCTGGAACTTCCTTTTTGCGGCTCGGCTTTCTTTTCCCCTGCTTGATCAGCCTAGGCCGAAGCTGTCCTCCGACTGGTACTTCACCCATGGAAATGCCGGGCGACTCACACAAAAAATTGCTTTTGGTCAAGTCAACCCGGGACCTTCCGGATTTAAAAATAGCCCGGTGGATAGGCTACGCTTTTCCACCCACCGAAACAACTTTGAAAACAAGATTTGGTCGTGACGGATACATTATTTATAAAAACAATATAACAGAATTTACCGTCCGACACATGAAAAAAACGACGGGCTTTCTAACGTATTAAGCTGTTGTTTGAGCTCACGTGTGGCTCGACCCATGACCCTGATAATGAAGTCTCATGCTTTGCCGACTGAGCTAGCCGAGCTCAATGGATAGAAGAGAAGATAAATTTAAAGAAGTAAGTAATCCAAAAAGCGGGTAATATTCCGCCGGTTATCCTCGACAGTTCTTGGTCAATCTCCCGGAGGGTAGGGTTGAGAATGAAGAACCCGGCCTAAGACAATACCACATTGCCCCTTTCCGAATCCATAGAATCCTCGACCCCACCACTTGCCAACATCAACTTTTCAGCCTTCGGGGTGAATCTCCGGCAATACCACATTGCCTTCGACTTCACCCGGTGGACCGCAAAGAGATATTCCGCCGGTAGCAGTTCACCAGACTGTCAGAGGGGAGTGAAGATTTGAGACTGATTATGGCGCAAGACGTCACAGCTTACTGAAATCCTTGGCCGCAAAATTCCTAGGATGTCGTGCTGCCCGGGCTCCACGACAAAAGGCCTGAGGAGCAAAGTCTAACGTCCACTCGAACAAGCGGGTGCGCTAAAGCCGAATGGACCATGCCTTGGTAGGGAACTGGTCTGGCAGCCCCTGCTAGTCTATGACATGAACACTTGGCGATACCAGACGACCAAGAAAACAAGGAGGTATGCCATCCATTAAGGAACCTACCCAAGTGGACCAACGGCATCCTATTGTTAACCGGTGAAACCGGTGAGATGCCTTCTTAGGGCTACTCAGGGACGACTTACTTCGATGCGATGCTTTGGCATAATGCGTGCCAAGAAGCTTACCACGCAAATCCTCCAATTCTTATAAACTATTACCATTTCGCTTCCTTATATGTGATTTCACAAATTTATCCGCCAATTTAGCATTGAAATGCTCTGCCCGTTTACTGACCAGAAAGGTTCTCCTAAACACTTCTTGCAGCGGGCGATACTCCTCGCCTTGAACTCTGGATTGCAGGTACCATGCACGAACCGAACAGTGATCTGCGTTAGTCTGATGAAGGAATGCACCCTCCCATACGGTAAGCGGATGCAGTGAGACATGTGGTATCACGGAGGACTACACAGCAGTACTATTCACAACAAGTCATATGATCAACTGAAGATGACGAAAAAATGAACTTATCACTAGGATCTTCAAAAATATTTTGCTGACTTATGTTTATTTGGAGAAATTCTTAGAGAAACGTTTCAAATAGAAAAATTTGAAATTAAATATTTGTATTTTAGGGGCAATGTAAGAATGAAAGTGATCTAGGTGTGAAAATTGGAAAAACCAAGGCCCATACTGGACTGGACCTACGGATCTTTGGAGTGGTAGCCCTTAGACTATCGAGATCAACATAAGTAATATGGAACACCTGATGGAAATTTGTGGAATTATTGATTTAGAATGAAAGAAAAACCTTTAATAATTACGTACGTCCACTATATTCTGAGAACTATCCTGTTGAAAAGATAAATAAAATAAGTGTCCTGTTTACTGCCCTCCTCCACAACAAAACAAACAAAATTTTATGTCAATTATTATCTGATATCAGACATCTGATTTACGAGCAAATATCCCTCACAAAATGTGCCCAACTGATGCAGTCAAGTAAATTCTCAATCCTTCCACCACAAAGGCAAGGATATAATATATAGTCTAACTGTAATACATATTTTTGGAGGCGATATATAGTTCCCGAAACGACATCAATGGACTCCCAAGAGTCTATTCCAATAAGATTTAAGGAATGTATTTTTTTATGTTTCTGACATAAATTTGTAATGCGAGATCCTTCGTTCCCCCTCCCTTGGTAGGAGCTTCCCTGCCAGGACCGCCACGAGTCCACATAATACCCACAATTTCTGTTATCATATTAAATTTCAAGAATCAAATTTAGAGCCGCCTTGGAATTTCGGTCACGTTCAAAATTATTTTCCAGTGTATAAGTAAACTGAAAAAGCATTGCCTGATGCAATTCAAATTGAAGACATGCCGAGCTTGCAAATTACTTACTCCTAGCACCTCGCGCCCCGTACTCACCTGGCTTAAGTACCATGGCCCATCGGGCGCCCGCTACCTTATTCCGCATAGTGGAAACAGCAGCAGCGACCACCCACCGGCAAGGATATGCGTGTGTATTTTCATCAGAGGGTACACATACGCCTACTTTTGATAAGGACGAAATGTGAGCTGTGAGCCTAGGCACTTACCAATCAATTTTTTGGTGTCTGTGAAAAGGATTTTTGGCGTTGTACAATAATTAAGTGAGGACAAAAGTGTTTTGTTGTTGTAACGATTTTGTTTATGTTTAAATCGTGCAACAATCAATTTTTTTTTGTATGGAAAATTTGGCGTTAAAACTGGAATGTTAGCAACGAGATAGGAAGAAAAATTTTTGCTTGAATGGAAGTGATTTTGTATGCGTGCACACGTGAAATTTGAGTTGATTTCTTCATAAAATTCCATTTCGATGGTGATTTTGGGAGAGCGAATGGGTCGTAAAAATCAGCATTAAAAGCATTAATCAATGGTGTTTATGGAACCTGGAAATTGGGACATTTTTTAAAGTCATTGTTGAACTTTTTTTGACACAAAAAGGATCGTTTTATGTACTCGTAACCTTATGCATCTGCATATATCGTTATGTAGGTGTAGAACCAAAGTTTCTAACCAATGGAATTAAAGAGAATTGCAAAATTTTCGGTTTTGGCTCTACTGTTCCCGAACGGGACCCGAACACGCCACAATCAGGGAGCCTTTGCACCAAGACCGACCCGACAGTAGGTCGCCTTTTGGTCGCATCTTGCCTTAGAACTGCTGCGTGGACAGGTGAGGGGTTATAAAGCTGCCCCTGCCTGGCCATGAAACAACCTAAATACGACGGATCTAGAGAGAACATACTCGATAAAACCCGTAATCCTAAGGTGTAGGCAACGTGCTAAAGCGATGAATGTACTAGCAACGAAGGACTCCGGATACTAGGTAACCTGTTTAACTTAACCTTTCTCGCGTAACTCGCGGAAACAATATTAATCCATATTCTGAGGTGCTGCAGAAGTGTTCTTTATTCCCAAAGCGGGGAGAAGATCATACAAAAAAGCAAAATCATATCGATCCACACCTCTCCTTTCCTCTGCTGTCTCCTGAAAATGACTGAGAAAGTTTTAGTCAAGTGTATTAGAATGGGACTTATAGCAACCCCACTCCACTGAAATATCTGCCTACCGGTTGGGCAGATCTACGGAGTTGCCATATTTAAGAAGAATAGGGAAGGTAGTTGAATGTAGCTCTCGGTTCTGTGGAACAGCTCCCAAAGCAGCAGAGCACTTGATATGCCCTTGTTAGGCTAGAGTGAGGAAAAGATTGAGTCTCCTCCAACCTCTCAGGGAGATTTGCGACGTGAACCCCTAAATAAATTTTAGGCTATAACTCTTAACCTCGAAGATTTTTAATGGCGAGTTAGGTATGCACGCTCCCGCTACAGTCATGCATATTTATAAATGCATACGCATCGGCACAGGCCAATCGAAACACGAGTGTTGTTTTATCAAGCAGTCCCCCAACTAAGTACTAACCACGTACAATGCTGCTTGATTTACGCAATCGAACTAGAACCGGTTTATACAGTATACTAGAGGCACCTTTCATGGTCACCAAGATAATTGCCTGTTTTCTACATCCTATAAAATGTTGTGGTCCCTCTAGTTTGGAAAAGTCTGAACGTACCCTGCCTAGCTTGGGTGCCATGCAGGCGGTTTGACACTGTGCGTACGTGTCTGCTTCATACTAGTTGCAGGCGAGTCTTATTTTCACTCATGCATGCCTGCGGTTTGGACGCCGCACAGTGGGGCCCGCTCATAGAAGGTTCTGTTCAAAACTCAATTTTCAAAAGGTGGAAATTTTTCAAAAAAATTGTATTATCGTAGTTGTAATAATGTATCAGATCACGTGTAAAAATATTAAGTCGCTGACTGCTATGAGTCATCGAGCGCATGAGCATAAAGTTCATAGTTTAGATAAAATAATACTTCTGCGAAAAAGGAATGCCAGTTTATGCGCGATATAAAAACATTAATTTCTAACGTTTAACGATTAAATCTATGGCAGTGTATTATGTCGGTGATCAAGCAAGGTATGTTAATTCTTATTTAATTTTGTATTATATGATAAGTTCATTGGTTTATGAAACAGGGCTTAAAATTTATGGTAGTGTGTATTTTTTTGTAGGGGGTTTTTTAAATGACATTTTCTCGAAAACGCGCAAAGTTCTATTGCTAATTTTTTCGATTAACTAATATACAAAGCCTTCCTTTTATAATAAAAAAAAAAAATTTTAAAAACCGACTTCAGAAAAAAACCCGCGATGCACAAAAAAGGATGAAATAATTGTTTGTAATTCTTAACAACATCAATCCAATAAGAATGGATCTAGAAAGAAGAATCACTTTTGAAGACGGTGCTAACACATGTGGGTGATATATTAAGGGCATAAGCCTAACAAAGAAATGTAAACAATTGCCGAAGCAAGAGTTAGTGCAATCAAAGTCAACTACTACCTGGCACCGTCTTCAAAAGTGATTCTTCTTTCTAGATCCATTCTTATTGGATTGATGTTGTTAAGAATTACAAACAATTATTTCATCCTTTTTTGTGCATCGCGGGTTTTTTTCTGAAGTCGGTTTTTAAAATTTTTTTTTATTTCGTGCTTTTTAGTCCATTCATTTTTTAATATTGCCTGTCATTGCAAGGAGCCTACGTTTTTACGACGCCACATAGCGAAGTGTATTCTACTTGTCACACCTTTTCATTTGATACCCATGTCTGGGGTCGGGGAGCGCAATTGCAAAATTTGATTGCAGATTGTATTGTCATGCGAACTATACGTATGTGCAAAATTTGCAGTTGATCGGTTATATGGAACTGGGTCAAAATCAAGTTGGAGGATTTGTTTACACTACACACACATACAGATCAAGATAATATAAGGCATATAAAAAGTTAAGTTGCCATTGATATCGGGGAAATTAAATGTAAACAATAAACTTCTTTGATTCGTCATCCACGTCATGGTATATTTCTTTATTCGATATAAACAATAGTTTTTTGAGCTGCAAATTTCGCCATAATTTCGTTCTTATCGGCTTTTGTTCTGGAAGCAAATTTACAGACGCATTCACGTCGAAAACTTGTTTAATATGGAACAAAATTCCCCGAAGGAAATTAAAAAATAATTATTTTGTCGATATATAGAAACAAAAAAAGCACCGCGAGCCCTTGGGATCGAACTCGCACCCCACAGATCCCACAGACAAGAATACTTGTCTCTAGCCCTTTGCGCTATGTCAAGTACTATCGGCCGCTGACCAATATGTTAATAAATCATTTCAGAAAGAAGAAAAAGAGAAAAAGAAAAAAACCGGCTGCCCCGACCGGAATCGAACCTGCAACGCTGAATCGAGGATCCGACGCTCTACCCACTCCGCCATCGGCCTGCTGCCAAATTTACAACAATAAAGTAATTTGTTCGGTGCCCATGAAATGTTTAGGTTGAACTTTAACAGGTTGAATTTTAACAGTTTTTTCTGCCTAACTTCGAACTCCGTTATCAGAATTTAGAAAAAATTTAACGGGACCACCGTGGGAAGCTCCCCCTTCAAATGAACCAAAAAAAAAGCAAAAAAGTTATTGGGTTACAAAGTTATGCGTGAACAGGACCACAAAATACCTACACGTCGAATTGAGTAACCTCCTCTTTTTTTGAAGTCGGTTAAAAAAAGAATCAAAAATAGAACTTTGCGCATTTTAGAGAAAATGTCATTTAAAAAACCCCCTACAAAAAAATACACACTACCACAAATTTTAAGCCCTGTTTCATAAACCAATGAACTTATCATATAATACAAAATTAAATAAGAATTAACATACCTTGCTTGATCACCGACATAATACACTGCCATAGATTTAATCGTTAAACGTTAGAAATTAATGTTTTTATATCGCGCATAAACTGGCATTCCTTTTTCGCAGAAGTATTATTTTATCTAAACTATGAACTTTATGCTCATGCGCTCGATGACTCATAGCAGTCAGCGACTTAATATTTTTACACGTGATCTGATACATTATTACAACTACGATAATACAATTTTTTTGAAAAATTTCCACATTTTGAAAATTGAGTTTTGAGCAGAACCTTCAATGAGCGGGCCCCACTGTGCGCCGTGCAGGCTAGGGCAATTTTTTTTATTCGAGTGGGCTTAAGTGTAGAAAATTGCCAGGGCTAGAAGGTATGCAATGGGTCCAAGACCTTGACCGTTCCGATGTGGCTTCAAATTATAGTCGAAATATTATAAATGCCGGTTCTACCACATTTTCTATGTATACTCCTATCAGTGTAGGAACGTGTCGTATATGTATATGTTGTGCATGTGCTATTCCGCCGCCCGTACTTTAGAAATTTCACAACATCAGCTTTTAAGAATAAGGATCGTTTCTTCCTTAGATTGAAAGCCTAAAGTAGGAAATTTGATAAGATTCGTGTCAACACAATTTTTACCATATTAGTGTGTGGTTTTTATCGTGTCATTTTAATTGTTAATTTAGGTATACAATTTTCAAGAGTACATTGGCCTTTCCTCGCCTCATCTAAACTCCTACATGCTCCTCCTCCCAAGCTTTGATTAACCCCGACACACTGCTGGATAGTTATACGGATAAACCAGTCACATACCTGACAAACTAGATAGACAATATAGACCGTTTCCTCCTCTTTAGTTATCTGCCTTAAGGGGAAGGAAAAAAGTCCAAAACAAATCACACGACTAAGTGCAAACGATATCAATCCTCCGCCGCCCCCTTAAAAAGATTTCCTAGAGAAAAGTTTTCATCTTACCGAAGGCACGAACCTTATTAAAATACCCCCTTCAAAAACTTTTCATCCTTGCGAAGTTATAAACCTTATTTTTAAAAGCCGATGTTGCACAAATCCAACAGTGATGGTATCTAAGAGGGAACAGGAAGAAAAATATGACGAGGTCTCAGGATTTGATATGTTAGATTCATGCCGGGTTGTTAGCTTCATGCGAGCATACATACCTCTTGACCTATTTGTTATACTTCACCTAACAGAGTACTCCGCCGAAGTTGACCCTCCCCTTGTCGAACCACTGCCTGGCCAGCTCTGGCTGAACTCTCTGAAACTATAAAAGAGCCAACCGGTTCGGGCTTCACTAGTAAAAATAAAAAATGGGCTTACTGCGGGCAAACACCGGCCGCTTGGCTGCTTAAGAAAGACAGGCCGTAGGCCGTAGAATTTTTAAACATTTTTAATGACAGCGCATACAGCCTCACGACGGCCAAACTTGACCATTTTCCTATGGACAGTGCACCGACCTTTCTTCTGTTTCAGTGGATTGTGATAATTGAACGGTTGACTCATCTCATAAATTCCTAGGCGTAATCGCCAAAAAATCATCTCGTTCTTAAGTGGTGTGAGATAATCTTTCAGCCGTCGACTAGGGCTATCATGTACAAACTCTACATTGGCCTTGTCTTGAATTTTGGACAGCGCCTCAAGAACCACTTTGGCTTGGCTGGACAAAACTTGCCAGCTCGGTTCATCTCCACACACGGTATTACTTCTTTCTTGCACACTACAGTCTATTGAAGTTCGTTTACAAATAGAACTACTCGATTCGGGGATAATCTTTCGCGATCATAGTTTCGGAGCTTGTACAATATCGCAAATTTTTTTTTTTTTACCTAATTTCGAAACAAATTTGATTTAAATTATATAAAAACAAAGCCCATCACCCAAAAACATATGGAGATTATTTATATTTAAACCAGTTCAGAACTCCGATTTTAAGATAAAGATCACAAGTCACTATAACAACAATTGAAGTGTCATCCTCTGCCGATTATGTCCCAATTTCCCTTCAAGCAATACTGTCGCACCATGATTATTTTCCTTTGAGTATGTTTGACGTATTAAAGGTTTTCAGTGCCCCCCTAGAGCCGATTATTTTCTGTATTGAGGAAGCCCTCTTCAATCGATATTTTCTTCCCTGGACAATCAGGATTATATTTGGGTATCATTCATTGGTTGTCGCTGTAAAGGTACCTGAATGTAATCCAGCTAGAGAGCGGACAGAGGCTACATTCAAAACTGAAGTTCCTGAAGATTAGTGAATCTTTCAAAATACCTAGAGGCAGATATTTTTAGTGTGCAGTTTGAGTATTTTCAGATTTTGCTTTAGTTGTCTCTATAAATGTAATAAATCACAACTGTCTGTGAATGTAACATTTTAAGTACCTTTCGCGTGGAATTACTGTAAGGTATGAAAGAGAACGACTTTAATCCCTGTAATATGGTTATAGAACAATGGAATCAGCGGAAGAAGTGATTGTTCATTGCCTTGTAGTCATTATTATCAGCAAGAAATGCTTTGTTATTACAATCCTGAATGGAATTACAAAGCCTCTCTTCTTATAGATCCAATACGAAACCTTAAATCTTTTCAAATCTGTTTACTTCTATTTGTCAATATTTGCCTAATATAGTAGAGTAAGATAAGCATCAAATTTTAGTGAAAACGGAATTGTTTCCAGAATCAATTTTTTTTCTTATAATTTTGAGCCAATATGAGTGAACATACAAGATAGGATAACTTGCCATCTTCCCAAAGCCTCTTTTCTCTAAAAAAAATGCCATAGTGGTTCCTTTACCAAAAAAACCCTCTCTCTGTCTGACATATATGAATTTCGTCAGTATTCTTTCTTTCTTTGCCCAAAGCCTTTCCAAGCTGCAATAGCTCGAATCTATTAACTTTAGTAGGTACTGTAGGTTTCTAGGGTACTAGAAACTAGGAATTTAGAAAAGGAGGTATTTGGGCACTTTGACGTGAGAAAAGAAACTAGGTTTTGACCAAGGTCATTAAGGTCATCCATAATGTTTAATTATCCATTGACAGGTAATAAAAGCAATTAAGTATGTAATTTGCATTTTTAATGCACTTAATGACTTTGGTCAGAAAACGGGTTTTCTCTTGCCAAAGTGCCCCAGTACCTACAAAGTTCCTTTCTAAATTCCAATCTGGCTTCCGTAAGTCCCATAGTTGTGAAACTGTTGTACTATAGGTAACGACTGATCTGCGTACTACGCTCGACCATGGTGACACTGGAATTTTAGTTCTTCTTGATTTCTCTAAGGCAGGGGTTCCCAACCTTGTGCCCGCGGGCGCATATGTGCCCACGAAGACATTTAATTGTGCCCGCGACAAAGTGCTAAAATACGAAGAAGAAAAAACAAATCTTAAAAATAAAAAAAATTTAAAAGTTACTTTAATTTTAAAAATCTTGCTAGGTGTAGTGAGAAATTCGCTAAATTGGCTACACTAACATCTGTCTAATCCACCACGCGAATTAGACCTTTAGACCCTAACTTTGTCGGTTAGGTCCCACCATTTGGTTGCATTTCTATTGTTTTTTGAGTAAAACTGACTTACTTAGTACGAAAAGCAATAAAATCGCGGCCAAACCGCCATCCAATATGAAAGAAGCCTTACAATCATGTCTTTCCCGGCGTCTTTATTGTATTATTAGTATAATATAGTTGTCACAGCGAGCGGTCGTTGTAAACTCTTACTGTTATCATCAGGTGCTACCAATGTGTTGTGTTGTTTTTAAATCCGACTTGTGCCCGCCAGTTTGTTTTGCAATCTCGAATGCGCCCGCACCACAGAAAGGTTGGGAACCCCTGCTCTAAGGCATTCGATTTTGTGGTTCATTGACTTCTGCTTGCCAAAATTAGAAAACTCTACCACTTTTTTCTTCCCCTACTCGACTTTTCTCTTCTCTTCTTTCTAGTCGATTTCAATATGTTCGCAACAACAGGGTTGTCTAATCCTGCCTACTTGTGCATTTGGGTATCATCCTTCCTTCTTTGGAGCTAAAGCCCCGATACAGTAGAGCTATAAGTCCAGGCACAGAAGCATTCGTCTTTGAGGCAGTGGTTGTCGCTAGCGATAGCGGGGATCAGGGTCTCTTGGTTCGACGAGAGCTTGTTCGAACAGTCGGAGAAAAACCATTAGGCCTCAAAAGTTTGGTGTAATGGGGAATGAACAATCTTAGTTCTGCTTGTATGATCCTGGTAGTACGGATTATGACAGAGAGATATTTTTGTTACAAAAACCAATAACCTAGGAAGGCCCAGGCAATCTGTCTTTCCTAGTTCCAGACTGAGCCACCTTTTTCTTTGTATGTGGCAGTTCTAAGCTCAGGAGTCATCACCCTTTGTACCACCAGTCCGTCATGTCGTTTGTCACGTGCCATGTCTAGCAGTAAGCTTAGTAGGGAGGAGGAATAGGTTAAGGGTTATGAAGGTTCGGGGGTATAAAAGAAGATGGTGCGGAACACTTTGTTTAAATTCTTGGATGTTGTAGGAGCTCGGAAGTACTGACTGTGAGAGATTATTCCACAGTCGAGTTGTTCTATTGATAAAAGAATTTACATATATCTAGTTGGGTGCGCGAAAAGACAGGCTGCAAGTGCTGGGAGTGAGATGAGTGGGCTAATCTGGTGTTGCGGGTATAAAATTGCCGTGGAGTCTTGCGAACCTCCTCCGAATTGTACGTTCTCATGACAGTCACTATGATATTAGCGATAACATTTTGTAAATGTTGCTACATTCCTACGGTGGCTCAAGGGGTCGATGGTGGGGCTGGTCTATTTGGAGTGGCGAATTTACATGAAAAGTTAGCGCCAATTAGGCCGTTATCCGAATTACCAACAGATGAATGGACTCCGAAGAAGAAAAAGGTCAAGGAGATGAGCTCCTCGAGAGATTCTCAAGGGAAGATCCACAATTTCTGCTATTTGTGTACATAATTGGTTTCCACAGATACGATAAAAATAATATTTTTTTCTGTGTCTCTCTATCCGACCATCC
Organism: Thereva unica; assembly: GCA_949987705.1. NCBI lineage: Eukaryota > Metazoa > Arthropoda > Insecta > Diptera > Therevidae > Thereva > Thereva unica. The sequence goes on from OX465282.1 coordinate 150,076,667, forward strand.
GAATGTAAGTCCAATGAAGCATGCATATCTTTTATTTCAAAAATTTCTTGATTGTATAATCACAAAAAAATCCAACAACCATTTTCAGCGTCAATAAACAACTTCATGACAGAAGTGAAAATATATTCATGATATTTTTTGCCTCACTGGGTTGATTGGCTAACGACTATGCTTCAGTGATATATATGCTATCCTTAAATCTTTAAGCGACAACACTCGAACTAGACTGAAACATTGAGCACACCTCATTCGTCATTGTCCTACAGAGAACAAAAAGCGTTCTTCAATTGTATTCAAAAGGAAAAGTTTTTTTTGTACATTTTTAAATAAATCCTCGCAAAATTTCGAAAGCCATTAGCCCGGTTCCAAGGACTCCGAAATCATTCGAAATTCATTTTAATTTTATCAACTCGGCAAACATCTTTTATCCTATGTTCAGTTGATGGGAGACTTTTCATGCTCGAAAGGAACAAATCGATTCAGGACCAATTTGCGAATCTCCAATTGAACGGTCGCCGCCGCCGACCCAAGGATATGGCCGGGCCAAGGGCTGCTCCCCATTTATTTCGAATATCCTTAAATTGCATTTGAGTCTAAATTTATTAAAGTTAAGTCCTTTTTTATTTCCTGTGCTTTATTGAAAATTTCATGCTAAACTGAAATGGCAAAATTCAAAAGAAGGACGGGAAAGTGTTCTCTCTGTTAACACACACACACACCCGCATTTCGTCTTACAAGAAAAGGGAAAGAGTGGACTAGTGGCAAATGCAAATTCAAATCAAATTGCACTTGTAAGGATGGATTCATCCTTACCTTTTTCCTTTTCAATAAAATGCAATTTCAATGCTTGCTTTGGAGAAATGTGTTATGCTATGTTTAACTTATAGAAAAGAAGGTTTAATATTACGTGTGTGTAGCAGCTCTCTTTCGGGAGTGGGGGGGAAACCAATTCAAACATTTACTTTTCCTCAATACATTTTCAATTTTCCTTCCGACGCAGGCGATATTTGTGAATGTTATGACGAGCGGGAAACTCTCTACATCCCTGTGCGATAGGGGTTGTGGTTTCCTTAAAATGCAATTCCATTTAATGAAATTACTATGCTGGCATGTACTGGAGCTGCAGCAGGGCCCATTAAACAACGGCGAGAATGGGTGTCAAGTGAGAACATGAATGCGGTTTAAGAAACTTTTTGGGGGAAAATTGCTCGCACACATTTACTACTATAGGTGCAGGTGTGCAGTTCAGGTAATTTTGTTCTCGGGGGGTTCAGATGTAATCCTGTTAAACAATTTTTTTTTGTGTGTGTAAAAAGTTTTTATTTTGCGTCATCGCAAATGGTTCTTTTGGACAATTTCATTTGGTGAGAGACAAGTTATGTGGATATTAAAATTGTTGAACATTATTTTTGGATATGGAATTTTATCAAAGGGTTTTTTGAAGCTTCATAGGGTGAAATAATATTTAACTGCAGTTCTAACGAATAGGAATTTAATCGTATTGTCAAAGTCAATATTTAACAAAAAGTTTAGCTGGAATATGAACTAATATTTTAAAGACAATCAAGGTCCATTAGGTTAGGGCTAACATGTCTACTGCCGATCTCTTAGTAGTATCAACTGGAGTCATGCTGCAAGGAACCGACAAACTTAGAGATATACCCTTGAATTTAAGCTGCACCCCATTGGTGTATCTCTACAATATCACTTGCCTTTTCCTGATATTTTCAATGACTCTCAATTTTAGCCCAAAACCTAATAACCATGATTTTTTTATGTAACTCTACGCTCAGGTGGCACCCTTTGTACTACCAGTCCGTCATGTCGTTCACGTCATGGTCACATAAGAGTTAACCCTTCTAGCACAGAAGGCGCACTACTTTTCAGTTAAGCATGAAAATCTATATATACATACACATACACACACATATATATAAATATATATATATATATGTATATATATACATATATAGAGTTTCTCTTCTAACGCAGAAGGCGCACTTCCCAGCATGGCTGGGAAATTTTACCACTGCCGTGGCTCAGCTGAGACATGCAAACATAAAATATTAAAAACATAAAAGTTCAAGAACATTAAACAGAGAAGCATGCAAAACTAATAAGGGAGTGAGGCACGCAGAGAGTCACGCCACATTGAGAAGTGTCCTTTTAAGGACAACTTCACTGGTTAGCAAGCTAAACACACTCCTATTGTTGTTAGTATTTATAAGCATGCGATTAACGGGTTCGAACATGCCATAATTGGTGTTAGAGGAATTAATGTGCAAGAGAGGTTCACCTCTCAGGTTGTAGTTATTCACTCTAAATGACGCGCGGTTTCTTAAGAAACCAGAGTCCACCTTGTCATTCATCAGTCGATGAACGAATATAACGTCAGCGACCTCACGGCGCTTATGGAGGGAGCTTAAGTTGAGCAATTTAAGTCTGTTCTCATAAGGCGACATGTAAGAGATGAAAAAGAAAGGATAAGACAGATTGAGGTTAGTCTGGGGGTGCATGAGGAAATGGCGATGAACCTTTAGTTTGAACTTTTAGATGTTAAAGTGGTTCAGGAATACTGACTGTGGAAGGTTGTTCCACAGTCGAGTTGTTCTCGAAAAGAACGAGTTTCTATAATGATGTGTGTTCGAAAATAAGGGCTATAGACAGTGAGGATGAGCCGAAAGGGCTAGTCTTGTGTTGCGAAAAAAACATTGCCGTGATGTCAGGAGGTTATATGTATAATTCAGTGGAACAGTCAAGCGGTAGATGCGGTAGAATTTCACCTGAGCACCTGTGGAAGTCGGGGCCCTTGCGCAGATATACGCGCTGAATTCGAGGCGGGGCCGAATGTTGGATTTGTAGATTATAGCCATGGCCTAGGCTGAAGGAGAATATTGCATCTTTTAAGAAATCATTATGATGCTTGTTTAGCAAGAGAACTCCGCCGTCGTCTGGTCCCAAGTCCAGGGTGTGAAAGGAGGGGCGTAGTCGACCGATCGAATTGATCAGAATTAGGAAACTAGGCAAGAAAGCGCATTTTTAAAAGCGGCACCAACAGCAGTGTATCTGTTACGGGGATGTCCCCTTCGGACCGCCAGCTAACGAATCAAAGAAGAAAGAAGTTTACCAAGAGATCAATGTGCTAAAAAAAGAAATGAAATTTCCACTGCCTAATTGAAATTTCATTTATATAACAAGGGTTGATGTTTAAACTTGTCAAAAATATTTCGGGCAATCCTTGATTTTAGACATTGAAAATCCTGCTGGCTGTTTACTGCCCTTAGTGTGGTTTAGCGATTGAGAAAAGCGATTTAAATGAATCTTTTAGCTTGACGAGAATCCTGGGAATTTGTAAAGTTATGAAGAAATAATCGGTCCCACAAACTCAGCAAGACCTGAAAAAACAAGTTCAGCAAGAACAAGCATATTTTTGGCTCCCCGTTTAAAACCACATTTTTAATAAAAAAATTGGAAATATATGATATTTTTTGTTTTATTGCATTATAACATAAGAAAGTTTTCTTGATGAATCCTCTACATTAATACAAGTTTGAGCACAAGCCTGGATGAAAACCAGTGGGTGTGATGCCAATGCCATGAATATTTTGCATCTTATCTTACGTCTAGCTCAAACCCAATATGGGTTTTAGAACCATCCGTATACCAAAAGGTCGGAATTTCGATAAAGACCGAGAATGCCGTACTGCCATTCTGGTCGACTTTTGATAATTGTCATAGACGGGGTGTCGATGTCCAGAATGGCACGAATGGTATTGTAACGAACCGCGATCCTTCTACCACAAAAGCTTTAGCAGAAAAAATAACATTCAACCCATGGTACAATAATACAAGGTAGCCTCATAAGGAAAACCTCTGGCTACGTGACGTAACTCCGATCTCAGTTCATAAGGGAAAAAGCTTTCCCCTGACGTCACTCAGATCTTTTCTCTAACAAATTTCGTTTAAGCTTTTCAAGATAGAAACAGAGCTTTTCCTTATGAGCCTACCTTGTAGTATTATACCATGCATTCAACCATCAGACCAAAGAGAGACGATTCTCACTTTGAAAGCTTCTATTCGAAGCTTTAAAGTATCCGAGCGAGCTTTCCAGCTATAAAAGAAACTGCTTCAGCCCAAATTCAGTCTTTCACGAAACTCGTTCAACAGAGGTCACATAACACATGCCGGCCACATACCAACCACATACAGACCGCCTACCGAATACCTGTGAGATGTTGCCCAGGCCTTGTCGAGGTGTACGATTTTCGACATTGTTTCTGGCAAGATTTTCTAGACCAGTGTCTAGGTATGACCCGCCCAACACCGTCAACACCCTTTTATAAACATATCCTAGTAGACCGCAATGGTAATACCACTTCTTCTTCTTTGATGACTCTGCAGCTCAATTTGACCCTTGGCCTCCATCAGCTTCTTCCTCCTGACGTCTCTCTGCTCCGCAGCTTGTCTCCAGTTTCTTGTGTTGAGCAGTTTTGCTGCATCGCCCTAACATTGTCCTCCCACCTTGACCGTGGTTTGCCAACTGGTCTTCTACCATCCAGTAGTAGGTACAGCTTTTTTTGGTATCCTTGAGTCATCCATTCTTTGGACATGAGCGGGCCAACGAAAATGCAGTAGCTTAGCATGTGTCGATAGTTTACACTCTTTATATAGATCGTACAATTCGTGATTGTAGCGTATTCTCCATGCAAGGTCTTCATTGATTGGGCCGTATATCCTTCGGAGAACCTTTCTCTCAAATATATCCATCTTGTCGGCGGATTTCTGGGAGATACTCCATTCTTCACATCCATACGTAGCTACTGTACGTATGATGGTTTTGTAGATTCTTATTTTGGTTTTCTGTGGATGTCTCTCGATTTCATTACTGGCAGTAGTGATAAGTAGGTATGTTCTGTTTGCGGCGTTTATTATTCTTTGTACGTCTATCGTTTCATCGTTGTCTGCGCTGACTGTGGACCCCAAGTTGTGAAATCGGTGTACCCGTTCGAAGTTATATTCCCCCCAGGTGGTGTTGTGGTTTCTTCATCTTCTTTCCACCCTTGACTGAATTAGAATTTTACTTTTTTCTGCATTTATTTGCAGCTCTATACCTTTGGCTCCCTTTTCTAATTCCGTTAAAAATTTTCTAAGTGATCTAGCAAGGCAGTTTATATCATCGGCATATCCTGCCAACTGTTTTGGTTTTTTAAGCAGGGTTGCGTTCGCATCAATGTTTACTTTGCAAATTACTCCTTCTAGGCAGAGATTAAATAGCATGGGTGCCAGCCCATCGCCCTGCTTTAAGCCTTGCTTGACTGGGAAGGACTCCGTCTTTTTGTTAATTTTACTATTATTTGACATTGACTAATACAAACAATCATGGCGTAGCAACACAAAAGCTGCTTCCTTTGCTATTGCTCCGTATATTTTTAGGAAACTTGCACCAAAGCTATTGGTTGCAGAACCATGATCCCTCGCGTATGAATGGCTTATAGTTTTTGTAGTTGAATTTATCTCGTTTCTTGCATATTGGGCAGATAATGCTTTGTTTCCAATCTTCCGGCATTTTTTCGTTCCTATATGTGTAGTACTATATGTTATATGTGTTACAGTACAAAATAAGGTGTCAATCTTGTGTACTTTTTTGATTAATAAATAAATAAAATAACTAAAAAAATAAATATTTATGATAAACTACGACAGTCGCCAATTCTGAATCAAATTTTGTAAATATCAAACAAATCAGTAAAATTGTATTTATTAATTATTTAAACTGCCAGCCAATATGGTTGATATATTAACCATTTTGAATTACCGGCATTCACTGAATAAAATACAACATAAGCCAAATGTAATCAAAATCACGGGCTGATCTTTGATTTGTGGTATGGGTTATATTATTACAGCAATAACCAATTCGTCCCAACTTCACCATATTGTTTATCCAGCTCAAAATTTTGTTCGTTAATCAACAATATTGCAGCAATTAACGTTGGGAAGTCAATTAAACTTTCATAACGAATTTGATGTGCAATTGTTGACGTTTTGTTCTTTTTATTGATGCACAATTTGTGCTACTGTCAACCAAAGGTGCAGGACTTATTTATCCGACCTAGCTGACCAAGATAAATATTAAAAATGGCGCTTTAATATTAAAGTATTATAATACCACCGAAAATGTCGGGAATTGGTATATACTGCGTAAGCAAGCACTGGCAGTTATATTCATGTCTCTTAGATAGCAGAGGCAACCCATTTTGATTGGATCCATGTCATCCCAAATTGCAAGCTTTTGTTGCTAAAATATTCATAAATAAAATCGATGATGATGAATTATTCCCGAAAAGTTTCAAATGAATAAACTGAATAATTTAGCACCAGAGAATGGTGTTGCCATACATTGATTTGGTCCTTTGGTCCTAGAGGCTAGTTACCACCAGCGCCCCGGCATCAAGTTAAATAAGGACTCGGGTTGAATGGGATTGTGCGATATCAAAAAAAAAGACCAAGTCCTGAATGGATGTTAGGGCAATGAATAAATAAAAATAATATTTCAGAGCACATCTGTGCATCTCCATGGTATTTTTTTGGGCTACTGCTGGTGCCGCTGCTGTTGTTGTTGCTGTTGCTGGCCCTTAATTTATGAAGAATATGAGGGAACCGTAAATTACGATGGCTTTCTATTCCGCAAAATTAGGGCAGAGAAGATTTTTTTTGTTGCTATAGTCAAGGATATGCCGCACACATAGAAAGAATCCTTGTTCAGGGGTATTATGTATTCGTTTCCATTTTGGAATATGTTATTGTTCGGATAAAAAAGGACTATGAAAAATAAAAAGTTTGATTACATAAAAATATGCTAAGTAGCTTTAATAGGAGCTTCCTGTATGCTTACATGTAATCTGGGTAATAAGAGGAAGATTGCATGCAGGATTTATACATAGTTGTGTTCCTGCTAAGACTCCGGACAAGCAAGGAGCATGTTAAATATAAATCAAAAAGCTTTGGTACTAGTCGTAGCCTTTTCCAGTATATACATAATTTTAATTTAAAATTGAATTACAAATACGAGTATAGTAGTAATGCCCTTATGAATTCACTCTTTAGTAAAAGATACATTACAGTAACTTATTTCACAAAGAGATTTATTTAGATATTCTGTTCGCTAAAGTTAGTTCTATGGAATACCCAGTGGCGTAGCGTGGATTTCTGCCACCCGGGGCGAACCATAAATTTGCTGCCCCCTACTTTCGAATTGAATTGGTACCACTTGTTCTATTGGTAAGATAGCTAGATTAGATCTGTATAGCTAGATTAATATCAACGTGGACATTGTAGATTTTCAATAATTTTTAATCAATGAATCGAAAACCCAACTTGAATTTCCAGTAATTTTCAATACAAGAATTCAAGGCATCATGTAAACGCAATGAATGTTCGGTATAGGGCGCGCCAAAATAAATGGGAATTTTACGCGCAGGCGAGGAAATGACAACTCCACGTACATTAACATTCCGTATATGGAAAAAAATTCAAGCGCACATGCATTTTAATTTCCCCTTTGAAACTATCGTTTACCGGGAACAACACTCCACCATAGCATCTGACCAGGAAAAGAGTCGTAGTGAGCGGGTGATTTGGGGGTTTAAACGAACGGAATGACGAGGTGCACTATTCTTTTCGAATCTACTTTCGTGGTGAGGATTTGAGACTTTCACTGCGCATCAAAAAATCGATTTTGAGATTTCCAATTGTTTTGGCGCAGGCTATATCCATGCTTCAAGGTTGGCCTAAATTATAAACTTTAACAAACCCAGAGAGCTGGAATGAGTAATTTATTATCTCTGTAATTTATTTTAGTATGTCTTTAGATAGAAAGCCTCGTACACGCACGAGCTTAAGCTAAACTCTTCTCTGTCCAATATCTGGAGGTTTCATTTCCCATCATCGTAGCCCAATACTATTACAGGGGATTTTACCGACAAATGCGGCAGCTGTTGGAGCCCTTCTCAAACTTCAGCATTTACATCCCTCGTCATAAAAGAAGGGAATCTTGAAATCGCTGTTTCCATGCACATTGAGAGTCTCATACAAGAGAGCAACGTCACTCTGTTTGTCCATTCAGGAGTACACCAATGAGAAATTTAACATACGAGATTAATTTTTTTGGCGAAACTTGCTTTATTTCTTGAGATAATTGCGAACGAACTTACAACAAAACTACAATTCAACTGAAAATAAACAACTGAATCATTTTTTCATCACAATCTAACCGACTGATTTATTCACAATTTGGCAATTCGCTGTCAGCTGCCAATGGACACCTATCGTGTTTCATATGCGCGCTCATTTCCCATCTTTTATGGCACGGACTCTAATCATAAGGAATATAAATAAAGTAGACGTAACTTCCACTGAAGTAGATATAACATCCACTTACTTCCATATTGGTCATACAGGGCCGGCGTTTGGCTTTTTTGCACCCGGTGCAGCATGCCATATACATATTGCGCCCTCTTCATTTTTGTTAATTTTCTGATGGCAGTAAAGAAAAATGAAAGAAGACACAAACAATCATTGAAAATGAAAGCACGGAGTTTTTCTTTCACTTTTTTTTAAATTGCGCCCTGCCCGATTGCGCCCAGTGCAAATGCACCAGTTGCACCTATGAAAGCGCGCCACTGCCTTTGTTCAATCAGGATTTGCTTCGCGATCTTGCTTTTTTGCTGAGTTTACTTACGCTTTAAGTTCACAAAACTCTCCCGCTAATGCTGATTAATGCTCTCCGATGATTTTCATTGTAAGCTGCACTTCCTTAACTATTTCCAGGACTAATAATACTATAAACTCGAATCTCTATAACGGAGGTCTCTATGTCGTTCTCCAATCCTTTATATTTCGAAGGATAATAGGTGGTCACTTCACTACATATATTAGTTTCTACGGTAGAGTCTTGCATAACAAAGCAGTCCACTTAACAGCCTTACTGGAAGTAGAAGCCGCTTTCAAAACCTTCAGAACAGAGGCGATCCAGGTGTTTCTCGCCGAAGTAGTGATCTATAATAGTACGACTAATTTGAATTAAAAATCATGACCTATGGCACCGTGCCAGCCAAGAAAGGATAGACGACAAAATCAGGCGAACTAAATGAAATTGCATTGGCCACACCTTGCAGAAGACAATGGTAAAACGCACAGAAGGTGCATTTCGTGTAATATATGACAATGGGATCACTTTTTCAATTTTTTAAATTTTTTTTTTAAATCTTAATTTCTGAAATTGCGCCCGGTGCAAGTGCACCATTTTCACCTATGAAAGCGCCGCCCTTGCTCTCATACATTTATATGGAATGGTATATATACCTTCACTCACTTCACTTCCCTTCCCATTTAGGTTTGGCCTGTAGACAAAATCAGCCAGGATATCGTGCTGGATGTGGCAATGGTTAGGGCCTGATGTTACCAGCAGCATCTCTAGCTCTGTCCAGTTTGGCCGCCGCCCCCAACATCTACGCCGCCCGGGGCAATGGCCCCCTCGGCACCCCCCACGCTACGCCACTGGGAATACCTATATAATTTCCGATCTGGTAAACTTATGTGCCGAATTATTGATAAACTTTTACTCTACTAGATACAACATCAAAAAGAATAGGAAAGACGTCATTTTGCTATTACAAAAAATATTTAGTTCGTTATTAAAATTGAAACGCCAAATGACTCTGTCAGGCGAGATTTTGACTTAAAATTGTTGCGCAATGTTGTGAAATAGATGCTCTAGAACAAGGGTGGACAACCTTTTTATGTATAACGTGGGCCAGAAATTTTTTTACGTTTTCTCTGCCGGCCGAAGTAGTCAATCGATACCTTTTTTATGACATATAATTTTTATAAAGTTAAGCCGGACTTACACGAGGCAGTACATTTGCCCCTTATAACATGGTAAATTGTACTAAAGCCTCAATTTTTAACATGTCCCGGTTCAAAAATAAAGTCCCACTAATGTATCGAGATGAATAAGGCTGGTCGTCCACTGGAAGCGTATTCGAGCGGCTACGCGCTTCGGCGATATGAGCGACTACAGGCGGCTACAAGCGGCTTTGAGATATGCGGCTACACGCTACAGGGGTCGTCCACTGCAAGCTTTTCATGCTGCTCAGTTTGAAGTGAATTTGGTATAATAATTTTGTGATTTGTAAATATAAAAGGCTTTTAGTACAGTTAAATTAAGCCGAAAATAGCAGAAATGATTGGTAACAGGCTGAAAATTGGCGCAGAGCTTCCATTTAGAGTTCTCAATAAGGGGTTATAATACAAAATCACAATTTTATTCGTTTTTTAGCATTTTGCTCATGCTGCCAACCTACATATGTTCTAAATGGAGTCACTCAAGTTTCTGTTATTTATATCAAATAAAAGAATACGCATTCACCTAAAAGATGAGTCTAAGTATATTGCTTTACGATAATTAGTAAACTAGTTATACAACTCTAAATAAATTCAAACAAAATACACTTTTTTTCGTAAACACCTAGTTAGCCCCCTCTCTAGAACAATATTTTCTCCAAATACATCCAGGAATCATCCATAAAAAAATTAACAACGTAGTCCAACTTGAACGTCTGATAACCTATACAAGTCGTGAATGAGTGCATATGAGTATTTTAAATCTTTAAAACGGTGATATCTCTTGAATGGCAATTCTTACGGGAAAATGTATAATAACTTTTTTAGTAGATAATCGCATGATCTACAAACTTTGTGAACATTATTTTATTATAGGACTTACGGTTTCAGATGTATTTGCAAAAAACTGATATATTGACCCTAAAACCCCCTAAAAAATGAGCTTCCTGGGGTAGAAAATCGGTAGACATTATAACCCCTTATTGAGGACCCTAAAATGAAGCTGTGTGCCAATTTTCAGGTTGTACCCAATCATTCCGATATTTTTACTATTTTTCCTGTACTATTTGAAGAAAACTATTTCCTGATTCGAGCGGCTACGCGCGACCGATCCAAATTAGGCTGGTCGTCCACTGGAAGCGTATTCGAGCGGCTACGCGCTTCGGCGACATGAGCGGCTACAAGCGGCTCTGAGATACGCGGCTACACGCTACAGGGGTCGTCCACTGCAAGCTTTTCATGCTGCTCAGTTTGAAGTGAATTGGACATAATAATTTTGTGATTTGTAAATATAGAAGGCTTTTAGTACAGTTAAATTAAGCCGAAAAAAGCGTAATAGCGGAAATGATTGGGTACAGGTTGAAAATTGGCACAGAGCTTCCGTTTAGGGTTCTCAATAAGGGGTTATAATACAAAATCACAATTTTATTCGTTTTAGTTGTGCTGCCAACCTAATGGAGTCACTCAAGCTCCTGTTGTTTATATCAAATAAAAGATTACACATTCACCTAAAAGATGAGTCTAAGTATATTGGTTTACGATAATTAGTAAACTAGTTATTCAACTCTAAATAAATTGAAACAAAATACATTTTTTTTTTCGTAAACACCCTGTATTTTAGTAGTTAACCTCCTCTCTAAAACACTATTTCTCCAAATGCATCCAGGAACCATCCCTAAAGAAATTAACAACGTTGGACTACTACGTTGAACGTCTGATAACCTATACAAGTCGTGAATGAGTGCATATGAGTATTTTAAATCTTTAAAACGGTGATATTTTTTGAATGGCAATTCGTACGGGAAAATGAATTATAACTTTTTAGTAGAGAATCGCACGATCTAAAAACTTTGTGAACATTATTTTATTATCGGACTTACGGTTTTTGCAAAAAACTGATATATTGACCCTAAAACCCCCTAAAAATGAACATCCCGGGGTAGAAAATCGGTAGACTTTATAACCCCTTATTGAGAACCCTAAAAGGAAGCTCTGTGCCAATTTTCAGCCTGTACCCAATCATTTCCGCTATTTTTCCTGTACTATTTGGAGAAAATTATTTCCTGATTCGAGCGGCTACGCGCGACCGATCCAAATTAATTTGGATTCGCGCGGCACGCTCGAATACGCCTATAGCCGCCCGCTCAAAGCCGCTTGCAGTGGACGATGTTTGTATGAAATTCTTTATGTTGGATCTGTCGCGCATAGCCTCGTGTAGCCGCTCATGTAGCCGAAGCGGCAGTAATACATCCAATTTGAGGTGAGGCGAGGTGAGGTTTTAAATACGAACTGGAGAGATATTTACTACTGGTTCGAAAGAAAAAAGAGGCACCTCTTACAAACACATTTTATAGTCATGTCCCACACTAAATTTTTAGTCTGCATTTGAAGTGAAAGATACTTTAATGGGGTAAATCATACTATATATCGCTCAGTCTTCAATTCAAAACGGTGTGTGTAAAATGTAGGTAATGCAATAAATAATAATTATTCTGTCTCTTTTTTGTGTAACGAACCTATGTAGTACCCAACAACCTCTTCAAATTAACTTTTGGCCATAAATCACGTAAACACTAGAGGCTGACTCGCTTTGGAGTAACACAGTGTCACATCCCCCACTGCAAAACCAAAACAACTCCAAAAGTGCACTATAAGTGGAATTATAGTGCACTTCTGGAGCCACTCGACCCCCACAGCGAAAGATACGAGAAAATTCGACTTCAAAGAAAATCAACCTACAATACTCTAAAATACGGAGCCATACAACTTTTACATTGAACAACACAAATGTTGCGCGCTCCGTAAGTGGCTACTGCTAGGAGGTTATGATCGCACTTCCATCAGTCCGAAATAGTTGCGGCACGTGCACGTTATGCTATATGTTATTCCTCTTATAACTGATAACTAACTACTTGTTGTGTAATTGGTGCTTCAAAATCCTTATTGCTATCCAACAAGTCAAAAACCAAGTTTCAGAATTGTTGACTACGTTGTTGACGCATCTTTTGAAGGTATAGGCTTACCATGTTCTAATTTGTAGAAAGCTAGATAAATCTGGAGCAGTATGAAAGAGAAAAGAGTTTGTGCAGATATTTAATTATAAATGAAATCGTTTGTCCTACTGGGTTCGGCAGGAGTGTTCTTTCTCTGCCCTGCAGTTAGCTCTGCTACAGGCTCCCTGTCGCATGCTGCAGATGCGGGGCTGGATCTGGAACAACGCGAGACGGTCCCGGAGTTGGTACGAGCGCAGCTCCGCCGTCAGATGGCCTTACGCCAAGGTAACGGCATTACTACAGACCTCGGTGTCACCAGAAGTATTGGGAAGTGCCATTTCAGACCCTATGGTCTGAGCGTCACACGACGAACCCTGCCATTGGGGCTGCTCCTTTAAAGGATCTTTATCTTTAAGAATTAGCCTGGTGTGGGAGAAGAAGAAGAAGAGTCCACTACCATGACCAAGTGAAGGGTATTGTCATTTACCCGCCTCTAGACCACTTTCCACTTGTCAGCGGGAACCGAGTTGTGTGTGGCAATAGTCGCGAGGACTTCCTCGTTGCTTAAGGTAGCACTCTTGGGAAGTAACCTCGTACGAGACGAGAGTCTGGTGGAAATTACCCTCTTCCACCAGAGAGATATCACGAGCACTCTTGCTCTTAGTGAAGGAGACGTTAGTTGTCACCCATTCTGCTATGTCAGCCTCTTCTTGGGAGGCTCCCTTCCAAAGACGACTTAACTTCACCGCCCGCTTTATCGATTACGACATCAATGATCGCCTCATGCAACTGTGCCATTTGCTCAGGTGTTAGAGGGCAGTTGATCATGTCAGTCGAGATGAGGCCAAGCTTAACACTGCTTACCACCTGGCTAAAGGTGAGGCGAGTGGGCCTCTTGGCCGTCTTGGTCCTCTTCCCTCTCCGGACATTCCGGAGTTTCTTCGTCTCAGTTTTTTTGGAGTGCTTTATTAAAGCTTTTTCCAGGGCCATATCCCTGGAGAGGCTTTTTGCCAGCGATTCTTGAAAGAATTTAATCTTATGGTTGGAGAGTTTGACAAATCTGGGTTTGTGAAGTTCTATCTTCTCCTAACCTCTGATCATGGTGGTAGCTTCGGAAATGACCAAACACACACTGACCGTGTCTGTACTGCAGACGGATTCTGCGTCTAAAGACTCATCTTCAGCGACTGACGACCTGTCTGCAGAACCAGTTTGCCTAATGGCTCCACTGGTCGAGGCAGTTGATTTTAAACTTGCGTGCCCAATGGCTCCGCTTGTTGAAGCAATTGGTTCACAGCTTGCGTGCCCAATGGCTCTGCTATTTGAGGCACTTGCTATCTCTTGTGTCCCTAAGGACACTTGAGAAGTGGCCATCGTCACAATTGACGACGATGATGCCGTCGGAGCTGCAACAAGTTCATTATTTTTTTATTAGTTTCCATAAATGGACCCACGAGTATTCGGGATAGTAAGTCACACACAGCGAGCCCGTATGCTGTGCGAAGGTTAATTAAAGCTGGAGCGCGCCAGGTATCGAGAGTTCGGATATTAGAGACCAAGCACCTCTTGGCCACGAGTCTATCGGCATATCCTGCTTCACCTTAGATTGGGGTGGTTTTTTTCAAGAGTGTTCTTCTTCCCTCGCGATTACCATTAGGCAGCACTCCTGGTAGAGACAAGACCATGACAGAAGTCTGTTTCCAGTCGCGGGAGGGTGTAGTCGAACTTCCATCAGGGTAGCACAACTCCGACACGGAGCACAAAGCAGCGTGTTAGTCCCCCTATGTAACTGTTGGCTGGCCTTTTTACTTTGGTGACGGTGTTCTTACTGTGGAAACACAAATCCCAGTCAGTAGCCTAAAGAAAACTAAAAGTTCCACTATCATCATTGTTATCATGTTATCAAACTACCCTAAAAACTAGATTTACTCCCTATAATCTTCTAATTTTTTTCAACAAATAAACATAATTTCCACTCATTGAAAAATTACTGAAACTCTTGTAGTTTTTCTTCCTTAGAGAACACACTGTGCGATTCTGTGTATTTTTCGCAAATAAAGCTTGAATTTATAACAACGCGATATCTTCCAGATTTATAACTTTCAACGAGCAAGTAAAACGGCAACTGGTGCCTTACAAAAGTTACACCAAAAAACATTTACATAAAAGTTTCTTCCCGAGAATGTTCCTCTTCTGTCTCGGCGCTTCCTTGGCGGAAATGGAGAATATTTCGTAATTTATCAATCTTTTGTGATGAGCGAGGATTATCCGAATCGCTTAAAGTAAAACCAGTTCAGAGATATTGTAAATTTTATTTGAATCCATTTCAAGTAATTTTATTCTTGTTGATTTACAACCTGGCCTGGTTCCTTGTCAGCTTGATGGTTTGGCATTAAATTTTATATATTTTTGTTTTGTAGAAGATTTAAATTTTTGGATTTTATTTAAAGTTGCGTGAATAAGGAGTTTTTGTGCCATAAAGTCAGGAAATGACTATCATTAGTTATGTGTTATGTGTAATGCCATGAGTTCTTTTTATGTAAGATTCTCTTAATTAATCCTTTCGCAAAAAAGGGTTCAATCGTGGTTACTGGAAAAAGCCCAGGAGGGTGAGAATGCAAGTTAAATATTAAATATCTGACACTCGAGGAACGGACAGTGTTGCCGCTGGCACAAAAAAAAGAATAAACAAAAACTTCCTTACCTACATCAAATCCATTAAATCTGAAATCGTGGGAAAGTTTATATCCGCTTGGAGTCCCCTTCCTTTGGCTCTGCAGACAGGTCGTTATTCAGATTTGAGTACTGCCTTATGCTGTCATATAAATAAGCAACTTCATTTAGGGGTGTTATACTCCCTTTCCACTCCTTGAGCCCCCAAAAAACTCACAGGAAGCTTAAATAAAAAAAAATTGTGAAAAATTGCTGAGGCTGAAAATTTATTTTATGACCACTTGAACACTGTTGGAGAACTTTTCCCAAAAGGACAATTTTATTAAATTCACAGGCTCTCAACGAGAAATGTGATCACGAGAATTTTTTTGCGCTACCATCGCCCACCCCCCACCCCCAGACCAGGAGAATGGAAAAAAGCGAGGAGAAAAAATATATAATAATAAAATAAGGATATCCGAACCACGAGTACAAGTGGAACGAATTTGCCTCTTTGACCCTGTATAATATTCTCTTTCGCGCCATTTTACTGTCGACATGTTTGAAGATTCTTCAATAATTTTTTTTGCGCTAACAAAAGAAAAGGATCTTGGCCCAACCCCAACCTCCCAAAAATCTGAACGACAGAGCCGCACATGCCTTAGATTTGTGCAGTTTCGTTTCCTTTAAAATTTTCCCTGTGAATACTTAAGTCAAAATGTCAATTTTCTTTTTGCTACATTTAAAAATTTTTCACCATAAATGGTCTTTCGTGTGTCTGTTCCAGAGAATCTCGCTTGAATATTTAAACACGCCAAAAATCTGCTAACAAATTTCGGGCTTCCTTTTCTCTTTTTATTCATACATACATATACATACAATAAGTTAGGTATAAGGGTATAAGCTTGTGTTGATCTTGAATAAATGATGACTAGAGATTGAAGGAAAAAATTTAAGGAGCATCCTGTTTTATTTTTGAGTCTCCCTATATCGGTTCACCGATGGTAAAAATGGCTACAGTCGTGTAATAATTTATCGTTCGTTGATTTTTATAGACTAATTTCAAACATTTGATGGTACAAACTTGGAATATTTATAAATGATATCCCATTATTTCTTGAAATCACTTCTAAGGTTTTTTTTTCGTTGGTGTTTACGTGGATTATCTAAAGCTCTTTTCTAATTTCATTTTTTTTTGGTTATTTGTACCAGAAGCTTAAACAACAAGGAGCAAACGGTATCTGAAGAAGAAGGGGACAAATAATAAAAAGCTTCAAAAAACTTATATTTTAAAATGTTTCTATCAACACAAATCCTGTTTTATCAGCATATGTATATGAAAAAATAATGGTAAAAAATATACTTTTACTAGTTCGTATTCTATCTTCTTGCTAAAGTCAAAATTTCATCTATATAAATCTTCTTATATCAACAATGGTATAAGCCAATGGTATGACGTGCGCCAAAACAATTGGGAATCTCAAAATCGCTTTTCTATTGGCAGTGAAAGACCCAAATCCCACAATGAAAGTACACCCCAAAAGAAAAGTGTCACTACGTTCGTTTAAAAATCCAAATCACCACAAACCATTTATATTCCCAATAACAACTCAACCTTTACAATGCACGTGCGCTCTTATTCTATTCATATGGGTAATCCTTTTACAAACCGAACACTTTCTGACCGACCCCTCTTCGATTTGTCTGAAACTTTTTTTACGGGTTCTATATCGAAAAATAAGATATATGTACGTGTCCGAGGATTTTCCCATTTTTTATTTTTATTTTTTTTTACGGGGGGTGGAAAATTCGAGATTTTCGTGATTTTTGGATTGAAGACCTATTTTCAAAAATTCATAACTCTCTCTATCCTTCGAGCTAAGCAATGTCTAGTATTGCACCATGACGTGTACGACATGACGGACTAGTAGTACAAAGGATGACACCTAAGCTTAGACTATCATATAAAAAAAAAAAAAAAAAACTCCATTTGCTAGAGCTAAGGGATTTAATAAGGAATGTGTGGAACATTTCTTCAACCTTTATAAGAAGCTGATAGATGATTACAAGTTCCCTCCTGATAGAATTATCAATGTGGACGAGACTGGCACAAGTGTTGTCCATCGTAAATGCCCCAAGTTCTGAGTCAAATTGGTGCTTTAACATCTGCTGAAAGGGGTACTTTTCATAATATGCGTAATAAGCATGAGCGCTGGAGGCTCATTTGTTCCACCCATGATTATATTCCCTAGAAAAAGAAGTCACCCGCTTTTGATCAAAGGTGCATCTCCTGGTGCTATATATGCGGATGTCCCCCTTCGCATTGGATTTAAACGAACTGATTTTTTTTATGTGAAAGAGTCTAGAGTCTTAGGAAAGGCCCTTTATACTGTGCCGACAATCAAGCATTCGAAAAAGTCTTGCTGAAAGTCTCGCAAAAAGTCTTGCAGTTTTGTCTTTGTCCTGCTAAATGTGCAAGACAAGACTTTTTGCTCATTACTGGAAAACGTTTGGCACTTAGTGATGAACAAAAAGCCTTGCTACCTTGATCTTGCAGTCTTGGCTTGTCCTTGTCCTGTCTTGGTCTTGCTAAATGTGCAAGACTAGTCTATGCTCATCACTACTACCCGCGATATTTTTAGTCCGCCTACTCCCAACCATTACTGCCGCGACGCGACGACTGTCGGGACATCGAGAAACAAGTCGCTGGAGTGTTATGCCTCTTGAAGCGAGTTGAATCTCATGAACCAACCGATGACATGCGTTTTGGTGCAGCGGGGAAGGGCTAAGGAAGGCTATGACAGGACGAATCAGGAATGAAAAGAGAGAAGAAGAAAGAAGGAAAGTTATGTAGGTGGGAAAGTGGAAAAGGCTGAGGACCGTGGGGCTGGCTGGGATCCGAACTCGGGACCTCTGCGATGGTAGCCGGACGCCTTACTCCTTAGGCTACCGAAGCCCCTTAAGGATCGAGAACTTAACGAGTTCTTAACATTATCTTAGGTGCACTATAGCAAGAATCTTCTCTTCATCCTGATATTGCAAATACGTTTGGCACGATTAAGAGCGCATAAAACATCGAACCTTCATAAAAATATACTCTTGTAAAGAAGTTAATGGTTTCTAAACCTATCATGAACCTTATGATGAGTATACACCCGTGAGAATTTTGTTCCTACAGAAGTCCATTAGACAAAAGTCTGTACAAGAAAAAGTCTGGGTGGACCCATCATTAAGCAGCACAAAGTTGCACAAAAGGAATTCCTGAATATGATTGAATATTTGTCAGGGTAACAATCTCTTGAAGCTAAGTAAAACAATTACTTTGTATTTTTCAAACTAGCCTTAAGGCAAAAGCCCCTTGGAAAACCATCAATTCCAGAAGTTTGGGTTTATTTATTAACTTCGCAAACAAAAACATTTATCTAGAAATTTTCTCGTTGATAAATTCAGCGAAAGTTCAAAGAATATTAACGTCTATCCAGAAGAGATTCCCTCAAGATGGGAATTTCGAGGATCCAATTTGTAGCAGCACTAATACATTCACCGGAATTATGAAAACAAAAAGCGTGACGAAGAGACGTCCAGACATCGACGAAAACAAATCCTTCACGTCTGCAACGTAAAAAACAAATCCTTTTCCTGTGAAATTCTATCAAGTTCTTCCATTTTCCTTTTTGTGAAAAAAAGTTAAGGTGAAAAAATATAAGAAAACTCCGGCAAAAAAGTTGTTCCATATTTAAACAAACAATGACGATAACGTGAGCTTGACCTTGGGGTGGCATTCCCAAGGTCAAATGAAATGTTTTCCAATAGGACCCCGATTTTTTTTGCTGTGGAATCTTGTCCCTCTCCCCTTCCAATACCTCCAGCCATTGTATTTCAATGTACAACCCTTGTTTTAAAGGGTACTAAGGAAAATAAATCATGTTTTTACCCAAATGCGTCTTGTTGTAGGTTGTTCATTGGGGCCATGTTCGTGGATGTGCAAGCCTCCGTCGTTATAGGTTAAACAACGTCTAGCGGCTGCTTGTACCCAAGGCAGGGAATTTGTGCCTATCTAGACCAGTGCCAAAATTGCCCGGAGTGGGTGCATTGGAATTAGTGGATGCCCATTAAAAGGCTTCTATGCAAAATTCTCCTTTTCGGGTAGCACAGCACTTTGAGAAAATTTATTGTGGCGGAAATTTATAAAGTCTTTAATTAGCAGTGCCATGTGAGAAATTTAAAGGCATTGCCATCTGGTAGTTTTGTCATTAAAGACTGTAAGAGATTAGGATTTTTCACCCCTGGAGTTCTTAAGTGCTGTAAAGAGATTTGTTAATGTTTAAAAAAAATAGTTGATCTAGAGAGTTTCCATATTATATCATAAGGATGCAATGAAGGCTTTGAAAATTATTTGAGTTAATAAAGATCTTGCAGCGACTGTAACTTTTGTATGGACCAACGATTTTTTAAATGAAGATGGTTCATTTTGTTTCTTTTCCGCTTGCATATCATTATTTTGCTAGTAAATTCCGTCTCTTGTTGATGTTCATCTCTCTGCTTTCTTATAAGTCACGATTCCTGGTTCCCAGGCCTAAGTGCCGCAGTACCTACTGAGCTTCTCTCTCAAATATCGCACTTTATGATAGGACTGATGGCAGCATAAATGAAATATTCTTCAAAAGAAAGTAAGAAATGTTCGTTGGCATCAGTAATTATTTTTAATAAGACCGTTGAATTGGCCTAAATCAAGGAAATGTTGTTGTAAACTTCAATAAATGAAAGTTTTCGAACATCCATGCATTATTTAAGCTTTTTCCAGAGAAAATAATTCCTGTGGATTATATGGATGACTGGAGGGATTAATATAGGCCCTACTAGAGCATTAGGGATAATTATAAATATGCCCCCAGTCTAGGTAGAGGTAAATAAGGAGGCAGCCCTTAGACTAACAGAGGCAAAATTGGTTTAAACCTGGATAACTATAGCCTAATAAAGAAAGCTGAACGATTTTGAAGACTAGAATTCTTTTCGAACAACAGACTCTATACCGGTTTGATACAACTTGGATTACCAATTCAAAGTTTTGATCAAGGATAATTAATAGTGGTATTCTAAAAAATTTTACTCACAAAAAAAAGGCCAAATATATTACGCAACTAAAGATCGCTTTCCAGGCAGCTCCGTCGCGAATTGGTATTGAGTTATTCGAAATCTAATCCCAAGGAGGCTGAGACTATCATGACAAAAAAGAGGGTTGAATCTAACATTTAACACACTTTTTCCCCCTTTAAGAATTCGGGGCTCAAGGTGATATTCGGTGCTTTTCAGATAAGGAAAAAACTCATTGAACTTTGACTTCGGAAGTTATCACTGCCTGTTTGCCAACAGATCATTCATTACCGCTGGAAGTTGAAATAATACCAAGGTAACATTTCTCTCCCAACCAGTTGAGAAAAACTGAGAGCTAAGTCCTTCAGACCCTCTATCCTAGAAATTAGGGGCAAAATATCTGGAGAAAGACAGGGCTCTACACTACCTGGTGAAAATAGTGTAGGAGTATGAATATCAGAGATAAATCGTAATGGTTTTGTAGTGACCGCGTAAAGTTTAATTACCAAACTTTACGCAATGTCACACGGCAACCCCGACACGATCAAAACGATCAGTCGGAACACTCCATCGATCACCGAACGCAAAGTTCAGTGATCTTGCGGTGTTCTGTTCCGTCTATATCGAGATAGCCAATTTCCGGCATCTCTCTCTCTACCGTTTTACTCGTGTCCTGACACAGTCGGTTTCCAAGTTCCATAAAAATATAAAAACGTAGACAGCAATCAAGTAGTGAATATTAAATAAAATACAATATTATAATAAGTGATAACCATTGTGTATCTAATAAAAATAGAATATTACAATAAAAATACAATAATAAGAACCAGTGTGTTTTTTTCTTAGTTACACCACCTCGTGGTTTTACCGTAGCCAAATTGGTGATCCCGATAAAGTGCACGCTGAGCGAAATTAGTGTTTTCATATTTTTTTTTTCCTTTCAATTTTCGAAAATTAACAAAAGTGAAAACTCAGTCAATTATAAAATTAACAAAAGTGAAAACTCAGTCAATTATATACAAATTCATTACGATATACCTATGTACATGTGGATTATAACCAAGTGGAGAATTAACCGATATCAAGATATCAATTTTGGGCAGCTGCTGAAGAGACAAAGCGGATACCAAACAAAAGAAGTCGAGAACGACGAGGGAGCATCCCATCATACAGAACAAACAGATAACATGAACAATAATATTTAAAAAAAATAAATTCCTTTTAACAATATATTTTAATATCGGTGCGGGGATTAATTTAAGGTTTATTCGTTTATATTTTTATTATTTTTTTTTATATACTTTTCTTAGTAATTTTTTTTGCCCCGATTTATTATTTGGATTTGAGAGCCATACTTATTTCTTAATTTTTTGCGCTTACATACATAACCGCATTTTTTCATTTTATTAGTGACTAATTTTTCTATAAAACTAATCTATATGTAAGAAAATCGGAAAGTACTGCAAAGTATGTTTTGAATTGCAAATGTTTTTTTTTACCCGAATTTAACACATTGACATATAAAAGTGCAGAATTTCGATTTATAATTTAAAGTTAAGTTTACTTCGACTTGTATTTTTCTTTTGGACATATTTACATTTACAGATATAAATATTTACTACAATTTATTTTTATATACATATATACATTTACCTTTGTATATAAATATCTTCTATATTTTTGCATATATACATATTAGCCTTTATATTAATATTTACTACATTTTTGCATACATATATACACATATACGTATATATATTATTCAACTTTTGGTTCGTTGTTTCACTCGTTGTTTCTTTTAATCCCGATTCAGTTTGGGTACTTTGTTTGGTTTGTGTTAAAAATTTACAAGATGTCAAGGACCGAGGATAATTCAATGGAAATGGAAGCCGCAAATGAACCAAAGCCCGGAACTTCAAATGTCGATGCCGCTTCGGTGTCAAAATTAGATATCCCGAAGTTCTGGGTACACCAGCCCGCCTCCTGGTTTTACCAGGCTGAAATAATGTTTCAGCTGGCGGGCTGCCGGTCTGAAAAATTAAAAATCTACAACGTTATGGCCGCATTGCCGGAAGAGGCGGTAACGGCAATGCGGCTTAGCACCACAGATTTTGCCACCTCCTCATACGAGGACATAAAACAGCACCTGCTCGAGAAGTACGGCACTTCGGAGAAACGCCGACTCGAGCAGTTGCTATCAGTGCAAGAGCCTGGAGACCGGAAACCTTCGGAGTTCCTCCAGGCTCTCAAGGCACTAGCGGGTGGATCGTCGGCGGTCAACGATGATCTGATCCGGAACCTGTGGGAGCGGAGGCTTCCACAGGCCATCCAGATCACGTTGGCCACCTCCGCGGACCAAACACTAGCCGGGCTGGCTGCAACGGCGGACAAAGTATGGGAGGTGCTTCCACACGGAGGCGCCTCATACGCTTCCGCCGTCCGCGCAACACCTGCCACAGCGGAACCCACATTGGTGGCACTGCAAAGCGCCATCAATAAACTGACGGCCCGGCTAGATAAGCTTGACCGCAGCCAGCGGAAGCCGAGAAGCCGAACACCTGCCAATCGGCAGGGCGGCCCTCGACAGCCCTCGGCCAATCGGCCACAAGGGGCAAATCAAGCCAGGGGTAGCCTTTGCTATTTCCACTACCGTTACGGTAGTGAGGCACGCACCTGCAAGGCCCCCTGCAGTTTCGGTGGTGGCCAAGCCAAACCGGCGAAGAAAAAGGCCACCACCCATAAAAAAAACTAAAGTGGGGGATCGACATGAGCGAGCATATAACCGGCCGCTCATATCGTTTATTCGTCAGAGACACCAACAATCGGATGGACTTTCTGATTGATTCGGGCTCTGACGTTTCAATTGTTCCCGCCAAG
The DNA here is from genome assembly GCA_949987705.1 of Thereva unica. NCBI lineage: Eukaryota > Metazoa > Arthropoda > Insecta > Diptera > Therevidae > Thereva > Thereva unica. Next base: position 150,100,186 of record OX465282.1, read on the forward strand.
GCGTTCCCGGCCCATAACGGTAGCCCGAACGTCCTTCTGTACGCGGCCAACGGATCACTGATCCGAACTTTCGGCACAAAGTTGCTTGAACTCGAACTCGGCTTACGCCGACGATACGTTTACAACTTTATTATAGCCGACACCACTAAAGCCATTATCGGGGCGGACTTCTTAACGAAGTTCAAATTGTCCGTCGATTTTGAATATCGGCATTTAGTCGACAAGCGCACGAAGTTTCGCATTAACGTGTGCGCTACCGTCGACTACAACCCCGAAACATTTCCATGCCGAGTTATTGGCATATACAAAGAGCTATTAACGAAGTACGCTTCGTTAACAAAACCGCCCAATTTTAACCTTCCGGTTAAACACAATGTGCAACACCACATTGTAACTAAAGGGCAATTACCTTTTGTCACCGCTCGGCGACTCCATCCGGAGAAACTGAAGGTGGCAAAGTTAGAGTTCGACCATATGGTCGAATTGGGGATTTGTCGACCTTCGTCGTCCCCCGCAGCATCTCCGCTTCATCTGGTCCCTAAACGGGACTCACATGATTGGAGGCCATGCGGCGACTACCGTCGCCTTAACGCTGTCACTGTGCCGGATAGATATCCGATCCCGCATATACAGAATTTCTCCGTGAATCTTCACGGCTGCACAATTTTTTCGAAGGTTGACTTGGTACGTGCATATCATCACATACCAATCGCCCCAGAAGACGTGCATAAGACTGCACTCATTACGCCATTCGGCCTATATGAGTTTACACGCATGCCATTCGGCTTACGAAATGCAGCCCAAACCTTTCAAAGGTTCATAAATGAAGTTACGAGAGATCTCGACTTTGTTTATGTATACTTGGACGATATACTTATCGCCAGTAAAACCGAGGATGAGCATATCGTTCACCTTGAAGAGCTCTTTAAACGCCTCGATAGCTTCGGTTTAACCATTAAGCTAGAGAAATGCGTTTTTGGTGCAACAGAGATTAAGTTTCTAAGCCACCGCATCACAAAGGATGGAATACTTCCATCCTCCGATCGGGTTCAGGCTATCGTTGATCTCGCACCTCCAACTTCTGTCAAATCGATCCAGAAGTTTTTGGGAATGGTGAATTTCTATCACCGATTTATCCCAAAATTGGCTGAACAGTTGGTGCCTATAAACGAGCATTTGAGAGACCTTCTCAACCGCTCACGTGCCAATAAAGTTTTTGACTGGCCAGCAGAATGTCAGGCGGCATTCCTCAAGGTGAAAACCTCGATGGCTGAAGCAACTCTGCTGAACCATCCAATCGAGGATGCAAAATACAGTCTTACGACTGACGCCTCTGATTATGCAATCGGAGGCGTTTTGGAACAATTCAACGGTCATCGGTGGCAACCACTAGCTTTTTATTCCAAAAAGCTGTCACCAACAGAACGGAAGTACTCTGCATTCGATCGCGAACTTCTCGCAATCTATGCAGCGATCAAACACTTCCGTTACTTCGTTGAAGGACGCAATTTCGTGGACTATACTGATCACAAACCACTGGTTCGCGCCCTTCACACAAAGACCGAACGATCCCCTCGACAGACCAGACATTTGGGTCTAATCTCTCAGTTTACCACAGACATCAGGCATGTGTCGGGTAAACAAAACGTTGTCGCAGACTACTTGTCGCGCTCACTAGCAACCGACAACGTCGACTCGGTCACCTTCGACCTGCCTACACTGGCTCAGGCTCAACAAGGTGACACAGAGCTAAAATCTCTACAAGAGCACCCCAGCAACGGCTCACGGGTAAAACTAGTCCTCACACCAATACCATTTACCGCCCATCAGGTGTGGTGCGAAAATAGTATAGGCATTCCAAGGCCTTACATACCCACTTCCTTACGCAGACTAGCGTTCAACTCCGAACATAGTCTCTCCCATCCTGGTATTCGTGCTACAAGACGAGCCGTTACCAAGAAATACTTCTGGCCATCGATCAATAAAGACTGCAACGAGTGGTCTCGATCATGCCTAGGTTGCCAAAAGTCCAAAGTTTCACGACATACCAAATCTCCATTGGAGGCTTTCAAACTTCCAAATAATAGATTTGACCATATCCATATGGATATAGTGGGACCACTACCACCATCTCGTGGATACTCTTATATCTTAACGATAGTCGATAGATTCACGCGATGGCCTGAGGCATACCCAATTCGGGATATCTCAGCTTCAACAGTGGCAAGAAAGTTCGTCACTGAATTTGTCCCACGATTCGGCGTACCACTTGAGATCACAACCGATCAAGGTACGCAGTTCGAATCGAAACTGTTCAATGAAGTTGCCAAATTACTCGGCACTCATCGAATTCGGACTACCGCCTACCACCCGCAAGCAAACGGGATGGTTGAACGGTTCCACAGGCAACTAAAAGCAGCCTTAATGGCAAGGGACAACACTACTCATTGGAGTGAAGACTTGCCCTTTGTAATGTTAGGCATACGCACGGCAATTAAGACCGAATTACAATGCTCACCAGCCGAGCTCGTATATGGTCAGAATCTGAGACTTCCCAATTCGATTTCTATCACAACCGATGAAAATCCAATTGAAGAATCAGAATTCCTCTCTCGCCTTCGTTCTCATATGCAGAACATTAAGGCAATACATCCTCGGCAACCCGTCCAAAAGGATGTCTATGTGCCAGAAGCCCTGGAGAACGCCGAATACGTTTTCATACGTGTCGACAGAGTTCGAAAACCTTTCGAACCTCCATACGAGGGCCCATATGAAGTAATCAAACGATTACGAAAACACTTCGTCGTCAAATTGAACGGCACAACCAAGTCAATATCCATTGACAGGCTAAAGCCAGCCTTCGGTTGTGACCGCGACAACGAAGCTAAGCCGTCTAAAGCGGTAACATTCCGTTAACGCTACGCTGGGGGGGGAGTATGTAGTGACCGCGTAAAGTTTAATTACCAAACTTTACGCAATGTCACACGGCAACCCCGACACGATCAAAACGATCAGTCGGAACACTCCATCGATCACCGAACGCAAAGTTCAGTGATCTTGCGGTGTTCTGTTCCGTCTATATCGAGATAGCCAATTTCCGGCATCTCTCTCTCTACCGTTTTACTCGTGTCCTGACACAGTCGGTTTCCAAGTTCCATAAAAATATAAAAACGTAGACAGCAATCAAGTAGTGAATATTAAATAAAATACAATATTATAATAAGTGATAACCATTGTGTATCTAATAAAAATAGAATATTACAATAAAAATACAATAATAAGAACCAGTGTGTTTTTTTCTTAGTTACACCACCTCGTGGTTTTACCGTAGCTAAAGTTTAGTAGATAGGGCGTTTTAAATTGTTTTTGATAGAGGTTTACATATCACCCTGTACTTGAGTAACGTTATCACCCACATCCAGAGTTTCGTCGAAAAGTACCAAGCACAATTTCGACATCAAAATGACATTGAGGTCGCAGTAGTAGGATGGCACCACGACGAAATTGATATATTCGTGAACGAAGCGATATGGGAGATATAGACGTGGAAGTTGGTCTTATGCTACCTGGGCACAAAGCAGAAGTAGAGCTAATCAACAAGCGGAGAAAGGCGGATACCATAGTAGTGAAAGTAGGTGACCAGGTCATTCTTTTTCAGCCCGATTTTAGGTATTTGGGAGTGATGATTGGCTGAAGACTCAACTTCGAAGTGCCCTTGGCGAGCGCGGTAGCAAAAGCTTCCACCATCAGCGCAGCACTCTCGAGGATGCTACCCAACTTAGGGGGCGACAGGTCAAACCGACGTCTCCTTATCAAGAAAGTGGTTAGTTTTGTCTTGTTGTATGCAGCGCCAATGTGAGCAGCAGCTTTGAACAGAACGGTCAACGCAAAATAAACTCTGCCTATCGGCTAAGTGCCCTTGATGAGCAGCTTCGCTCCGCGGTAGCGACTCCAACTGGAATGATGCTGAAAACGCGTAAAACAATCACAATATTCGGGAATAATTCCATAATACCTCTCAAGCATAACAAATTTAAAAATTCGGTTGGCCAACAAATGCTTCCGAAGTAATAGAAGCGTACATCGACATTTTGTAGCAGAGATACCACTGATGTCCGATATTCTAGCGGTAGAATTTCGGCGTTTTTCTTCGAGCAGCATGCATTGCTCTTGGTTTGGCTTGGATCCGGTATCGTTAATGTAATACAGGAAGCCGTAATGTTTCTCGACATCATACAATGAAACTCTCGCCCAGTGCAGCGATTGTGATGTCGAGAATGTAATTATAAAACCCAATACGAAATTGTTTGGACTGATCGACAATCGGTTTGTCTTGACTTTCGTATGAGAATTGTGCTGGGACTCAGGAAAATCTGCCAACACTCCCAATTCGTTGGCTAGACCGGCAGCCTGGGCGGAATAACTATGGCACCGGCGAACCATTCTTCCATTGTTGCGGATTGTAAATATTTTGAAACTTTATTTATCGATGCGACATCTTGCCAAATAGCGTCTGCTAATGCGAATTTATAAGAGCTGCATTTGTGTGATAAGCTTCGCATTTGATGGGCGCTTACCAAGGCAGTTGATGTGCCACTTTCTACGGCCACTGTACAGTTGTAGGACAGCATAACAACAAATAACAATTTGCAGAAGATTTTCGACTAAACAATCGGTGACACTCTCTCGACTTCACCAACGGGTACTGGACAGAGACTTCACGTTAATACCTTTAGCGGTCGGTGCGTGCTTCTAGAGAATTGTTCATAAGTTGGTCAAGCGCAAAAAAACGTTATACACTTCCAGCAGATTTGAAAATCGAAAACTTCGCCTGAAGCGAAGTCCGCATTTCAATCAGTACATCGGTGATATCTTGTCCAGTTTTTGAAGTTACCGAATTGAATGTGATGAATCGTTCGAAAATAATGATCTCATTACTTTCGTCAACATACGAATGTAACGAATTGTGAGCGAAAGCTGCTCGGTATACGAAATGTCAGGTGTGCAGTCAGTAATAACAGAATAAAATTTGCTCTTTTTGAGCAGCGAAACAAACGTATTGCGCCAGCGAAAGCATCGAGCACGTCATTTTGGATGTTCGACGAGAGATTATAAATGTTTTGTTGGATAGCGCTTTGGTTTTTCTGAGCAAGATGCAAATGTTCATCCATAAACGGATCGAATTTAGCAATGGTTTCTAGTCATTGCAAAAAATTACCATTGCTGGAATCGACGAGTCGTTGTTAGGTGCCACGAAAGGGAATAGTTTGTTTGGAAAGAATTTTTATGACTTCGACGATTCGATTTTTTCAACGTTCTTTTTCGGCATCCAGTAACTTTTATTGGTGGGCATCGATGGCCTTGCCAGCTTTGGCTCTGACATCGCGCTGTTTCCACGCTGAAATCGCAAGAAAATGTTCCTGCGAGCAGGAGTTCGAATGCAGTATGTGGCCCACACGCCGCTGAGAGTGCCGCACATGTTGCGCTAAAATATTGCGCAGCAGAAGTAATACCTTTTGGAATAAATAAGCCAAGAACGCGGCAAGGAAGTGTCGTCTTCCAGTTTCTTGGCGAACGCGGTGTGGCTTATATGCTGATTTAGGTGACTCATACTGATTGGTGGCCTATTCAATGAACTAAAAATTCAAATGATTTTTATTGCCAACATTTTTAAGCTCGCTTCGTTAGCGATGCCTGTAACACGCGGGACCCTGTGCAGTTGCAAACTTTGCGTAGGACGTTCCACTCTGCACATATGCCAGCCGCGGCGCTGCGTTACACTGATACGCCCAGCGTTAAAACACCTGTTTGACACCCGAAACAGCTACGATACGCCTGAGTTAGAATAACATTCTTCCGTTAAAATCGTTTATATGTCACCCAAACCAGAAGCGGTATGTCTGAGTAAGAATTCTACTTTTGAAAATGCTGCCCACGGCACGCTCACTCTTTTTCCCAGACTAAAAGGAGCAAAATAGGTTGCATAGGATGAATAAAACAGGCGATTATCATGGTGACCATGAAGCATACTCAATAGACCGATTCTCGTTTGATTGCGTAGGTCAAGCAGCATTGGACGGGGTTAGTATTTAGTTGGGGGACCGCTTGATAAAAAGACACTCGCGTTTGGAATTGCCCATTACAAAGCAGTTTCTTCGTGTGTGGTCTCGTAAATTGGCCAAGGAACTGTTAGGACGTAATAGAAAGGAACTTACTATAATGGTTGACTTTATTAGGGGACAATGTGCCAAAAATTACGCTTTGGTAGATTGGAAGGGCACACAACCGAATCTGCAGGTTTTGCCTGCAAAGCTGAAGAACAAATGCTGCCAGGAATGTAACAGGTCCTAAAGGCGGATTTTAAACCTCACCAAAAAAATAAGAAGACAATCTTTCAACCAAGTTTCTCCTTCCTTCCATGTTTTATATATCACCAGCTGCTTCGCTCGCAACGTCGTAGCCAACAAATCACTCTTTGTTGTAAATAAAACCCATTCTTAACTCTACCACAAAACACCACAACGATAGAGTCCAAAATAATTAAATCAATTACTATTAATAAATAATTGGTTAATTACCGGAAAAATATTGATTTCAAGGCAATTAGAGAAATAAAATTACCTGAAATAATGCATTGGTTTAAAAACCTTATGAATGATTTTCGATTTAAATTTTTACTACCACTTAAAATTGTATAAAATCGTATCAGATCCAAATGAAAACACCCACGACAGGTATTTATGGGGCGCAGTACACACTTCACTGGTATTACAATAATTGGAAAAGTTCATGTATGAGTAAAATTAATAATTTTGTTTTTAATTTTAAAATGAAATTAATTTTGTTTTTAGTTATAAATATAAAAATGATAAAAAAAGGACTCACCATTCAGGAATATCACTAAAACGAAAATCGTCTCAATGAGAGTCCTCGTTTCCTTCACCATCACTAAACACTATGTCAGGTATCACGTAAGTTTTACATTTTTTTATCCAGCCTCGAAACGAGTTCATCCGTCACAAAGTGGTGCTTAAATCTGTAAAAGATAAAAAAAACGGAAGTCACATTACAGTGTCTAAAGGCAATCCAGGATATTCAGGATATTCGGCAAACAAGGGGATTAGGGCCAGATAGTTAGATAGATACCGACTGCTATACAATCGCAAATTGGCGAATAATAAAGAAATAACCTGTAGGGGAATTAGGTCGATGAAGAGGGGATGCAGGAGGCGCCACAGGGGGATGGAAGAAAGTCAGGGAAGCAAGTTCTTAGAGTTGAATTCGAAAAAGAGCCTTAAGGATAGAATGGTTTCCGTGTGGTGGGGAAGTGGAGCCGGGAGTGGGGGATGGTGGGAAGGTTGGTAGCTTACAAGATTGGGCGGTGGGCGATGCTGAACTGAGCATTAAGGACTCCCTTAGAAATCTGTTAAGCCGATGCTGAGATAGGCAACTTGAGCCTTGGCTACATTACGTGATTACGCGTTTGATGTATTTTTGTGCTGTTTTTTTTCTTCTTCTGTATTTCCGGTTTATAAATTACCCTAATTTGCGGCATCTGTATTAAGATAGTTGGTGTGTGCACGTATGGCACCCCTGGGGGGTCCTGCCGATGGCGTCCATAAAAACGTGAAGATGCCTGCAAATTGTTTTCTGCTGTTCGCCCATTTAATTGTTGAATTGTCTGACAGAAACAAATTCAATAACATTTAGCTGAATCCCAGTATCCATGAATGGTTCGCCAGTTTCCACTTACAATGTACTAAGAAGGCAAAGTGATGAAAATCCACCCACCAATATACACCCACTCACACACAAATATAGGATATATACTGATATCAGGAAATTACTGGCAGAGATTTCAGATTTTAGGATTAAGGAATTTATTGTATCGGATTTTTTCTTTTTGGCAAAGATTTATCTACGTGTATGTGAAAAAGTCATCACTCATCGGTATTTCTCATTTCTCAACTTTGTGCGGATGATAACATGTGCGGTGGGTTTTTTTGCGTCAAAGTGTGAGTGTGATACGTTGTGGCTTTTTGAAAAGGAATTTCAGAGGCGGAATTCATATTTACGATGGCGCATACTTTAATAAAAAGGAGATTTTTTGTTGTTGTTGGTTGAAGCTTAGCAATATCTGAAATCTATTGTTATATTTACGCGAAAATTTCCATATAACTCACAACCTAACAACCAGCTTTAATAGGAGATTTTTTATGCTATTTTCAAATTGATTGCAAACATTTTTCAGATTTTTATGGAATTCTTATTATGTTTAAGGAGAATCATCTAACTTGTAGATTTGTGTAAATGTATTGATCATGATATTACAAGTGGGAATAGCCATATAGCATAGAACAAAAACCTGCAAATGAGTAGACACAATGCCAGCCACTAGAATCAGAATGCACTTTTTTTCGGCACACGTCCATTCTCAATTTCTTGTAGATATTAATACAGCTATTTTGTCCCAGTGCAGTGATGTTCCGGAATGTGAGCTTTTTGGAGCTTTGCTGTGCCCAAGGTGAGCTTTGGTGCTAAGATGTTTGGTTTCTGTCCTGGGTGGGATTTGGTGATTGTAATCTTCGATAGAGTGTTGTGTCGATTTTAATGATTCAATAATAATCAGAATTATATTTCATTTATGCAGGATGTGGCGGGGAATTTGATCTGGGCTCCAATTTTAGATGGGGTCTGTGTATTAGTTTGAATGGTAGTATAGTTTTAGGGAGGCTAGTTTTTCGTTTCATTGCCAAAATTTGAGATCCTACCATTTTATCGTGATCTCCAAACTCCGCTTTGAGCATGACTATTGCTTTTTAGTAGCTGCTTTCATAAAGGGATAATTATTATCTTATGGGTTCGTCTGCCTTATCACTCAAATGGGCTTGCAAATAATTAAATTTCTCCCTTGGATTTAAATCATGACGCTCATGATACTATTTCACCCTGGTAGGTCGGAGCAGCGGTGCATAACAGCTACCAGAAAGGGACTATTCTAGCAGCTCTCCAAAAACGGGTTTAAGGCATAGTTTAGGTAACATGGTAGAAAACGTTGCGGTTATTCCCCGATTATAGCCTGTGTGCTTGTAGCCCTTGCTATTTCGAAATTCAATGTCGTTTTGTAAACTATTTCCTCATTCTCCTTTTCTAAGTCCTCGACTTTGAGAATGTCATGAAGAGATGAGCTGGTTTCGGTAAGACTCTGATTACGCTTCAGCTATAAAAGTAGGACTGTGAACAGAGTGGGTGTGCCCGGGCATTTTGTACCCCCGCAGCGGAAAGGGTAAGTCATGTATTGTGAAACACTTTTTGTGAAGCATGAAAGAATAACTTTTAGTATACCTACTTCATTTTTTTTTGTTCACTGATGTTTTATATAAGAAACCTATTTTGCTTACCTCTGTTTTGCTAGTAACCGAAAAAAAGAACTGGTTGATCTTTTCATGGAGCAAAGCCTACAAAAGGAAGGCTCGACCAACAAGCCTAACTAGAAAAGATGACGATCATCGGTTTCGGGTTTTCAATAGCTCTTGATCTCTCTTACGTAGTAGAAATACGTGCAAAAGTGGCTAAGTATTAACTTATTTTGTGTTGAAAATAAAAGCTTTGAAGCTCTTTTCAAAGCTTTAAAATTTTCGGTAATTAAAGCTTTGAAGCTTTCCGGTAAAAAAGCTTTTAAGATTTCCGGTAATAAAAGCGTTCGAGCTTTTCGGGAAAAAAGCTTTGAAGCTTTTAGGAAACAGCTTTAAAGCTTTTCGGTAATAAACTCTTTTAGATTTTCTATAATTAAAGCTTTCAAGCTTTTCCTTAAAAAAAACTGTGAAGCTTTTCTATAATAAAAGCTTTTAGGCACTTTTCTGTAATAAAAGCTTTTAAAAAAAATGCATATATTTCCGTTTATTAAACCAGAAATCTCGAAGATTGGGATTCCGCAACTGCGAAGATTCGTTATGTCCTCAAGGTGATTTAGCGAGGAAACGACACTTTAACATAAGGTTTATTGTGGGATCACTAAGGCAACACAATGGGCCTATCCTTTTGGTCTAAGTATGAGCTTAACACATGGCAGCTCAGCCATATCTAACCAAATATAACCTAACTTATTGTTCGTATTAACTTTCAGCGAAGGTTTACGGTGTACCTTGAGTTGGTTTGCATATATGTATATTTTACCTTGTGGAAGTTTACCAGCCCTCAGCTTTTGTTTCTGCACCGCATATTCTGAGTATGTTGATGGATATCACACCCGTAATCGTATGCTATCAGCTTCGTTGTCGGATGTCTTCGGTTCCATTATGCCCACCATAGATATGCTTTAATCTGAATGTACTATGCTCAGTGAATTTTATAATCTCTATTCAATCTTGTCTACCCTTATTGAAATAGAATCCTTTATTGGACGAAGAAGAGGTATACGTTTTCTTAGTAATGTAATTAATGACATGATTCAAATAGATTTAAAATAAAAAAAAAATTTAATTTAATTTAGTTTTGACAATTTAATAAATTTTCTAAGGTTTCTGCGACAATAAACCAACTCCCAAAGAAAAACAACCCCCACCCATCTTCCCTCCTCACATGACTGCACTAAAGTTCTGAGAATTCTTCGTAAATAACTCGGCCAAACATATTATGAATTCTGGACAAATAATTTCAAGCCAAAAAAGTGGAAATAATAATCCTGGTAGTATTTGACGAAACTTTTGTGTGACATCGAAAGTCAAAAGTCAGCATTCGGCAGAGCAGTAAGACGTGCGCAATTTCTAAGGAAACTTTCTCGTTGGCAAGCTTCGAACGAAAGGATTAATGCCGATAATAGTCCGGTATAGATATCTCCAGTGTAGTTGAAGGGAGAAAAGTTTCGCATTTAATTAAGTCCTTGAAACCATTTCAAAATTATTGGTTTAATCGGAAAATAGTTTCTGATTTTCTTAACTTTGAGCAATTTGTTGTCATTGTTTTGACAAAGTTTGCGTCCAAGTTAGTGCAAACATATGTCTTATAAGAGAGGTTGAATTTTTTGTGGTAATGAATGGTATTTTTAAGATTATATAGAAAATGTTAATAAGGATTTTTGTTGCAAAATTAATAAAAAGATGTTCTTTATACAAGTCCAAAAAATACATTAGTCTGTTTCAAAAGAAATTTCATAAAAGTTGATTTTTTGTGGAGACCTCTTTTATGACATCCTAATGAAATCTTAAAAAGTACCCTAAGCTTAATCCGGTTATGAGGGTTGAAAAAGAACAAATTTTTAGCTCTTCAAGATTATCTAGAAAACCTTTGAGTTAGCTATTATAAAAGTTGAAGCTAATTAAATTCGGCACAAAAAAGATTCCTATACTATTTTAATACAAATGATGGTTTGCTAAAAAAATACAGCATTTACATAACCTTTGGATAGACCTTATCGTTTCAACAAAGTAAATAACCGAGCGAGTGGTATTTGTACCACAAGAACCCAGAGTCGTCAAAAGTTGAACCTAGATGCAACTAATGTTGTATCGGCTTAGGAAAACGCAGACCACGAAGATGAGAATAACGCTACAGCCTTATTCTATTTCTGAAAATTTGCACCGGCTCAATAAACGTCCGGAGAAATATCTGCACTGTAAGATGCGAGCAACTTGCAAGATGTAGACGACAATAGCACCATTTCGGAGAAATACCGCGTGGATACCTTACATTGCAGCGGGTCTGGGGTGTTCGAGTAGATGTATAAAACTAATCTTACTATACTGTCTTGGCGTAGACATTAACTGTACATACTAAGAACTAGCAGAACTAAGCTTAGCAGACACCTTTTAAACTGACAGTCCGTCATGCCGTACAAGTCAAGGTGCAATGGCTAGAGGTAAGCTCTAGAAAATCAGATATAGGATAGAATAGACTAAGAGTGTCTCAAAGCCTCAAAGTAGGTACTGGGATACTTTGACCTGGGAACCAGTTGACGTAGCAATAGGAGATAATTACATGCTGTTATCCAGCAACAATGAACCCTTCTGTAATACCAATAAAGCTGCTACTATTGTCGTTGTATCTCAAATGGAATTACCATTCAAGATTGATGCGCCTGCCGTCTAACATAGACATAGTAACACAAATATCGAGGTTAATTTGACAGTGCATTTATTAAGATCCCTTCAATGCTTCATCGCTTGCTGCATTGTATGCTGTTTGCATCGCAGTTTAATAGTGGCCCAACCCTTTCCTGGAAGGAGAGTAGCGGTCGTGTCTTTGCTAGCCAGTTCGTCAGCTTAACAATTTATTTCTATGTTTTGGTGACTAGGCACCCATATGAAGAGGCTCCTGAACTGTTGAGCATTCTCATTAAGAGATCTGTGACATTCAGAGGTAGTTCTAGAGCTGTTTGTGCAAGAGCGCAGGGCTTTCAGAGCGGCTTGGCTATCTGAGAAGATGTAGACTGTCCGATTCCTGTCGCCTTGCCGGTTGATTAGTAGAACAGCTTCATGTATTGCTAAAACCTCCACTTGGTATACACTACAGTGATCGGATAGTCGAAAGGAGACTTCAATCCCAAGCTCTGGGGAAAAGACTCCTTCTCCTACTCAGCCCTCGAGTTTTGAGCTTAGAAAACTGCGTTTAGAAAACTGTGGGGTCTGTTTCTCCATTCACAACGTGAAGGGATGTGAACTCCCTAGTTCCTCGTGAAGCTAATCTCGGGTATACAAAAGTTCGTTTTTGTGGAGATGGTAACAGAGTTCAGCACATTGGCGTGTCCTCCCCTGATTCCGGTGTTTAAGGAGGGATCTTATACCTCCTTGTGAAGAGCACCAGTTCCGTTTTCACTGCGTTAACACTGAGTGCGCGGGTGGCAGTTCTGCTTAAAAGGGTTTGTAGTCATCCACTTATGACAGGACGTGATGCCCCTCTGCCTTCTTGCGTTGCAACGACTGGCTCATAGTTACGACCTATAGGAGCGGGGAAATCTATTTACGGCCCTTGGGACCGCACTGTCACCTAGGACCGAACTCACCATCCTGCCAGAGAGCATTGCGATTCCTCGATGTGCTTGGTAATGGCGTCCGGGAGTACGTAGATAAACGCTCCCTCTTTGTCAATGAATGCCACTAATGTATACTCCTTAACCTCGAGGGATTTTTCAATGGTTGACACCAAGGAGTGAAGAGCAGTATCAGTAGATTTGCCCTTTATATAGGCGTGTTGTGCGCCAGAGAGTTCCGAGGTTAATAAGGTCTGCTTCAGATATATTTCGATTAGGCTTTCCAAAGTTTTTAAAAGAAAGGATGATAGACTAATTGGCCAGAAGTCCCTGGGTTGCAGTTGTGCCGGAACTACGCCGTTAGGGCCCGGTGATTTATAGGGCTGGAAGGTGCTTACAGCCCCTTCAATTCTTGCTCTTTTTGTGATAGGCTTGTCCAGCTGTGGTGAGGCTGAAGGGTTTATCGTAATATCTGTTCCAGGAGTAGTACTGTTCGGGAGCTGGGTGTCCAAAAGTAGTGTCAGGGATTCCTAGCATTGTTGGCGCTTTAGTTAATAAATATTTTACCCGGCTTCCGATGTGGACTCTATGTTTCTGCAAGTTAGCCCAGGAGCTAGGTTTGGCCTTATAGCAGCCCCAGGAGGTTTCACTGTTGCTGCGTCTAGCTGAATTAACTTTTTTTCTGCATTCTTTTCGGAATGTTTCAAGTTCGCGAGGCCACCATGGGGTTTGAATCCTCTTTATGCTGTCTGTTCGGACAAGCTTTATTAAAGGCGTGAGTGCTGGTTTTTGGGAATACAGGGAGACTTAAAGGCACGGTTCTTTGCGTTCTTTCCGGTTTTTCATTTTGGAAGGAGTGGTTGGGCTAGAGTCCTGCAGTTGGAACTCTTTGAACCTGTGGTTTAAGGGATGTTCCTTCGAGACCTTCCAGGACGATATTTGCTCGTCGTGGCAGTCTGAGACAAGGGTGATGTCCAAAACTTCTTCCCGGTTTTTGATAACAAAAGTGGGATCATTACCTTTGTTATTAATAGCAAGGTTGATGTTGAGTAGGTAGTTAAAAATACCATTGTCAAAGAAAAGTTTGTAGTCATTTTTGTTTGTTTGTGGGCACTATCAAAGGTCATCGAGTGTAGAGTCGGATAGAAACTCGGAAAAATATTAAAGAGAAGAACCTTTTAATCCGCCAGCTTCCATGCAATACTAAAGCGACTAAACGTTGAGTTGGGCCATCCACAAGGCTCATTTTGTTTACAAGGACGTGCCTCTCGAATACTAGTCTGATACCTTAAGAGATCCCTGCAATAATTGTGTTCAAGCTCGACCCGATGACTAATAACCAACACCTGAAAATAAATCAAATATCGCTCTAGCCTCCGGCAGGTTTAATTTCGTACCGACTATTGTTACAATACTCATTGAAGTTTTTTCAGTTCTACAACCTAAAAAAGAAATACAAATCAAAACGAACCAACACACTAGGACAAAGGACGACGATTTAATACTTCATTAAACTGTTTTTGTCCTCAACCTAAATAGAAATCAACTGAATAGAAACGCTATAAATCTCTACAGACTGATTCTACGCAAAAGTCTATATTATTTGTGACGCCTTTTCTCTTTGATCCTTTTCAAGTTATTTGCTTTTGCCATTTTGGGTTTTGTTTTCCTCCTTTATGTTTTTGTTTCTTTTTTTTTTTTTTTTTTTTTTTTTTTTTTTTCAAAATTATCCTTTTGCTTGCTCCAGTGACCGCAGAGTTTTTTTTTTTTTTTTTAATAGGATTTTGTTTTCCTTCTCAAAGGTGAAACTAGGCTTGATTATCCTTGAACTCATGCATATTGCCCTGGGACAAACTGTGTATAAAATAGGAGCGCACACACACATTTCTATTGAAGCATATTTATGATTATGACTTTTGAGCCCCTTTTCTCTATTTGAAGGCATATCATTTGTTTCTCACCTTAAGTATGTCACTTTTAGCATAAAATATATTGTTTTCACTTTCTTTTGTTCAAGGGCCATAAAAGCTTTATAATAGAAAACCAACTACAAAGTTTTTAATGTCAACGAATTGACAGCCCAACGAGGAATCGTAAAATCCCTTTTAGAAAATCAGGACAAAAGCCAAGTCGTATTATGCAGACATGTAGACGTGAGTCCCTTCAGACAAAGGTATCCTCATAAGTCACATTCGTCGTTTTTGCCTCCCACTTAGTCGGGATATGTTTGCACCTTCTCATAAGTTTGATATGACAAAACCATATCACAATAAGGCGGCATTCATCCATCGATATAAAATTTTGAAAAGGTGTGTTTTTAATGCGCGGGGAGGTAGAGAGATGCTCCCAGTAGAGAAAACTGGAACAGGTAATTCCCACCTTCGACGACAACTTCAAAAATCTAGTGTACCTGGTGTTTTGTCTCTAAGGAGCATAGTATCCCTTTGTGCCCTGGTTACAGTATAACATTGAGGGATTGACTTAAAGCTTAGCCGTAGAACACTAGAAGCACCATGAACTAAATGGATACCCCCTGCACCAGGTAAAAAGGTTATAACTCTTCAAATTAGTTTAAATGAAACCTTCTTCACTAAGCAACACATTTTTGCCGTATAATTTCGCAAATAGGATCACGGGGATGTTATCCAGCTCTCCAGCTCTGGGGCCCGGGTGTAGTCCTTGTCCCAGTGTCGTCTGGTGCCTGGCATCATTGGTGTGGCATCAGCTTAAAATAATACCTAAAGGTAAAGCGCGAGCTTTAATTAGGATTTCAGGATGCTCCTTCCATGGGGCGTCGTCGTCCTTGCCAGAACCCCGCACCAACTTAAAGCGGTCCTGGTAAATGATTCGGTACGTTATGAAACAATTTGACGCGCGGAAAGAGGTTAAAGTGCGACGACTGTGGATTGTAATCTTAAGCGTTTTGAGCTTTCGCCAAGAATTCGAATAATTTCGAAAGCATTGTTCAAGGTGTTTTTTAACCGTTCCAAAAGCGCAGGTGTATTGTATCTATACACATATATACTCCCATATACAAGCATTGCTCGAGTTACCTCACCTGGAAGCAGCACCAGCAATGGCAAAAGAGGAAGGAATCCATGAAAAGGTGACAAATTAATTAAAGAAATAATGAAATACCTCGGATTCTTCATTCCTTATTTGAGAGGATGTTTGCGTTAAGTGCGACTGGAATTTTATTTGTAATTCTAAATAAAACTTACATATTTACAAATAATTTGTTTTTACACAATGAAAGCCAGAAAAAGGAGGAGCACAGACAGGGGAGAAATGGGGATGGCAATGATGGGGATGATTGTGAAATTTAATTCTTGCTTGGTAACCGCAAGAGAAGGAACGTCTTGGAGCTAATTAAAACTCTTAAGTTGTACAGTGTTTTTTTGACTATAGTGGGTGCTGTTGGACAAACTTAAACATGCAGGTTTTTGGGGGTTCGGGGAAAATTTTGGATTTGCCTAGTTTTTTTTTTTGCAGCTTGGGATCCGCCTTTGTTTGGATTTTATTAACTTTCACGCAATTATAAGAAGCCGAAAGGGTTGAAATTGTTGTTTTAATAATTCTAAGATATTTCATTGAAAAACTGTGGTGTGGTTAGTCTAATTATGCTAAAGATTGCAGACTAGAGATACGCCGGGGTAGTGGTTAGAGTAAAATTTTCCAGGGAGCAGCTCCCTTGCAGTTAAGACTGCGGATGAAGGAGATGTTATCAAAGGAGAGAGGATATTCCAAAAGTAATAAAAAAATCGGAATAGGATTGACCTTGGATAGGTGTGGGATTTTTCGAAATTGAATGGCAATGAGGCTGATATGAGCGTGACAGTAAAGGGGGCGAAACATGCAGTAGATATCACCCAGATTTCCGCGGCGTGATGGGATATTCTCGACTCTACACGTATGAAGCAAAGAAATCATTGCACGTAGGCTTCGGCGATCTTTTTTAACGACCTCAGCAGCTTAGAGTTTAAGGCTCTGAACTACCATTGCACAGGTCCATGGTTTGATTTCACACTGCGGCTTAGTCTGTCGTGGTAGTATTGTTTGGACATTTATTTTTATTTATTTATTTATTTTAATTTTTGTATAATTGACCCCGAATTCTGTATATCGGCGAGTAAAGTGTTCTATAACTTTGGGGCCTTGGTAGCCTAGGGAGTAAGGCATCTGGCTACCATCCCAGAGGTCCCGGGTTGGAATCCCGGCCAGCCCCACGGTCCTTCGCCTTTTCTAATTCCCACCTACATAAGTTTCCTTCTTTCTTCTTCCCTCTTTACATTCCGGATTCTTCCTGTCATAACCTTCCTTAGCCCTTCCCCGCTCAACTAAAGCGCGTTGGTTGATGAATTTAGCTCGTTTCAGGAGGCATAACATTCCAGTGAGTTGTTTCTCGATGTCCCGATGTCAAATACGCGATAGTAATGGTTGGGAGTAGGTGGACTAAAAATATCGTGGGTAGGTTGTGGCAGTTCCTTCCTCCCCGACTAGAGCTGCTGTTCGAAATTGCAGTCTATACGAAGAAAATAGATTGTTAACAGTATAAAGGGCTTTTCCTGAGACTCTAGTCTTTCACATAAAAAAAACTGGGTAGAATGAACAAAATAAGACCTCTGCGGAACTATATGGAAGAATCTTCTTCTTCTTTCTTTAAACTCCTTTAATCCCTCATGGGACATAGGGCGGAAACAGTTGCCCTCCAGCGGACTTTGTTTTGCGCGACAGCTCTTAGCTCCTACCAGGATCTCCCAGTTGTTGCGGCTTCTTCTAGTAGGGTTCTCCTCCACGTTGTTCTAGGTCTTCCTACTCGACGGGAACCTTGCGGATTCCAGTCAAGGGCCTGTTTGGCTAGATTTTCGTTTTCGCGTCGCAAGGTGTGGCCAACCTAATTCCATTTCCTTCGCCTGATTTGGTCGTCTATCCTTTCTTGGCCGGCACGGCGCCATAGTTCTTCGTTTTAAATTCTATCTTGCCAGCGGATTTTTAGGATACGACGAAGGCATCTGTTGATGAAGACTTGTAGGCGCCCTGTGATGAATTGGGTGACTTTCCATGTTTCGCAACCGTACAAAAGTACTGCCTTAACGTTGGAGTTGAACAGCCGCAATTTGGTGTTAGTGGAGATCACCGTTGATCTGCATATGCGGGACAGGCATGCATATGCGCCTCGTGCTTTATTTATTATGGAACTGACATCTTCTTCTGCCCCACCATTTTCGGTAATAATGCTACCGAGGTAGCAGAATTTGTTTACCAGTTCCACGTCACGGTTATTCAGCGCTGTACGTTCAATGGTGTTTGCATTTATCCGCATTTCTTTAGTTTTAGTCGGATTTAGCCTTAAGCCTGCTGGACTACTTTCTGTTGCCAAATTTTTTAACATGTTTTTGAGGTCCTGGTGTCTGTGGGCCAGCAAACAGATATCATCGGCGTAGTCGAGATTCTTAAGGCGGTCTACCAAACCCCATTGTATGCCGCCTGTTCTATTATCTAGAGCGCCGACAAGGATGTCATTTATTACTATAAGAAATAGTAATGGCGAAAGTAGGCATCCTTGTCGTACTCCTGAGCTCACCTCAAAGCGGTCGGATAATTTTCCATTATGGAGAACTCTGCATTTGGAATTGTTATATAGGGCTTTTATTAATTCTATTATTTTAGCAGGCAGTCCACGTCGCCGTAGTGCCTTCCAAATGAAGCTCCTATTAACCGAGTCGAACGCTTTCTCATAGTCTACGAAAGCAAGGTAAAGGGGGATCGGAATTCAGTAGACTGCTCCACTATTATTCCTAAGGTGTTAATATGATCAATACAGGAGCGGCCCTTCCTGAATCCGGCGTGCTGCCTCCTAAGCGTTCGGTCAACTGCCTCACTTATCCTAGATAGTAATATATGGGACAAAATTTTGCCCACAGTAGATAATAAACAAATGCCTCTCCAGTTGTCGCATATTGTTAGGTCCCCCTTTTTTGGTATTTTGACTATGATACCTTCCGTCCAATCCTCCGGAAAGGTACAGGTGTTCCATGCTATTTCTAGGATTGGCTGAAGGGCATCTGCTATGAGGTTTGAGTCGGCTTTCAACAATTCTGGCGGGATGCCATATTTCCCAGCTGCTTTACCATTGGCCATCGCATGAATTGCGGTTACTATTTCCGTCTTGGATGGGGCCCAAGTGGCGATTCTTATTGGCTGTGCATTGTTGCTGTTTTCCTGAGGTTCTTGTGTAAGTGTACCATTCAGGGCGGCGAAGAAGTAATCTCTCCATCTTTGGAGCTGCTCCTCGTCGCTGCACAGCAGCCTTCCATCCGCACTCTTAACGGCATGCTTTTTAGTAGAGCGCTTTCCCGAGAGCTGTTTAGTGATTTGGTACAGCACCTTACTGTTGCCTGTGTTTGCAAGAATCTAGGAAAGTAAAATAGTATTCATCTAGTCGTACGACCAAAACAAAGATACTCATGGAGGTATGATGACGGTCGGAGTGTAACAGTTTATAAATTAATGTCATCTCCTTGAGCGATAAGTACACATCAAGTGTGCACCCCAGAACGGAAGAACGATATCGACTTATATGGACAGATTTGCGAAGATTATAAACAAACCTTGAACAATCATTGAAGCCTACATTGAGTTTATCACGGCATGATGCATCGAGAGAAGGAAAGATCAAGCGGTAGGTTAGTGAAGTGCGGTAAAATTAGATAAAGTAATTAACTTTGAACGAGTCCCTAGGGGCAGAACGGAAGCGTACAGCCACAAGCGACGCAAAATACCATATATTTTAGATTGGTTATGAGACACCTGATCACAGCAGGTTAATTGTGTGTTCAGATGGACACTTAGATTTTTGACTCGAAGTTGGTAGGGTAAGCACGTGTTCATGAGAACGATAGGTGGACGGAAAGAAGTTTCTAACTGATTTCTATACATTGGAATGCAACAGGATTTAGAAGCATTTAGTAGTAGTAGTTGTTTAGTAATTGTTGGATAAAGACCAAATTGATAGATACGTTCCAGATCGGTATTAATGTTATGCACACAGTACTCTACCAATCCAATGGGACTATTTAAATAAATTTAGAGATCATCTGCATACATGTATTTTTTTTATTTATTAGTACAAACTTTTAAGCTAAGCTAAGCCCACCACATAAACAGTGGTTTGTGCGTGGGGGCTGTGACTACCTAAGGTATATAAAAACCAGATTAATTCTTAATTTCCAAAATGCAAAGTCTAATCTAATATTTAATTCTAATTAGTCTAATATTTAATTCTATTTAATCACTGAAAAAATTCATTGAGTACATCTCTTTTCGATATGACATATTTTTTAAGTAGCATTTTAAAATTAAATTCATTTATATAATTTCTTATGTTCATTGGTAAACTATTATACAGTTTTGGGCCTAATATACCTACTTGCATGGCGTTGCACTAGGGATTTCTTACATCTTGGAATATCTAGTGGTCGATTACGTTGCGCACGCGTGTCATGTCTTGTCATTCTGGTAGCAAATTTTGCCAAATTCTGGTATACGAATTTCAGGAGCGTTACTGTGTATAATTGCCTAATGCCCATTACATTGAATTCGGCAAATGCCTGAGTTGTCGAATAGTATTTAGATTTACCTAGGCACATTTTTATTAATTTGCTTTGGACATTGTGCAAAATGTTAATAGTACTTCCGTGAGTAGCACCCCATACTATTATCCCATACTGGAGAATTGATTGAGCAATCGCAAAATAAACATTTTTTAAAATTTCAAGGTCGACATAATTTCTAAGTATTCTAAATTTATATATGGTTTGCCGCAGTCTATTTGCAGTGTTGAATATATGCTTTTTCCATTTAAGGTCACTATCTATGACAACCCCCAAGTATTTTACCTCTTTTGTATATTTTAGTTTTATGTTTTTTAGTTTTAAATAGTTTTCACTTGGGTTGAAGATTTTGCTGTGTCCGAAGGCCATAAATTGTGACTTTTCTAGATTCAGCGCTAGTTTATTAAGGCAGAGCCAATTATACACATTTTTTAGGCCATCTTTAGCCAAAGATATGGCAGTGGTCCAGTTTTTTGCTTTGAATAGAAGAGCTGTATCGTCAGCGTAGGCAACAATATGTCCACTTATTTCATTTTGCTCCATATTACATAGATCATTAACATAGACTAGATAAAGTAAGGGGCCTAGTACTGTACCCTGGGGCACGCCACATCTCACTAATAAGGAATCACTAACTGCATCCATTACCCTTACGCACTGTGTCCTTTCATTTAGATAAGACTTTAGAAGGATGAGTGCCTTACCTCGAATACCAATACACTCAAGTTTGTGAAGCAGGTTTAGGTGATTTACGGTGTCGAATGCCTTTTTTAGGTCTAGGAAGATGCCAACCACATTTTCGTTGTTATCAATGGCGCGGTTTATATACTCAGACAAGTCATAGTGCGTCTGTTGTGCTGTTTCTAGGCTTAAAACCATATTGATTCGGTGCAAGGATGTTGTTTTCAACTAGATATTTCATTAACCTTGCTTTAATGCACTTCTCAAAAATTTTACTTAGAACCGAGGTTAGAGATATCGGTCTGTAGTTATTTGGATTAAGTTTATCACCTCCTTTAGGTACGGGAGTTAGTACAGATATTTTCAATCTTTTAGGAAAAACACCTTCAGAGAGTGATTTATTAAAAATGAAAAGCAAAGGTTCCATGATGTGACCTGATATAGCTTTGATAATTTTGGGCGTATAATTGTCTATCCCTGCAGCCTTTCTGTCATCTAGATTTGTAATATAACCTTGTATTTCTTTCAAAGTTATGGGAGGTAAATCATCAAGGTGGTTAGGGTTTCTTAGAATAGGTTGGTTTGGTGTTTGCATTTGACTAGCGCAATGTACGTTTTTGGAAATGTTTTCTCCTACATATGTGAAAAACTCATTGAATTCCTCTGCTATTTCTTCCGCTTTTCTCGTGATTCGACCATCATTCAAACGTATTTGAGCAACTGGTGTATTTGCTTTGGATTTAAAAGTGATTTCATTAACTTTGTTCCAGAGCTTTTTGGGGTTGTCATGTGCAGTTAACAATTCGTCACGATTCTGCTAAGGTCGTTTATGTACAAGCTAAAAAGCAACGGTCCTAATATGGAACCTTGCGGAACAACGCGCGTGATTGGAAAAGGATACGAAATTGAATTTTGTAGCCAAACTTTTTAAGATCGATTATGTAAGTATTCCCGAATTAGAAGCTTATGGCTAACACTGTCAAAAGCTTTACTGAAGTCAAGAAACACAAGAAAAGCAATGTCATTAGAATCAAGAGCCATCCGCACAGGAAAAATTTGCTTTGCAAAGACGGATGGGAGATTGTCTGGATCAACTGATTCAGATTTGACCGGGTGAAAAGCTTTGTGGACGCGTGAGCTACATTGCGAAAGCTGAATAAATCAGTAGCACTATCAGTTGGCCTTGAGCAATGGGGATCTCACATAAATTAGTTGCGGCAACAAAATAATTATTTATTTTTCTGTAAAAGATGAAGTAGGTGAAAACTTTGGTGAAAACTATCTACACGACTCGTATCCCTACTGACGACCATTTTCGAAAGCGTGATGGAGGTTTTAATTCTAAACATTTATCGCCTTGGTGAGTCTAGGGTGCTGTAAATATCTGTAAGGCTTTTTACAGACCATGGCACCTTTAACCTGTAGACTTGCTCCAAGCTATTAGTATCTTCTTAGTTCTAAGGAACTGGAATGAAAATTTTCTGTCAAATCTTGTCTGCATGTGATCGCCAATTCATGTCCAACGATATGAACAGGGACATCGGACTCATTTTTGTTTGGGTTACAGCAAACTTTTCCAATTTCGAGTTTCTATGCCAAAGTACTATCTTATCTCACCTGAAACCTGCATCAATCTTCCTCTTGTATCAGGAACCGCGCGGAACTCAGCAGCTAACACATTTCTTTCTATCTTAGGCAAATTTTTAACTGAGGATCTCAGATGGAATGCTGTTGTATTCCAAATTACCAAACATACATCTGAATAGTTGGGATTTCTTAGGATGTGCATGTTCACTTGTTCAATCTACAGCCCCAGATACAATCTCGTGCCTGCACTTTAATACATTTTCTACAATTCAACCCTAGCGTACTCGCATTACTCCCACAATAAAGAGTTTATCTTTTTGGGTTACCTAGCGGATCGTTTATAAATATAATGGTCCAAGTATGGAATAACCTTTCACAGTCAGTATTCCCGAAATCGTGCAACATGTTTAAGTTCAAATGCAAGGTCCATCGACAACTACTAGAGCACCCCTCAGAACCCACGTAATCTAACGTTTCCTATACTATCTTTCAACCTAAGCTTACTACTAGATATTACAGCATAACCCGACGATGAAACACAATAGTTCTTCATATCTAGACACAATCCTGTTAAAAAAAGGAAAAATATGTAAAAATATACATCGACACCCCACCACTAAAGCCGTTGTGCAAAAATTTAAACTCCCATTATTTTACAATATTTAAAAAACCGTGAACTTTATTTATAAAAAATATGAAATCGATAAATTGATGAAAGCCCGCCCGTGCTAAAATGGTTAAATCAAATCATACGAGGTAATGAAATGTGAGTTGATTTAGGGCAGTGAAAGCAGCACATGCAGGAAACCATATTGGCATAAAAAAAACCAGTAAATTCACACGATAGAAACGAAGCCCTTTTCTGCAATGGAGAAGGGTTGGGGATATGTACTATGTACTTTATCATACCAGCATGTAATCAAAATTGCGGAAAAAAAAAAAAGTTCAAGATGAGCGCTCCAAGTGTGTGTGTACGACGCCGATACACACATGCTAAAAATAAACAAGAATTCATCAAAGGATCATGATATATTTTTAACATGAGCTCCGCTAAATGATGCCGAAAAGCTACGGTGTAATTTGTAAAGCGATTAACTCGTTTCAAAACCATTTAATGCTTAATGCGGATATCCGGTAAAAGCGAAGCCAAGTGAACTCGTTACAGTAAAAGAGAGGAAAAATTGCCGAGAGTGTGTGGCAAGTCTCGTGATTTTCCCATAGGACGAGGTCCTTCTCCGCCACCGCCGCAGCCCCGTCTCCAATCATCCTTCCATCAGCCCACCCACGCACCCAGCCCCAGCCCAGCCCCGGCCTAACCCCCAAAAACATCTGCCATATATGTATGTGACGTTGGATTTCGGTACGCAATCTGTCTATTAGGGAACCCCAATTGTCAATCTGCCAAAAATCGGGAAACAGCCATGGCTATTTCCAGTCGCTCTCTCTCTCCTTATGTAATTGGAGTGCTCCTTGTGCAAATGTTTGCTAAGCTCCGGGGTCTTTGTGTTAGTACAAAATAGGATAATGTTACTTCACCGCATGAAACCCTTGCAAGGGCTAAATTCCCCGTGCTTAAGCCCATTCCCGCAGACTAGAACAACGCGGAACAATTCAAAATCCGAACATACAGCCTCATGTTTAAATCCAGATGTTTTGCGGGGATTATTACAATGGAAAAAGGACCAAAGTGAAACACAAAAAATGAAATAAAATTAATTCTCCTGTTTCTGATGGGAAAATTATCAAAATTAAATCTTGCGGAACCAAAAGTATGGTATAAATTCAGCTGGAT